>CM040182.1:25574799-25622299 GCA_022606455.1 Callitettix versicolor
TATATAGATGCGCGCGCGCGTGTGTTTGTGTGTGTGTGTGTGTGTGTGTGTGTGTGTGTGTGTGTGTTTAATAATCTCTGTATCATGCAAGTAGAAAGTAGACTGCGTGAGACAATGCAGACGGACCCGCCATATGAACACACATTAGCCCGGCTGTTTAGGTCAAGTATAATTAATTGACAATAGGCTTAACACGATTGCACCTAATTCTAACACAATCGCGGACAGTCCCCTAAATTACGATAATCGCCGCTCTTATTTGGTTCACCTGGTTTCTTTATTTCCATGGTTTTTATAATTACCCGCAGAAGCAATCGGTTTTGTAGAGAGCTAACCAAGGAGCCTGTCGGTAGTGATGGCTCGAATATTGCGTTCTTTGTGTTGTACCGATTCTACCCGTGGCACTTCAAACGTAATGTAAATTCGTTAAAGGTTACTTAGTCTGAGTTTAATTCAATTATCTTTAGGTCATACATGTATTGATTGTGTGTGTCAGTGAATAAGTGAATGCTTCGCTTTTGAAACACTAATAGAATATATTAATAACCAGAATTCATAACCGTATAAGGCTCAGGGGAATCTGTCATGAACCATACGCGTTCCCACAGACGTTTATAAAGACTATCTTTATCTCTTGTGTATTACATGATAAATGCTATCGGTTACATTAAATTAATTTCTAATTATGTTTTTGCCTACGACATTTTAAATGAAATTTTTAAAAGTAAAAAAAAAATATTTTTTAAACGTGAAAGTTGAATTCCAACAGTTTGCTCTCTATATTGAGAAAGTACAAATATTAAGGTTATGTTTATTTCTTCAATTTTTTTCTGGTTTACTTTAAACTGTAATAATATACAGTAACACTAGTTTGCAGTTAGATATCGGTTTATTTAGTACGTTTTTAGGGTCCGTATTGTCAAGAAATGTGCACATATCCGTCCGTATGTTTGTCTCTCAGTAATGTATCTATTATTAGTAAACTATGTGACCGATCACAATAAAATTTGGTGTAAATATTATTTTTAACAGCTCAAATCCTATAAAAATATATGCGTTGGCGACAAAAATATTTCAGTGTAATTTTGAGTTTGGGTATCAATTAACTCTGAATTCATACTGTTTTTACACGTAAAGAGTTTATGCAGAAAAACGTTTTAGCAAATAAAGAGTTTTTGTACGTGAAGAATTCTGTACGTAAAAGTTTTCCACATAAAGATTTCTTGATCATAAAGAGTGTTTTGCACATAATGTGTTTTTGCACGTAAAGAGTTTGTGTTCATGTAGAGTACTGCACGAAAAGTTTTCCATATAATGATTTTTGCATGTAAGTAGATTTACACATACATAGTTTTGCACACAGAGTTTTTGTCCGTACAAACTTTTTGCACATGAAGACTTTTGCACACAAAGAGTTTCTGCATATAATAAGATTTGCACATACAGAGTTTTGCACATAAAGAGTTTTTGTCCATACAAAGTTTTTGCACATGAAGAATTTTTTGCATATAAGAAAATTTGCACATACAGAGTTTTGCACATAAATAGTTTTTGTCCATACAAAGTTTTTGCACATGAAGTATTTTTGCACATACAGAGTTTTTGTACATTAGGAGTTTTTGCAAATTAAGTGTTTTTGCACGTAAAGGGTTTTTGCACATATAGAGATTTTGCAAGTATACGTTTTCCATATAAAGATTTTGCACATGAAGAGTTTTTGCTCATACAGAATTTTTCTACATACAAAGTTTTTGCACATATAAAATCGCCAGTCTCTTCAAAATTTGCAGACATGTAAATGTCTGCAATCTCTAGTTTCAACATGTTGGGTCAGACAAATTTTGAAATATTTATAAACCTAATTTGGTTCAAACAAAAAAGTGTTTTGATATTCCAATTTTTTTTTGTATTTATGGACTTAAAAAAAAGCTTTTTTCCACTATACACTACTTTATACACTACCTTTTTCCATTATACACTACTTTACTAAGAATCGGTTTTGACGGTAAGGGTGAAGAGTACGGCCTTAACCGCAAACTCAAAATCACAATGTTGAGGAGCGTAAGTTCAAAAACTCAGCAGACTGACCGGTGACTTAACCACTTCGACCACCGAACCCTAATTTTAGAAGGGGTTTACGCCGCTCGAGCTTTTGCAGTACAGGAAAATTAAGCAGAACACGATTGAAAAGTCATTTTTATGTTTGGGCATCAAAAACTTTTCAAAACGTGAACTTAAATCACAAGCTATAAGCTGTACAGTCCACTTCACAGCGGTGCAGAATGTACTTAATTCGGCTAAATTTAATGAAACCAGGTATGCTGAAGTTTTTTATTGTTTGGTTCACTAATATATTTATACTTTTTTTTACCTTTTTATTTTTACTATTGCAATTTTCAAGTTATTAAAACTTTATTTGTGGAAATATTTGTATTCAGAGCGCTTGCAAATTAGCTTTACTTCATCATTTAACTTAATTAAATAAAGCGTTACATTTTTTTTTAATTACTCCGTGTATTTACACAGTGAAATCTCTCTATAGCGGCATTGAAGGGAACGTTAGTTTTAGCCGTTATATACGAGTAGAACCTCAACAAAAACGTGTATAAATTGTGTCTTTATTTGTAAAACTTGTTATACAGTATTTTAATTTTTGAAGTATTGATGGCACAGTTTATCTAAATAAAACTATATGAAGTATAGTTTTTTTAAAAAAATATGTTTAAATAATACTGTATGAATCAAATACTGTAATTGTAAAAAAATGGCTATACTTTGCCGAAACTACTGCAGAACGGGTTCGTCATATCCTTCAAATTCTTTTTTTTTTAATTTTCTTGAATCTATTATTGAATCTTCATTATAAACTTTCTTTACTTTATTTTTATTTGTCAGTATCGTACCAAAAGATGAACTGCTTAAATTAAAATTTTCGCCAACGTCTACTTGCTTCGCACCTTTTTCTAACACACAAAAGTCAAACCTTTATATCTAACGATAACATTTTCGTTTAGACGTCGTTATACTCTACGTATTGTAAAAGTATAAAATAAATAAATAAACTACTTGTAAAATGTACTGGTCACATAACACTCGAGTCAGTTGACGCACTACGCACTCACTGCTTTTAACACTCGATTGACAAGTTGGCTTCCTGAGAAATAGGATAGAAGAGTAGAAGATTCTACGCTAAAGAGAATTTTGTTGGCCTCAATAGAGAGATTTTACTGTGTGTGTGTGTGTGTGTGTGTGTGTGTGTGTGTGTGTGTGTATGTGTGTGCGCGCGTATAAATGACATAAAATATATATATATATATATATATATATATATATATATATATATATATATATATATATATATAGAGGCCTATATATACATACAACCATGGATATTAAAATCAACAGCAAAATGCAAATGGACGTACGGACCTTCCATGTGCGGTTTCAGTACATAAATGGTTGACGATTCTGCTCCTGAATACTGCATCAGATATGGGCTGGGAGGATGGGATATGGGTCAAATATCACAAGCTTGTTAAAGTTTAATTACATCTCTCTCTTCACTCGACTAATTGCCCGTGTGGAACAACCACTATGACACGATCTCCCTTCACCCTCATCCCCTCTCACTAGCCACACTCCCCCACTTCTCTTTTAGCTTACTCCGCGTTTTCCAACAATACTTTCCTTCTGCTTGTTAACGGTGGTGTGACCGTCAAAATATATTTTGAACACCGTTTCCTTGGGATTGGTAAGATTATGAACAGGAAAACGTTATTGGGAGCGTTTTTTTTGAGTCGAACTCATAAGGCAGTCAGGTTTTTACAACTACAAGTAGTGCCTGTTTTATAACAAGGTATCATTACACAAACCACTTTTAGTGTCCTTAGACAAGGCCTATATCGAACGCGAGTCCGTCCGTTTGTTGGTAACTAGTAAAAGATATGACAGATTACAATAAATTTTGACGGAAATAGTCTTTATAACGGCCCAAACGCGGGAGAAGTAAAGAGCCTGAGGAAAAAAATGTTTACGGGTAATAAAGAGTACTTTTTCTTTTTCTTTATCTATCTAGTGTGGAGTATCATTTAATATAATATCATTGTATCTCTCTCTCTCTCTCTCTCTCTCTCTCTATATATATATATATATATATATATATATATATATATATACATCCTTCAGATGTTCATTTCTTAGCATAGCTGTGCCTAGAAAAGCATTTCTTAGAAAAACCCATGTGTGCACAATAGTCGGACGTTAAACACCAAAAAAAAAAAAGAAAAGAAATTCTTGGAATAGCTATATCAGCTTTTTCTCATTGCATTGTAACAAAGCTTTTGTTAAGTTAGTTGAGTCTGATCCAGTGGTTGAACAACACTGTACAACAGGTTACCTCTAGGCATAAGCCTATACCTGTTTATTATAATTATAATAACAAAAGGTTTTGTAAAATTCAAGTTTGAATTTTTTAAAAACCAATCGATCGGAACCAACAACAGAACTGGCGCAGTCGGTGGGACACTTTGGAAAATTTAAAATCAATTTTTTCGGTTTTAATCGTTGACGGAATGGTGAACCAAAACAATAAGTGCAATAATTCCATAAGTGAAATAATTGTGTAAAAGTTCAGTGCATCACGCAATGAGCATAGAGTTTTGGATTTTGTAAGTAATACAAAGAAGAATAACCTTTGTGAATCTGTATACATTATACTTAGTTATTTTTAACATTTTAACTTTAAGTAATATTTAAATTAAAAATTTTAAATGGCAACTCCTGTTTTAAAGAAGGAATATCTAGATATGATTCCGGAATATTCCGGAGAACCTACAATGTTAAGTAGATTCATATCAATTTGTGACAAAATAGTTGCTAAATTTTATGTAGCTAGTAATCCAGAAGACTTTTAAAATGAATATTTGATGTCAACGATTTTAGCTAAGTTAAAAGGACTTGCTTTAGAATTAGTTGTAAGTTCCAATAGCTATGCTTGGTTAGATGTAAGGAAAACACTTTTATCTTGTTATTCAGACAAAAGAGATTGCTTTACATTAAATCTCGAAATGGCTGAACTAAAACAAGAAGTCAATGAGTCACCATTTAAATTCTGTGACAGAATCCAAACTTGCAAATAGCATATTTTGTAAATAAAGAAGTAGGTAACCATTTGGTACTATGCGAGTACGTTCAAAAACTAGCGTTACGAGTTTTATTGAAAGGGCTTCAGGAACCATTAGGTTCTCTTATGAGAACAAAAAATCCCACAACTTTGGGTGAGGCACTTAACATGCTAACGAACGATTTTAAATTTAAAAGTAATACAATGTTTTCACAACCAAACAAACAGATAATTGTTCCTAAAAGTCAAAATAATTTTGTACGCAGACCGACATATGTTGAACAACCTAAGTTTAACCAAACTCCTAGACAAACATACCAACAACCTAATCCTTTTTATAAACCGCCCATTGCTAACTACGGTCAACAACAGCGAAGTCCGTTTATGAACAATGGAAATCAAAAACGTAATGTATTACCCCAAAACAAAACATATACACCTACTCCTATGAGTATTTCCACTAGACAAACACATGGGCAAAATTCTAAACTTTTTCAAATGACAGGACAAAACACTGAAACGAGCGATAACAGCGTTGAACAGACAATACCAGATCTAGATATGTTTGTAACAGACAAGAATTCGGAAGAACAATGTTTTGACTATAACCACACTGACGACGACTGTGAAGATAACCACTTAACCTCACAATCCGAAGAGAATTGTTTTTTATAGATGACCAACTTAGGAACCGATTTTCGATAATGAATCTGAGGAGTGATAACAATACCGCGTACCTTTTATATACTAACTTTAAAATATTAATCGACACAGGTAGTTCACGATCTTTTATAAGAAAATCTTTAGGCCTAGAATGTTTTAAATCAAGTATAATTAAGGAACCCTTTGAAGTAACAACTGCATTTCAAGAGAAAACTTTAGTTGCAAATTACCTTTGTTATTTAAAAAGGCAATGAAATTTTACCTGTTTGACTTCCATAAACAATTTGATCTATTGCTAGGTTTGGATAGCATTAAAGATTTGGGAATAAATTTGGATTTTATAAATAATAAGCTAACCTTGTGTGGTAAGAAGATCCCTATTCATTATTTTAACACGGAAGAAGGCGTATCACAAAAAAGAACAGACTCTGTTAAACAACAAATTTCAAGTTACATAGTACAAGCTAGAAATTGTCAAATTATGAAAATTTCGGTAAATAATATAAATAACGGTGAAGGAGTGCTAGCATATAAACAAATAAATGGGTTAGAAATTCCTCAATGTTTAGTAACAGTACGTAACGGCGAAGCTCTTTGTCCTATTACTAACAACACAAGAAATATTAAACTGACTATAAATGAAAAATTTAAATTAGAACCCATAAGTAATTACAATATTTATGAACCAAAAACATTGGACAATAGAATTAATTTTAATATGATTGATTACAAATGTCGAAAAAATATTTTTGATTTGCCAAAAATTAGAGTAGAACACATGAATTCGGAAGAAAAAATTGCCATTACTAAATTAATACGTACAAGAGTACGCAGATATTTTTCATGTTGACAGAAATAACTTGACCTTCACTAATCAAATAAAACATATAATTCGAACCACAGACGAAGTTCCTGTATATTCTAAAAACTACAGATATCCAGAAATTTATAAAAACGAAGTTAACAAACAAATTGATGATATGCTGAATCAGGGAATTATTCAACCTTCTCAATTCCAGTGGAACTCTCCAGTTTGGATTGTACTCAAAAAGCAGGACGCCTCCGGTAAACAAAAATTTCAGTTAGTAATAGACTTCAGAGGCTAAACTCAAAAACAATTGACAGATTTTCTTTACCAAACATAACAGATATTTTAGAGAAATTAGGACGATCTCAATATTTCTCGACATTGGACTTAGCTTCAGGATTTCACCAAGTGGAAATGGACACAGACACTATAGAAAAAACAACATTTTCAACAAAAAACCGGACATTACGAATTCTTAAGAATGCCTTTTGGTCTAAAAAACAGTCCTCCCACAATTCAGAGAATTATGAACAATGTTTTAAGTGGAATTCAAAATGAAACATGCTTAGTATATTTAGATGACGTCATAATTTATTCGACCAGTCTCCAAAACACATACAAAGAAAGACTTAGGGAAGTTTTTGACAGACTTAGGAAAGCAAATTTTAAAGTTCAGTTAGACAAAACCGAATTTCTTAGAACGGAAGTAGCGTATTTAGGTCACTTAGTAACAGCAGAAGGTTCCCGCAGAGGGGGTGCAGACTAGCTGCACCTATTGAGAGGATTTAGTTGTCCCTCGCGGTACCCGAGTCTAACATACACTTACAGTTACAACACTACACTTACAACTTTAACACTTTACACTCACAGTTACATTTAGGGAATCCCAAGCTAAGGTGGAACAGCATATGGCGAGGGCTGCGTAGCTAAGGAGGAGCTTATCTAATACTCGTAGTATGCGAACTCTGGATACCGGGAGACCTCTAGTTTCAATTAGCCTTACCTAAGCATGCGGGGCTCTGCATGGGTGGACCTCTTTTTCCCTAGCTGATCGTGGGACTATTTATGGATACTCAACAATCAAAATTAACTAATACACACCTTGGGGGACTTTTAGGAGTGGACCTGGGGAGTGGGAGTTTGGGAAAGGAGGATACTGGGGTTGGACTCAATACCGTTGAATCCACCAGTGTTGTATTGGAGCCGACTGTGGGGCTGCCAGGCAGTCCTACTGTGTCTGTTTCCTATGGTAGTTGTGTTTCTGGTGGATCTGCAAAGGTGGACCTAGGAGACAACAGGCCTGTCAAACGTCCTTCAGGAGCGCAAAAGCGCCGAATGCAGAGAGAAAAGGCAGCAGCTATCTCTTCCCCCCAAAAAGGATGAGAGTTAATCAAGTCAACCTCCATCACAGTAAGGCGGCAACTGCTGTATTACGGAGAATGCTTGAGCAGGGTGAAGCTGACCTTGCCTTGGTTCAAGAACCATAGGTGACGGAGGCAGAATAGCAGGACTGACCATAGGCGGAGGTAAATTAATATATGACCGATCAGCTGCTGGGCCTAGGACCTGCATAGTTGTTAGGAATAATTTTGAGATACTTGTGTTGTCTTCTTTATGTTCCAGGGATTGTACTTCAGTTAGTACAGAGCTACGTGTGGGAACTAGGAGCAGAAGGGTTGTCATGACCTCTGCTTACTTCCCACACGAGGAAATGGATAGCTTCCCGCCCATCAGCTTTAGAAGGGTGGTGGAGCACTGTCATGATAGAGCAGTTGAGCTGCTTGTTGGAGAGGAGCAGCAACTTTAGAGGTGAGCAGTTGCTTTCCTTTATTGTAGCTCATAATCTTTATATTTTCAATAAAGGTAATACACCTACCTTCGTAACGAAGGCTAGTAGTGAGGTTTTAGATCTTACTTTGGGGACCAAGGGCGTGCACGCTGCATTGGGTACGTGGCGTGTGTCTAAAGAACCGTCTATGTTGGATCATAGGCATACCGTCATGGATCTCGGGGTGATAAATAGATCAGTAAATACTTTTCGAAATCCTAGGAATACTAGATGGGGGTCCTATGAAGAAAAGCTTAGGGCTGACCTTAGGGATCTTAGGAGACCGATAAGTAATTCGCATGAATTAGAATTAGCTGGAAGACTGGCGGAGATAGTTGCGGACTCCTTTCATGAGAATTGTCCCCTTACGAAGAAGGTTGCTGGGGTTAATGTTAAATGGTGGACCCAGGCACTTTCTGAGCAAAGGGGACAGGTTAGAAGGCTGTTCAATGCGATCAAGCGTTACGGTAAGTGAGAGGCCTATAGGCGGGCGCTGATCGAGTATAATACGGCATTAAAAAGGGCGAGACGGGGACTCGTGGAGGAAGTTCTGTGGGGAGGTCAGTTGTATTTCTCAGGGGGCACGACTTCATAAGGTCCTAGCCTTGGACTCTTTGAACCCTATGGGGACCCTTGTTGGTCCTAATGGGGAGTATACAACAACTGGGAAAACACCTTGGAAGTCCTACTCAGGGAACACTTTCCTGACTCTGTGGTCAGGGATGTAGGAATGGAGCGAGTGTCTGATGTTCCCTATAGGAAGCCTAGTAGGGGAGATTGGAAAATCGCAAACCAAGTTGTAGATTTGGATAAGATGAGATGGGCCATTAATATCTTTCACCCATTCAAGTCCTGATGGTATAATGGTCCTGATGGTATTTTTCCATCACTATTGCAGCATGGAGGAGAGCATATTGCTGTTATTCTGTACAGATTGTACCGGGCCAGCATAGCCACTAGGTATGTACCTCTGGGGTGGAAAGCGGCCCGTGTAGTCTTTATTCCTAAGCCGGGGCGAGCATCTTATGCTGACCCTAAGGCTTTTAGGCCAATCAGTCTGACTTCGTTCTTTCTGAAGACATTAGAGAAATTGGTAGATAGATATGTCAGAGGGGTCATGATTCCTCTACATGTCAGTCAATATGCCTACCAAGCAGGGAAAGGTTGTGAGAGTGCACTTCATAATTTGGTTAACAGATTGGAAGGGACTCTAGAGACCAAAGAATCCCTTCGGTGTCTTTCTAGATATTGAGGAAGCTTTTAACAACGTTTCACATACTTCAATGCTTCGTGCCCTGTCTAGATGCGGGTTGGATAATACCGTGTTTGGCTGGGTGGGGGACATGTTGCATGGGAGATCAGTTGTAGCTGAAGTTCTAGGAGAAGAGGTGGAGGTGGGGGTTGTCAGGGGCTGTCCGCAGGGGAGTGTTTTCTCCCCTTTCTTATGGAACCTGGTGGTGGACTCACTTCTGAATCTTCTCTCGTCAGAGAGATGCTATACCGAAGGATATGCCGACGATTTAGTAGAAGCATGGTAATACAGTGGTAGATCTCATGAAGAGAGCTTTATTACTGGTGGAAATCTGGTGTAGTCAGGAGAACCTAGGGGTTAACCCCAGGAAAACTACTCTGGTTCCTTTTACTATAAAGAGGATTACTCCGCATTTAGGAGGATTCAAGCTCTTTGGGGAGACAATTCCAGTTGCAAACGAGGTGAAGTATTTAGAGTTGGTGTTGGACACTAAGTTAACCTGGAATGCTCACATAGGGCGCATCATGGAGAAAGCCAATAAGTCTTTAATGGCAGTTAGAAGAATGGTTGGCAAAACATGGGGACTAAGACCAGGAATTGTGAAGTTTATTTATACTGGGATCATTAGACCTATGGTGTGCTATGGTGTGCTATGGTGTGCTATGGTGTTGTGGTGTGGTGGACTAATGTCGAGCAGAGGGGGGCCAGAGATTCTCTGACTAAGTTGCAGAGGTTGGCCTGCCTATGTATCACTGGCTGTATGGACACTGCGCCAAAGGCAGTCATGGAGATCATTCTTGGATTTCCCCCCATTGACCTTTTTGTCATGAGGGAGGCACGTAAAGCAACTTACAGACTGCAGGGTGGTGGTGGCTGGCTGTCCTCTATTTATGGGCATGCTAGAATCACAGATAAGATCTTTAACCCAATCTTGATGATGGAGACTGATCAGATGGTTAAACGTCACACAGTATCTAGACCCTTTAATGTCAACTTGGCCTTTGAGGGGAGAGATCTTGTATTGGAAAAACCTGGAGACATAGTATGGTATACAGATGGCTCCAAGAAAAAGTCAGGCACTGATGCTGGGGTGTATGGTCTGAGACCAGGGTTAAAGAAAGTAATTACCCTAGGACAGCATACAACAGTATTTCAGGCTGAAGTGGTGGCCATTAATGACTGTGTTCGGGAGAACTTGGATCGGGGCTTCAAAAAGACACGTATTCATATTCATACCGATAGTCAGGCGGCAATAAAAGCACTTGTGGGTCCTAAAATACAGTCCAAGCTGGTCTGGGAGTGTTTGAAGAACCTTGACATTCTGTCCCGGGATAACCGCATAACTCTCCACTGTGTTCCGGAGCATAGGGGAGTTGAGGGTAATGAGGAGGCAGACCGACTGGCTGGACTTGGATCTGCATCTGAGTTTATCGGACCTGAGCAGGCTTTAGTGATTTCTCTATCGTTGGCCGGGTCCGCTATTAATGGGTGGATTACATGTCAACACCAGGTAAGATGGAACAACCTTCATGGGCATTTCCATAGTAAACGCCTCTTAAGCAAAGTTCCTTCTGGAGGAATCAAAAGGGGCAGCAGATGTCCTGGGCAGAGCACAACTTAGGAGGATCATGGGGCTCATAACAGGGCACTGTGGTCTGAGGGTGCACATGAACAGGATAGGTGTGTACCACGGAGAAACCGTGTGTAGATTGTGCAGGAAGTAGGAGTAAACTGCAGGTCACATAATTTATGATTGTGAGGCTCTTGCTAGTAGGAGGCTAGGGGTTTCTGGTTTCCAAGATCCTAGGGATCTTCAGCAGATTGAGCTAGTCAGTGGGTTATTGGAACTTATTAGGGGCACCAATTTGCTGAACTAGGTATTTTAAGAGGTAAGTTGCACAATAGGTCAGTCGATCGCAGTGCCTGGGGTTGAATTATCCCTTCCTCTAGTAAATAATCTTAATCTTAACAGCAGAAGGTGTCAAACCAAATCCAGATAAAGTGAAAGCAACAAAAACTATCCAATTCCAAAAACCACTAAACAAATTAAGGGATTTTTAGGTCTATTGGGATACTATAGGAAATTTATTAAAAATTTTGCTGGAATTACTAAACCTTTTACAAACTGTTTGAAAAAAGGTGCAATAATTAAAATAGACGATCCAAATTATATAAATTGTTTTGAAACTTGCAAGAATATATTATCTAATGAACCTTTGCTGCAATATCCATATTTTGAAAAGGAATTTAATTTAACTACGGATGCTAGTAATTTTGCAATCGGAGCAGTGCTTAGCCAAAATAAAAACGGAGCTGATTTACCTATAGCCAATGCGAGTCGATCATTAAGTGATAGCGAAGTCAATTATTCGGCAATAGAAAAGGAATTACTTGCTATAGTACGGGCAACTAAATATTTTCGACCCTACATTTACGGAAGAAAATTCAAAATTTATTCGGACCATAAACCTTTACAATGGCTTTTTTCAGTCAAAGAACCAAATTCTAAACTTCGGTGGAGACTTAAATTAGAGGAATACGAATAACAAATAGTGTATAAAAAGGGCACATTAAATCAAAACGCTGACGCACTTTCTAGAATACAACTAAAAGTTAGCGATACCAGTCCAGTGAACTCAAGTTCAACGAACGATCAAGACATTCAGCAAACAGTAGCAGAAACAGTAAGCTTATATTTTCCAGAATTAGACGAAGGACTTCCAGAAGTAGACCATGTTAAAATCGATGTTAGCTAACATAGACGAAACGGAAGATATCTTAGTCGACTTGGCATCAGCAGAAGATAATGACCAAACGTTACATTCAAATTATGAAGGTAACACAGTGATTGAAATGCTAATTTTGGATGAACCCGTTAATTTTAGAAAAAACCAGATCATAATATCGCTTGTAAACTATAACCCCAAAAAAGTAAAAATAAAAAATTATTTAAAAACAGTAAAACAAGAGATATCTAAAAATAATTTTGATAATGATGCCGTAAATTTTGTAGAACAATATTTAATACCAAATATAAAATATAGCCTATATTTTGAAAATGATATTTATGAAAAATTTGCAACTTGCATAGCCATACATTTTAAAAATTCGCAACTATGGTTAATTAAATGTACCACAAAATTAGTGGACATAACCGATAAAGAGGTTCAGGAAATCATAAAACATTATCACGTAGGGAAAACCATCGTGGAATTCAGGAAACATACGAACAAATAAAAAGGATATATTATTGGCCAAATATAAAAAATCATATTCAAAATTTTGTAAGCAAATGTAATATCTGCTTAAAAACAAAGTATGAGAGGATACCCTTAAAACTAGAAATGAATTTAACACCAACAGCTACGACACCACTACAAATAATTCACGTGGACAGTATTACACTTGATAAGCAAAAGTTTTTAAGAATTGTTGATAGCTTCTCTAGATATACGCAGGTGTATTGTATTGCAGGTGCACAGGCTGTCGAAATAGTCAGCAAATTCTTGGATTTCTTTTCTCATCATGGCATACCAGAAGTTATAGTATCAGATAACGGCGTGGAATTTAATAACAGGTTAGTAAAAGAAATGATGGATTTACATAAAATAAAAATTCATTTCATTAGCACACAACATCCACCATCAAATGGGATGGGAGAAAGATTACATTCTACATTCTACATGAACATATAAGATTACTAAACAACCAATCTGAATTTAAAAATGAAACAATCGAAAATAAAGTAAAATATGCAATAATCGCCTACAACAACAGTATACATTCTGTAACGAAATTAACTCTGTTTGAAATTTTAAATGGACACATAAATTCCAATTCACTTTTAGATATTGACGTTGAGAGACAAGTTATGAATGATTACATTACCATCCACAAAGAAAGGACACAAAAATTGTATGAACTTATTAGAGAAACAAACCAAAATACAAAGGAAAATATTTTAACTAAAAGGAATATCAATAGAGAATCAGTACCCGAAATTCCATCTGATGTTTATGTCAAAACTGTACAGAAACAAAATAAAACTAAAAACAAATATAATAAAGAAGAAGTTACTTCAGTAAACGCAAAATTAAAAACTGCGAAAATTAAAGGGAGACAGCTTAACACAAAAAAAATCCATCTACCAAAAATTAAAAGACCAAGGAAAATCAGTAAAATTCCAAAATCTAATGATCCTTTTATAAATCCTGTTCCAGGTCCCTCCTCTTCCTTCAGGGAGTCACCACGGGAGCAGCCGAAATAAAGGAGATCATGCAAAATCCAAGCGTGATTCCGATTAATCTAGACTTAGCACAACTTAAATTATCATATCACACATTTTACATTATTTTACTTTGGAAAAAATTTTAACTCAATTAAATAATCTCGAATTTTACTATAAAGACGTACTGAATTATTTTAATGTGAATTTTGCTAATTGCTTAGCAAATATAAATGGAGTTATTGAATTTGTGCAGGTAATAGTAGTAAGGTTAGAGATATTCTTAACTATTTTAGATTTATTAATCATACAAGAGATGTAATTAAAGATAAGCTAGAGATAATTTATGTAGAAAATAAAGTTAATATTAGGAAAACTAGAGGCATTATTGATGGGTTAGGAACAATACTAAAAACCATTACTTGTAACTTAGATGCCTATGATGGCCAAAAATATGATAAATTGCTAGAAGAAGTAAAAACTAATCAGTTTAACATGGAAAATCAAATTTCATCCCAATATTCAGTTAATACAGATATTATTTTAGAATTTAATAAGACAGTAAATGTAATTGGAGAAAATTTTAAGGAACCAAGTGACAAATTACTAATTGTAAATAAAAACTTGAATTATTTTGTAGAATTGGAAAATTCTGAGATATTCTTAATCAATTACAAATTTTGTTTAATATGTTGTTAGGTTTAATACAAGATATAGAGATTAGTCTAACCTTTTGCAAACTAGGTATACTTCACCCAAGTATAATTTCCACAAAAGAATTGTTCAATGAAATGCAAAAAATTCATCAGTTCTATAATAATAAATTACCATTAGAGCCAAAAATAGAAAATATGTGGGCATTTGAAAGTGTAATAGACTTAAGTTGTAAAATTACAGCTAAAGAAATAGTATATTTGCTGAAATTGCCTATTGTAGATGAAACAAACTATAATATTTATAAGTTGTTATCTGTACCAACCAAATATGAATCAGGATATATAACTGTAATTCCTAGAGTAAAATATATGTTAATGTCTAAATCTATGTTAGGTAAGGTTAAACTCTTAGGTTTAAACAATAATTGTAAAAATAAAATTCATTCAAAATCTCTATTCTCATTGGAAAAAATAACTAATCATAATCTTGATTGCGAAACATCTATAATACAATCCGGCAAGACGGACAGCTGCAAATATACTGCATTGGAGATTCCTGAAAATTTAATAATATGGATTCCTGAAATGAACCAATATTTGGCAATTTTACCTCAAAAGGAAACGTTAAAATTTATGAGTCAAAAGGAAACTACATCAACTACACTTCAAGGTATCTACTTAATCAGTCCTAACAATGATTCAATTTTTTATCAAAATAAACAAGAGGTGGTCATCCACGATTCCTAGATGCCTCTGGATTACATCTTGAAGTCAGTCAACGACCAGAATTCTCCATTAATCTAAAGAAATTGAACAGAAAAAATTAACTTAGACGCTATATAAAAAATTCAACAACATTCAGTTATTACAACAAAAATCAACATCTGGACCATCATCATATTCGGAAGTCTTCTCCCGGGGATTATTTATATTGTGTTTAAAAGATTTTCGGGAATAGAACCTGCGCACTCGACCACCCTAGGAAGTTTTGTTTAGGGATGGAGGAGTTATATAGTGTAATTTAGGTTAAGACAATGGGCAATGTCATACGATAGATAATCCTGTAGATGTTCATTTCTTAGAATAGCTATATCAGCTTTTTCTCATTGCATTGTAACAAAGCTTTTGTTAAGTTAGTTGAGTCTGATCCAGTATGTGAACAACACTGTACAACAGGTTACCTCTAGGCATAAGAGTTATACGTATTTATTATAATTATTATAATAAACGTTTTTGTAAAATTCAAGTTTGAGTTTTTAAAAACCAATCGATCGGAACCAACGACATAATATATATATATATATATATATATATATATATATATATATATATATATATATATATGCACACTTGGGCTAATGCAGACGATGGGTTGATTTATAGCGTATGAAAATGCCAAGCCCTCGCTGGGAATCGAACCCGGGTCCTCGGGGTGTAGGCCTAGTACGCTATCCACTAGGCCACCGAGGCGGCCACATATAACTTATATATATATATATATACACACAAACAAACACTGAAAAAATAAAGGAATAATGATAAAAGAATTAGAATGAAAAGAAATAATGCTAATTATTTTCTTGTTGATAATTAGTTTGCATAATATTGAAGTGATACCTTTCTTGTCCCTCCCAATAAATTCTGCAGCTCATTGTATGATCGATGTGTTCCAGCGGCACGTTGAGTTGTATTATTTCTACGTTGAAGAATAATATAACATACATCACATTCTTTGCCAACTATGACAATCGCAACTTCACTGACGGCAGGCGCATTGTATCGTCCGGCATGCTGTAGTGTTGTTTTGTCGGCTCGTATTTGAATTGCGTACTGTTACGCCTGTACGTTGTCAATTGAAGTTTTCAATAATCTTATCAATGCATTGTTTTTTTGTGAAAACTGTTTGCAAGTAGCACATTATGTAGCACTTGGTGCCTGGAATTGCATCACAACGTTGATCAACTTGTACATCATCGTCATTCATAAAGTAGATGTGTAGAAATTTATGTTCAGCGTCCGGAACTAGTATAAATGAACCAACACGGTGATATATTTGTCCTTAAATTTTGTAATTAAGCATGTACAATTACATTTTTGGAAAACGTCCAAAAAATTTCATTTGAAACGTTTGTAGAATATTTGCAAATGTTCTGCAAAAAGTGTTTGGGATTAGGTCAGTCGCCCGAAAGCAATAATAACAATGGATCAAGTGGTGGACGCAATGTCGGAAATTTAACTTCGCTGTTCGCACAGCGCATTCCTGGTGTTTTATTGTTGAATTTTCCGGGAAAATTCTGAACATTTATCAAAAAGCCGTATCACAATCGGACGAACGGTATGGCAAAGATTCCGAAAAACACGTTTTTCACTAAGGGTGATTTTTAAGGGTAGAAGGAGTTGAATAGTACAACTCTTTTATAACCTTCCCGGGAAAATTCTGAACATTTAGCAAAAAGCCCCATCACAATCGGATGAACGGTATAGCATAGATTCCGAAAAACACATTTTTTACTAAGGGTGATTTTTTAAGGGTAGAAGCGGTTGAGATTACAATTCTCTTATAGCCTGTAACCCTCCCGGGAAAGTCCTGAACATTTAGTAAAAACCACAATGGGATGAACAGTATGTCAGTGCATAAAATGGGAACAAACACATTGTTTTTATATATATATATATATATATATATATATATATATATATATATACAAAATAGTCGGACGTTAAACACAATATATATATATATATATATATATATATATATATATATATAAATATATATACACACACAATAGTCGGACGTTAAAAAAAAAAATATATATATATATATATATATATATATATATATATATATATATATATAGAGAGAGAGAGAGAGAGAGAGAGAGAGAGAGAGAGAGAAAGGGGAGGAAGAGGGAGAGAGTCACCAAAACTTCTAAAAGTTCAAATATCTTCTCTTTAATTTCGACATTTTATGTGAGACAAATTTAAAAAAAAATATGAAAAAGTTAATCAGAATTTTTCAACATTTTACAGTTTTTGTATTTATAGACCTTAACAAAAGTGTTTTGAAAAATTCATTAACGACCTTAGAATGGTGTTTTTACGCTGATCAACCCTTCGAAGTGTGCGTATAAGCAATTATAATGCTATGCAAATGTAATTTTTATATTTCGGCATCAAAAACGTTTCAAAAAAAACCATTTAAATCTTACGCTACGAGCGGTACGGTCTGCATCGCGGCAGTGGACGTTACATTGAAATCAGCTGATCCACTCTTGTATCAGTTTAATAACTTTTTAAAACAAAGCACTGAAGTTTACGTTCTAACGATCGATACTAATTTATAAGGACAGAAACTAAGCGCCAACGTATATGTATGTGCCTGTCACCTCTGGTAGCTAAAAGGCAATAACGAAGTAAGTGCTTAGGTTAGGAATAATTCTAAATAGAAAGGATAAGGAAATTGCTCACCTTACTTCTTCCTCTTGTTAGATTTCCCCCTTAGCCAAGTCTTTTTGAGTCTGCAGTGTCGCACAAAGGAATCACAGAGCCGGGACTGTAAAACGGCGGTAGCGATGTTTGACATTGGACTGGCCTATCAGTTGAATATAGGGAGCTGTCTAGTAGTGCTGTTTCTTCTTTTTGTCACCAGATAGCAGCAGCTCCCAGTAGTCAATTTAATTGAGCAATTAGGATAGGTAATGGAAGGTATATTTAATTTTAAGCGCGAACATACCCCCCACCTAAATAAAGAAGTTATTTAAGTTATAAGTGTTAAGTATCGAAAAACAAAAAAACTAAAAGGTTACCTTGAACTGAATGATGATACCCAACACATCAAAAGAAAAATGAAAATGTTTACTTGTACTTGGCAGTACAAACATAATTGTCAACCCATAAGGGGTGTCTACTTAGCAACTAACACAAAAAACCTATGTGGAGGTATAAACCTCAAAACTAAACTTTAAGTTCTTGAAAAATGAGAAAAAAACACTACTTTGTTGGTAAAGGGACCAACTTAGACACTGGTCTCCGAAGTGTACCAGCAGCAGTACGAATGGAAGTGACCCTTACAATTCCATCGTGTCCTGGAAAGGTTTCAATAATTCTTCCTAACTTCCAGCGAAGTGGCGTTGAGTTAGCTTCTTTTATTAATACCAAGTCTCCACACTTTAAATTGTTAGACTGCTGAGTCCACTTTGATCTAGGAAGAAGAGTATGAAGGTACTCCTGACTCCATCTCTTCCATATATGTTGACTCATTTTTTTAACCAATCTCCAGCGATCAAGTCTATTTTGAGGAATATCTAATAAGTTTTCTTCCAGCAGACCCACTATGGGGCTCCCCACTAAGAAATGACCGGGAGTTAAAGCGTCGAATTCTTGAGGATCTGTAGACAATGCACACATTGGTCTAGAGTTTAACATAGCCTCCACTTTAATAAATAGAGTCTCTAGCTCTTCCCAGGTAAGAACCTGCTCTCCAATTACACTCCGCAAGTGCTGTTTGCAGGAGCGTATACCTCTCTCCCACAATCCTCCAAATGTGGGACCTCGGGGGGGACTGAAAGACCATGTCACACCCCGTGTAGAGCAGGCGTCCAAAAAACTTTCTTCTGAGGTAATCTCCTTCAAAGATTTGTAGAGTCCTGTCAGATATCTATTTGCTCCAAGAAAATTCGTTCCTTGATCCGAATAAATTTTTTGGCAGTGCCCTCTTCTGCCCATCAACCTATCCAGTGCAGCTAAAAATGAGCTGCTTGTTAAATCAGAAACAATTTCTAAGTGCACTGCTTTCGTAGCTAAACATATAAATAAAGCAAGGTAGCACTTGTGAATTTTTGCATTCCTTCTTTTACTTTCTTTTATGTAGAAAGGTCCACCTAAATCCACTCCACAGTTTAAGAAGGGACGTTCCAATTTCACTCTCACATCGGGCAAGTCACCCATAATAGGTTGAAAGGACTGTGCTTTTAATTTTACACACACCAAACATTGTTTTATTCTTGCTCTGATCACATTTCTAATTCCTAGAATCCAAAATCTACGTGTCACTAGCGATTGCAGTGCACGGGGTCCTGCATGAAGATAGCAGTTGTGAAAATAATCCACTATTAAGTTCACCAAATGATGTTTTTTAGGCAACAAAAGAGGATGTTTAGAAAGAGCAGGGAGGTCAGAGTGACGTAACCTACCCCCCACCCTCAACACACCCCGATCGTCAATAAAAGGGGTTAAGGATGATAAGTATTTTGAACAAGATTTTTTGTTCGATAATGCATTCATCTCAGAATGAAATTCCTGTTTTTGTACACCTTTAACTAAAAATTCCATGGAATTCTGCAGTTCTAAAACTGTAATGGATCCTCTTTTCCTGGAGGTCTGAGGTACTCTCAAATTATGTACAAAACGAAGTACATAAGCTGTAGAACGTTGCAGCTTAAGAAGAGAAGAAAAACGATTAATAAAGTCGTCCAAAAAAGGATTCGTTGAACTCACAAGTGAAACATAGGAGGGCTCCTTTGTTTCTGGAACCTTCTGCAGGAGAGAAGGTGTCTTTTTTGGCCAGTCACCAGAATCTAATGATAACCAATCAGGTCCTTCAAACCACTTAACGTTATCCACGAGATCCGCTGGATACAAGCCTCTGCTTGAAAGATCTGAGGGATTGTGGGCAGTAGACACATAGCCCCACCATTCAGGGCTTGAGTTGTTCAATATCTCAACAACTCTGTTTGCTACAAACGTTTTTAATAAATAAGGTGGTGTTTTCAACCAGCTAAGTACTGTTGTGGAGTCTGTGAAAGCATAAACTTCTGAAATCTTAATAATGGAATTTGATAGAGAAATAAAATGTTTCAGTAAGCTTGAAAGAAGTACTGCACCATTTAATTCGAGACGAGGAATTGACAAAGTTTTTAATGGAGCCACTTTGGATTTGGCAAAACATAAAAAAACCTTATTTGTGTTCTTATTTTTCAAATAAATTGCTGCACTATAGCCACGCTGGCTAGCATCACAAAAACCAATCAAAATATTTTCTGTGGCCTGGTCACTATTTACAAATCTTGGGACCTTAATTTTGTTTAATTCCTGTAGCTGAGCAAGAAATTTTTTCCAGCGAACACACAATGCATCAGGCAATTCAGCATCCCAATCCATGCCTACAAGCCACAATTCCTGAATAAAGCACTTTGCAGTAAATACAACTGGTGATAAAAGCCCAAGTGGGTCATAAATACCAGCAATCAAACTCAAAATTTCACTTTTTGTGAATTCTTTCCTCGCCGGAAGAACCTTGTAAAACAGACAATCAAGCCTTGGCTGCCATTGAATACCTAACATACTAATAGGTTGTTCACTTATTTCTCCGAAGTCCATACTGAACTCACAATGATCAGCAGGCAATCCATCTAGAATAGAGGGATCATTACTGGCAAACTTATGCAACTCAAGTTGTGCCATTTTCATCAGGTTTACAAGCTGATATCTTGCTAAAAGAGCAACCTCTCTATCAAAAAACCCTTGAATTATGTTATCCACATACGTACTATTCTTTACTATCTCTGAAGCAAGAGGAAATCTCTCTTTTTCATCTTCACTTAATTGAAATAGCACCCTATTAGATAAAAAGGGAGAAGATTTAACACCATAAGTCACCGTAAGAAGTTCAAACTCTCTCACCGGCTCTTGAGTAGACTCCCGCCATAGAATGTGCTGAAAAGCGCAATCTTCACTCTTGACCATTATCTGACGGAACATCTTACGTACATCCGCGGTAAATACAAACGGATATAATCTAAATTTAAGTAACATGTCCACAATCTCCTGATGTAGTTTTGGCCCTTTAAATAATAAATCATTCAAAGATTTTCCTGTGCTCGTTTTCATAGAAGCATCAAAAACGCATCTAATTTTTGTCGTGCTACTTGACTCTTTAATAACAGGGTGGTGAGGTAAAAAATACTTTCCTTCACCTTTTTTCACCTCTCTCATGTGTCCTAAAGCTTGATATTCACGCATGAAGTCAATATAATTCTTTTTAAGGTCTGGATTAAGTGCCAGGCGCCTCTCCAAAGAATGTAAACGAGAGAGAGTTTGTGAAAAAGACTGACCTAACAAAGAAGGGTCTGCATTAAAGAGCAATGGGACCACATAACGTCCATTCTCAAGGCGAAAATAATTATTTTTAAAATTCTCTTCACAGGTAACATCTTCAGGATTAACATGAAGACAATCTACAATGGGCTGTTCACACTCCCAAAACTTTATAAGTGCCTCTTCCAAAGAGGGCTTCAGCATTGTAGGCAATGCGACCAAACTATTATGTTTGTTTGGCCCATGAATGTGAACCTTTCCTGTTACAATCCAACCAAACGCGGAGCTCAAAGCAGTGAGCCCACTTTTTTTATCATAAATTTTTTCGCCGTCAAACAACAACGGAAATAAATCGGCTCCAATAAGTAAGTCAATTTTTCCAGTTTTATTAAATTCTGGATCCGCTAATTTTAAATGTGAAAATTTAGAATTTTCAGCAATGTTGATATCCGCCATCGGCAAATCTGAAGTTATTCTGTTGACAACCACACTTTCCGTAATAAAGGTCTGGCTTCCAAATACTGACTTAATCTCACAGGTCACAACACCTTGAATATTGGACAACTTCTGATCACCCAAACCTGCTACTGAGCAATGATACTTTCTTCTTTTGAGACCTAATCGTCGCAAACAAGAAGTTGTGATGAACGGAGTCATTGATCCAGAATCAATAAGCGCCCTGACGGGCTGATAGATACATGAACTATCTTTTACTAGCACAACAGCTGTGCCTAACAATACCGCAGTACTGGAATGTTCCAAAGAGGTACATGCAGTTTGCTGTTCCTTCGAATTAGAACCCTCAGGTTCGTCATTATCCGTATAATTAGCGGAATCATTAACTTTTTCTGTTTTAAAAGTCTCTTTCTGTGCAATAGGAGTCTCACTTTGAAAGCACAATAAAGTGTGATGTCTCTTTTTACAGTGGCGACATACACCTTTGACAGAACAATTAAAACTAAAATGGTTGCTTTTTAAACAATTAAAGCAGCGCTTATTTTTGAGTACCCAGTCCTTTCTTTGTAAAGCATTCAGTTTAAGAAAGGTGGCGCACGAAAACAAGGTGTGCGATCCTGCACAAAAGGAACAGTTAATCTTGCTTGTCTGAGTATAAGCAGCCAAATTGGCACTTTTCTTTTTTCCCATAAATCGCTTGGGAGTACTTGGATGCAAAATTCCAAGGTTTTTGGATGAGGATAAAGATCCTGTCGTATTATTATTACTTGACTTGGACTTCAATGTTTCTAAAACTCTGGTGTGTTCTCTTATGAACTCAAGTAGATTTTCAACAGTTGGTATATTTGTCGTCAAAAATTTACTCTCAAATTGTTTCCTTGTTGAAACTGGGAGTACCTTTAAAGATAGATACAACAAAATAAAATCCGCTAAATCTGCGATCTTGAGATTCCTAAGAGCGGAAGTGGCTTCATAAAATGTAGATAAGAATTTATTTAAATTCTCTGAATTTTCCACATTCAATGGAGTGAAATCACAAATTAAATCTAAAAGATATGAAGCAATCAATCTTTTATCATCATATTTATCAGTCAATAACTTCCAAATAACAGCGTAATTTGCCTCTGTAACGGGCAAAGTCCTAGCAATTGACAAGGGAGTTCCATCTAAAACTGAAATTAAATACTGCAATTTAGTCACATCATCCAGATCGGCATTACTATGAATTAATGATACGAAATTATCTGAAAAACTCTGCCATTCAGAAAGGTTAGTACCATCGAAAGTTTTCAAAGAAATTTTCGGTAAGTTTACGGAAACCTTTTTTGAAGAAGTAGGTACAGTAGGGACCTTAAACTTCGAAGAAACGTTCATTATCTCGATGTACAAGGTTTCAGCTGCTTGTAATTTTTGTTGATAAGTATCAACACTTTCTGTCGGATGATTAGTAACCAAGATTTCTATGATATCATCAATAGTATTTTCATAACTAAGAAAAGTTTCTTCTAACTTCGCTAAACGTGTATGAAACTCTGGGATTTTAGACTTGTCAGTTCGAAGTAATTGGGAAACATCATACAACTGCTGTATGCGCAAAAATAATTTTTCTAGCCTAAATAATAAAGTTTTAATTTTCGGATTTTTATCAGACATTTTAAATTAATAAATTTTACAAAATTTAACTTACATAAATTTGTACCTCCACAACTCATAAACTTTACAATTAGCAAAGAAAAATAAATTAAAATTATTTTTAAACGGAAGTTAAATGAAATAAATAAATCCAGTTGACTGATAACTGATAGCCTAAAAGTAAACAAGAGAACCCGAAGACACACATACGCAGGTAGAAACCCTTCCTAATCTGATGACCTTGAGCCTGCTCCAACCTTCTCTCAATAAGATTTTCTTTAAAGAATAATTTTTTTGCAAAAAATAAAAAATATTCATTTTTTAAAATTACATCCACTTCTTATTTTGCCAAGTACAAGTAAATATGATATTAAATAAAATTTCTAATATCAAAACACTAAATAATAAAATTATTAAATTAATAATTTTTGTATATAAATTCAACAAATTGAATTGTAACCCCAAAAATTGAATATTCAGCCTGAAGGGCCGAAGTCTCATTATATCCGGCCCGGAGGACCAAACGTTCGTTATGTATGTGCCTGTCACCTCTGGTAGCTAAAAAGGCAATAACGAAGTAAGTGCTTAGGTTAGGAATAATTCTAAATAGAAAGGATAAGGAAATTGCTCACCTTACTTCTTCCTCTTGTTAGATTTCCCCCTTAGCCAAGTCTTTTTGAGTCTGCAGTGTCGCACAAAGGAATCACAGAGCCGGGACTGTAAAACGGCAGTAGCGATGTTTGACATTGGACTGGCCTATCAGTTGAATATAGGGAGCTGTCTAGTAGTGCTGTTTCTTCTTTTTGTCACCAGATAGCGGCAGCTCCCAGTAGTCAATTTAATTGAGCAATTAGGATAGGTAATGGAAGGTATATTTAATTTTAAGCGCGAACAACATTGATGCTGTCACATTCAAAATAGTCCCCATTGGAGATTATGCACTTGTGCCAGTGCTTCTTGCAATCCTCGAAACAAAACTCGATCATTGAGATAGCCTTTAGTTCTTTCAGCGATGCGCTTTTAATGTCATCTACGGCTGTAAAACGACGGCCCTTTAAGGTTCTCTTTATTTTTGGACATAGGAAAAAGTCATACGGAGCCATGTCTGACGAATATGAAGGCTGGGGCATCGTTAAAGTACTGTTTTTGGCCAAAAATTCACGAACAAGCAATGCTGGTGCATTATCGTGGTGAAAAAGCTATGAATTGTTTTTCCACAGATCCGGGCGTTTT
This sequence comes from Callitettix versicolor, assembly GCA_022606455.1. NCBI lineage: Eukaryota > Metazoa > Arthropoda > Insecta > Hemiptera > Cercopidae > Callitettix > Callitettix versicolor. Next base: position 25,599,773 of record CM040182.1, read on the forward strand.
TTTTTCGGATTGCTTCACGCAAACTGCGTTGAACTTGTAGGTAATACTCCTTATTGACCGATCACCTGGTGGTAGGAATTCATGATGCACTGTGCTATTAATATCGAAGAACACAGTGAGCATAACCTTCACGTTCGACCGCACTTGTCGAGCCTTTTTTCGGTTTTGGCGAGCCACAATGCCTCCACTGGGATGATTGAGGCTTAGTTTCGATGTCATATCTGTAAGCCCATGTTTCGTCACCTGTTATAATACGTTTCAGTAATTCTGCATCGTCGTTGATTTCATTTAGTGACTCCTGAGCAACTTCCATTCGCCGCTGTTTTTGTTCAAAATTCAACAATTTTGGAACGAATTTTGCTGCCACGCGTTTCATACACAAAACATTGGAAACAATGTCATGACATGATCCAATCGATATGCCAACAACATCAGCGAACTCTCTAATTGTAATTCGGAGATTGGTCATTACCATTTATTTCACTTTTTCCACGTTTTCATCGGTTGTTGTTGTGCTGGGGCGTCCAGGGCGTTCGTCATCTTCAACGTCTTCACGGCCTTCTTGGAAAGGCTTATACCACTCGTAAACTCTTGCTTTACTCATAGCAGACTCATCATAGGCCTTGTTAACATTTCACACACTTTATTCCATTTTTGACGTAAAATTTAATACAAATTCTTTGATCCATTTCTTTTAACAAACGAAAATCGCCGAGCTCATAAAAACACGTCTAACCTTAGTGGCTGTCACCGACAAAGTCAGCAATGAAAACAGCTGAAAGTTTTATCATACTTCAAGAGCATGTATACCAACATAATAAAAAAAATGTTTGACACTCGAACTCTCCAAGCCCGCTAAATTCAAAAATTTTCGTTACTTTCTGAACACACCTCGTATATTAAGTAATATTGTCTTAATATGTCTATTAATAGGCTTGAATGTTTGTAAGAAAAACCTGCACGAATACGCTGAATTCAAGTTCACGTATAGATCATACTGATGTAAGAATAATTAATAATTTTTTTTGCAAAATCGAAAGTTCTACATTTCGCTATGTCCGATCTGAAGATCAGATACACGTTTCTAATGATGGAGACTTATCAAATGGTCAAACGACAAAGAAGTCCAGATCTTTTGATGTTAAGATGATATTTGTGAAGTAAGATCTTGTTGAGAAAATCTGGAGACTATATATATATATATATATATATATATATATATATATATAGTGCAGTTACACTTGGGCTAATGCAGACGATAGGATGATTTATAGAATATGAAATTGCCAAGCCCTGACCGGGAATCGAACCAGGGTCCTCGGGGTGAAAGCCCAGTACGCTACTACCTAGGCCACTGAGGCGGCTACCCTATATATATATATATATATATATATATATATATATATATATATATATATATATATATATATATATATATATATATATATATATATATGAAAGTTGAACTAAAATAACATTTATATATAATTGAACTAAAATAACATTTATTTCATTCATAATTATAAGAACCACAATAGCAGTGTCATCAAATAATTGACTGGGAAGTTGATTAAGACTAGAAATTAACCTAATTTCATTTATTTCATTAATATATACAAAATTAAACTATTATACATTAGAAAGAAACATAAAATATTCTATTATTCAAAGAATAGGATCATCAATTCTATTGTTAGGTATTATTATGTCATCATTAAAAATTAATAATAATTCAATTGTTATAATAATAGGATTAATGATTAAACTAGGAGCTGCCCCATTTCACATATGAATAATCGGAGTCAGATATATATAGGCCTACTATCTGACTCAGCGAACTTCGTACCGACTAAGAGTCAATGAATTTCGTATTAATTCCAGTTAAACGCACTTTAATATTTATTACCATGACCATCAGACTATGACGTCGTACCTACAATTATTCAATTTGAACAGGAATAAAAACAAAAACAAAAATTATTTCCAAAGCATAGTGTTTATTGTTATGTACAACAATATTCAATTTATTTTTAGACCATTATTTATTTTTAGACGTTTTATCGAGAAAAGTCTGACAATTCCAGTTTTGAATTGAATGCTATTTATTAAAGTACTTTTGGATACACAATGTTTTTTAATTTTTCCTTCTAATGTGTACACAAATAAATTACAAGGTTTTCCGACGCGTACAACTGTCCATGTGAGAAGCATGGATTTTCCAAATTCAGTCCACACACTTGTAGCGATTGTCCTTGTGCTCTGTTTATGGTCATTGCAAATGCGAGTCGTACTGGAAACTGCAAACGTTTGAAATTTCAAGTCTCTAGCTATAATAGTCTCGGCTGTACGTTGATTATTAAAGTCGGACTGGGTAAGTAGTTTAATGGCGTTAGAAAAAGTAAACGTAAACCTTTCCGGGGACCAAAAGCACAATTGTACAAAGTTTGGTGACGATAGCTAATGTAGTTTCTGAGTTCACCCCGGACATACATACAAACATAACATTCATTTTATATATATATATATATATATATATATATATATATATATATATATATATATATATATATATATATATATACCCGACGATTGAGTCAAAATTTCTTCCACAGTATTGCCTTAAAGTTTGTATTAAAGTTATTCCTGAGACATGCGAAGCCATATATAAAGTTGTATGAAAGGAGTACGAGTATTTATAAGTAATCTCTCTTTGCACGGTCGTGAAAAATCACGCTCTTGACCCGCCAACGCCTGGTTTTGTTTTTAAACTTGATGAAACCTTCTATTACAGCGTTACATTTACGATTATCCAAGACCATTTTCGATTAAATTAATGGAATAGAAATGACGGAAATGTTCACCATTCTCGTCTAAAGAGGTGAATATACTTTTGATATAGGTAATTTTTATCTCGTATTAAAAATATTCTCATTTCAAAAAATCATATTTTGAAAACTCCTCTGATCTCAATAACCACAAAGATCCGATCTTTAAACAAACAACAAGTTAGGCTTCTGTAATCATTAGTTTCTGAGATCATTTAGTTCCTAAATATGGACAAATTAGCATTGCGAGGGTCACCCCAGTTCCATTAATCAGTTTGTTGTGAGGCTCACTTTTTCAGCAAGCCTGTCAAGAAATATTACCCTAGTACGTGTGTACCTTATATGTAAAACTGTATTTAAAACCAATTAATAGGATGACATGAGTAATACTGCAGGATAATCTTAATTCAAACATGCGATAGTCACCCAGAGGTTACACGGATTCCCATAAAATGTGCTGCGTGTTGCCTATTCTGCGCCGGACGTTTAGCTTTGCATTATTGTTAGCTATTTTCTATTGGAGCTTGGGATGTTCCGATATTTTCGATACTGATGGGTTTCGATACTGACAGTATCGGTATCGATACTGATGTTTCAAAAATATCGAGGTATCGATAAAGTACCTAAATTGGTGCTAAATTGATGCAAGCACCACCTCGTTGGGAATTGTGTCACATTTTATCAATCTATTTGTTTCATAAAGAAAGAGAAGATTACTCAACAAGCAGGAAATAAATAATTTAATATTTATGCAGCAAAATATCGCTGTATATGTTTTCTTATAGCCTCATTGTGTTATCTTTAATATCAGATTCTTTAATACATTAATGATTTTTAAAGCGTTAGCTACTTATACCGCGTTGTGCATTTTGTATTTGTCACTATGAAGTGATTCGGTTTCATCGAGTAGGCTTACGAAGCGTAAGTAACGCGAGTAGGGGAAGTATTACACAGACCCCGTCCAGTTCTCAGTTCTTCTCCTTTCTTTCTTCTGCCGGTTCCGATTGAGTTGGTCGTGCGCGTATGTATGTTTCGTGCCTGTATTTTCATACAACGTACATGCTTCTCTCTATATCTTTCTTTTCTCTCTCTCTCTCTCCCTCTCTCTCTTTCTCTCTCTCTCTCTCTCTCTCTCTCTCTTTCTTTCTTTCTCTCCACTTTTCTTCTTCTCATGTTCTCGTCGCGCGAGCATGAAATGATATTGTGTGCCAGCAGCAAGAGTTCAATGGTATACGGTTTATACTCAGTATAAATTATACACGTGCGTTTGATTTTATTTTTATTATATTCTCCAGACGTTAAATATCTTATATTTATATTTTCTATATTCTCGAGACGTTTTACACACACACACACACACACACACACACACACACACACACACACACACACACACACACACACACACACACACACACACACACACACACACACACACACACACACACACACACACACACACACACACACACACACACACACACACACACACACACACACACACACACACACACACACACACACACACATAATATAATATAATATATATATATATATATATATATATATATATATATATATATATATATATATATATATATATATATATTAAGAAGCTAACACTTCTGCCGACAGTTCCAATGACTGTACCATTTTTTTAAATATTTTTTTGTACATTATAGTATTAATACGGGTTTAATTAGTTTTTCTCATAGGTTAAGTGGTATTTTTAAGAATTATATTAACATTAGATTAAAACTCCTAATCATATTCAGATGTGTAATTAATATTGATTATGATTATTGTTATACTTTGTAGTATATAATGCCTTTTTTTAATGTAGCAAGTTCTTAGTAGAATATTTGTACATTTTTAAAGTGATGTATTAAAGAAATCGTGTATTTGGTTTTATCACGTTGGTGAAATGTAATTTTCACGAATTTCACGTTACAATGTCGAACTCATTACTTAATCATTTTTTGTTTATTAAAACATCGTGGTTGTCAAGTTATATTATAAATAATAATACGTTTAATTATTACTATCAGTGTACATTTTTTATTAGGACAAAACAAGTATATTCAATATAAGGAGTATCGATATTTTTTTATATATTGTATCGAATGCAATATCGGAACATCCTGTTCTAGCCTGCTGATGGATGACAACTCAGCTCAGACGAGACCTGAGAACTGTGCAGGGAATAGCGAGTACGTTCTGTTACAGGTAAAAATTATTAACAGTTGATTCTCTCTAATCACCGATAAAGGTTGCCGTTTATGGCTGCCATGAAAGGGCCTAATTTGTCCGCCTAACAGAATGCGATAAAAAATTGTATATTGGTTAAATACAATTATTAGTTGGTTCTGGGCTACCTTAAACTGTCCTACAACACCTAACTGTACCTTAACTGTCGAGTTTGAAGAACTCGGTGGTCGATGTGGCTAAAGTACCGGTCAATCTGCTGCGTCTCTGAACTGCGCACCTTCAGGTTATTAGTTCTAGCCGCAGTTACTCCCGTTGCTTTTCCCTTACCGTTAACGCTGATTGCTAGTCCTCAATGGTCTAACTGGCTTAAAGTATAGAAGTTAAAAAATAATAATAAATGAATAAATTGTCCTACACTTTTTCGAAACAAAATGGCGGCCTCTGAAAATGCATGATTTATTGTAAAACGTGATATTCTTACGAGCTTTAAGCTGACTGTAGTTTCATATTAAAACAAAATTTCTAAATCAACATGCAAATTAATCAACTGTAACCTATATTTCCTAAAAAACCACGAACACAGCTAGTCTACAAATGAGAAAATATTTTTTTATTAAAATTTATTATCGCACAAAATTAAAATTTAAAACTTAAAGTTTTTAAAGTCAAAACTGTTTAAAAACAATTCGGACTGTGGGTACGCAATTGTGATTACACTAGCACCGGTATAACTAAAAGTAGATGTCACAGTTTTAATTAAAAAAATGAACGTTTATCCGACAATAGTGCTGTTGGACTTCGCAAACTGCTCACGCAAATATGAACATTCTATTTTTTTTATTTTCCGTATTCCACACGTGTTTATAAAAAGAGATTACATCTCAATTCGTTCAATAATCATCTGATCCAAATTAAATAAATTTTGATGAAAAACTTGTGTAAATGGTTAACTTGTTTGCGAGGATTATTGAAGCAATGTTTGACACTGCCTGCCTTATTTTTCTCACAGCTTAACTAAAAAAAATCAATAAAATCATGGACATGAAAGTACAAGTTGAAATCACAAGTACACTTGTGATGGCTATACCCTAGAAAATGACCGATTTTTGTAAAGTCTTGGCGTGTAGGTCTGGTTTAATCATATTTTAGAAGTCACGACAATTATAGTTTTTTAAAAAAAGCTTTTTTTGGTCAAAACCAGATTTTTGTTAAGTCGGTTCTAACGATTTTCATCTAATTTTGTTTAAATGTAGTCTAAAAATACCAAAACAAAACTTAAAGCTCGCTATAGAAAAACGGAATAATTTTTCAAAATAGATTTATCTGATTTTAGTCAAATTTCAGTCATAGAATCAGTCATGGATTCATCGGAAACTAAATAAGTGTAGTAGATATTAAATTATAAAATTTTTTAATGGTTCGGCAGTACAATCGAAAATCTATCTGCATTCGGGTGTGTTTTTTTCCGATTCTGTCTAACCGATAACTTGTTTAACTACATTGATTTATTACGAAAATCATCAGTTTCATCTGAAAAAAGCTGACGAACTGATTTTCAGTACTTAAACCGTTTTTATAGCAATTATTTTTACATCAAGAAACGGTTTTTGCAGGTAAACAATTAAATACGATAAAGTTTTCATAGTGTTTTTGCACCATTTATTTTCTACCGCAATAAACAATACTAAATGTTTCTTCCTCTTCGAACACGTTTAGTTATAAAATACGTACAAAGGATCACGAGAAAAGGATCTACTTGCTCTGGCTGTGGAAGTGACGGTTGTGTGGGGTTGGATTCCCAGCAGTACACTTACCGTTGATATGTGTCTCACGCCAACAAACATAGTATGACGTCACTCGGAGATGGATGGAACCGGAGGCTTCGATATGTGTATATTTGGAAGGGAAAATTGGAGGTCTTAAGCAATAGTAAAAGTATATTTAGAAAATCAGTAATATATTAATTAAGAACATATCACACCAAACATTAGGAGATTAAATTTTAGCCAGTAAGGAGGTCTTATAACTAACATATTAAAAAATAACACGGAAATCATAATAAAGCACATACATGTCAATATATATATATATATATATATATATAATGTTTATATGTTTATATATATATAAATATTATTATTAAAACAATAATAATCACTATGTTCAGTATAATAATCTGCCTTTCCTAGCTTTGTCAATTCTTCTTTCGTTGACGCGTTTCGGAGAACCTCCATCTTCAAAAACTATTTCTATACTCATAGAGAGTAAATAATCCTAGCATAAAAGAAGAAGAATTTAAAAAGAATTTCAATAATAATAACATTAATATATTGTTATATTATTACACACACGCGTGCGCTACACACACTGTGTACTAACACTGATTCTTCTTCGTTATTAGTCCGTCATGAATTATGGACATGAAACAAAAAAACATATCATATATATATATATATATATATATATATATATATATATATATATATATATATACGAGGGTTGATCAAATATAAACGAGACTGATTTTTAAAAAAATTATTGCTTACTTACAAATTATTCTTGATACAACTTATTTTTCTACATAGTCTCCCGCACGAGTAACACATTTTTCCCACCGGATTGGAAGTTTTTTAATTCCATCTTCGTAAAAAGTTCTCGGACGTTCATTGAGCCATTGGAGCACGAAGGTCTCCACCGCAGAATCGTCTTCGAAACGCTGGCCTCCAAGCGCCTCTTTGAGTGGCCCAAACAGGTGATAGTCGCAGGGTAATAAGTCTGGACTGTAAGGGGGATGTTCCATTGGTTCCCAGCCAATTTGATCGAGTTTAAGCCTCGTAGCGTTCGTCGAATGTGGTCGGGCATTATCGTGAAGAAGAATGACGTTTCTCGCCGGTTTAGATTTCCTTTTCCTACGAAAAGACTGTTTTGCGGCCTCTAAAACATCGCAATAATATTGTGCATTTATTGTGCGTCGTTGATGGAGGAAATCGACGTGAAAGGCGCCTTGATTGTCGAAAAATACAGTGGCCTTCCCGGCCGACGATCGTGATTTGGCCTTCAGGTTTTCTACTGCTTCCCGTCCTTCGGCGAATTCCTTGTGCCAAGCAAAAACGCGAGCTCTTGACAGGGTCCTGTCCCCGTATTGAGCCGTCAATCTACGAAAGATTTCAGTCGGATTGACCCCCTCCTTGGCCAAAAACTTAATAATAATTCTCTGCTCCACGGAAACGTGCACTTCACTCTCACTCATTGTATAGTTTTATACTGAAGGGTCCGAACGGAAATGTTGCCCGTCTACGCCCGTCCCAAACCTCCCAGGCTACCTGAAACCCCACCCTTTAGAGTTCAATGTCCAACGGAAAAGTTTTTAGAAAGTCAGTCTCGTTTATATTTGATCAACCCTCGTATATATGTGTGTGTGTGTGTAATTATAATCTATTCATACACACACACACACACACACACACACACATATATATATATATATATATATATATATATATATATGATATGTTTTTTTGTTTCATGTCCATAATTCATGACGGGCTAATAACGAAGAAGAATCAGTGTTAAGGGTAAGGGAAAAGCAACAGTAGCATCTGCGGCTCGAACTACAGACATATATATATAACATATATAACATATATATATATGTATGTATGCGTCACACACATTCAACATAATGAATGTTTTTATATATATATATATATATATATATATATATATATATATATGTGTGTGTGTGTGTGTGTGTGTGTGTGTGTGTGTGTGTGTGTGTGTGTGTGTGTGTGTAATTATAATCTATTCATACACACACACATTAACGTAAATTCATACACACGTTAATGTGTGTGTGTGTGTGTGTGTGTGTGTGTGTGTGTGTGTGTATGACTAGATTATAATTACATTATTATTATTATAATAGATTATAATTATGATATGTTTTTTTGTTTCATGTCCATAATTCATGACAGACTAATAACGAAGAAGAATCAGTGTTAAGGGTATGGGAAAAGCAACGGTAGCATCTGCGGCTCGAACTACAGACATATATATATATATATATATATATATATGTATGTATGTATGCGTGTGCGTGTGTGTGTGTGTGTGTTGCGACGACTTTAACTAGCAATGTTGTGTTTTCCTACGAGTCGACGAGAAACTACATAATTTGTCTTTGTAAAATCTTTATAAAATTTAATTTAAAATTAAAACAGGGAACTGATTCAATTGCTAAAGCAATTAACGCAATAATTGATTCGATATCCATAACAATTAACACAATAATCTATTAGATTTTTATAATATTGAACACCAGAGTTGAACCGATCACTATAATTTACACAATAATTGTAACGATTTCTGTAATAATTTACACAACGATTGATTCTACTTCTGTAATAACTTACGCAGTAACTGATTCTTAAAGTAGAATCTCACAATTACTTGCCTAAAATGATTTTTTTCGAATATCGAATACTTTATTATAAAATTGTGTATTAAATGTATTAACGTTTCGGATGTACGCATTGAACTTGTTAATATGCATGTTAATATGCGTTAATATGCGTTGTTAATAACTTGTTAATACACTTATTAATAATACACGTCCATCAAGTACTGGGTTTTAAATCCAGCTGCATAAATTTTACTTATGCATTGCTTGATTCCAGCTCGTTTTACCCACGGTATATAGATACACGGTAGGGGCCACGGTGGGTGTGCGCAGTAGACTAACGCGCGCGTGACGTCACTGAATCCTCACTGCTACATTCTGTAATTTCCCGTTTAACAATGCGGTGTTCTGTAAATGTAGTTGAAGATTCGGTGTGTTTATGTGAGTGTTTGTTTTAAGTAAAAGGTCTTTTTTGTGTAAATAAAAGGTATTAATTGTGTTTTGTGGTCGAGGTTTAATAAGTGTAAGAAAAGATTTAATTAGCCTATGTTTTGAATCCTAAAAAATACATAATTTGTTTTGTTTGCTGTTGTATAATTGTGTATGCATAACAATGCCTAATTGCGTTATAGCCAGTTGCTATAATATTGATAAGAATTGTAAAGGGAAAGGAATTACATTTCACAGAATTCCAAAAGACAAAGGCCTGAGAAAAGCGTGGGTTCATGCGTGTAAACGAGCAGATCATTTTAATTTTGATAATGTTAAAGTCTGTTCACTTCATTTTAATGACGATGATTTCGAAAGGGATTTTAAATCCCAATTACTAAATACGAAACCTAAAAAACAGCTGAGATCCGGTGTCATTCCACGTTTTAACATTCCCACCGTTAAAAATAAATGTATCAATTCTGAACGAGCTGCAAGGATTAAAAAAAGTGAAAACCAAGAAACATTAAAAAAACTTATTGACGAGTCTGATGGAAATCTACCAGGAAAATCACCTGTAAATGGAAATGACGTTGGTGCAATTGTAACGTGTAATTCTGTAAATGAAACCCACCCTTCCGTAGTCAGTAATTTTAATACAAATATCGTTGTAAATAATGCCTCTGTAAAGGAAATGAAAATTTACTTTTGAAGGAACAAATTCAACTTGCATTACAAGAACTGGCCTCGGTTAAAAATAAAAATGTGGCTTTACAAAGCAATGTTGCTAATTTTAAGAATATTTTTTCTGATAATATGTCTTGAAACGTAAGTTCTAAGAAATACGTATGTTTTATTTTACTGTTTGCATAATAGGCATACGCCTATTTGCTATTTAATTTGTTGTTAATTTTTTAATTGAGATGTGCGTTTTCACAGTCAACCACATAATTATCACGGAAAATCCGTAGATACGTAATTCATAGTGTGATGTGCTTTTAACTTTCAAACAAAAAATAACCTGGAATTTTTCAAGCTATGGACCTATAATTTACTTTACTTTAATATTATGTAATATTGTATAAAATAAAAAGTTTCCGTTTTGACAATGAGCGAATTCACTAAGTAAAGTAATTAACAGCGTTATTAATGTTAGATATAAGGAATTATTATTGTAATTACTATAATACAACTGTATTATAGTAACACTAACAACATTATAGTACAACTAACACTAACATTACAAACTGTTTTCTAATGAACACTACGTCTGAGTGAACACTACGTCATTCGATCAGGGATTCGATGACGTACTTCAGCCGGCAAGTGGTGGGGGAGACATGCGCGTGGCCCCTACCGTGTATCTATATACCGTGAGCACAAGTATGTGTGTACATGAGCATGTGCTTATGTGTGCTGTGTGTGTGTGTGTGTGTGTGTGTGTGTGTGTGTGTGTGTGTGTGTGAGTGTAATAATATAACAATATATTAATGTTATTATTATTGTTTTAATAATAATAATATTTAGTATTATTATTATTATTATTATTATTATATATATATATATATATATATATATATATATATATATATATATATATAATATATTATGTTCTTAATTAATATATTACTGATTTTCTAAATATACTTTTACTATTGCTTAAGACCTCCAATTTTCCCTTCCAAATACACACATATCGAAGCCTCCGGTTCCATCCATCTCCGAGTGACGTCATACTATGTTTGTGTGTGTGGTGTGTGCTTGTGTGTGTGTGTGTGTGTGTGTGTGTGTGTGTGTGTGTGTGTGTGTGTATGCTGTGTGTGTATGCGTGTGTGTGCGCGCGCGTGCGTGTGTGTGTGTGTGTGCGCGCGTGTGTGTGTATGTGTGTGTGTGTGTGTGTGTGTGTGTGTGTGTGTGTGTGTGTGTGTGTGTGTGCGCGCGCGCGTATTTGTGTGTGTGTGCGCGCGCGCGTATTTGTGTGTGCGTGCATGCGCGTATGTGTGTTCATCTGTGATTTGCTCTCCCGTGTGCGCGCACGTGTTAGGGTGTGTGTGTGTGTGTGTGAGAGAGAGAGATAGTGCGTGTGAGTGTGTATATGTGTGTATGAATAAATTTTAATGGTGCAAAAATTTTGGATCTAAAAAGTAATATATTCCGAGAGTTTTATACAGATACAGGGGTCTTAGAGCCCATGTCGAATATTCAATCTTGCAGACAAATTTCTCGCTCCTCGGAATCACTGTTTGTACAAAGAATTCTAAGGAAATATTGTATATACACGGCAAAAGAAAATCTTCAATTGTAAACAGTATTTACAAAGCGAGAAGCGAACATATTTAATTCAATAGGTATTCGTTTTCTTTAACTGGAAGTTCGACTTCGTAGAAATGCTAGAGTAATGCCTTGAATACATTATCAATAAGTTTGCATTTATTGAGCAATTAAGTTGTTTGTGTGTTTACGCCTAAACACGTTATTGCTGGAAACTTTATTCCGAGAGTAATGTCAAGAATGTTTACAAGTGGAGTAGAATGGCCTAACTAGAGTTTGCGACATTTAATTCGAAGTTTCTGTTCATCAAACCAAGTTTGCTGCTGTTGATAGACTATGGAACCCAGTTCTAATCGGGATGTAATAGAACAGAATCTCCAAAAAATGTTTTTTTTATTTTTACACTTTTTGAAAATCTGATTTCACCAACATAATCAGCATTACAATTTGCATTTATATTTTAAAATTTCAGATTAGGGCCTGCATTGAAATAGGATAATGTAGAGTAACTTAATAATGTACCAATATCATGTGGGTCCTGATTTCACCAACATAATAAGCATTGAAATTTGCATTTACGTTTTTTAAAATTTCAGATAAAATTCAAATTTGATAGTGAAGAGTATCTTGATGATGTACCAACAACATGTGGGGATATGATTTCACCAACATAATCAGTATTATAATTTACATTTACTTTTTAAATTTTCAGATAAAATTCAAATTTGATAGTGAAGAGTATCTTGATGATGTACCAACAACATGTGGGGATATGATTTCACCAACATAATCAGTATTATAATTTACATTTACTTTTTAAATTTTCAGATAAAATTCAAATTTGATAGTGAAGAGTATTTTGATGATGTACCAACAACATGTGGAGGTCTGATTTCACCAACATAATCAGCATTATAATTTACATTTACTTTTTAAAACTTCAGGTAAAATTCAAATTTGATAGTGAACAGTATCTTGATGATGTACCAACAATATGTGGGGGTCTGATTTCACCAACATAATCAGCATTATAATTTACATTTACGTATTAAAATTTCAGGTAAAATTCAAATTTGATAGTGAAGAGTATCTTGATGATGTACCAACGACATGTGGGGGTCTGATTTCACCAACATAATCGGCATTATAATTTACATTTACTTTTTAAAATTTCATTTAAAATTCAAATTTGATAGTGAAGAGAGTCTTGGTGATGTACCAACTACATGTGGGGGTCTCATTTCACCAACATAATCAGCATTATAATATACATTTATATTTTAAAATTTCAGATTACACTGAAATAAGATAATGTAGGGTAACTTGATGATGCATCAACATCACGGGGGGGGGGTATAATTTCACCAACTTAACGAGCATTAAAATTTGCCATTAGGTTTTAAAATTGCAAATTATATATGATGTATCGACATCATTTGGGGGTCTGATTTTGCCAACATAATGAGCATTAAGATTTTCATTTACGTTTTCAAATTTCAAATTACATTAAAATACGATAATGTAGGGTAACTTGATAATGTATGGGCGCTGGTTAACGAACTTGCCAAGCTACTACCAAAACCGATCTGTACGCCAAATTTGAAAAAAAATCGGTGTAATAATGAGCTTCATAAAAATTAGAGTTATTAATAATAATAGTTCAATAATAATTTTAACTGGAGGGCCCGCGCGAAATTTCGCATTATGAAAGTTTTCAGTAAACACAGCGTTTTGAATAAGAGTAGTCGTTGGGGTGAAGGTGGTAGTTTAAAGGAAGGGAAAACGTATTTAAAAAATAAATCGAAAAGCGATCGGTATGAAATAATAATCACAAATTATTTTTTTTTTTTGTGTTTATCGTCCGACTATTGTGCACACTTAGGCTAATGCAGAAGATGGGATGATTTATAGCGTATGAAAATGCCAAGCCCTGGCCGGGAATCGAACCCGGGTCCTCGGGGTGAAAGCCTAGTACGCTATCAACTAGGCCACCGAGGCGGCATCACAAATTTAAGAGTCATTGTATATATATGACTTATACATAATTTCAATATAGATAATTGTTTTTAATAGAAATTTTACAGGGCATTACAATACCTCTTTGTAAACGATATTTGATATAAGAATGTAATCTTCTTGTACTTTTTGTATTTCATTTTCTTTAATAGATACAAACATGTTAGTTGATTTAGTTACCCTTAAAAAGGTTACATACAATAGTCCATGATTAAAGACGACATTTAGTACTCTTTGAAGTGTTTGTCCCTGCGACTTGTTTGTAGTGATAGCAAACGCAATTTTAATAGGTCTTTTAGTCAATTGAAAAGGCATGCTTGGATCAGATGATGTTAAGTTTATCCGTGGTATTACTACAGTTTTTCCGGTGTCAATCAAATGAATTGTTAATTCATTGATATTGGTTATAATTATAAAAAACTGACAGTTAGGGGACTGTCAGTAGGGCCACATAGTCTATAAGATTAATGACTTTTAAGTAAATATTGAAATTGTTCTAGGCATGTTATGCAAACAGTGACATTTGTAATGGGATTGTCTAGTCGTGATTAATAAGTTAGTTTCTTAAAATATACAAAATATTGTCCGATTTCTGATGCCACGCATGCGCATCCATGATACCGTTTTGCCTATGACAGTTAAAAGAGTCATTATGTTAAAATGTTCCACAAACAGTAAGTTTTAGCGCAAAATCGATTTGTAATGTCAGAAGCCGGTTAAAAAAAATCTTTCTAAAGATAACTCATTTATGCCTGTACGAATAGTATGTGCTGAGAAAAAAAGATTTTGACTTGAGAAATAATATATATGATAATAATAGTTACCCTTAATCGTCCTTAGGTTAGTTTTCGTGTTTTCAATGTAGCCTCATTTTAAATTCAAATTTAACCATATTTTAAGCCCTAACGCCGGTGATGAAATCAGATTTTCAAAAAAGATTCACGTTATATTTTCAAACAAGATATATGAAACTGTGATTTTTTTTAAGATTTGAAATGGCCGCAAGGAAAATATTAAACGGAACTTGTCTAAGTTATTTATCAAAATTAATTAATGAGCCAAGTTTGAATCAAATCGGATCAAAATTACGGACGTGAAACTGCTCTCTCTCTCTCTCTCTCTCTCTCTCTATATATATATATATATATATATATATATATATATATATACATGTATGTATGTATGTATGTGTATAATTTTTTCTTAGTGTGAACGAGAGATCAGCGTTAACGGTAAGGGTATATTAATAAGGGTATATTAATAGCACTTGACTTGCTGTACATTGCAATAACCAACTAATAAAACATCAATAATTAAGCGATGAAAAAAACGTTTAACACTGTTGTTATAAACTTACGATCTTTAAAACGCCGTAACTCGAATGTTATTAGAGATAAAGTTAAAAAAAATGGAAGTGGCATGACTGCCAACAGAAGTGACTACTTCTTATCACGAGTTATGGCTGTATATTTTACAGCACAAAATAAAATTTATAGTCGATTTTCAAAATCATGAGTACGTTTTTTTCAGTTTAATATATTTCTAAATACAATATTATATGATTTTATGGTTTTTTGCCAAGACAGATTTTTGCTACTCGACACTAGAATAGGCTAAACTGACCATGGGAGAAGCACGGAGTCCCAAATGTATTCCTGCTACTCTTAATATGTGACTTATTAATTGTCATTGTAAATGCCAACTTCAATGGAAACTGCAATATTTTAATTTGGAAAGCAAGTTGTTTGTAATTATAAGATTGTTTCAATTAAAATCATTGCAAATGTAAGCTTATAAACAATAATTTTATAATAAATAATAACAGGGATTCAGATTTTTAAAACGGAAATACATCTACGTCCATCTCAGGTACCTAAACCATGTTCATTTTAAATTTCATCTCAATCGGTCCAGTAGTTAAAGTGTGATTGAATAACAAACAAAAACACACACATAAACTTTCAAATTTAAAATATTATATTAAGAAGTATAAAATATTATTAAAACATCATTGTTGTAGCCTACAGTTAACACATATCACAGAACTGAATACTAAATAATTCAGTTGCACTGGGTAAGTAGTGTAATGGCATTTAAATAATTATTATTCACATCTACCAATATATAATAACGTATAAAACGTTACTGTTACACAGTTAACACTTGATGCAAAACTAAATAATTAAGTTGGCCTGGGTAAGTAATATAATGGCGCGAACATACACGTTTTCACTTCAAAAATACATTTTAAAACAAAAATATATATAAGAGCGAGATGCGTGTCGGCAAACTGAATTTTTTTCCGTGCAAAACATACATCCATACCCCGCCATAAGAAATAGTCACTTCAATAAGAGCGTGATTTGTGACGGCAAACTGAATTTTTTTCCTGTGCAAAAACATACATCCATACCCCGCCATAAGAAGAATTCACTTCAAAAATTGTAAAATATTTTCCAGTGCCTTGTGTATCAGGATAAATAAAATAAATAACAGCGTTACATTTAAAAAAGTTCATAAAAATCACGTTTTGTTATTTTTTGGAACACACTGTAAACTAACGGTAGCTCAGGTTAAGAGCTTTAAAATGAGGTGTTTTTCTACCTGAATCAGCTCTTGAAATATCAAGCCGTTTCCGTAGTTTTTAGTCATTCTGTATGTAGCGCACGCGCGCGAGTGTGTCGGAAACAGTGTTTGTTCTGGAAACAGTGTTGTTGTTAACGGATTTGCAATGTATTATTCGCATTTTCCATTCTGTCAAGATGTATAGGTAGACAGGGCCTAAATACTTCAACATGTCAAAACACGTTTAAAAAAACAATTTCAGATTTTATTTGCTCTGTAGACCCTACTGGGCACTATTTTTTAATTTTCCAGCAAAAGCAAACTAAGGCTATAACCCATTAAAAAGCTATATAATATTCATAAATTTTAAACGAATTAAATATTAACTGTTTATGTTTTGATAGATTCTACACAATCAAAGATTAACTATTTATTTTGATAGATTCTACACAGTGAAATATTAACTGTTCATGAGCAGATAGATTCTACACAATTAAAGATTATAACCTAATTTCCAAAGAGAAAAATCTTAGATCATTTGGAATTAAATTGCTTTTACAACATGCTATTTTGTAGGAAAGTCAGAAAATGGTTTTCATTATTAGTATTGTGCTGGCGTCGTGCAGGTGCTCTTTGACTCCGTGGTGTGTGGTGCGTTCAATTAGTGCTGTTTCTAATTGATGAGCAGAGTGTTTCCAGTCGGCACTCTCCTAGTACAGCACCATTCCAGCACTACAAGTGAAAAAAGTCAAAAGACAGACTTAATGCAGCTAAACGCTGTATTATTGTCATTTACACCATTTCGTATAGTTCCGTCGTCGTTCGTGTCTACTCGTCCTTAGCTTTTCTCACATTGCAATCAATTCCGACTGACACCACGTCAGGTATATCGTTACAGAAGAACTGACGTTATTTTGTCGACTAAGTTAGTCTTTGTTGTTTTTTAAAGGAATAATGGATGTAGTGGGCTGAAATGGCTGATTGGGTCAGTGAGAGACCATGAGTGTTTATGTAATTTCCAACATGTGGTTTATATTAATAATTACATCAAAAAAAAAAATATTCGGAAAGACACTGCTTCTAAATTAAAATATTCTACAGAACTATTCTAAAAACAAATGTAACCCACAAGCAATAATAACATCTTCCAACCGATTCAGTTCATCTGAGGAGAAAAGTGTACTTACTAAACAAAACAGCTCATAAATTAAAACAACACGAAAGCAGCATTAAGGTTGCACTAATAGTGAAAAATGATTAGAAAGTACACACACGATAGCATGACACGATAGATCAGACGTTTAGAAAACTGCCTGCTAAGGACACCAGTGGGACAGAAATAAAAAAATGAGCGAGTGAGAGGTCGAGTCCCCACATTCTCACCATAACTCCCTCCTTTTCCTTCACTATCACTGAGTAAGTCCTACCACATGACTTATTCATCTCCCCCCACAAAAAACAAATGTAGTTATGTCGTAACTAATATTGTGGTTAAGTCGTATTAATTGTAACCATATCCTGTAAATTTTGTTTATCAATATTTTCCACAACTAAGATGTGAATTTAAATATACTTAAGTTGGGGAAAAGAATCTTCCAGATGGTTAGAACAGGTTAAAAGGAATCTAAACGAACATACAATCAAATCCTCTTATCGAAATAAGCTCCTGTATGGAGATTTACTCAATCTCCTTATAAACCAAAGGAGATTTAATGTTGTATCTGTGAAAGATTTAGGGAGATGCTCTGCATTTGCGTTATGATCTTTAGCAGCAAACCACTACACAACACTCTCACATTCAATTATGTCTACAAATATTACCCCTACACACACGCGCGCGCGCGCTCGCGCACATCATAGATACACTGCGTCTCAATACAATAAATCATTCTATTTTCATTTAAATGGATCGTTATTATTATTTATTTGTTTTCTAATTATTTTGTAAAACGTTGTTGTAGCTTGAAAGTACATTGTTGTAAAATAATGTGTTTTCACTGGTTCAAAAATTATTTTCCCTATTTGTGGGTTATGCGAGACGATTACGCCACCCAATCAAGTGGATAATCGGTCGAAGTACCGCTTTAGGCACGGAAAGACAAAATAAATGCGAGTATCATGCACCGACAGATGATGCAGCGGGTACTGAAAAACACAGCTATGGGTTAGCCGCTTAGAAAAAGGCCTGATAAGAACACCATTGGGACAGAGAGAAAAAATGTGCAAGTGAGAGGTTGTATCCCCACTCTCTCACCATAGTTCTCTATTTTTCCTTCACAATAGCTGAGTAGTAACAGTTTCTAGGCTCAGATTGACAGACTCTGTGTCATTGTTGGAAGGAGCTGAAGGGGAATTCTCCTACATGCGCGAGAAATTCTCGCGCAGGCCGTTTACTAAGTGGCTGAACTATAGGAATAATCTAGAATTCAATCTGGCAACGATACAGCAGAGCAGCTGTTGAGTTAGTCAAACCATTGAATACATACTAGAAGTACAGCCACCATTATAAAAAGAGTGCTCGATATCAGAGGCGAAAGTCTGAGTAATTGCATTATCTGCCGCCAACAACGTTGCAAGCTGCAAGAACAGGGGGAGACGTTTGAGAAAATAGACGGTAGGCTATACAAATACAAAATACAAAAAATTAACTATTTAATTGTAGTTAAACACTCTGTCGCAAGATACCACCAGCAGCTTGCGCACACATACCTTTCATAAGGGTTTTAAACCGGATTCCATTATCTCTTTATAGTTTTTTTTTTTGGAAACAATGTTCTGGGAAATATATTTGGAAAAATTTCATTAATATGGCCTTAATTCTCACTCGTTGCAGTGTACGCTTATATAACGCTATGAATTTGGTTAATATCCCCAATATTATGAGGGTAAACAATTTTTTCCTGCCCTGTTGGTAAGGGTTCTATGATAGCCAGTGCAAACTGATCATTTACCACTTACACGTTATTCCGTACGTTCTGCCTTATAGAGGGAGTTGATTGTTTTTTCACCTTGAAAAGTATCACATCTAGCCAATAGTTGAAGAATTTTCCCCCATGTTTTTAAATATGAAACATTCCCATAGAATGTTAATATACTTCTTCGCTCCGCAATGAAGAATGGTAACATTTCCATATAACCATTCTCTTTATATATAACCAGAGATGTAACGTTTTGTCAACATCTCTGTTACTCCGTTATTTTTATTTCTGTACAAGATGTTTTAAGCTCTCTTTACATCACCTTGTGTTGGCGATATCAAGGACTCAACGCTTCTGTAGCTTTGATTCCAAGGATCAGATTTTCTTGTTGGAGTCTCTGTATAACAAAGAGTTTTATTTTGAGGTTGTATTCTCGTGATGTGTAAAACGATCAGTTCTTCCTGATTTTTTTGTAATTGATTACCATCATCAGTTGTAAAATCATCTGTTGGTTTTGTGTCCACAAATTTATTTTAAGATTGGTTTTATATTTCTTCTGGTTACTTTTCAATGTACTTTTCAAATGTAGTGATCCTGTTTTCACTTGTTCTGATTTTATTTCAGGTTGTAGGCCCAATTTTTGATTTTTTTTTGTTGAATTTTTGAATTTGTATCTCACACACTTACACTTATAACACTGCACTTACGACTTTAACACTTTACACTCATACTTACATTTAGGGAGGAGATAATAGCGTCAATGTGCTTTTCGTCTTATAATACAAAAAAAAATTAACGGCTTCCGGGCTTTAGCGGTAAACACACACACACACACACACACACACACACACACACACACACACACACACACACACACACACACACACACACACACACACACACACACACATATATATATATATATATATATATATATATATGGTTTTAAATAT
This sequence comes from Callitettix versicolor, assembly GCA_022606455.1. NCBI lineage: Eukaryota > Metazoa > Arthropoda > Insecta > Hemiptera > Cercopidae > Callitettix > Callitettix versicolor. Next base: position 25,620,357 of record CM040182.1, read on the forward strand.
GAAACATTCCCATAGAATGTTAATATACTTCTTCGCTCCGCAATGAAGAATGGTAACATTTCCACATAACCATTCTCTTTACATATAACCAGAGATGTAACGTTTTGTCAACATCTCTGTTACAACAACGAACCATCCGTTATGTGTGTGTGTGTGTGTGTGTGTGTGTGTGTGTGTGTGTGTGTGTGTGTGTGTGTGCGTGCGTGTGTGTTTACCGCTAAAGCTCGGAAGCCGTTAATTTTTTTTTGTATTGTAAGGGGAAAAGCACATTGACGCTATTATCTCCTCCCTAAATGTAAGTGTGAGTGTAAAGTGTTAAAGTCGTAAGTGCAGTGTTGTAAGTGTAAGTGTGTGTTAGATTCGGGTACCGCGAGGGACGTCTAAATCCTCACAATAGGTGCAGCTACGGGGGGAAGTCGTTAATGTGCACATTACCTAGCTAATCTGCAGATTAACTGTCTTGCTCCGCTAACGTACGAAATCAAGTTTTCCGAAAATTTTTTTAGATAATGTGCACATAACGGTTTCCGTATTGTTAAAATTTGTAAGTTTGTTGATGGATAATTGATTATATCAACGAATTTGTTGATTGTTGGATTATATTAACTTGATTCTTTAGATAAAGAAAATAAATAAATAACATTATGTTAATTTCATTAATTGTTATGATATTTTAAACGGTTTCATTCTTTGTATCATAGTTATTTTTAATTGACTGGTGATTGATTTTATCAACTAATTTGTTGATTGTGTTAACTGCATTCTTTATATATCGAAAAATAAATAACATTATGTTAATTTAAGCGTACAGAAACGTTGTTGTTGTTCCAGCAAAGGTCTTATTTTCACTTTAACGAGTTCCTAGCAGATAATGTGCGGATTATCTGGATAATTTGAGAAATGAAATAATTTTCAGCACTTTAACGGATCGCCTTAGTTAATCTGTACATTATCTAGATAATCTGTAGAATTTCTGCACTTTAGCGGTAACGTATATATTGTAGGCTATGAAAAGTTTAGTCTCTTAATCTCAGGTCACTGCGAAGTGCCGGCTTTTGGCAACATCAGGTATAAATTGTACATAGGCTATATGCGTCTAAATACTATATCGTAATTTAACAAAAACGTCTTCATTTTATGTATTATATATAAAATGACTTTATAAACATAATTTCAGATCAAGTTTAAAATTATCTTTCAATGTTTTTATATTTTTTTTTGTTATTAGTTAATGGTTTTTTAAAAACATTCTTATTAAAAATACTTATCGTGAAGTTTTTTTTTAAATTTAATTAATTGTTGTCTCTTCTATACTGTAACCACTATTAAGTATTTCGTGTAACTTAACTTTATCATAAAAGTACTTATTATTTTAACTTATAAAAAAGGCTATATAAGAAATAAAAAATCTATGTTTCTTTCACAAAATTTTTAACACAAAAATATTATGTAAATTCCCCTATTTTCCTTTATTTCTTCGAAGTAGGGTTTTGTTTCTTCATTACAGCCTATGTAGAGTAATGACTAGCTGCACCTATTGAGAGGATTTAGACGTCCCTCGCGGTACCCGAGTCTAAATACACACTTACACTTACGATTTTAACACTTTACACTCACACTTACATTTAGGGAGGAGATAATAGCCTCAATGTGCTTTTCGCCTTACAATAAAAAACAAAAATTAACGGCTTCCGAGCTTTAACTACCAATTTCTTAAAGTTTCATTTTCACAGATTGTATTAAATAAATACTTAACTAAAACAAATTCATGATAAAAGAAAACAGAAATATTGATAGCATATGCGTAGTAACGTCTAAAAACGTGTTGCTAAGTGCCTACGTGCCGTCACTACCGACTGATACTATAATCCCACATCCGTGACTTAGAGCGATATGCCGAAAGTGCCGCTTGACGCTTAAGATGAGAAAAACCTAAAGAAAAT
>CM040182.1:25634799-25642299 GCA_022606455.1 Callitettix versicolor
GTTTCGGTGATACAGGAGACATTTCCGATAGAATTAAAACAATTAGGATATCACTCACCCGAATTACCACTTTCAAATGTAGAAATTGTTAGGCCTACAGTTGTCTGAAATTAGCGTCAAAATATAAACAAACAAGTACAGTAAACTTGCAGTATATTGTACTTCACTATTGCCGGGGCACCGAAAAATACGAATTTTTGTAAAAGAAGAAAAATTACGTAATTTAATATGTAAATTGAGAAAAAATAGTTACAGTACAATAAAAACACCTTTATTCAGAGGTACCAATGCCCCCTCAAAAAAATTAGTTTCCCCCATCAAAATTTGATATTTCTTTCTATACTGCCCTTCAGTGGCAACACAAGCCGTCTCGGTGGCCTAGTTGATAGCGTACTAGGCTTTCACCCCGAGGATCCGGGTTCGATTCCCGGCGAGGGCTTGGCATTTTCATACGCTATAAATCATCTGCATTAGCCCAAGTGTGCACAATAGTCGGACGTTAAACACACAAAAAAAAAAAAAAAATCAGTGGCGACACGATCTTTTTTGGCTCGATCGATTTTTATTAAAAAAAATTAAAATTAACAAAATATCAAATTTTATTTTGTACCCTATTAAATACACTACATTACATTAGAACTACTTTTTATATTTGATTTTTTACAGTTTTAAAGTTGGGATATAGATAATAATAAAATGAATATGTTTATTGACTTATCTCAATAATGTCGATAGTTGTGAGAAAACCTTTTTTTATAACGTTATTTATTTTATATCCTCTTTTAAAATAATTATTATACAAATGAAGTTCAATTGTTGATGACGCATTTTGCGCCGTGTGCCCCCCGCCTTGGCACCTCTGCTTTTATTTTAATAATTGAGTTCAAATGGAATTATTATTGAAAAAAACATCAAAGCAAACTGAAAAAAGTTTTAAAATATATATTGCAGTGTAAATATATTACGGTTGAAAAATAGATTTAATTTATTATTCTTTGAAAATAATTTTGATTATTTTTTTGTATCTGTAAATGAACTTCTCATTGATTTTTCTTTCAATTTTTCAACGACCAAAATATCATGTCTTTTCCTTCTGCCAATTTTACACAAAAGTTTAACGCACTTAAATTCGTCGAATTGAGTTAGATGCACATGCTTTTCAGGCTCGTTGTCGTCACTACTTAGGTATGCAGTTAATTGTTTCGTCGTCGGTCATAATTTGGTAAGTCTCTTCATCATCTCGTTGTGCCAAGACGATCAGAGTACAGTAACTCAATGATGTGACATGTCTACCTTAATTGGACAAGTTCTATGCCAGAGCTTCACAGCGTCAGATATCACGTTATGGCAGTACTACAATGTCGGAATTATTCCAAATGCAAATAACACAACACAGTAATAGTTGCACGACTATGCGGGACAGTAATAAGTAACACCGACGAATCACTGGCCGTTCCGGTTTAAAAAGTACCGGATTATCGCCAATGTACTGTATTAATACATGTTGAAATTAAAAAAGAAGCTATCCATGTAAAATTTGTAATCGTCCCAAAATTAAGAAACAAAATAATAGGTTGCAATACACAATATTAGTTTTGGGGGGGGATTAACTGCGGCTCTGTGGTCCCCGACACGTCAGCGTAAGAGCTTTTTGTGTACCCCATAAACCTATTCCGAGCTCCAGAATCCTGTATAAGGTGTCCTGGTTGAACTCCTGATCTGATTTCTGACATCCAAAGAGTCTCCTTCTTTTGACCTCTAAGACGTCGCAATCAAGGTATGTGTGCTGCGGTTTCAACCCCCTGTCCGCACAAATGATATTCATTCGAGATTTGTAACAATCCCACCTTATGTAAATGGTTCCGAATGTGGCCGTGTCCGGTGACCATGGCAACGACCTGCCTCAGTGACCTCGTGTTAAACTGTACAAATGTCCATATCAGTTCAGGGTACACTATATAAGTTAAAATCCACGATCAATGCGGAAAAAATCATACAATTCGCCGTAGGCAAAGATTAATACATGAAAATTTCGCAGAAAAAAGAAGAGGACCAGAGGGATAAGGGAGGAGGTGTCTTGACCGAAACAGCTGTCAACCATCAGCGACAACACTCCAGCCAGACTTACAAAAATTGTATCGTCAAATGAAAATATACTGAAAATTACTGATAACGCAAGAGGAACTATTGGTGTTTGAGAAACGAAAATGAATTTTGAAGGAACCAGACATAATTAAGAATTTTGGAAGATGAAAAAGAAAAAAAAATAGACGTAAGTAATTTTAAAAAAAAAACAAATATTAATTTTTTTTTTGTATTTTAAGGCGAATAGCACGTTGAGGCTATTATCGCCTCCCTAAATGAAAGTTTGAGTGTAAGTGTTAAAGTCGTACGTGTAAGTGTGTGTTAGACTCGGGTACCGCGAGGGACGTCTAAATCCTCACAATAGGTCTGCACCCTCTGCGGAGTAAAATTTAATTTTAAAAAAACGCTGTGAGAAACAAGACGTTAGGTTGTAAAACAAAAAATTAAAATAAAAAATTGAAACTAAAATCGTTATTAAATAAATACCAAAACATTTTCAGTTCAAAGTCAGGGTCATCAGATAAACATGTACACGAACTTAAATTAATTAGAAATGCTACTCTCGTAAACAGGATTTATCCAATACAGACAAATTTTATATATTAAAAAAGTACAAATTTGTAAAATTAAAATTACAATGCAAAATGTTTAATAACATATTGTGGAAAATACAACAGAAGCAAATTGCTGATCTAAATTTAAATTACGACAGAATAAGCATTGTAAATTACCAAAATTACATAATAAATAATAATATTTTGTTTAAAATAATTTTAAACCTAAAAAAGATTCTAAATTTTATAAAGTATTAGCGACGAATTTATTTGAGAACAGCATTTAACGTATGAACACCTGGGGAGAAAAAGATATGGAAAATAATACAGGAACAATATTACACAAAGAATTTCAATATAGGTCTACAAATATTAAATGTAATAAGAGATTCTAATATTTGTTAACCAATAAAGCATACGAGTAGATATTTGTAGGGTAAGCCAAAGCCAGTCTTAGCGAAACAAATTAATTTCAATTGATTGATATGGAAATGCTTATCAAATTGCCAAAGGCTTAGAAAATGTACAACATATATTGGTGGTAATTAATATGTAAAAGTATAACCAATATATAACCAAAGTTCAAAAACACTAAATATAGATTAATCTACATTTTAAATGTTTGTAAAACTTGAAAAAGTTATCAAAACAAGTTTAAAATGGCCCCAAAACAACAATAGATGTCCGTCAAGGATTACAGACCCAGATTTACTTCAACAGAGTTCACGCTATGGTGTAAAAAAACCGAAGTTGAATCATTTGTTAATACCGAGAAGGCATCCTCGAGTAAATATGTTAACAGGAAAATTGGAAGACTATTATGCACTTATTGTAATTCAACACAACCAATGCGCGTGAAAATGTTATTCCTTTTATTGAAAATTTATTTACACTAGGCTTTACAACAGAATAAATACAGCCGAATAAGGAATCGGAATACTTGTGGGACCAGTTTTTGTAGAAATACCAGACTAAGTAAATCAGGATCAAACGCAGAACCGTAAGCACCTTCGTACGGAAAGACTAAGACGAACAGGACAACGGCGAGAAATACACAACCTAAATCTTAGAGAAGGCAGATTTAGAGTACGTGATCAGGTTATATAATCAATGTGACATTTTCGTTTATATAAATCTGAAAGAAAATCTGTCCCGTTTTGAAAATTGACTTTAGAGTGACTTGTAGTCAATGTTCATGTCAGTATCCACGTCTAATGTTCATGTCAATGCCCATGTCAATATTCATGTGCAAGTCCATGAACATATCAATGTCCAAGCCCATGTCTATGTCCATGTCCAAGTTAATGCCCATGTTTATTTCCATGTCAATGAAAATGTCCAATATCCATATCAACATCCATGTTCAGGTCAATATCCATGTCAATGTTCATATCAATGTCCATGTCCATGTCTATGTCTATGATCACGTCAGTGTCCATATCCAAGTCTATGTCTATGACCACGTCAATGTCCATGTTTATTTCCATGTCAATGTAAATGTCAATATTTATATCAATGTCCACTTCCAGGTCAATTTCCATGACAATATTCATATCAATGTTCATATCAATGTCCATGTCCATGTCTATGTCTATGTCTGTGACCACATGAAAGTCCATGTTTATTTCCATGTCAAGTAAATGTCAGTATCCATAACCATGTCCATTTCCAGGTTCGTGTCAATATCCATGTCAATGTCACCACAAAGCAGTGTCGTTCAGTACTCGGTGTTTTACAATTTTTTATCGGATTTTGACAGTTACAATATAACAGTTGACAATATACAATATAACAGTTACAATATAAGATGATTCATCCATCATCATTACTTTTTTGTTGTATTTTTAGAAGGCAAGGAATTTCCGTATAGAATTTCGTCCAATTACAATATAAACATTAGGTTTTTGCTGCAAAATAAACTTTTTTTATAAATAAAACTAAGCGTAAAGGTAATACCTCATATTGTAATACATTAAGAGCTTAAAAGCGATATTTATGCCCGTTTATCGCTCAGCCTCTTCAAGATAAACTTCTCCCACTTTACTTACACGATATTTCTACGATCTGCAGTATTTTTAGACATATGAATCGTATTGTTGCACTTCAAAATACCAAAACCGCTTTAAACTTTAGCGATCTTATGCATCTTCTCGGTAATAGCAGTTAATAAAGCAACGTTGTTTTTGCTTAGCATTCAACAGTGTAATGCCACTTCAGTGTTTACCAAGTTGTAGCTTTTTAGGGTAATACGTTATGCAACAATAATTATGAAATATAAAATAAAAACTGCAGCTTAAATTGTTAAAAACATAAATGTAAGGTAGAAAATGTGTAGCTGTAATAACTCTGCCAGATGTTTACAAACATCCTTTAACACACACACACACACACACACACACACACACACACACACACACACACACACACACACACACACACACACAGCACGTACACACACGCACTCGCACATACAACACACGCGCGAACGCACACACAAACGAGCGCGCACACACACACGCACACACACGAGCACGTACACACACGCACTCGCACATACAACACAGGCGCGCGCGCACGCACACACACACGTGAGCGCGAACACGCACACACACACACACACACACACACACGCACACACAAGAGCAGGTACACACACGCACTCGCACATACAACACGCACGCGCGCGCGCATACACACATACGCGAGCGCGCACACACACACACGAGCAAGTACACACACGCACCCGCACGTACAAACACACGCGCGCGCGCACGCACACACATACGCGAACGCGCGCGCACACACACACACACACACACACACGAGCACGTACACACACGCACTCGCACATACAACACACACGCGAGCGCGAGCGCACACACACACACGCACGCTCACACGAGCACGTACACACACTCACTCGCACATACAACACACACGCGCGCGCACGCACACACAAACACACACACACACTCTCGCGCGTCCGCGCACGCGCACACACAAACACACACGCGCGCGCGCGCACGCACTCCCACATACAACACGTACACGCACGCGCACGCACACGCACACACACGCACGCACGCACAAACAGACACACACACACACACACACACACATACACACGAGCACGTACACACACGCACTCGCACATACAACACACGCGCACGCGCGCTCGCACGCGCACGCGCGCGCGCACGCACATACACTAGCACGTACACACACGCACTTGCACATATAACACAACCGCGCGCGAACACACACACACAAAAGCGAGCGCGCACGCGCGCACACGCACACACACATGCACACACGCACGCACACACACACGAGCACGTACGCACACGCGCACGCATTATACACATGCGCGCGCACGCACACACACGCGCGAGCGAGCGCACACACACACACACACACACACGCACGCACGCACACACGAGCACGTACACACAAGCACTCGCACATACATCGCACACGCGCGCGCGCGCACGCACACACGCGAGCGCGCACGCGCGCACACGCACACAAACACACACGCACGCGCACACACACGAGCACATACGCACACGCACATAAAACACACACACGCGCGCGCGCACACACACACACACGCACGCACGCACGCACGCACACACGAGCACGTACACACAAACAGACACACACACACACACACACACACACACACACACACACACACACACACGAGCACGTACACACACGCACTCGCACATACAACACACGCGCACGCGCGCTCGCACGCGAGCGCACACACACACACACACGCGCGCGCACGCACATACACTAGCACGTACACACACGCACTTGCACATATAACACAACCGCGCGCGAACACACACACACAAAAGCGAGCGCGCACGCGCGCACACGCACACACACATGCACACACGCACGCACACACACACGAGCACGTACGCACACGCACATAAAACACATGCGCGCGCACGCACACACACGCGCGAGCGAGCGCACACACACACACACACACACACACGCACGCACGCACACACGAGCACGTACACACAAGCACTCGCACATACATCGCACACGCGCGCGCGCGCACGCACACACACGCGAGCGCGCACGCGCGCACACGCACACAAACACACACGCACGCGCACACACACGAGCACATACGCACACGCACATAAAACACACACACGCGCGCGCGCACACACACGCGCGAGCGAGCGCACACACACACACACGCACGCACGCACGCACGCACACACGAGCACGTACACACACGCACTCGCACATACAACAAACACGCGCGCGCGCGCGCGCACGCACACACACGCGAGCGAGCGCACACACACACACACACACGCACTCGCCCATGCCACACACACACACACGCGCGCGCGCGCACACACACATACGCGGCGCGCGCGCGCGCGCGCACACATACGCGAGCGAGCGAGCGCGCGCACACACACACACACAGCACGTACACACACGCACTCGCACATACAACACACGCGCGAACGCACACACGCGAGCGCGCACACACACAAGCACGTACACACACGCACTCGCACATACAACACACAAGCGCTCGCGCATGCACACACACACACGCGAGCGCGAACACGTACAGACACACACACACACACACACACACACACACACACAGCACGTACACACACGCACTCGCACATACAACACACGCGCGAACGCACACACGCGAGCGCGCACACACACAAGCACGTACACACACGCACTCGCACATACAACACACAAGCGCTCGCGCATGCACACACACACGCGAGCGCGAACACGCACAGACACACACACACGCACGCACACACAAGAGCACGTACACACACGCACTCGCACATAC
>CM040182.1:25649799-25652299 GCA_022606455.1 Callitettix versicolor
AACTTTACGTTTACTAATTAAAAATATTATAAATCTAATTGAACATAAGTCTTGATAATACTGTTGTAAGTTACATACGTCTGTTAAGGAATTAGTACCGGGTGACCAAGTTTTGTTCGGTAAAGGTATTTTGTTTAGTATACACGCGTGAATTTAGCTACTTAGCAAATTTTCACAGATATGAATATGAGACAACAGGAATCGATTCCTGACAACAGAAAAACTTTAGTATACAAACTTTCACAAAAATCATTAGTCGCTTTGAGAAAAGAATGGACAAACATATATTTTATATATATATATATATATATATATATATATGTGTGTGTGTGTGTGTGTGTGTAAACAAAATATATGTAAACATATCTTAAAAATAATTATATATTCAGCAAAGATAGTATTAACAAAGATATAATTTTATTATTTATTAATTAAAATATAATGTCTGATAATTTAGATTTTTTAAATAAATATTTCACTGTTATAAAAAGTTTATTTTATTTTTATTGTTATAAAAAAGTTATTTCAAATTATAAAAAGTTTCTTCAATTTAATTAACACGGTATACTTTCATTAAACACACTTCATGTAACGCTTTTCCTTTGTTATTAATTTACCATTATTGGAACGCTTAAATCTAGATATTTCCTTTCATACCTTCAATACGCCTTTATATACGCGATAGAATGTTCTGGAATGTCCCGTGTTTTTGCTGTAACCTAGCAACCAGTCGGATGCCCAGTTTTCATAACCACGTGACAATAGCTCGCCTCGACGTTTTTCCCATTGCCTGAACTAAATTAAAATATCTTGTGACGACATTTTTCCAAAACTAAGAGATATTTAGACTTATTGCCGATAATGGAGATGGAATTTTTCATTATTATATTTATTTGCTGAAATCTGTATGTAGTTGTATATAGATATACTTGCTACTCCTTGTTTGGTAGCGCAGTGATTACTGTAAGCGCTTGAATTTAGTTAATTTTCACAGATATGAGACGTGTAACAATTCCTTACAACAAAAACTTTATTACATAAAATTTCACAAAAATCGTTAGAGTCGTTTTAGAGAAAAAAGTGGAAAAACATATACATACATACAAACACACATATAAATTTAGTTTGTATAATATTACAGAGTTTCAGTAAAGATTCTGGTAACAAAAAGAGCCTTTTTTTAAAAAGAAATTCACCACAATTTCAATTTTTGTCAAAAGTTGATCAAACATGGCAGAAACAAAAGTCTAACATAACATACGTGACCAGCATTGTTGTCGAGTACAAATTGACAACATTATGAAACTTCAAAGTAGGTAGTAGCAGAGAAACCGTGTGAAAATCGTGATGGGTTTTTTTGTAAATTTAATGAAATATAAAACTGAGGTTTGAAAATATATTAACGGATTAACATAAAATTATAGACCACGCTTTAATTTGGTGTACCTGAAATTTTTGTACGATAACCGATTAATACGTTATAACGTCCTAAACTCAGGTGTTTCCTTTCGTGGGTAGGTTTTCCTTCTGATTACACATTTATAATCTGTTCACTGTCGGAGTGCGGCTGGCGAAGGTTAGAACACAAGCATAAATCTTGTTCACATAAAACCAGTGGACAGTATCGAACAGTAACCGTGGTAAATATGCTTGCGTTAGATTGGGTTGGGGAAGATTAAAACCCTTTGGTAGCGGCGAACAAAATACAGTCGGTCTTGTCCAGCCGCAGTCCGAAAGCGAACGCAATATAGATTTTTCTCGATAGTACTTTAAAATTAATAAGGACGGAAGCACTTTTGCCTTTAGAAATTTACTTTGATAAACGAAGGAAGCTCCATTTAACAAGTTTACCATGTAATTAGAGTAGAAAGCAAACAGTAACTGCACTGGCAAACTTGCTTAGCGCTACTTCCGTCCCTTTTCAGTTTTTCAGCTTCCTACTCCCTGAACGCTTCGTTTTTAGAGGAACATAGCTATCCGAATTTAACTTTCAAAACTTTAACCATCTTCACCTTTCCAGTTTATTAATTTATTATTATTATTATTATTATTATTATTATTATTATTATTATTATTATTATTATTATTATTATTATATATTATTATTATTATTATTATTATTATTATTATTATTATTATTATTATTATTATTATTATTATTATTATTATTATTATTATTATTATTATTATTACAATATTATTACTATTATTATTACTATTATTATTACTATTACTATTATTATTATTATTACTATTATTATTACTATTATTATTACTATTATTATTACTATTATTATTACTATTACTATTATTATTATTATTATTATTATTATTATTATTATTATTATTATTATTATTATTATTATTATTATTATTATTATTATTATTATTATTATTATTATTATTATTATTATTATTATTATTATTATTATTATTATTATTATTATTATTATTATTATTATTATTACTACCATTACTACTATTATTATTATTATTACTA
>CM040182.1:25657299-25702299 GCA_022606455.1 Callitettix versicolor
ACCACTAGATATTTTATGTGGATAAATACATTCTTTATCCATTAAGGATTTGTAAAAAAAAAAATTCAAATATCCATTTGAGCCTTGACTTATCAAACAAATTTAGATAAAAAACAAAATATTTTCCCCAAAATTTGATATCACATTGTTTTTATTTGATATTACGTAGTTTTTACCAAGTTTTGGAAGGTATGACATAATGTATCCTCAACTGTATGGACTTTCAAAGCTTACAAGGAAAACGAGTCCCAATCTACAGATTCTTTATTATTATTAATTTCCACCGGATCAAACTCCAATGCGAGAACATTTATATTTTTCACTACTACAGATTGTCTGTATAAATCTATTGTTGTTTTTAATTAGGACATAAAACTCAGTACAAAAAAGTTTCGTATTCACTTGATATTTAATAAGCTCCCATAGACGTTATTCTTGATTGAAAATACTCTTTTCCACTGGTGCAAAAGTTGCAGGTAGACACAAAACTCTACTAATTTGAAAACTTCCTTATAGGAAGTATTAGTTTTTTCAAAACATTAAAAATTCCTTACCAGCTTTCTATTAAATGTGGGCTTAACTGTGTCTGTTTTAGAGTCCCAAATATGTAAACATTTTCAAACACTATATTTGTATTTGTGCCAATATTTGTTATTGGCCCTTCGTTTACTGCCATTAAATTTATTTTTATTGAAAATTAATATATTTATTAAAGTGAAAACTTCTTTAGCGACGTTGTGTACTTTTCTTGGATGGGCAGAAACCATTGAACTCGCGTCAGATATTATAGCGACACCGTCACCGCTACCATGAGATATATAATGTATATATGTGTATATATAAATAGTATAGGACGCACGCCACGCGCATATACTATATATCCTTTAATATAAATGTATGGTGTATAATGTATATGTGTATATATATATATACATATATATACATAATACGAATCGTATACTGCCTACTGGCATCTACTATATATGTGCTTTTTCTACAGTATATACGTATTTCACAAATTATAAAGAGCACGTGTTTTTATAAAGACTGTTAATACACACACACACACACACACACACACACACACACACACACATATATATATATATATATATATATATATATATATATTATTATTATTTTTGCGCATAGTCGGATCACGCAAAGTACTCCGACTCATGTCTTGTTCCTTCTAATCGTCCACACCTCCCTCATCCTGTCCCCATGGATCCTCTTCCGCTCCTCCGTCCATTTTACCCCTGCTCTCTTTGGGATTTCATTCTCTGGGACCTTCCAACCGAGCATCTTTCTCCTGTATGCGTGCCTGTCTTACATATATATAAGTATATGTCTTATATATATATATATATATATATGTATATGTATACACCAGTGATAAACATTTTTCTCCACGTGTTTACTTTATTTTTATACTTCTAATCAAAAAAACCTGCAATATATAATTGTTGACAATTCACATTGGTAAGTTAATTTTATGCACAACATTTGTAGCTACTCAAATTAAACGAATCAAAAGAAACTGTCTTATATTGTACTGACCTACTGTATTTTTGTGGCGTGTACACTCTCCTGCACGAGTATGTACTATTATATGGTCCGGCACAATGCCTTATATTGTACTGACCTACTGTATTTTTGTGGCGTGTACACTCTCCTGCACGAGTATGTACTATTATATGGTCCGGCACAATGCCTTCTATTGTACTGACCTACTGTATTTTTGTGGCGTGTACACTCTCCTGCACGAGTATGTACTATTATATGGTCCGGCACAATGCCTTATATTGTACTGACCTCCTGTATTTTTGTGGCGTGTACACTCTCCTACACGAGTATGTACTATTATATGGTCCGGCACAATGCCTTATATTGTACTGACCTACTGTATTTTTGTGGCGTGTACACTCTCCTGCACGAGTATGTACTATTATATGGTCCGGCACAATGCCTTATATTGTACTGACCTACTGCATTTTTGTGGCGTGTACACTCTCCTGCACGAGTATGTACTATTATATGGTCCGGCACAATGCCTTATATTGTACTGACCTACTGTATTTTTGTGGCGTGTACACTCTCCTGCACGAGTATGTACTATTATATGGTCCGGCACAATACCTTCTATTGTACTGACCTACTGTATTTTTGTGGCGTGTACACTCTCCTGCACGAGTATGTACTATTATATGGTCCGGCACAATGCCTTATATTGTACTGACCTCCTGTATTTTTGTGGCGTGTACACTCTCCTGCACGAGTATGTACTATTATATGGTCCGGCACAATGCCTTATATTGTACTGACCTACTGTATTTTTGTGGCGTGTACACTCTCCTGCACGAGTATGTACTATTATATGGTCCGGCACAATGCCTTATATTGTACTGACCTACTGTATTTTTGTGGCGTGTACACTCTCCTGCACGAGTATGTACTATTATATGGTCCGGCACAATGCCTTATATTGTACTGACCTCCTGTATTTTTGTGGCGTGTACACTCTCCTGCACGAGTATGTACTATTATATGGTCCGGCACAATGCCTTCTATTGTACTGACCTACTGTATTTTTGTGGCGTGTACACTCTCCTGCACGAGTATGTACTATTATATGGTCCGGCACAATGCCTTATATTGTACTGACCTCCTGTATTTTTGTGGCGTGTACACTCTCCTGCACGAGTATGTACTATTATATGGTCCGGCACAATGCCTTATATTGTACTGACCTACTGTATTTTTGTGGCGTGTACACTCTCCTGCACAGTATGTACTATTATATGGTCCGGCACAATGCCTTATATTGTACTGACCTACTGTATTTTTGTGGCGTGTACACTCTCCTGCACGAGTATGTACTATTATATGGTCCGGCACAATGCCTTATATTGTACTGACCTCCTGTATTTTTGTGGCGTGTACACTCTCCTGCACAGTATGTACTATTATATGGTCCGGCACAATGCCTTATATTGTACTGACCTACTGTATTTTTGTGGCGTGTACACTCTCCTGCACGAGTATGTACTATTATATGGTCCGGCACAATGCCTTATATTGTACTGACCTACTGTATTTTTGTGGCGTGTACACTCTCCTGCACGAGTATGTACTATTATATGGTCCGGCACAATGCCTTCTATTGTACTGACCTACTGTATTTTTGTGGCGTGTACACTCTCCTGCACGAGTATGTACTATTATATGGTCCGGCACAATGCCTTATATTGTACTGACCTACTGTATTTTTGTGGCGTGTACACTCTCCTGCACGAGTATGTACTATTATATGGTCCGGCACAATGCCTTCTATTGTACTGACCTACTGTATTTTTGTGGCGTGTACACTCTCCTGCACGAGTATGTACTATTATATGGTCCGGCACAATGCCTTATATTGTACTGACCTCCTGTATTTTTGTGGCGTGTACACTCTCCTGCACGAGTATGTACTATTATATGGTCCGGCACAATGCCTTATATTGTACTGACCTACTGTATTTTTGTGGCGTGTACACTCTCCTGCACGAGTATGTACTATTATATGGTCCGGCACAATGCCTTATATTGTACTGACCTCCTGTATTTTTGTGGCGTGTACACTCTCCTGCACGAGTATGTACTATTATATGGTCCGGCACAATGCCTTATATTGTACTGACCTACTGTATTTTTGTGGCGTGTACACTCTCCTGCACGAGTATGTACTATTATATGGTCCGGCACAATGCCTTATATTGTACTGACCTCCTGTATTTTTGTGGCGTGTACACTCTCCTGCACGAGTATGTACTATTATATGGTCCGGCACAATGCCTTATATTGTACTGACCTACTGTATTTTTGTGGCGTGTACACTCTCCTGCACGAGTATGTACTATTATATGGTCCGGCACAATGCCTTATATTGTACTGACCTACTGTATTTTTGTGGCGTGTACACTCTCCTGCACGAGTATGTACTATTATATGGTCCGGCACAATGCCTTATATTGTACTGACCTCCTGTATTTTTGTGGCGTGTACACTCTCCTGCACGAGTATGTACTATTATATGGTCCGGCACAATGCCTTATATTGTACTGACCTACTGTATTTTTGTGGCGTGTACACTCTCCTGCACGAGTATGTACTATTATATGGTCCGGCACAATGCCTTATATTGTACTGACCTACTGTATTTTTGTGGCGTGTACACTCTCCTGCACGAGTATGTACTATTATATGGTCCGGCACAATGCCTTCTATTGTACTGACCTACTTTATTTTTGTGGCGTGTACACTCTCCTGCACGAGTATGTACTATTATATGGTCCGGCACAATGCCTTATATTGTACTGACCTACTGTATTTTTGTGGCGTGTACACTCTCCTGCACGAGTATGTACTATTATATGGTCCGGCACAATGCCTTCTATTGTACTGACCTACTGTATTTTTGTGGCGTGTACACTCTCCTGCACGAGTATGTACTATTATATGGTCCGGCACAATGCCTTATATTGTACTGACCTCCTGTATTTTTGTGGCGTGTACACTCTCCTGCACGAGTATGTACTATTATATGGTCCGGCACAATGCCTTATATTGTACTGACCTACTGTATTTTTGTGGCGTGTACACTCTCCTGCACGAGTATGTACTATTATATGGTCCGGCACAATGCCTTATATTGTACTGACCTCCTGTATTTTTGTGGCGTGTACACTCTCCTGCACGAGTATGTACTATTATATGGTCCGGCACAATGCCTTATATTGTACTGACCTACTGTATTTTTGTGGCGTGTACACTCTCCTGCACGAGTATGTACTATTATATGGTCCGGCACAATGCCTTCTATTGTACTGACCTACTGTATTTTTGTGGCGTGTACACTCTCCTGCACGAGTATGTACTATTATATGGTCCGGCACAATGCCTTATATTGTACTGACCTCCTGTATTTTTGTGGCGTGTACACTCTCCTGCACGAGTATGTACTATTATATGGTCCGGCACAATGCCTTATATTGTACTGACCTACTGTATTTTTGTGGCGTGTACACTCTCCTGCACGAGTATGTACTATTATATGGTCCGGCACAATGCCTTATATTGTACTGACCTACTGTATTTTTGTGGCGTGTACACTCTCCTGCACGAGTATGTACTATTATATGGTCCAGCACAATGCCTTATATTGTACTGACCTACTGTATTTTTGTGGCGTGTACACTCTCCTGCACGAGTATGTACTATTATATGGTCCGGCACAATGCCTTATATTGTACTGACCTACTGTATTTTTGTGGCGTGTACACTCTCCTGCACGAGTATGTACTATTATATGGTCCGGCACAATGCCTTATATTGTACTGACCTCCTGTATTTTTGTGGCGTGTACACTCTCCTGCACGAGTATGTACTATTATATGGTCCGGCACAATGCCTTATATTGTACTGACCTACTGTATTTTTGTGGCGTGTACACTCTCCTGCACGAGTATGTACTATTATATGGTCCGGCACAATGCCTTATATTGTACTGACCTACTGTATTTTTGTGGCGTGTACACTCTCCTGCACGAGTATGTACTATTATATGGTCCGGCACAATGCCTTATATTGTACTGACCTACTGTATTTTTGTGGCGTGTACACTCTCCTGCACGAGTATGTACTATTATATGGTCCGGCACAATGCCTTCTATTGTACTGACCTACTGTATTTTTGTGGCGTGTACACTCTCCTGCACGAGTATGTACTATTATATGGTCCGGCACAATGCCTTATATTGTACTGACCTCCTGTATTTTTGTGGCGTGTACACTCTCCTGCATGAGTATGTACTATTATATGGTCCGGCACAATGCCTTATATTGTACTGACCTACTGTATTTTTGTGGCGTGTACACTCTCCTGCACGAGTATGTACTATTATATGGTCCGGCACAATGCCTTATATTGTACTGACCTACTGTATTTTTGTGGCGTGTACACTCTCCTGCACGAGTATGTACTATTATATGGTCCGGCACAATGCCTTATATTGTACTGACCTCCTGTATTTTTGTGGCGTGTACACTCTCCTGCACGAGTATGTACTATTATATGGTCCGGCACAATGCCTTATATTGTACTGACCTACTGTATTTTTGTGGCGTGTACACTCTCCTGCACGAGTATGTACTATTATATGGTCCAGCACAATGCCTTATATTGTACTGACCTACTGTATTTTTGTGGCGTGTACACTCTCCTGCACGAGTATGTACTATTATATGGTCCGGCACAATGCCTTATATTGTACTGACCTACTGTATTTTTGTGGCGTGTACACTCTCCTGCACGAGTATGTACTATTATATGGTCCGGCACAATGCCTTATATTGTACTGACCTACTGTATTTTTGTGGCGTGTACACTCTCCTGCACGAGTATGTACTATTATATGGTCCGGCACAATGCCTTATATTGTACTGACCTACTGTATTTTTGTGGCGTGTACACTCTCCTGCACGAGTATGTACTATTATATGGTCCGGCACAATGCCTTATATTGTACTGACCTACTGTATTTTTGTGGCGTGTACACTCTCCTGCACGAGTATGTACTATTATATGGTCCGGCACAATGCCTTATATTGTACTGACCTACTGTATTTTTGTGGCGTGTACACTCTCCTGCACGAGTATGTACTATTATATGGTCCGGCACAATGCCTTATATTGTACTGACCTACTGTATTTTTGTGGCGTGTACACTCTCCTGCACGAGTATGTACTATTATATGGTCCGGCATAATATTTTTAGCTACCTAAATAAAATGAACTAAGCCTTATATTAGGTATAAATATTGTTCAAGTTTTCACTTCTGTCGGCACTCCCGGAGTGTTATATATTTTTTTTTTTTTTTGCTTAAGTATTTTAAGTTTAAAAATTATGAACCTTATCTGATCTTGGGCCTATGAATTACGAGTATAAGTTTAATATTGTAACTTTTGTATTTTTAGTTTGTGTATTTTACAGTTAATTTTTTTTCATTTCTATTTACTGTTAGTGATAAAATATTTGTTTTTTGAGTGAATAATTATTTCTTTAAATTTGAGTTGTATTTTTATATGTCTTTTATTTTTTATTGAATGTCGATGGTTTTCATATCTTTTGTGTTAGGAATTTCTTACTAACACTTACACTTACAACTTTAACACTTTACACTCACACTTATATTTAGGGAGGCGATAATAGCTTCAATGTGCTTTTCGCCTTAAAATATATCTTGTTTTTGTATTTATTTTATCTAAGATATTTTTAATTGTTATTCCCAATTTGGTTAGAATTTTATTAGGTTGTGGTGGATTGGGATTAGTTTCTTATTGTTCAGTAACTTATTATCAAAATTACAAGTCTTATAATGCTTTGAGAATATTAACGACTTTAAGATTGCCACAAGTTGATCAAATAACTCAAACCAATGGAATTTTAATGTCAAAATACAGGACAACACCCTTTTCCGGATGAGAATGAAAATACCAGACTGTCCGGAGAAAACCCGGACGAATGGAAGGCCTAATTGTAGTGTCACAAGAAAGAAAAAGTGTTCTTTATTTTTGTATTTCTAACAATTATAGTTATGCAGTTTTTGAATTTTCGGGTCGAAACGAAAATTGGCCCTTTGCTTGCAAAAACGTCTAATTTGGTACACGGATAAATACATTTTGTATCCATTTAAGATCTATAAGAAAAATACAAATATCCATTTGAGTCTTGATTTATCAAACAAATTTACATGAAAAAACAAAATATTTTCCCCAAAATTTGACATCACATAGTTTTTACCAATTTTTTTTGAATGGATGACTAATTTATCAATTTTATTGTCCCCCTGTCTCAGATGTATTATTTTGCAATTCACAATATGTATAATTTGTAGGCAACAATACGTTTTCTTTAATCCGATACAAAACAATAAATACTTCGTACAAAATTATTATTGGCAAAGCGCTTTTTACTCAAATCTAGACAAATCTTTTTACTCGCAATTTTAAAAATAAAAATGTATTTTCAACCTGTATTTCTAAAAGTTTTTTATCGTGTCAAAAAATTATCTTGATAGTTCATTACGTTTTAAGTACTCTGAATTTAAAAAAAAAACTGATTTTACTTGGACATCTATTCCGTATAAGTTATATGTCTCCGAGCACATCGCTGGAATATAAACAAATTAGCAGATTTCGATTAAATTTGGCTGTAGGTCTGGTTGACCAAACCCATTTTCTTAATTTTTCAAAAAAAAAATCCTTTTTAACAAAAATATATAAACATAGAATTTTCGCAAAATCGACTCAAATGATTTTGATAAAATTTTGCTAATATTTAGCCCGTAAGCACCCAAATAATAATAATAATAATAATAATTGCATGGGCCGCTTTAGTCCTGAAAATTCAATTTCGGGAATTTATTTAAAATTGAGAATTTGTATAATTTTTTAAAATCGGTTTATCAGATTTTGTTTAAATTTTGGCTATATATGGTTCAGTTCATAACTGAAGTAACTGTAACAAAAAAAGTTAAGAATTTTCGATCAGCGAGTAAATCGAGAAAAAACAGCAACGATTAAAGGTGTTTTTATTCACTACAGAACTTTATGTTTTCAAATTGTCTGTACTGTTTAAAATTTTTTTTAATTTTCGTAGCCTACATGACCAAACTTTAGTAATTAATTTCAGAAAATTGCAAATGAATCACCTCATATCGTCGATTACAAACTTTTAGAGATAAAATATTATGCATATATCCTAAATAATTATTTAGTTTTTTTTAAGGATAATTAATTCAGAAAATTTCATAAGAGACACCATAATAGAAACGACTATTTATTGTTTTTTTATTAAAAAATATATAAGCTTTTAGTTGTTATACTATACTACAAGTATATATGTTGTATACTAATGTGTTGTATAATATGTGTTGTATACTATACTACAACTATAAGTGGTGTACTAAACTACAACTATAAGTGTAGTTATACTACAAGTATAAGTGTTGTACTATACTACAACCATAAGTGTTGTACTATACTACAACTATAAGTGGTGTACTATACTACAACTATAAGTGTTGTACTATACCACAACTATAAGGGGTGTACTATACTACAACTATAAGTGTTGTACTATACTACAACTATAAGTGTTGTACTATACTGCAACTATAAGTGTTGTAATATACTACAACTATAAGTGTTGTAATATACTACAACTATAAGTGGTGTACAATACTACAACTATAAGTGTTATACTATACTACAACTATAAGTGTTGTACTATACTACAACTATAAGTGGTGTACTATACTACAACTATAAGTGGTGTACTATACTACAACTATAAGTGGTGTACTATATTACAACCATAAGTGGTGTACTATACTACAACTATAAGTGGTGTACAATACTACAAATATAAGTGTTGTACTATACTACAACCATAAGTGTTGTACTATACCACAACTATAAGTGGTGTACTATACTACAACTATAAGTGTTGTACTATACCACAACTATAAGGGGTGTACTATACTACAACTATAAGTGTTGTACTATACTACAACTATAAGTGTTGTACTATACTACAACTATAAGTGTTGTAATATACTACAACTATAAGTGTTGTAATATACTACAACTATAAGTGGTGTACAATACTACAACTATAAGTGTTATACTATACTACAACTATAAGTGTTGTACTATACTACAACTATAAGTGGTGTACTATACTACAACTATAAGTGGTGTACTATACTACAACTATAAGTGGTGTACTATACTACAACTATAAGTGGTGTACAATACTACAACTATAAGTGTTGTACTATACTACAACTATAAGTGTTGTACTGTAATACAACTGTAAGTGGTGTACTATACTACAACTATAAGTGGTGTACTATACTACAACTATAAGTGGTGTACTATATTACAACTATAAGTGTTGTACTATACCACAACTATAAGTGTTGCATTATAATAAAGAAACTATGCTTACTAGTGGGATTGGAAATGGTTATCGAAACAAGCTATTCATTGTACTGAATTGCGTCGCTAAAGACCATATCGATTCGACTTTATGAGGCTTCTAAATTTAATGAAATATTCAATTTTCTATGAAATATCTTTACGTTTTTCTTTACAAACAGTTTCATTATGCATTGCTTTACTTTATATTTCATTTATGCAAAGATTTTAGTGTTTCTGTAAACGTTATCTTACCTTGAGATATAGCGCAGTACGTTATAAAATAAAGCACTCTAAAAATTACATAGTGCAAAATTCCAATGTCATTTTTGAATCGTATGCTTAAGTTTACAAATTATAACCTTTTCTGAGCGGTTTTTTGTTAGTTCAACAATTAATTACTATTCCTCAGCGCCACCCTGACGGTAGACTATAGCCTACACAGTAGTGTGTTAGTTTTTCGGTTCTTACAAGCATATTTTTAGTGTTCGATTTTAACACTAAAAAATACAATCAATTTTACTTTTGCTGGATTATAAAAATTTCCTGTGTTGGAAGTTCCTTCGCTTTAGATTCTAGTTGAATGCATTTTACTTTTAAGGAAATTTATTGTAGTTAAATTTATTTAATCATAATAGCACGAAAATTGACCAAAATTATTCGATTTAGGTCTTTTAAATTCACTACAAATTTTAATTCCCTGATTTAATGTTTCTTTGTCGTAAATACGGTGTTTAGTAGGCCTAAATATTTGAAAATCAGACATCCTTCCGCAGGGCCCATGCTAATCTTCTCTGTATCATTCCAATTTTAGTATATATACTGTCGAAGCAAGGTACAAGGTGCCGAAGCAAGGGGTGCAAACTAGCTGCACCTATTGAGAGGATTTAGACGTCCCTCGCGGTACCCGAGTTTAAAACACACTTACACTTACGACTTAACACTTTACACTCACACTTATATTTAGGGAGGCGATAATAGCCTCAATGTTCTTTTCGCCTTAAAATAAAAAAAAATCGAAAATAAGTCAAGAGTAGTTTTACAACGTGATATTGAGATATTTCTACATTAATTTATATCTTCCTTTAATGTTCACTTGTCCACGGGAGTACATTTTACCTAAATATAACGTTACCAAGCCCGAAAAATTTCTGGAAATCTAATTCCACCTCTATTTGGAAATGATTTTGCAACACTTTTGTACTATGCTTGCTTATGTTAGTATTAAACTTGTTGTAAATGTTTTTACTTATTTTAGCAAATCAAACATTTTTGGAAACTTTGGAATCATTTCTAAAGCCAAAAAACGTTGCTCAAAATTAAATATAATCTCCTGTTCTAATTTTCTGGATTATGAAAATTAATCAAATTAAACAAATTAAAAACACAAATAGATTAAAAAGATTAAATAATTTTCTGGATTATCTATTTGGATGTGATTTAGCAACAGTTTTGTACTATACAACTTGCTGCAAATGTTTTTTACTTACTTTGGGACATCAAACATTTTGGAAACTTTGGAATCATTTCTAAAGCAAAAAAAATTAAATATAGGCCTAATCTCCTTTTCTAATGTTCTGGATTATAAAAAATAATCCATATTTAAATGGATTAAACGGATTAAATAATTTTCTGGATTGTAAAAATTTATCCATATATAAATTGATTAAACGGATTAAATAATTTTCTGGATTATAAAAATTAATCCATATATAAATGGATTAAACAGATTAAATAATTTTCTGGATTATAAAAATTAATACATATATAAATGGATTAAACGGATTAAATAATTTTCTGGATTATAAAAATTAATACATATATAAATGGATTAAACGGATTAAATAATTTTCTGGATTATAAAAATTAATACATATATAAATGGATTAAACGGATTAAATAATTTTCTGGATTATAAAAATTAATCCATATATAAATGGATTAAACAGATTAAATAATTTTCTGGATTATAAAAATTAATACATATATAAATGGATTAAACGGATTAAATAATTTTCTGGATTATAAAATTAATACATATATAAATGGATTAAATAATTTTCTGGATTATAAAAATTAATCCATATATAAATGGATTAAACGGATTAAATAATTTTCTGGATTATAAAAATTAATCCATATATAAATGGATTAAACAGATTAAATAATTTTCTGGATTATAAAAATTAATACATATATAAATGGATTAAATGGATTAAATAATTTTCTGGATTATAAAAATTAATCCATATATAAATGGATTAAACGGATTAAATAATTTTCTGGATTATAAAAATTAATACATATATAAATGGATTAAACGGATTAAATAATTTTCTGGATTATAAAATTAATACATATATAAATGGATTAAACGGATTAAATAATTTTCTGGATTATAAAAATTAATCCATATATAAATGGATTAAACGGATTAAATAATTTTCTGGATTATAAAAATTAATCCATATATAAATGGATTAAACAGATTAAATAATTTTCTGGATTATAAAAATTAATCCATATATAAATGGATTAAACTGATTAAATAATTTCTGGATTATAAAAATTAATCCATATATAAATGGATTAAACGGATTAAATAATTTTCTGGATTATAAAAATTAATACATATATAAATGGATTAAACGGATTAAATAATTTTCTGGATTATAAAAATTAATACATATATAAATGGATTAAACGGATTAAATAATTTTCTGGATTATAAAATTAATACATATATAAATGGATTAAACGGATTAAATAATTTTCTGGATTATAAAAATTAATCCATATATAAATGGATTAAACGGATTAAATAATTTTCTGGATTATAAAAATTAATCCATATATAAATGGATTAAACAGATTAAATAATTTTCTGGATTATAAAAATTAATCCATATATAAATGGATTAAACTGATTAAATAATTTCTGGATTATAAAATTAATCCATATATAAATGGATTAAACGGATTAAATAATTTTCTGATTATAAAAATTAATCCATATATATATATATATATATATATATATATATATATATATATATATATATATATATATATATGGATTAAACGGATTAAATAATTTTCTGGATTATAAAAATTAATCCATATATAAATGGATTAACAGATTAAATAATTTTCTGGATTATAAAAATTAATCCATATATAAATGGATTAAACAGATTAAATAATTTTCTGGATTATCAATTCGGATTTGATTTTGCAACAGCTTTGTACTATAACAACTTGCTGAAAATGTTTTTTACTTACTTTGGGACATACAACATTTTGGAAATTTTGGGATCATGTCTGAAGTAAAAAAAAGTTGCTCAAAATTAACTGTTCTAATTTTCTGGACAAAATCGGTGTAACAAATAACCGATTTTAGAAAAGTCAATTTTTTTAAAATATAAGTGTTTTAATGAAAAGGAAAGTTAAAATAGCTAAACTGATGAATAACCTACTAAAGTAGGCCAAGCAGCCAGGGAAGGCCTACGAAGTAAACTACCAGCGGCAAAAGTCGAAAGGACGGCAGCGGTCAAGGTTCAGAATCCTTAGTGTAATAAACCTTATGTTCCATGATTACAGAACAAGTTTTTAACTAATTATAATTTCAAAATCATTTGTATCAATGCCTTTGTAACTAAAAAAGTGCACAGACGGTTAAAGCGTGATTCAGATTAGGCCTAAATATAATCAAATATTAAATAATTATGAATTCCAGTAATAAAATATTAAAGGTTCGGAATTTATAAAAATCGGGAGAGCGAATTTACGAATTTAAATTATTACCGCTCAATTTCTTAAATATTTAAAAAAGTAACATAGTCGTTATAATAAATAAGGATAATAATGATTAAGAGTACATAAAACATTAATCATAAGTAATAAAAAGTGTTTAGGTCTTTAATATACCAAAATACACAACTGAATCATGTGCAATATTAATTAATCGAAGAATAATTAGAGCTTAAGTAGACCAAAATAACTGAAAAATATATTAATATCAACCAATCTAAGAATAACTAGAAGTTACAGAGGTCAAAAATGATTAATTAATTGGAAGTTATTAAATTAGAAGTTAAATAGCTTATCAAAACTGAAAAATGTATTAATTTTAACCAATCAAAGAATAATTAGAGGTTAAATAGGCCAAAATAGTATCATAACTGAATCATGTATTAATATTTACCAATCGAAAAATAATTACAGTTAAAATAGATTATAACAGTATCACAACCGAATCATGTATTAATATTAACTAATCGAAGAATAATTAGAGCTTAAATAGGCCAAAATACACACAATATAAGCCAAATAGACACAACTGAATCACGTATTAATATTAACTAATCGAAGATTCATTATAGCTTAAATAGGCCACAATAATATCACAACTGAATCATGTATTAAACAATCGAAGAATAATTGAACCGCTTAAATAGGCCAAAATAATATCGCAACTGAATCATGTATTAGTATTAACTAATCGAAGAATAATTAGAGCTTAAATTGGCCATAATAATATCACAACTGAATCACGTATATAATATTAACTAATCTAAAAATAATTAGAGTCTAAATAGGCCAAAATAATATCACAACTGAATCATGTATTAATATTAACTAATCTAAGAATAATTAGAGCTTAAATAGGCCATAATAATATCACAACTGAATCACGTATTAATATTAACTAATCGAAGAATAATTAGAGCTTAAATAGGCCACAATAATATCACAACTGAATCATGTATTAATATTAATTAATTGAAGAATAATTAGAGCTCAAATAGGCCAAAATAATATCACAACTGAATCATGTATTAATATTAACTAATCGAAGAATAATTAAAGCTTAAATAGGCTAAAATAATATCACAACTGAATCATGTATTAATAATAACTAATGGAAGAATAATTAGGGCTTAAATAGGCCAAAATAATATCACAACTGAATCATGTATTAAAATTAACTAATCGAAAAATAATTTGAGTTTAAATAGGTCACAATAATATCACAACTGAATCATGTATTAATATTAACTAATCTAAAAATAATTAGAGCTTAAATAGGCCAAAATAGTATCATAACTGAATCATGTATTAATATTTACCAATCGAAGAATAATTAGAGTTAAAATAGATTATAACAGTATCACAACCGAATCATGTATTAATATTAACTAATCTAAAAATAATTAGAGCTTAAATAGGCCAAAATAGTATCATAACTGAATCATGTATTAATATTTACCAATCGAAGAATAATTAGAGTTAAAATAGATTATAACAGTATCACAACCGAATCATGTATTAATATTAACTAATCTAAAAATAATTAGAGCTTAAATAGGCCACAATAATATCACAACTGAATCTTGTATTAATATTAACTACTCGAAGAATAATTAGAGCTTAAATAGGCCAAAATAATATCACAACTGAATCACGTATTAATATTAACTAATCAAAAATAATTAGAGCTAAAATATTCCAAAATAATATCACAACTTAATCATGTATAATTTAAATAAACTAAATATCACAACTAATTTAAAAATAATTTGAGCTAAAATATGCCAAAATAATATTACAAATGAATCATGTATTAATATTAAATAATCGAAGAATAATTAGAGCTTAATAAGGCCAAAATAATATCACAACTGAATCATGTATTAATATTAACTAATCTAAAAATAATTAGAGCCTAAATAGGCCATAATAGTATCACAACTGAATCATGTATTAATATTAAATAATCGAAGAATAATTAGAGCTTAAATAGGCCAAAATAATATCACAACCGAATCATGTATCAATATTAACTAATCGGTGAATAATTAGAGCTTAAATAGGCCACAATAATATCACAACTGAATCATGTATTAATATTAACTTGTCGAATAATAATTAGAGCTTAATTAGGCCAAAATAATATCACAACTGAATCATGTATTAATTTTAACTAATCGAAGAATAATTAGAGCCCAAATAGGCCAAAATAATATCACAACTGACTCATGTATATAATATTAACTAATCTAAAAATAATTAGAGTCTAAATAGGCCAAAATAATATCACAACTGAATCATGTATTAATATTAAATAATCGAAGAATAATTAGAGCTTAAATAGGCCAAAATAGTACAATGTACACACTGAATATAGGCCAAATAGACATAACTGTATGGGGTATTAATATTAACCAATCAAAGAGTAATTATAGACTCAAAGAGTAATTATATTTAGAAGTTAATATAATTAAGAAGCATAAGTATGTAAATTGTATTTAAATTAAATAAAATTGTAAACATTATCGTAGAATTAAGAATAAATTTTGTTAATATTCATAAAATTATATCATAGAAAAAATGCAAAAAACAAAATTTCGAAAAAATTTAATGAAGAATTTATAGGATAATTTAAAAAGTTTCATTAAAGGTTAAAAGCAAAGGTAGTTTTGAGTATATAAGAGGCCGGGCCAAACTTCAAAGTGGCTTGCGTATGAATACAAACAGGGAAGTTGAAACGCACCGAATGTGTTAAAAAGTGACATGGCTCTAAGGATAAGTGATTTAAATAAATAATATAAACCAACAAACGCACCGCAACGGGTAACACTGAGGGTGCGCCAGTATGGTGAGACTCCGCAGTCCGGACTGTAACGTCATACGGAAGTGTTAGACCAAACCGAATCTTATCGTTGTGCGTTTTAATAAAAATTGTACAATGGTTTTTAGTGTTGTGACCTGTCTTTTCAATGTTATGTTAACTTTGTGACTACCTCGACAGAAGGATTCTCGTCAGATCGAACAGTGAAGTTTCAAAACCTTGTTGGGCTTTACGAGATGAGTTAAAAGACCACAAGACGGAAGAATATAGGTCGTAATCTTAAAATTTATCAGTAGCAAAATAGGTTATTTAACTATATAATTTTAATAACTTTGTTTGCATAACGTTACAAATCTTTACAAGCGCATGCTAAATTTTTTTAGCATTAAACTTTTAGAATTTAAGATACAAGACAATTATTTTGGCAAGTTTGACTAAAAATAATATAGACACAAAAAGATTGTAAAATAGAAATTTTTTAATCACGATTTCTGACATGATAAATACATTTTCAAAGTGCGTGCCGAGTTACAGGTTAAAATTTGGATACTAAATAACAATGCCATTAGTCTCCTACAAATAAACGATTTATTTTTTAGAAATTTAATTTTCTTATGTTTGTTGGAGCTGTTCTTTTTCAAAATTTTTCATACTTATTGATAAACATATTTTCTAAGAGCATGCCGAGTTCCACAACGACTGTGTGACCTTCATGGGATGTTTTTTCCCAATATCAAATTCAAATTTTGTACACACATTGATATATTTTCAAGATCACAACCGATGGCTATTTTTTTCTAAATATCGACTTCAAATTTTTCATACATTTCGACAAACATATTTTAAAAGAGCATGCCGAGTTCCACAACGATTGTGTGCCCTTCATGGGCTGTTTTTTCTAAATATGAAATTCAAATTTTGTAGACACATTGATATATTTTCAAGATCACACCTGATGCCTGTTTTTTTTCTAAATATCGTCGTCAAATTTTGCATATATTTTGATAAACATATTTTCAAAGAGCATGCCGAGTTCCACAACGACTGCATGCCCTTCATGGGCTGTTTTTTTCTAAATATGAAATTCAAATTTTGTACACAAATTGATTTATTTTCAATATTATACACGATGGTTGTTTTTTTTCTAAATATGACTTCAAATTTTGCGTACATTTTGATAAACATATTTTCAAAGAGCATGCCGAGTTCCACAATGACTGTGTGCCCTTCATGGGTGGTTTTTTTTAAATATCAAATTCAAATTTTGTACACACATTGATATATTTTCAAGATCATACCCGATGGCTGTTTTTTTCTAAATATCGACTTCAAATTTTGCATACATTTCGATAAACATATTTTCAAAGAGCATGCCGAGTTCCACAACGATTGTGTGCCCTTCATGGGCTATTTTATTCTAAATATCGACTTCAAATTTTGCATACATTTTGATAAACATATTTTCAAAGAGCATGTCGAGTTCCACAACGACTGTGTGCCCTTCATGGGCTGTTTTTTCTAAATATCAAATTCAAATTTTGTACACACATTGATATATTTTCAAGATCATACCCTATGGCTGTTTTTTTTCTAAATATAGACTTCAAATTTTGCATACTTTTCGATAAACATATTTTCAAAGAGCATGCCTAGTTCCACAACGACAGCATGCCCTTCATGGGCTGTTTTTTCTAAATATGAAATTCAAATTTTGTACACAAATTGATATATTTTAATATCATACCCGATGGTTGTTTTTTTTCTAAATATGACTTCAAATTTTGCATATATTTTGATAAACATATTTTCAAAGAGCAT
This sequence comes from Callitettix versicolor, assembly GCA_022606455.1. Taxonomy (NCBI): domain Eukaryota; kingdom Metazoa; phylum Arthropoda; class Insecta; order Hemiptera; family Cercopidae; genus Callitettix; species Callitettix versicolor. Next base: position 25,675,773 of record CM040182.1, read on the forward strand.
GCCAAGTTCCACAACGACTGTGGGCCCTTCATGGACTGTTTCTTTCTAAATACGAAATTCAAATTTTGTACACAAATTGATTTATTTTCAATATCATACACGATGGTTGTTTTTTTTTTTCTAAATATGACTTCAAATTTTCCATACATTTTGATAAACATATTTTCAAAGAGCATGCCGAGTTCCACAACGACTGTGTACCCTTTATGGGTGGTTTTTTTTAATATCAAATTCAAATTTTGTACACACATTGATATATTTTCAAGATCATACCCGATGGCTGTTTTTTTCTAAATATCGACTTCAAATTTTGCATACATTTCGATAAACATATTTTCAAAGAGCATGCCGAGTTCCACAACGATTGTGTGCCCTTCATGGGCTATTTTATTCTAAATATAGACTTCAAATTTTGCATACATTTTGATAAACATATTTTCAAAGAGCATGTCGAGTTCTACAACGACTGTGTGCCCTTCATGGGCTGTTTTTTTCTAAATATCAAATTCAAATTCTGTACACACATTGATATATTTTCAAGAACATACCCGATGGCTGTTTTTTTTTTCTAAATATCGACTTCAAATTTTGCATACATTTTGATAAACATATTTTCAAAGAGCATGTCGAGTTCCACAACGACTGTGTGCCCTTCTTGGGCGGTTTTTTTTAAATATCAAATTCAAATTTTGTACACAAATTGATATATTTTCAATATCATACCCGATGGTTGCTTTTTTACTAAATATGACTTCAAATTTTGCATATATTTTCAAAGAGCATGCCGAGTTCCACAACGACTGTGGGCCCTTCATGGACTGTTTTTTTTCTAAATATGAAATTCAAATTTTGTACACAAATTGATTTATTTTCAATATCATACCCGATGGTTGTTTTTTTTCTAAATATGACTTCAAATTTTGCATACATTTTGATAAACATATTTTCAAAGAGCATGCCGAGTTCCACAACGACTGTGTGCCCTTCATGGGTGGTTTTTTTTTAATATCAAATTCAAATTTTGTACACACATTGATATATTTTCAAGATTATACCCGATGGCTGTTTTTTTCTAAATATCGACTTCAAATTTTGCATACATTTCGATAAACATATTTTCAAAGAGCATGCCGAGATCCACAACGATTGTGTGCCCTTCATGGGCTATTTTATTCTAAATATCGACTTCAAATTTTGCATACATTTTGATAAACATACTTTCAAAGAGCATGTCGAGTTCCACAACGACTGTGTGCCCTTAATGGGCTGTTTTTTTCTAAATATCAAATTCAAATTCTGTACACACATTGATATATTTTCAATAACATACCCGATGGTTGTTTTTTTTCTAAATGTGACTTTAAATTTTGCATAAGTTGTGATAAACATATTTTCAAAGAGCATGCCGAGTTCCACAACGACAGTGTGCCCTTCATGGGCTGTTTTTTTCTAAATATCAAATTCAAATTTTGTACACACATTGATATATTTTCAAGATCATACCAGATGGCTTTTTTTCTAAATATCGACTTAAAATTGTGCATACATTTCGATAAACATATTTTAAAAGTGCATGCCGAGTTCCACAACGACTGTGTGCCCTTCATGGGCTGTTTTTTTTAATATCAAATTCAAATTTTGTACACACATTGATATATTTTCAAGATCATACCCGATGGCTGTTTTTTTTCTAAATATCGACTTTAAATTTTGCATACATTTTGATAAACATATTTTCAAAGAGCATGCTGAGTTCCACAACGACTTCGTGCCCTTCATGGGCTGTTTTTTCTAAATATGAAATTCAAATTTTGTACTCAAATTGATATATTTTCAATATCATACCCGATGGTTGCTTTTTTTCTAAATATGACTTCAAATTTTGCATATATTTTCAAAGAGCATGCCGAGTTCCACAACGACTGTGGGCCCTTCATGGATTTTTTTTTCTAAATATGAAATTCAAATTTTGTACACACATTGATATACTTTCAAGATCATACCCGATGGCTGTTTTTTTTTCTAAATATCGACTTCTAATTTTGCATAAGTTTCGATAAGCATATTTTCAAAGAGCATGCTGAGTTCCACAACGACTGTGGACCCTTCATGGGCTGTTTTTTTTCTAAATATCAAATTGAAATTCTGTACACACATTGATATATTTTCAAGATCATACCCGATGGCTGTTTTTTTTCTAAATATCGACTTCAAATTTTGCATAAGTTGTGATAAACATATTTTCAAAGAGCATGCCGAGTTCCACAACAATAGTGTGCCCTTCATGGGCTGTTTTTTTTCTAAATATCAAATTCAAATTCTGTACACACATTGATATATTTTCAAGATCATACCCGATGGCTGTTTTTTTTTCTAAATATCGACTTTAAATTTTGCATACATTTTGATGAACATATTTTCTAAGAGCATGTCGAGTTCCACAACGACTGTGTGCCCTTCATGGGCTGTTTTTTCTAAATATCAAATTCAAATTTTGTACATACATTGATATATTTTCAAGATCATACCCGATGGCTGTTTTTTTCCTAAATATCGACTTCAAATTTTGCATACATTTTGATAAACATATTTTCAAAGATGATGTCGAGTTCCAGAACGACTCTTTGCCCTTCATGGGCTGTTTTTTTCTAAATATCGACTTCAAATTTTGCATACATTTTGATAAACATTTTCAAAAAGCGTGTCGAGTTACAAAATGTCTATTTGCCCTTCACGTTGTTCTAGTTTTCAAAATGTTCAATGTATTATTTTACATTTTTCTTAACATATGTATTATAAATTTTTACATAGTCTTGTGAATGTAGTAACAGAGTATATTTGAAGTACGTCAGTGTGTTAGCGTTTTGATATTGTTAAAAAAATGCAGACGTTTCGCGATTGTAGTTCCGACAGTTCTTAAGATATCGTTTTGAAAATACAATTCTGAAGTCATACATAATTGAGTGACTTTTCCGAGTGAGATACGAAGGAGAATACTCTGAATTGTAGAAAATATCAGCAGGAGTACGACGGGGTAGCGTTTTGGGACCCGTAATATATTTGTTGCAAAGAGGTGACCTTCCTGCTGCAGAACCACTGGTACTTTTGCAGATGATACTGCAATCGTAGCTAATGATAAGAAAATTGAAGAAGCTGTGATGAAGCTCCAAGGGGCTACTGACGAGGTGTGCAAATGGACCAAAAATTGAGTTATTATCCTGAATGAAACGAAATCAGTCAACGTAAGTTTCACAAATTTTAAGATCGATCATCCTATTCCTTTTAAAAAATTTTTGTACCGATTCTCAAGAAAATATTTGGGAATGACATTAAGTGTAAAACTGAAGTGGAAGAAACGTGTAAAAAAGAAAAAGCAAGAATTGAATTTTAAGTTCAATTGGCTAATTGGGAGACAATCCAAAATTTTAATTTATAATAAGTTGTTAATATATAAGTAGGTCTTAAAGCTAGTGTGGAACTACGGGATACAGTCGTGGGGCTGCACAAATAAACCAAATATTAACATAATTCGCGTTTTCATAAGGCACTTCGGTGAATTGTTGACACACCATCGTATATTCGAAAATATAATATACATAGGGATTTAAATATAGACTTTGTCAGTGAAGAAATCAAAAAGCAAACAGTGAAGCATGGACACCGCATCTCACATGAACGCTGCGAGGAGACTGACGGTTGCATCTACGGCGGATAAAAGACTGCAAAGAACTAAGCCTTCCGATTTGACTGATGGATAGTATTAATAGGGAATTAACATTGGGTTACATCTCCGGACTGACAGTGTAAATTACTATACATCGAGGTGTAAATTACTAGACGGGTTTCTGACTCAGTTGTAATAAGAAATATTTTAAAAATCGTTTTGGGAACATTCAAAAAGCTTACAACGAACTTCTCACCTTCAGTAACAAGTTTCAAAACGATATCTCTCAATCGTTTTTTTTTTAAACACTAAAAAATACATCCGCAAAACGAGTATATTTTAATGAAAATAACAAGTAGTTAAAAGCACGCATATTTAGCTTTAAAGTATATGGGTAAAGACGTTCACAGTAACGGTAATTGAATGTACGTGAAACTGGGTCATTAACTTGTAGGAAATCATTTAAGCCTAGAGTATATGAATATTTCTGAAATCCAGAGCCATATGTCAGGCATAGGCTATAGCCGGCGATGTGTCAAGTGGCTCTAATTAAGCTAATGTTTGAGATATCGACCTGACACTCAGCATGAATTTGGACAATGTGTTTGCTTAGTTTGAAATCGATATTTTCAAAAAATTAGCTTATCTAAACTCCCCCCCCCAATAAACAACAAAGTTAAAGAGATCCAGACAATAAATCGTTTATTTGCGTCCTGTTTCTTTCCATTCGTATTTTAAGAAATCGACCTGAAACTAGGGATGTTTCGATACATTGGTATCGATATTTTCGTTTCGATACTGGTGTTTCGATAATATCGGGTTATCGATACCAGCACAAAAATCGTATGGTGGTATCGCTCAAAAATGTCACATTTTTTATGTGTATCTCTTTCATAAACAAAGAGAAGGATACTCGACAAGCATGAAACAAACAATTGACTATTAAACATCTTCTAAACTTTTAACTTTTTTGTGATTAATATTTTGAAAACCTGATCTCAGTAATGAGATATTAGTAATATACACAGAATATTACTGAAAGATAAATGTGATTATTAAATTACTAATTGGTAATCAGTAATCAGCAATTTAATTATTATTAAATTATTCACAATTGTAGTCAGCGTTAAAACTGCATAAAATAGCATTTTGAAATTTCAAAATAATTTAAAAATTAAGAAATTTAATTAAACTACGGTCAGGTTTTATTTTATTATGATCAATGTAGTTTACAGTTTAAAATATGTGCAGATTTAAATTCTGTTTATGATGGTAAAAACAGATTTTTAAGAAATGGTAAAGTAAAAAATTTGTTTTCGAAATTCGCTTCTATCACGAGACAGCTGCGTTCTCGGTTAATAATTCATTCAAATTTTACGTTTAATTTTAGACAAATGTATTATTTACATTTAGGTTTAGTGGGATTTTATTTTGCCGGCATCGCTGGTGTCCTCTTTCAACTCATCAGATTATTAGTTCAGCGCCAGCTTTAAACCGAAGTCTATTTAATAAAGCGTTGGATGGTAGAAAATTGAATTAATATCATGCTTTTACCCGCAGATCGATAGCGTGACGCTATGTTACTATCGGAACTCATTGTCAGATTGTAAAAAAATGTGACATGTTTTTACTGGGAATCATTTTAAGTGGCGTTTTAATATTTGTATTAAAAGAAATGAAATGTTTTTAAAGAACATTTTCATTTATTGCTTTCCTAGCGTGTTTTCTTTTGTCTGTTTACTTCATCAGTTTTCACCGACTGGTTTATTTCGCCAATTAAAGTTGTGAGCTGCCAATTTTTCTGTGTTTTATAACGTTCTGTGCACACACACACACACACACACACAACGATCTGTGTGTGTAACGCTGTATGTGTTGTACGTATTTGTGTAGATTAGGTACTTTAACATATGATGACATACACCATATTGGCGAGGGTTCTTACACTCACACGCACGCGCGCGCGCGCACACACACACACACACACAACGTTCTGTGTGTGTGTGTGTGTGTGTGTGTGTATCGCTGTATGTATTGTACGTCTGTGTAGATTAGATACTTTAACGTATGATGACATACACCATATTGGCGAGGGTTCTTACACTCACTCACACACACACACACACACACACACACACACACACACACACACACACACACACACACACACACACACACACACACACACACACACACACACACACACACACACATTCACTCACACTCACAAATACACACACATCTCGCGCGCGCGTGCATGTGTTTGTATGTGCGCGCGCGCGTGTGTGTTGTTTGTTTGTTAGCACCCTTAAATTTGTAAATTTGCTCTTTTTTTATATATACTTCGTTCGCACACAAATCGGTGTTGGCAATACCTTGGACAAGTTTGTTACCAAGAGATATACGTTTTAAAGCTTTCAAAATTTCCAATCTTCCCGGATATTTATCTTGCTTTTTTCAAAGTCTGATTTCATCACCGTAGTTAGCGTTAAGATCTGCATAAATCAGCATTTAATGCTTTAAAAATCCATTGGAATTAAGGTCAATCTTAACAGCTGCCGGGGTTCTTTTTAGTATTTCCAGTGTAATATTACAGTTTAAAATTTTAATTTATGCAAATTTGTGTAATTTTTTCAAAGACTGTAAAATAAAATTAGAAATGTGGTTCAATCGCGTCCGGGAAACGGCAGCTATTCCCGATTGTTTTATTTTTAAAAAATTTTAGCCGCGTCTTTGTATACAAAGCGATTAGCTGTATGTCATGGCGCCCGCATGAAATTTCATCCCGGGACCAAAAATCTGAAAGCAGGCCCCTTATTATATAATAATTATTTGTTTTTTATTAAGTGGATTTTTCATCCACTTGTTCACCCAAGCCTACAATGTTTTTTTTTTTGTTTTACCGTTTGTTAAACATTTATTTTTACAGGTAACAAATATTTTTTCGAAGTTTTTTTTCCTAATTTACCCTCAAAAAAATGTCAAACCCCAGGCCCCAAGATGCACTTGAACCCTTTTTCTGGGGGCCTTGCACTTTGTACATTTTGTTCTTTGTAAATAAGTGTAATGGTTTTTAAAATCGTAAATTAATGACGAGTGTTTATGTTAGTTTATGCCCGGTAACAAAAACATACACTTCATCTCTCGTTACATAAAGTGACTTTAAATTTAAATGTTTTTTCCGTTGCAAGTACCTTTCAACATACCTTTACGTAAAGGATGTTTAAAGCTTTGTTAAATTCAGTAATTTGTTAAATTAATTAAAGCCATCTTAAACCAGCTTTGTTCAATGGCTGGTAAGATGGCCGTCCGAAGAACAGCTGATCATTTTTAGTTTATTTGTACGATTGTTTTGAAGGTTATGTGTTTTGTACACACTCCTTTTTTATTGTTTCTAATAGCAGGCCTATGGTTACTATTTTTGTATTTTCAAAATAAAATAATCAGAAACTTTAAAAAAAATTAAATGATCCTTTTTGCACAAAAAATTAACGGTTATTTAAATCTAAATTTTAACAAAACTGATACCACGACACTATAAAACAATAAGTAATTTTATCGATTGTAAAACATAACCTCTAAAAATATATTTAAGCATTGTTTATAAAAGTTGCATAAGTCTATTAATTTAACATTGTATACGGTTCTTTAATTTTTACGAACGATCTAGTAACACATTTAAACTTAAATTAAAGCTTTAAAGCTCTGTTATTTTAAAGAGTGATTGTTTAAACAGATTTTTCTGCAACCTAATTCTGTATTTAATAAGGCTTTAAAAGGAATTTAAATATAAAGGTATTTTAAATAATTTAATGAATGTTCTTGCAACTGCGTATTAGTTTTTTCCCCTGTGGTATCAGCCTTGACTGTTTTCCCTTTGTTTTTGTTACATTAACACAGGCCTAGGCATCTAGGCTTAAGTTCTAACTGCATATTTATGTTTTAAGTCAAGCATTTAAAATAGTTGATCGATACTCTCGAAACGTTCCGTATCGTTTCTACACACAGGCCTACAAAACTTTTATCAAATGGTAGAACAAACAATTAAATAGGTCTTTAGCAAAGTGTCAGTAGTTAGAATATCGAGTGAAACTAAGTCAACCGGTGCTGTCAGGAATGCCAAATCGAGTTAAATGTTACCAGCTGCTTCATTAAATAAAGTTTCATAACCTGATTTGGTCGTTCTAGGTGTCGCAGAGAAGTTTTAATCATTTTATAAACTATGCTTTAATGAAAGTACGATATGGATTTGCTAGGACTCCTTTTTTTTAATTACGTGGCCAGAAGAGGAACCAAAGACGGATTAGAAGATAACGGAGATACTACTGCCCCTTCCGAGACAAAAGAAATAAAATAAAAAATGTAAAAGATTCTATTTTACTTAATAAAATGGAAGTATATGCGTAGTTTCGAGAGAAATGATCAATCCGACGGATCCAAAACCCGTCACATTACCCCGACCTCAACTTTGTACGTGTAAGAAATTTTGTTCCTGTACGTTTGTGCACTTTGTAACGGTTATACTGAAGGTAATAACGGGGTTAATCAATTACGATATTTTATGTTCTCTCTTCTGTTCCTGTGTTAACTGCAACAGCAGAAAGATTTCCTCCTCTAAAACGGTTGAGGTGCTTGCTCTAAAACTGGGCTTGCTTTGCTTTTCTGTTCGCAGAGATATGCATTATGACAAAGAAAAAATTATTCTTTTTTAATTTCCGTACTTCATGCCAGTTACGCATTCAATGAGGACGAGGGTTACCGTTAACGGTAAGGGTAAAGTAACGGGAGTTAATGCGGCTGTATAAAGATTGTAGACATTGAGAACTGGGGAAGAAGAGCAAGCATTATTAAGCACAACTTTTGTTTCAAACTAAGTGACATTGTAAATACTTGTATTAAAAGAAATGAAATATTTTTAAAGAAACTTTACATTTTCATTTATTACTTTCCTAATTTTTTTTTCTTTGTCTGTTTATTTCATCAGTTTTCACTGATTGTTGAATTTCACCAATGCCAGTTGTGTGACAATTTTTCTACTCAATGTTTTATCCTTAGATTAGAACGTGCGATGACAACATACACCGTACGGGACTACCTTTCTTCCGAAGAATGGTACAATTCCTGATTTATATCCACACTAAAAATCCCGCTAATCTCGATCGAGATCCACAACCTTGTACCAATGTACTAACCACTACTATACCAGCAATGACTTTTCCTAATTTTATTTTCAAATAAAAATCCTGTATGTATAATTAGGAATTTAAAGCTAACAAAAAGCAACTTTCAACATTTCACAGAATATTATTGTTTTTTAATGTCCACTTCAATATTTTATCATTTAATTTGTGTCTGTGTTAAAAACAAATATAAATCCGTATTGGATTTGTGGTATGTTAACGGTGTGTAAATGAAATAACTTTTGTAAGAATTTTAAAAAGTAGGCATTTCAACAAATTAAACGATATTTTTGTTTAAAACAGTGAACTTTTTGTACGTAATTTATATCAGTTTTAAGTCTTAGTACGGCTTAACAGTGCTAGTTTTTGAAAGTATTATTTCAAATATTTTCACCCCCCCCCCAGGGAGGTTTTCCTGTAAGTTGAATCATCCAACCAACCGCCCCCCACCCACAAAATTGCATTAATCCGTCAGTGGGAGAAACGGAACTTTTCAAACCACTTGAAAATGAATAAACTGTAAGGGAGCTGTCATTTTCTAAAGGAAAGTTTACATTTTCGCCTGCTGTTGTACTTATATACTCTTTGCAGTCGCTGCCAAGTCGTATTGTAGTTATGTAAAACGACTACTACAGTACCGATACAAGTCTTTGTAAGGATTCCCACCTAGACAAGTATAACAAACGCATCCCGTACTTCAAGTAGCGACGTATCAAATGTTACCATAACTCTTTCTTGGATTACAAGAATTTCAGTTTAATTTAAGAAGTTCACAGATTTATTACTAGCTTATGCCGTGATTTTATTACAAGCCAGTTACTGTAAACTTATTTTAGTTTACTGTATCCTACGAATAAATAAAAAGCGATATATTTCAAACAAAGATTTAATCACTAAATTAATCTTATTAACTAATTTAATTATTTTTGTACTAAGTTCTAAAAGAATACAGAAGGTGTTTACCTTTAAAAGAAAGTATGTAAAAGACCTTTTATAGTCCAAATAAGAGCGGAAAGAAAAACAATAATCTTTAAACACATCAATCGAGGCGCCTTTAGTATTTCTAATCACAGACCTGTAAACGTAATAATCTTATAAAAACCCTCGTGCGGTGTCTGCGTGTATAGGCGGTCGCCAAACCCTGACTGAAAGCGAAATGTAAGAACAGATCAACCCCCGCTTACGACGCAGTCTATAGGAACTGTATAAAACTAACACGGTAAGAATCGCCGCCACCGCCACTCCATTGCCACCCTTACGTCTGTAAAAGAGTGATGATCGTACGGTGAAAGGATCTCGTTTCATTAATTACAAAAATCTAATTACATTAAATTTACTCGGCAGTACAAGTGGTATTAACGTTTGGTCCGCAACAAGGGGAACGCTGAACGAAGCAGGTAATGTACCGACATTTATATAAACGAAACAAAAAATACGTTATGAAAATAATCGGACGTAGTTTTAAAACGTATAAAATAATGAATAAACAAGGAGATTTATCAACAATAAAATTAATATTGGAAAACAAGAATGTAATTATCTATTTGGAATAGACGTCAAAGTGAACAAAATAGTAAAAATATAGAAGATGAAACTAGACGTAATTTAACCATATCTTTTGTTTCATAAAGTAAAAAATACCATGATTTTTATTGTTTTTAAGTAATAAACAATATAAGACGTTACGAAAGAGAACAACTATACAACACGTTATAGAAAACCTGAATAAAACAAATTTCTTAACTTGTTTTTTTAAATACACATCTGTTGGAATAAACACAATATGTAATACAAGTAAAAGTGAACAAATGTAATTACGATTAAATAGAGGATGAATAAATAAGAAGACTTATCAATTTTATTTTTATAAGAAGTAAATAATAATCAGTATCTGTTATGCAAGCGAAAGTAAAAGAAAACTGTAATTATGATATAAATTGAGGATGAATAAATATGAAGATGTATCGTTTTATTTTTATAAGAAATAAATAATAATGTTATTTAATGAATAAAGAGTATCTGTTATACAATGGAAAGTGAACAACTGTAATTACGGTATAATAGAGGATGAATAAATAAGAAGATTCATCAATTTTATTTTTGTAAGAAAAAAATAATAATATTACTTATAAATAAACAATATCTGTTATACAATGGAAAGTGAACAACTGTAATTACGATATAGTAGAGGATGAATAAATAAGAAGATGCATCAATTTTATTTTTGTAAGAAAAAATAATAATATTATTTATAAATAAACAGTATCTGTTATACAATGGAATTTGAACAACTGTAATTACTATATAAAAGAGGATGAAAAAGTATCTGTTATACAATGGAAGGTGAACAACTGTAATTACGATATAATAGAGGATAAATAAATAAGGAGATGTATCATTCTTTTTTATAAGAAATAAATAAAATGTCATTTAATAAAGAAACAGAATCTCTTATACAATGGAATGTGAACAACTGTAATTACGATACAATAGAGGATGAATAAATAAGGAGATGCATAAAATTTATTTTTATAAGAAATAAATAATAATGTTATTTAATAAATAAACAGCATCTGTTATACAAATGAATGTGAACAACTGTAATTACGATACAATAGACGATGAATAAATAAGGAGATGCATCAATTTTATTTTTTAAAAAAATAAAAAATAATGTTATCTATTAAATAAACAGTATCTGTTATACAATGGAATGTGAACAACTGTAATTACGATACAATAAAGGATGAATAAATAAGGAGATGCATCAATTTTATTTTTATAAGAAATAAAAAATAATGTTATATATTAAATAAACAGTATCTGTTATACAATGGAATGTGAACAACTGTAATTACGATATAATAGAGGATGAATAAATAAGGAGATGTATCAATTTTATTTTTATAAGAAATAAATAAAAATGTTATTTAATAAATATACAGTATCTGTTATACAATGGAATGTGAACAACTGTAATTACGATATAATAGAGGATGAATAAATAAGGAGATGTATCAATTTTATTTTTATAAAAAATAAATAAAAATGTTATTTAATAAATATACAGTATCTGTTATACAATGGAATGTGAACAACTGTAATTACGATATAATAGAGGATGAATAAATAAGGAGATGTATCAATTTTATTTTTATAAGAAATAAATAAAAATGTTATTTTATAAATAAACAGTATCTGTTATACAATGGAATATGAACAACTGTAATTACGATATAATAGAGGATGAATAAATAAGGAGATGTATCAATTTTTTTATAAGAAATAAATAAAAATGTTAATTAAATAAAGAAACAGAATCTGTTATACAATGGAATGTGAACAACTGTAATTACGATACAATAGAGGATGAATAAATAAGGAGATGCATAAATTTTATTTTTATAAGAAATAAATAATAATGTTATTTAATAAATAAACAGTATCTCTTATACAATGGAATGTGAACAACTGTAATTACGATTCAATAGACGATGAATAAATAAGGAGATGCATCAATTTTATTTTTATAAGAAATAAAAAATAATGTTATCTATTAAATAAACAGTATCTGTTATACAATGGAATGTGAACAACTGTAATTACGATATAATAGAGGATGAATAAATAAGGAGATGTATCAATTTTATTTTTATAAGAAATAAATAAAAATGTTATTTAATAAATAAACAGTATCTGTTATACAATGGAAAGTGAACAACTGTAATTACGATATAGTAGAGGATGAATAAATAAGAAGATGCATCAATTTTATTTTTGTAAGAAAAAATAATAATATTATTTATAAATAAACAGTATCTGTTATACAATGGAATTTGAACAACTGTAATTACTATATAAAAGAGGATGAAAAAGTATCTGTTATACAATGGAAGGTGAACAACTGTAATTACGATATAATAGAGGATAAATAAATAAGGAGATGTATCATTCTTTTTTATAAGAAATAAATAAAATGTCATTTAATAAAGAAACAGAATCTGTTATACAATGGAATGTGAACAACTGTAATTACGATACAATAGAGGATGAATAAATAAGGAGATGCATCAATTTTATTTTTATAAAAAATAAAAAATAATGTTATCTATTAAATAAACAGTATCTGTTATACAATGGAATGTGAACAACTGTAATTACGATATAATAGAGGATGAATAAATAAGGAGATGTATCAATTTTATTTTTATAAGAAATAAATAAAAATGTTATTTAATAAATAAACAGTATCTGTTATACAATGGAATGTGAACATCTATAATTACGATATAATAGAGGATGAATAAATAAGGAGATGTATCAATTTTATTTTTATAAGAAATAAATAAAAATATTATTTAATAAATAAACAGTATCTGTTATACAATGGAATGTGAACATCTGTAATTACGATATAATAGAGGATGAATAAATAAGGAGATGTATCAATTTTATTTTTATAAGAAATAAATAAAAATGTTATTTAATAAATAAACAGTATCTGTTATACAATGGAATGTGAAAAACTGTAATTACGATACAATAAAGGATGAATAAATAAGGAGATGCATCAATTTTATTTTTATAAGAAATAAATAATAATGTTATTTAATAAATAAACAGTATCTCTTATACAATGGAATGTGAACAACTGTAATTACGATTCAATAGACGATGAATAAATAAGGAGATGCATCAATTTTATTTTTATAAGAAATAAAAAATAATGTTATCTATTAATTAAACAGTATCTGTTATACAATGGAATGGGAACAACTGTAATTACGATATAATAGAGGATGAATAAATAAGGAGATGTATCAATTTTATTTTTATAAGAAATAAATAAAAATGTTATTTAATAAATAAACAGTATCTGTTATACAATGGAAAGTGAACAACTGTAATTACGATATAGTAGAGGATGAATAAATAAGAAGATGCATCAATTTTATTTTTGTAAGAAAAAATAATAATATTATTTATAAATAAACAGTATCTGTTATACAATGGAATTTGAACAACTGTAATTACTATATAAAAGAGGATGAAAAAGTATCTGTTATACAATGGAAGGTGAACAACTGTAATTACGATATAATAGAGGATAAATAAATAAGGAGATGTATCATTCTTTTTTATAAGAAATAAATAAAATGTCATTTAATAAAGAAACAGAATCTGTTATACAATGGAATGTGAAGAACTGTAATTACGATACAATAGAGGATGAATAAATAAGGAGATGCATCAATTTTATTTTTATAAAAAATAAAAAATAATGTTATCTATTAAATAAACAGTATCTGTTATACAATGGAATGTGAACAACTGTAATTACGATACAATAAAGGATGAATAAATAAGGAGATGCATCAATTTTATTTTTATAAGAAATAAAAAATAATGTTATCTATTAAATAAACAGTATCTGTTATACAATGGAATGTGAACAACTGTAATTACGATATAATAGAGGATAATAAATAAATAAGGAGATGTATCAATTTTTATAATAGAGGATGAATAAATTATGTATCAAGAAATAAATAAAAATGTTATTTAATAAATAAACAGTATCTGTTATACAATGGAATGTGAACATCTGTAATTACGATATAATAGAGGATGAATAAATAAGGAGATGTATCAATTTTATTTTTATAAGAAATAAATAAAAATGTTATTTAATAAATAAACAGTATCTGTTATACAATGGAATGTGAAAAACTGTAATTACGATACAATAAAGGATGAATAAATAAGGAGATGCATCAATTTTATTTTTATAAGAAATAAAAAATAATGTTATCTCTTAAATAAACAGTATCTGTTATACAATGGAATGTGAACAACTGTAATTACAATATAATACAGGATGAATATAACGAGATGTATCAATTTTATTTTTATAAGAAATAAATAAAAATGTTATTTAATATATAAACAGTATCTGTTATACAATGGAATGTGAACAACTGTAATTACGATATAATAGAGGATGAATAAATAAGGAGATGTATTAATTTTATTTTTATTAGAAATAAATAAAAATGTTATTTATTAACATCTGTAATAAATAAACAGTATCTGTTATAAAATGGAATGTGAACAACTGTAATTACGATATAATAGAGGATGAATAAATAAGAAGATGCACCAATTTAATTTTTGTAAGAAAAAAATAATAATATTATTTATAAATAAACAGTATCTGTTATACAATGGAAAGTGAACAACTGTAATTACGATAGAGTAGAGGATGAATAAATAAGAAGATGCATCAATTTTATTTTTGTAAGAGAAAAATAATAATATTATTTATAAATAAACAGTATCTGTTATACAATGGAATTTGAACAACTGTAATAACGATATAAAAGAGGATGAAAAAGTATCTGTTATACAATGGAATTGTGAACAACTGTAATTACGATATAATAGAGGATGAATAAATAAGGAGATGTATAATTTTTTTTTTTAAGAAATAAATAAAAATGTTATTTAATAAAGAAACAGAATCTGTTATACAATGGAATGTGAACAATTGTAATTACGATACAATAGAGGAAAAATAAATAAGAAGATGTATCAGTTTTATTTTTATAAGAAATAAATAATAATGTTATTTAATGAATAAACAGTATCTGTTATACAATGGAAAGTGAACAACTGTAATTACGATATAATAGAGGATGAATATTAAAGAAGATGCTTCAATTTTATATTTATAAGAAAAAATAATAATATTATTTAATAAATAAACAGTATCTGTTATACAATGGAATGTGAACAACTGTAATTACGATATAATAGAGGATGAATAAATAAGGAGATGTATCAATTTTATTTTTATAAGAAATAAATAAAAATGTTATTTTATAAATAAACAGTATCTGTTATACAATGGAATATGAACAACTGTAATTACGATATAATAGAGGATGAATAAATAAGGAGATGTATCAATTTTTTTATAAGAAATAAATAAAAATGTTAATTAAATAAAGAAACAGAATCTGTTATACAATGGAATGTGAACAACTGTAATTACGATACAATAGAGGATGAATAAATAAGGAGATGCATAAAATTTATTTTTATAAGAAATAAATAATAATGTTATTTAATAAATAAACAGTATCTCTTATACAATGGAATGTGAACAACTGTAATTACGCTATAATAGAGGATGAATAAATAAGGAGATGTATCAATTTTATTTTTATAAGAAATAAATAAAAATGTTATTTAATAAATAAACAGTATCTGTTATACAATGGAATGTGAACATCTGTAATTACGATATAATAGAGGATGAATAAATAAGGAGATGTATCAATTTTATTTTTATAAGAAATAAATAAAAATGTTATTTAATAAATAAACAGTATCTGTTATACAATGGAATGTGAAAAACTGTAATTACGATACAATAAAGGATGAATAAATAAGGAGATGCATCAATTTTATTTTTATAAGAAATAAAAAATAATGTTATCTCTTAAATAAACAGTATCTGTTATACAATGGAATGTGAACAACTGTAATTACAATATAATACAGGATGAATATAACGAGATGTATCAATTTTATTTTTATAAGAAATAAATAAAAATGTTATTTAATAAATAAACAGTATCTGTTATACAATGGAATGTGAACAACTGTAATTACGATATAATAGAGGATGAATAAATAAGGAGATGTATCAATTTTATTTTTATAAGAAATAAATAAAAATGTTATTTATTAATATCTGTAATAAATAAACAGTATCTGTTATAAAATGGAATGTGAACAACTGTAATTACGATATAATAGAGGATGAATAAATAAGAAGATGCACCAATTTAATTTTTGTAAGAAAAAAATAATAATATTATTTATAAATAAACAGTATCTGTTATACAATGGAAAGTGAACAACTGTAATTACGATAGAGTAGAGGATGAATAAATAAGAAGATGCATCAATTTTATTTTTGTAAGAGAAAAATAATAATATTATTTATAAATAAACAGTATCTGTTATACAATGGAATTTGAACAACTGTAATAACGATATAAAAGAGGATGAAAAAGTATCTGTTATACAATGGAATTGTGAACAACTGTAATTACGATATAATAGAGGATGAATAAATAAGGAGATGTATAATTTTTTTTTTTTTTAAGAAATAAATAAAAATGTTATTTAATAAAGAAACAGAATCTGTTATACAATGGAATGTGAACAATTGTAATTACGATACAATAGAGGAAAAATAAATAAGAAGATGTATCAGTTTTATTTTTATAAGAAATAAATAATAATGTTATTTAATGAATAAACAGTATCTGTTATACAATGGAAAGTGAACAACTGTAATTACGATATAATAGAGGATGAATATTAAAGAAGATGCTTCAATTTTATATTTATAAGAAAAAATAATAATATTATTTAATAAATAAACATTATCTGTTATACAATGGAATGTGAACAACTGTAATTACGATATAATAGAGGATGAATAAGGAGATGCATCAATTTTATTTTTATAAGAAATAAATAAAAATGTTACTTAATAAATAAATAGTATCTGTTACTCAATGGAAAGTGAACAACTGTAATAACGATATAATTGAGGATGAATAAATAATGAGATTCATCAATTTTATTTTTATAAGAAATAAATAAAAATGTTACTTAATAAATAAACAGTATCTGTTACTCAATGGAATGTGAACAACTGTAATTACGATACAATAGAGGATGAATAAATATGGAGATGCATCAATTTAATTTTTATAAGAAAAAATATTAATATTATTTAATAAATAAACAGTATCTGTTATACAATGGAATGTAACAACTGTAATGACGATATAATAAAGGATGAATAAATAAGGAGATGCATCAATTTTATTTTTATAAGAAATAAATAATAATCAGTATCTGTTATGCAAGCGAAAGTAAAAGAAAACTTTAATTATGATCTAAATAGAGGATGAATAAATATGAAGATGTATCAGTTTTATTTTTATAAGAAATAAATAATAATGTTATTTAATGAATAAACAGTATCTGTTATAGAATGGAATGTGAACAACTGTAATTACGATATAATAAGGAATAAATAAGGAATAATTAACTGAATTAATAAGGAGATGCTTCATTTTTATTTTTATAAGAAAAAAATAATAATATTATTTAATAAATAAACATTATCTGTTACACAATGGAATGTGAACAACTGTAATTACGATATAATAGACGATGAATAAATAAGAAGATATATCAATTTTATTTTTATAAGAATAAATAATAATGTTATTTAATAAATAAACAGTATCTGTTATAGAATGGAATGTGAACAACTGTAATTACGATATAATAAGGAATAAATAAGGAATAATTAACTGAATTAATAAGGAGATGCATCATTTTTATTTTTATAAGAAAAAAGTAATAATATTATTTAATAAATAAACAGTATCTGTTACACAATGGAATGTGAACAACTGTAATTACGATATAATAGAGGATGAATAAATAAGGAGATGTATCAATTTTATTTTTATAAGAAATAAATAATAATGTTATTTAATAAAAAACAAGCATTATTTATATTATACAACAACATTATTATTTCTATTATACAAGCAAAAGTGATAAACTTTAATTACAATGTAATAGAGGATAAATAAATAAGGAGAAGTATCAATTATATGTTTTCAAGAAAGAAGCTAACGTTATATTAAGTTATATAGAACATAGTGCACAATGTATATGGAGTAACTATAAAAAATGATAAATAAACAAGGAAAATTGGCAAATAAGTTTGATGTAAATATTTCTAATAATAATTGTATTTAATCATATTAATACTAGATACAATTAATTAATATTAATTTTCAAAACAAAAATAACTTGCACATTCATTTTATCAACAAGTATTAAATCGTATTATATTATTATAATTAATCATAACAATCGTAATATATTTGTTATTGCACACAAAATATCCAATGCTAGGGTACAAAAAGCTTGCGTAGGATTTACCATCATTATTTTTAATTTATAAATTAAGAATGATATCAATTGACTTAAAATAGAATATTTGAAAAATATATGCAAATACGGAGGAAGTTCTAAGTAATGAAAGCTGAAAATGAATTTTAAGAGCAACATGTCGGCCTGGAGCATCAACAGTCACGTGATCATTGCCTATCTAATTATTGAAGGCGAACTTATTACATTACCAATGCGCTAAGCCCGAAGCGTTTGTGGCTAGCGTGTTCCGGATGTAGATCAGATTTTACGGTGAATGATAATTTCGATATATTACACAGACCACAGACACACACTCACGCACGCGCGCGCACGCACACACACACACACACACACACACACACACACACACACACACACACACAAAGTTTAGCGATATTAAAAAATGTAGAAGTCTCTTACGAAATTACCTCAATTAAAAAAAATATTATCCTTTCAAACATTTAAATAGGTTTAAAATTAATGAATTTAAATTTGACTGTATACCGTATGGTTTGTAAAGAAATATAATGCGATATTTCAGTCGATTTGTTTTTACGGAAAAACAATTTGTACAAACTTTAAAATTTATTAAACTTAAAAAACATAAATTGCAGAAGTAGCGGGTATTTCAGTACAGAGTGCGGACGCCTCTACTTTGCTCTAATATTTCCCGCGTGCTGTGGATCCTCGTCAACCTAGCTAGAAATATTTTTACAATGCAGTGTCTACATGCAGGTGTGCACTTAATCCCATACTTGCGAAAACTGCATTTGTAACGCATAGTGTTTTGGAATTTCAAGATTTTAATAAGCACAAGAAAATCAGGTCGATAACTTAATTAGTTGCTAGCTGTAGGCGTTTCATTAAACTACTGCACTTGTAAGGCTTGGAAAGGAGTAAGGGTGAAAGCAAAAAGGGTGGATTTGGGAATTTGACGTTTTACAGTTCCTACATGTTGTAAACACCTGTCAAAATTCAGCTATTCTCTAATTACTTGCGATATCTTTCACTGACTGGGCTGTTTGTTGGTGGAGTTGTTTTCCTTCGAGTGCACTATCATGGATTGGACTATCATCTAGTTCCGAAAAGTA
This sequence comes from Callitettix versicolor, assembly GCA_022606455.1. Lineage (NCBI taxonomy): Eukaryota > Metazoa > Arthropoda > Insecta > Hemiptera > Cercopidae > Callitettix > Callitettix versicolor. The sequence goes on from CM040182.1 coordinate 25,695,746, forward strand.
GAGTTGAGTTGATTCACTGTCATCTCTTCTTTATGCACAGAAATTTGAGGATCTGTTGAAATTTGTTTTGATGAATTCAAGATAAAGCGTCCGCATTCTCGTTCAATTTTTCTTTTTGAAGTGACTACTTCTTATCACGGAGTATGGGTGTATATTTTGTACGGGGGGGGGGGGAATTCAGTTTGCCGTCACACTCTATCGTCACGGAAGGCTCTAATACATCCGTACGCGCATGAGTGAACATTACTTTTTACACTTAAGATGTACTTAGTAATTTTTTTTTTTTTTTTTTTTTTTTTTTTTTGGTGTTTAACGTCCGACTATTGTGCAAACTTGGGCTAATGCAGACGGTGGGATGATTTATAGCGTATCAAAATGCCAAGCCCTCGCCGGGAATCGAACCCGGATCCTCGGGGTGAAAGCCTAGTACACTATCCACTAGACCACCGAGGCGGCTAGACTGTACTTACTAAAGTTTTAAGTTGTTAAAATTTCTATACTCATTGTTTTGTCCATGTATTAATTTTTAATTTCGGTGTGTTTTAACAAATAGAGTTTAGAACTAGGTTTGTTTATCTGTAAGCTTCTACAGGGCACAAGTCTGGAATGATTCCAAAAGTTGGAATACTTCGATAAGTAAAGTACACAGCAAATTCAGTTCAACCGTTTAAAAATTACGGTCGTTCCAAATTTTCTAAAAAAAAATCATAACGTTTTCATGCTACGTACACTTTTCCTGACAAATCTGATCTCACAATTTGGCTCTTAAATCTGTTTAAAATTTAAAATTTTCCAATTTAATTGAAGATTAGAAGTCGAATTAAACTTTTCCGAAGTGGAAAGAACACTAACTAGCCAATCCTGACATGGTTTTGTGTAATATGACTATTATATTACTCGTACTGTAATCCGAATGATTAAAATCGTGTTTCGTTTGAAATATAAATTGACATAACAAAGTGGGAGTAACTTTCTGCGTGCCTATGTAGTCTAATACAATTACCGAGTGTCAAAAATTTCTATTCCGTTAATTTTGTTTGGACCGTTCAAAACTTTGTGATTGTGTTACTTAAAAAACTGTAGACTATTAAGAAATATTAAAGGAAAACATGAAATCGCTGATTATACATTAACAACTATTGATTAAAATTTTTTTCCCTTAACGGCCATAACATACCTTATATCAGTTAGACTAGTGATAACGAGGGCTTGACGTTAACGGAAAGGGTCGAGCTTACAGCAGTAACTGTGTCTCGAACCTACGACTTTGAGGTTGAAGTTTATAGCCGAAGACTGACTGGTGTTACAGCCACATCGGCCGCTGAGCTCTGATTAAATGAACTGATTGTTCCAAGGTCAAATTTTAGATTTTAAATAAACTAACTATTTAATCGTATTAGATATATGGAAAAATATCGATTTTTGTTTTTTAAGAAGATATGAACTGAAAGCTCATTTACAAATATGTTTATTTATTTAGTTTAAAAATGTACTTATTTTTCAAGATATCAGCTTTAGTTGTAAACTGAATAATCCTTCATTGAAATTCACAAAGCCCTCGTTAGTATGTTTCCTATTGGCAAAGGTTTTTGTTGATCCGATTTAAGTACGTTATACATCGCTTAGAGATGAATTGTTGGCAAGTCTGGGACCCGGTTTAACTCTGTATGAACAGCGGCATTTGGTTTCATTTGTGCTATATTCGGCGAACAGTATCGATTGTTAATGTAAATCCACAACCTACGTGTCACAACCCACAGTTACTTGGAAAACATTTTTGTTTTGCCTACTACGTTTCAACGGCGTTCGTACAGAAATTTTGTAAGAAAATGTTGAAAACGGGTGTATATCCGTTCCTTGGAAATATTTATATATTCCAGCCACTTAGTAAACGGACTGCGCGAGAATTTCTCGCGCTTATAGGAAAATTCCCCTCCAGCTCCCTCCACCATTCCAGTGACACAGACGCCTGATAGTCTGCGTTTACAAACTGTTACTACTCAGCGATAGTGAAGGAAAAAGAGGGAGCTGTGGTGAAACTCGACCTCTCATTCGCACATTTTCTCTCTGTCCCACTGGTGTTCTTAGCAGGCCGTTTTCAAAGCGGCTGACCTTCAGTGGTGAGCGTTTTCCTGACCGCAGTGCTCTGAGCAGTTTAGTAAATGAGCAGTGAACAGTAGCAGTGATTTAATCACAGTTTAGAGAATAGTTTACTAATAAGACTGTGTGCTAACTGATGCGGTCAGTGCTTTATAATACGCTGGTAAATATTTTGTGAAAAATAATTAATATTGCCAATTTTTAAAAGCATAATAGAAGTATATTATGAAATTAGATCAATGAGTATGCGGATTACAACAAAGCTATGTAGTAGAATTTATTTTTTTTGTACTTTTATTTATTTTTTATCTACTTAGTACTTTTATAGCCTAAGATGCTAAAATTCTGTCTGTGACAGCTTCACTTAATTTTTAAGTTGTGTACCCACATACGTGCGAAATTTAATACGAAAATAATTTTCAATAGTTACCCTTTCCTGTATGTATCTAAATTTTTATACAAAGAATTAAATCACAATGGTGAAAAAGTATAGTCAGGCATGCCAAAAGAAGTCACTTCTGTCGGCAGTCTCGCACTGCCTGAGTTTTTTTCACATAGTCTTCTAGTTTTAATCACCGTCAATTCAAGACCTTAACCTAAACCAACAATTGTAAAGGTTGGGTTTGTTATTCGAATTTTTTTAAATTTTATTCTAAATAAACAATACTGAAATGTTTCGTTGCCCACACAAGCACAAGTAGTTATATTACAATCGCAGAACAGTTCGTCTCACTCCTGTTCAAACTTCAACTAGCGTACGCTATGGTAAAGTTCTTACCATTTTTTATTTGGCTTAAAATTGCTCCATTTACAAAATTACTTTCTTGCAGTTTCAAAGTCGGGATACTGCAATAGCGATTTGGATTATTGCACTTAGTGTTTCCGGTGTTAATATGTACATTTAGATTAGTTTTAAGACCGCAAACACTTGTGTCATTTTCTGTATGCACTATATAAATTGTTTTTGAATGTTCTGAGTGATTTTATCTGTTGAATTGGTGAGAATTGTTTTTGCGGTAATTAGTCATGGGTTTACGATTTGTTAAGTGCTAGGTTTATGTGGTACATTTTGCCGATTAATTTGAAATAGTTTATTATTTTTAAATTGGAAATCATTTAACGAGCAAGTTATTCTCCAAGTGAGTTGAGGTTTTTTGTTCGCTTCAAGAATCCTAGCGGTTTCTGAAGACCGCTTAGCAGAAATTTTCACTTGTGTCATTTTCAGTATGCACTATGGTTTTTTTTAGTCGTAAGTACTAAATAATTATTCTGAGTGATTTTATCTTTTAAACTGATGAGGATTGTTTTGCGATAATTGTTTTGCTGTAATTAGTCATTTACGATGTGTTACGTGCTAAGTTAAGGTGGTACATCTTGCCGATTGGTTTCAATAGCTTATTACTTTTAAATTAGAAATCATTTACATGTAAGTTGTGCAGGGTGTGCAGACTAGCTGCACCTATTGAGAGGATTTAGACATAGGTGTGTACCTGAGTCTAACACACAATTACGTCTTTAACAATTTACACTTACGCTTACATTTAGGGAGGCGATAATAGCCACAATGTGCTTTTCGCCTTAAAATAACAACAAAAAATGAAACCGACTTCGATTAACGTTTAAAACCAACGGATGTTGTATTTGTTAACTTTCTTGTCTTATCGACTGCGCTAGTTACGTTTCCAGTTCGAGAGAATTGTTTAAAAAAACTATTTAATCTGTTACAATGAATTTATTTAATTAAAGTAAACTGTTTCATTCATCAATCCAGAAGCCTTGTCTAACCCTAAAGAAATAAAGTTTGTCTCTGAACGCACCAGAAATGTTGGTTTTATAATTTATTCGGGCATTTCCCATCATTTGGTTACGTAAAACGTTACCCGACGTTTCCAGAGTATGATTCAACTCTCGTTCTCAAATGCCTAACAAGTATGAGTATGCAACAAGAACATAAGTCATGATGCCTAGACCTGTGTTTATATTCTTAAAAAACACTCAGAGCAAATCCACGAGCGGTAGAACCAGAAATAAAACTAACACTTACAAGTAATCAGGACATCAAAGTCATCAAACGAAACGAAAACATACTACACAAAAGCTAACAAACGCCGTATAAGAAAATTTGTATACAAGACAACAGTAATTACCAGACTGATGTTTTGTATTTGCCAACTCGACCTGATCAAGGTTACTGACACCTTCCAATCCCCACTCTCTCACCACAGCTCCCTCTTTTCCTTCACTATCGCTGAGTAGTAACAGTTTGTAAACGTAGACAGGCAGACGTCTGTGTCTCTGGATTGTCAGAGGGAGCTGAAGGGGAATTCTCCTACATGCGCGAGAAGTTCTCGCGCAGGCCGTTCGTTAAGTGGTTGAACTATATCCCAGTGTCGCGATGGCTTTGAGGAAGCATTAGGATTTGGTCGCTGTATCACTCCTAGTAGCAAACAAACTGTGTTCCCCCTCTAGGTCTGTGTAAATATTTTTAACATTTATTAAAAATCAGTTCTATAAAATTATTAATAATAAACGGAGATACATTATTTGTTACCTTGTGGGGAAAATGGAAATGTAATGCTGCGTCATCTTAGAATTGAAAATAAATTCTACTACATAGCTTTGTTGTAATCCGCATACTCATTGATCTAATTTCATAATATACTTCTATTATGCTTTTAAAAATTGGCAATATTAATTATTTTTCACAAAATATTTACCAGCGTATTATAAAGCACTGACCGCATCAGTTAGCACACAGTCTTATTAGTAAACTGTTCTCTAAACTGTGATTAAATCACTGCTACTGTTCACTGCTCATTTACTAAACTGCTCAGAGCACTGCGGTCAGGAAAACGCTCACCACTGAAGGTCAGCCGCTTTGAAAACGGCCTGCTAAGAACACCAGTGGGACAGAAAGAAAATGTGCGAAAGAGAGGTCGAGTTTCACCACAACTCCCTCTTTTTCCTTCACTATCGCTGAGTAGTAACAGTTTGTAAACGCAGACTATCAGGCGTCTGTGTCACTGGAATGGTGGAGGGAGCTGGAGGGGAATTCTCCTATAAGCGCGAGAAATTCAAGCACGCACGCGCTTACATACACACATCCGCGTGCGTTCAAAAGTACGCACACGTACACACACTCACACGCGTGTGCACACACAACATACAACAAGCACGATCACACACAAATATAAACACACGCGCGCGCGCACACACACACACACACACACACACACACAAACTCACACACTGCAGCTGTGATCGTACTCGCGTGTTGGGCAGCTCGTTGCTGTGATACACCTTATTTTTATATACGAGGGTTGATCAAATTTAAACGAGACTGACTTTCTAAAAACTTTTCCGTTGGACATTGAACTCTAAAGGGTGGGGTTTCAGGTAGCCTGGGAGGTTTGGGACGGGCGTAGACGGGCAACATTTCCGTTCGGACCCTTCAGTATAAAACTATACAATGAGTGAGAGTGAAGTGCACGTTTCCGTGGAGCAGAGAATTATTATTAAGTTTTTGGCCAAGGAGGGGTCAATCCGACTGAAATCTTTCGTAGATTCACGGCTCAATACGGGGACAGGACCCTGTCAAGAGCTCGCGTTTTTGCTTGGCACAAGGAATTCGCCGAAGGACGGGAAGCAGTAGAAAACCTCAGCCATGATCGTCGCCCGACCACTTCCGTCACGGACGAAAACATTGATGCTGTTCGGAAGCTCCTGGACGAAGACAGACGTATATCGCTGCGATTTATTGCAGATGAACTCCAGTTGAGGTATGGTAGCGTTCAAAAATCGTTACATCAAACCTGGAACTCAGCAAAGTATCTGCAAGGTGGGTTCCACGAATTTTGACCGACGTTCACAAACGGAATCGTTTGGAGATTTGCCAGCGACTATTGACCCAATTTGAACGAGATGGTGAGGCATTATTAAACCGGATTGTCACCTGTGACGAAACATGGGTTCACCATTACACTCCCGAGTCGAAACAGGCAAGTATGGAGTGGCGGAAGAGGGAGAGAGGGCGCCTCTGAAGGCCAAATCACGATCGTCGGCCGGGAAGGTAATGGCCACTGTATATTTCCTCCATCAACGACGCACAATAAATGCACAATATTATTGCGATGTTTTAGAGGCCGCAAAACAGTCTTTTCGTAGGAAAAGGAAATCTAAACCGGCGAGAAACATCATTCTTCTTCACGATAATGCCCGACCACATTCGGCGAACGCTACGAGGCTTAAACTCGATCAAATTGGCTGGGAACCAATGGAACATCCCCCATACAGTCCAGACTTATCACCCTGCGACTATCACCTGTTTGGGCCACTCAAAGAGGCGCTTGGAGGCCAGCGTTTCGAAGACGATTCTGCGGTGGAGACCTTCGTGCTCCAATGGCTCAATGAACGCCCGAGAACTTTTTACGAAGATGGAATTAAAAAACTTCCAA
>CM040182.1:25709799-25722299 GCA_022606455.1 Callitettix versicolor
GCGATTTCGAAACCTCACTTTTTCATCTTCTGTCCGCAACTCAAAAGGTCAAATCCCTCTGTCGAGGTCGTCACAAAGTTAACAAAACACGTCACAAACACTAAACAAAATTACATTATTTTTATTAAAACTCACAACGATTGCTTTGGCCAAACACTACCGTGCAACTCGTACGTCGTTACATTCCAGACTGCGGAGTCTTTAACGTCCTGGCGCACCCTCAGTGTTAACCGTTGCGGTGTGTCTGTTGGTTTATACGAGCATTGTCTTGATGGAACAGCACTTTCTTCTTCGCCAAATGCGGCCGTTTTTGCTTCAAATCAACGTCGACTCTGTTCAAAAGCTTTGAATAATATTCGCCGGTGATCTTTTTACCTTTCTCGAGGTGATCGATGTAAATGACACCGCGTGCATCCCAAAAAACTGTGGCCATGACTTTGTTGGCTGACAGACTCTGTTTGGCCTTCTTTGGTCCACGTTCACCCCTAGCAACCCACTGTTTCAATTGTTCCTTGGTCTCTGGCGTGTTGTGATGGATCCATGTTTCGTTCACAGTAACAAAACGGCGCAAAAATTCGTTCAGATTACGGCTGAACATCGCTAAACACTATTTTGAAGTGGTCACACGATTGCGCTTATGGTCGAGTGTGAGCAATCGCGGCACTCATCTCGCGGAGAGTTTTTTCATGTCCAAATATTCGTGTAAAATATGATGTACCCGTTCAGTTGAGATACCTACAGCATGAGCCAACTTACGCACTTTCATTCTCCGATCATCCAATATCATTTCATGGATTTTATTGACGATTTCCGGCGTGATCACTTCTTTTGGGCGACCTGAACGTTCGGCGTCACTAGTGCTGGTATGACCACAACGGAACTATGTAAACCACTTCTTAACCATTGAAATTGATGGTGCCTAGTCCCCGTAGTATTTATCAAGTCTTTCCTTAGTTTCAGTGATGGATTTTTTACGTAAAAAGTAATGCTTAATCAGCACACGAAATTCACTTTTTTCCATTTTCGTAAAAATTCACGAGGTTGTCTGCTTTGAACGACTATCAAACACCAACTGCACGACGTAGCTTGCTCAAAATTAGAAAGTTGCCCACTGATAGATTACAGTTGACGGCAGCACTGTTGCATTTGGAGTAACTGCGCGGGAAATTCAAAAAGTCACTGACTTATCAAACCGCCCTCGTATTATTTATTTAAATCACTTAGAGCCATTGGATTTAAGTGAATGTTTGTCATTGAAGATGTTACGTGGTCTGATCTTTTGTTCTTATAAATCTCAAACTCTTATAATTGCTTTCATTACATAAATGTAATATCTCAATGTTCATGTAGATGTCTTCTAATTTATGGTTTTTATCCACTAGATGTTCTGCGAAAGCCGAGTTCTTAGATAATTTACTTCCGGATATGTTTTCTTTTTGCAAAGCGTGTGGGCGTTAGAAAATAAATTGTAACAACAAATAAGACAAAGTTTGTGCTATCCAGAATAATGTTTGTAAGTCAGGTGATACCGTTAGTGCTTTTCTCTAAAAATACTGCGCGAGCGCCTGTGTGTGTCGATGTCATCCAGAGAAATCCGTTTAAAAGTTTCAAAATGGCGGACAATTCAATTTTTAAAAAGTTTATATCATTCGTATGTTACTTTTTTATTAAAAAAGACTTATTTCACAGATTAAAGTTAAAATCTTCATATAGTGTTTTCCTAAATATATTGACAATACAAAAATGAACGAACCCCCTTATAGGCCTACATATTCGGCAAGAGAGATTTTTTAGATGAGAGAAAATTAGATTAGTTTTGCAAAGAATTTGTAACTACTCACCCTACTCGAAATGCGAGGGGTAACTGAGTTATTTTTAACGAAGCTTTCTCTTTTGCGCTTGTACAATAGAACCAATATACGAAGTTTCAAGAGATCAACTGTCGTTCTCAAGTGCTTAGGCCCTAACTTAAGACATAAACTTAGCCAGTAAAACTCAAACTTAGGTTAAAATACTAAAAACAAAGAAAAAACAATAATAACTGATACCCTGACTGATTAAAATTACTATCCAGCTAATACTATGGTTAAAATAATATTTCGAGTTGTCAAGCAATTTTGCTTGCAATTTGACGAGTAAAGATTTTATTTTAAAAAATTCCCTAAAGTAAATGTTAATAAAGAAGAATTCAAGGCCATGTCAGAATTAAAATTCGATTTAAAAAAAAAACAATCCATAATTCCGAAACGTCGCTTGTATTCCTCAATGTTGGATCAATTCGATTATGTTGTGCACGTAGAATAATCGATATATGTGGAATTTGGGATACACGGATTAGTGAATTGCAAACAAATTCAAAAGTAAATGCAATAAGTAAATATATTTATTTATTTTTCCTTTTCTTCTATACCAAATTATTATTTTTAGGTGCAAAGCAAAAGCAAACGCCACCAACGGTGTGTCCCGAGTTAACCCCGCACCAGTGTGTCCCGAGTTAACCCCGCACCAGTGTGTTCCAAGTTAACCCCGCACCAGTGTGTCCCGAGTTAACCCCGCACCAGTGTGTCCCGAGTTAACCCCGCACCAGTGTCCCGAGTTAACCCCGCACCAGTGTGTTCCGAGTTAACCCCGCACCAGTGAGTTCCGAGTTAACCCCGCACCAGTGTGTCCCGAGTTAACCCCGCACCAGTGTGTCTCGAGTTAACCCCGCACCAGTGTCCCGAGTTAACCCCGCACCAGTGTGTTCCGAGTTAACCCCGCACCAGTGTGTCCCGAGTTAACCCCGCACCAGTGTGTCCCGAGTTAACCCCGCACCAGTGTGTTCCGAGTTAACCCCGCACCAGTGAGTTCCGAGTTAACCCCGCACCAGTGTGTCCCGAGTTAACCCCGCACCAGTGTGTCCCGAGTTAACCCCGCACCAGTGTGTTCCGAGTTAACCCCGCACCAGTGTGTCCCGAGTTAACCCGCACCAGTTTGTCCTGAGTTAACCCCGCACCAGTGTGTCCCGAGTTAACCCCGCACCAGTGTGTTCCGAGTTAACCCCGCACCAGTGAGTTCCGAGTTAACCCCGCACCAGTGTGTCCCGAGTTAACCCGCACCAGTGTGTCCCGAGTTAACCCCGCACCAGTGTCCCGAGTTAACCCCGCACCAGTGTGTTCCGAGTTAACCCCGCACCAGTGAGTTCCGAGTTAACCCGCACCAGTGTGTCCCGAGTTAACCCCGCACCAGTGTGTCCCGAGTTAACCCCGCACCAGTGTGTCCCGAGTTAACCCCGCACCAGTGTGTCCCGAGTTAACCCCGCACCAGTGTGTCCCGAGTTAACCCCGCACCAGTGTCCCGAGTTAACCCCGCACCAGTGTGTTCCGAGTTAACCCCGCACCAGTGAGTTCCGAGTTAACCCCGCACCAGTGTGTCCCGAGTTAACCCCGCACCAGTGTGTCCCGAGTTAACCCCGCACCAGTGTGTCCCGAGTTAACCCCGCACCAGTGTGTCACGAGTTAACCCCACACCAGTGTGTCCCGAGTTAACCCCGCACCAGTGAGTTCCGAGTTAACCCCGCACCAGTGTGTCCCGAGTTAACCCCGCACCAGTGTGTCCCGAGTTAACCCCGCACCAGTGTGTCCCGAGTTAACCCCGCACCAGTGTGTCCCGAGTTAACCCCGCACCAGTGTGTCCCGAGTTAACCCCGCACCAGTGTGTCCCGAGTTAACCCCGCACCAGTGTGTCACGAGTTAACCCCGCACCAGTGTGTCCCGAGTTAACCCCGCACCAGTGTGTCCCGAATGTAGCTGAAAAATAAGTGTACAAGGCCATACATGAATGTAGGAAAAGGATAAGAGAAGATTTAGAAATTCCCTAAACGAAATATACAAAGATGTGTTTAATAAATTTTAAATCAACAATACGATCTGGTTGCTGATTAATAACACATTAATTAACATATTGATAACAATTAATAACACATTGTTAATTTTACTACAACCAATCTAAAGCCTATTTGTTTTATTTTCTTTTATTTAAATAGATGAAAAACTTATTTCTACTTGTAATAATTAATCATGATTTCAGGTGCTTAACTAGCGTTTAAAAAATTCTTATTTTTTGAATTTGAAGGCTTATATTTGTTTCTTATATTTATTTTTGCTTCGCATAGACTATTGTGAAAACATCTAAAACTTTTTTCCCATTATTTTTATGATATTGTTGCTTTATTAACTTACTTCTAATTATAGTAATATTTATTTTAAACCAAATCATTTATAGCGAATATTTTGTTTTGCCGATACGCTATTATTATGATAGGTAAGGTTGTATAAAATATAATATTTTTATATACATTCTTACATAATAATAAATTGTCCGTACTTATTTAAATAATTTTATAATATACCTCTATTTTCATTTTAAAATTTTGCAATATTAATTATTTTTCACAAGAAAATTATTAGCGTAATGTAAAGCACTGATCAGTGAGCAGTTAGCACACACTCTTATTAGTAAACTGTTCTCTAAACTGTAATTAAATCACTGCTACTGTTCTCTGCTCATTTACTTTTAACTGCTCAGAGCATTTACTGCGAACAGGAAAACGCGCTCGCCATTAAAATTCAGCCGCTAGTGGGACAGAGAAAAATGTGTGAAAGGTCGTGTTCCTACTCTCTCACCACAGCGCCCTCTTTTTCCTTCACTATCGCTGAGTAGCAAGAGTTTGTAAATTCAGATTGGCAGACATCTGTGTCACTGGAATGGTGGAGGGAGCTGGAGGGGAATTCTCCTACATGCGCGAGAAATTCTTAAGTGCTTGGATTATACGCCAATCTCGCGATGGTTTTGAGGAAGCATTAGGATTCGGTCGCTGTGTCACTACTAGTAGCAAACGAACTGTGTTTCCCCTCCAGAAAGCCTGTGTAAAATGATTTACTATTTATTAAAAATCAGTTCGATAAAATTATTACTAATAAACGGAGATAAGCCGACATTATTTGTTACTTTGTGGGGAGAAAATGGAAAGTTAATGCTGCATCATCTTAAAATTGAAAATAAATTCTACATAGATTTGTTGTATCTGTGCGTTCAAGGTATACATTGATCTAAAACTTGCCATTTCATACCTTAAGGTATGCCTAGAAAAATGGCGGTCACTCAAAAATGCTTGGTTATTTTAAAATGGTGTGTTTTTAGCAACTCTAAAGCAGGGGGTTAAATTTCTTTTTTCTGCATTAATGCATTGGAACCGCCAAATGCGACGGTTAACAAATTTCTGTCCAATTAAGTGTTTGTTACATTAAAATGACAAATTTGTTCGCTATCTATTGCAAAACAACTCGACAGATTTAAAACGAAATGTTTCTATTTGTTAAACACAATGCCTATTAGGTTTTAGGCTATATAAAACTTTCTTTCGCCTGTTTGAAACAATATCGCTGGTACTTAAAGTGCCTGATTTATTATTTCCGAAAGCTTTACCTGCCAAACGGTTCGTCCAACTGACGATGTTACTACATAAATATAAACGCTTTAAAGTCAAAAAAATGTATCTAGTGGTCAGGATCGGTGCTCATTTCAAAGGCCCAGTTCTTACCATGATCGCCGCTTCGATAGTTTATTTTTGAAGGGAAAATCGCTAATAAAATATTAAATAGATTATTTGATTATTTATAGGCTTTGATAACCTAAACTCAGACACTAAAAATGTGATAAATTAAAATCCTAATCTTTGACAAAGAACAGTGTTCTCAAAATTATTTTCAGGGATAAGCCTGTGTTTTTGTAAACACTCTCAGAAGGTAGCTTGTATAGTAAATACTATTTTGCAACAATACCAAATTACAGTAAAATCTTTCTGTAATGACACTGAAAGAAACGTGTTTTTTTAGGAAATATAGCCATATTTTTAATGATTTTAAGAACTAAACAGATCCTCTTCTGTACTTCCACTGCTAGTATACTGAATACTCCCCCCTTTAAACACAAAAGCGTTTTTAAGCACTGGTAATTTAGTTTTGAACAGTAGACACACTATTTTCCTGTTTGCACAATTGTGCCTTATTTTAGTTATAAATAAATAAATTATAAAGTACATAAATACTTGTTTAGTGATCCACTTTTTCTTATACAAATCTACCAATACTTTGAATACTTACAAATGTTTACCATCATATTTACCAAAAAAGGCAGTATGTTTATTGCTCTAAAATGTTATTCTTATTAGCCTACATGTATTTGAGAAATAATAATGGGTTTAACAACCATTAAATACGCAACTCCCCCCCACCAACAAATCAAACCGTACATCAAAGACTACTGCACTAATGCCTAATACGTTTGCCTCGTTAGTTCTGGTGAACACATAGATCTAAGGAAATATATCTTACAAATAACTGAATTTATTTGCCGCTGTTTTTTGTTTATGCGGTCCATCTATTTCATTCTTTCGTTCAATATTATTCCCAAGCACTTAACATTATTTACTTCCTTTATCTTACGGATATTACCAACCGCTAAAATAGAGTAAAATCTCTTTACAGCGGCATTGAAGGGAATTTTAGTTTTTCGCCGCTATAAAAAGATTTCTCCTAAAGAGAGCTCAAACGAAACGTGCATAAAATGTGTTTTTATTTGTATAACGTGTTATACACTATTTTTAATTTGAAGTATTGAGTGTATTTACTGAAATAAAACTACATGACGTACAGTTTTTGAAAAAATAATATTTAATAAATGATAATATATGAATAAAATACAGTAATTGTGAGAAAAATGCAATACTATGCCGAAACTACTGCAGAACTGCTTCATCAATTGAAGTCTGGCTTTTGTATTTTCTTTATGTTATTCCCTACATTATAAGCCTTCTTTATTTTATTTTTTTTTCATTATAGTGCCAACAGAAGAACTAACTAAATTTAATTTCGGCGAACATCTACCTGCTTCACACCTTTCTCTAACTCACGCATCTAACCTTTACATTTAACGATAAAATTTTCCTTTTAGACGCCGTTACATCGTATTGTAAAATCACAAAAAATAATGCACTATTTGTAAAATGTTCTAGTCACAAAACACTCGATTCAGTTGACGCATTACGCACTGCTTTTACCACTCGAATGACATTTTGGCATACTGAGAAACAGGGTAGGAAGTGTGCACGTGTTTCGCCGCTGTAGAGAGATTCATGGAATTTTGTTGGCCTCAGTAGAGAAAGTTACAATCCATATGTTTGTTATAGCAATGAATACAGAATCTATACATTCTGTATTCATTGGTTATAGGAATGGGAAGCGACCAACACATTTTGCCTTTATAAAGAGATTCGCAATAGAGAGATTTTACTGTATTTTGAACAGAACACCAGTGTTTTAGCAACACCACTGTTCAGGATGTAAAATATATGTATAAGAATGGAAATTATGGAAGTTACCCTAATTGCTTTTAATTAATTTAATTAATAACGTCTGTTTGGTTCTAAACAAATCCTGATGGAGTAAAATATACTGAACTGGATATTTCACGAACAAAATAAATGCCCGCTTTAAAATGTTTGTTATTTTAATTACGGCAACCGGTTAATAGAATCGGTTTGTCAATTGCAACTGAAAGACTATACACCAATCTGACAGCTGACTAAGCGATGAGCCAAAGCTGGAGAGGCCAGACGAGAATTGTGTGAGAGGCAAGAGGGGAAATACTGGAATGAGGAAACTGTGCACGCCGGGTTGCGTACCGATATTATTGAAGGTGTTTTCTACATTTTAGAGATGTTTTCATCCTTTAACGGAATTGAAATAGATTTATGATTATTTGCACAAATATTCGAGTGTTGGAGTTAAAAATGGCAAATTTTACTTCCATTATTTTTTAATGGTTTTGTAAAAAAAATCAATGAACATTTTTAAACGTTAAAATAAGTGGATTTATAAAACCTAAAATGGGTAATTATTTATTAAATAAAGTCGGTACTTGGTGAAACTCCATTATATCAAAGAAAATTAGAACACTTACGTTTTTTCACAAAAATTCTTTTTTATTCACTGACGTGTTTCGTTGTGAGGCATCTTCCAAACATAATATCTGTCTGAAGATGATTTACGGCGAAACATTTGTCACTGAATAAAAAAAAATTATTGTAAAACTACATAAGTGTTCTAATTTTCCTGTATAATATATTTCACTTTCATTACCACAATTTCATAAATTTAACTTTTATTTTTTTTCTATTTATTTTTTTTTAACGTCCGACTATTGTGCACACTTGGGCTAATGCAGACGATGGGATGATTTATAGCGTATGAAAATGCCAAGCCCTGGCCGGGAATCGAACCCTGGTCCTCGGGGTGAAAGCCCAGTACGCTATCAACTAGGCCACCGAGGCGGTTCTTTTATATTTTTTTTTCATGCGCTCAACAATACTCAACAAAGGGGGGGACTTGAATTCTATCCCCAAAAGTCCAAAAATTAGCACTTTTAAAGCCAATATTTCGCAAAAATATCGGTGAAAAATATTTTTCAATTTTCCGTAGAAACACATTAGTACGTTAACAGTTTACAAAATAAATATCTCGAAGCAAAACTTATTCACAAAACTCATCGCACAACTGTAAACGTATTGCTTGTTGCACATCCTGCGCCTGACGTTTAGCACTGGATTAGTGTGTTAATTTATGTTGTAGTGCAATAGTGGTAAAATCCAGACACGAAATTACGAAATGAAAAGCAATCATGGCCGCCAAAACATGTTTTGAAGTGTTGTTAACATTTTATGTGAAAATTTTGCACTTTTGCTTTCGAAATTACGTTTCGAGTAAAAAAACCATTGCTTATTGCATTTACAAATATCAAGCCGCCTCGGTGGTCTAGTGGATAGCGTACTAGGCTTTCACCCCGAGGACCCGGGTTCGATTCCCGGCGAGAGCTTGGCATTTTCATACGCTATAAAATTACACCACCGTCTACATTAGCCCAAGTTTGCACAATAGTCGAGTCGGACGTTACAAAAAAAATTAATACAAATATCAATATGGCAGTGCCAGCAGTTCATTTCATTACAGGGCAATCGGTCAATTCTCAGTAAAACAGAAGTAACTTATTCACCCAGATGCATTTATAAAATACCTTATAAGTGTAAGAAAATGCTGTAATTCAAAAATAAATCTATCAAAAACATTACTGAAAACGTCTCACGAATACTCCCAAACAGAAACTGGAAAATCGCCCAATTCCTCAAAACCGTTCAGTATACTTTAGTCATACTTGAAAATTCATAACTCAAATCATTGTACTAAATTATAGTTTAAAAAATTAATTTCCACATTAAATCAAACAAAAACAAGACAGCAGTTTGACATTTTTTAATTATCAAACTGTACAATAATTTAATTTTCAATTTTAATACTGATTTTAATTACAAATCATCAGGTATCAACATTATTACCTAATGGACGGATTTTTAAACAGTAAAAATATTTTTTCTGCTTTCTCAATAGAATTTTTCTGCTGTTTCTGCTCCGGAAACAGAATTGTCGTTAGTACATCTAGACTTAGGCTTACGTTTACTTTGGGTATTTAAGGATTATATTTTAGCAAAATGTTGGTTAAAACCTTTAGAGCCGATTTAGTCGGTAAAATATTAAATCAATTAGTTAAACAATGTTAGGCAATTAGTCAATTAATGATTAATCAATATGTGCGTGTGCATGTGTGCGCGCGCGTGTGTGAATATATATATATATATATATATATATATATATATATATATATATATATATATATATATATATGAATTTAATTTATTTAGGGTCTTTTCATGTAGTCAGGGTTCATTGTCGTGTATGAAATGTAATTTAATTTTTAAAATAATAATTGACCGCAAAGCGAGGTGGTCTGTTCCAAATCGACTGTTCCGCATTTTGGTGTGTGTGTGTGTGTGTGTGTTTCTTTGTTTGTTACACAGTTTTGGCCAAATGCATTGCCCGATTGTTTTGAAATTTGACACGAAGGTACCGTGTATAAATCCCAAATGATATATATATATTTATTTATTTATTTATTTATATATATATGAATTTAATTTATTTAGGGTTTTTTTTATGTAGTCAGGGTTCATTGTCGTGTATGAAATGTAATTTAATTTTTTTAAATGATAATTGACCGCAAAGCGAGGTGGTCTGTTCCAAATCGACTGTTCCGCATTTTTTTGTGTGTGTGTGTGTGTGTGTGTGTGTGTGTGTGTGTGTGTGTGTTTCTTTGTTTGTTACACAGTTTTGGCCAAATGCATTGCCCGACTGTTTTGAAATTTGACACGAAGGTACCGTGTATAAATCCTAAGTGATATATATATATATATATATATATATATATATATATATATATATATAGAGAGAGAGAGAGAGAGAGAGAGAGAGAGAGAGAGAGAGAGAGAGAGCCGCCTCGGTGGTTTAGTGGATAGCGTACTAGGCTTTCACCCCGAGGAGCCGGGTTCGATTCCCGGCGAGGGTTTGGCATTTTCATATGCTATACATCATCCCATCGTCTGCATTAGCCCAAGTGTGCACAACAGTCAGACGTTAAACACCAAAATATATATATATATATATATATATATATATATATATATATATATATATATATACGATTTTGCCCCACTTACTTCCGTTACAAGATAGCTGCCTCTGATTTCACTACGAAGAGTGTACGCAGTTTTGACCAAACGTATTTACCGGTGATCTTGAAATTTTTTACTAAGATACTTTATAGAAAGCCCTTAAGATGTGTACGCATCATTTTTTCCATTTACTTCCGTTTCAAGATGGCGGCCTGTAATTTGCAATGACAATTGCACACAGTTTTGGTAAACGCATTAACAGATTGTCTTAAAATTTCTTTCGAAAAATCTTGTATAATGTCCAAATGACATGCGTGTCAAATTTTTTCCTATTTACTTCTGTTTAAAGATGGCGGCATCTAACTTATCGACGACGAGTGTACGCAGTTTTGGCCAAACGCATTAACCAATTGTTTTTAACTTTGGTACTAAGGTACCTTGTATAAATCTATTAAGATATATATGTAAAATTTTTCCCATTTACTTCCGTTTCAATATGGCGGCCTATTACTTGCAATAAAAGTGTAAGATTTTCCCATTACACTTCCGTTTCAGGATGGCGATCTTTGATTTAACCACGAAGAGTGTACGCAGTTTTGGCAAAACGCATTGACCGATTGTTTTGAAATTTGGTACAAAGATACCTTGCATAACGCCCAAAAGGACGTAGGTGTAAGATTACACTTCCGTTTCAGGATGGCGATCTTTGATTTAACCACGAAGAGTGTACGCAGTTTTGGCAAAACGCATCGACTGATTGTTTTGAAATTCGGTTCAAAGATACCTTGCATAACGCCCAAAGGACGTAGGTGTAAGATTTTCCCATTACACTTCCGTTTCAGGATGGCGATCTTTGATTTAACCACGAAGAGTGTACGCAGTTTTGGCAAAAGTCATTGACCGATTGTTTTGAAATTTGGTACAAAGATACCTTGCATAACGCCCAAAGGACGTAGGTGTAAGATTTTTCCATTACACTTCCGTTTCAGGATGGCGATCTTTGATTTAACCACGAAGAGTGTACGCAGTTTTGGCAAAAGTCATTGACCGATTGTTTTGAAATTTGGTCAAAGATACCCTGCATAACGCCCAAAGGACGTAGGTGTAAGATTTTTCCATTACACTTCCGTTTCAGGATGGCGATCTTTGATTTAACCACGAAGAGTGTACGCAGTTTTGGCAAAAGTCATTGACCGATTGTTTTGAAATTTGGTACAAAGATACCTTGCATAACGCCCAAAGGACGTAGGTGTAAGATTTTTCCATTACACTTCCGTTTCAGGATGGCGATCTTTGATTTAACCACGAAGAGTGTACGCAGTTTTGGCAAAAGTCATTGACCGATTGTTTTGAAATTTGGTACAAAGATACCCTGCATAACGCCCAAAGGACGTAGGTGTAAGATTTTTCCATTACACTTCCGTTTCAGGATGGCGATCTTTGATTTAACCACGAAGAGTGTACGCAGTTTTGGCAAAAGTCATTGACCGATTGTTTTGAAATTTGGTACAAAGATACCCTGCATAACGCCCAAAGGACGTAGGTGTAAGATTTTCCCATTACACTTCCGTTTCAGGATGGCGATCTTTGATTTAACCACGAAGAGTGTACGCAGTTTTGGCAAAAGTCATTGACCGATTGTTTTGAAATTTGGTACAAAGATACCTTGCATAACGCCCAAAGGACGTAGGTGTAAGATTTTTCAATTACACTGCCATTTCAGGATGGCGAACTTTGACTTAACGTTGCTGCTTATTTCCACTGGTTGAACGACAATAGCTATCATAATGTTGACAGCTTCATGGAGAAAGAGCATAAAATTACCAATAAAATTTGTGTTCAATAATTTTTTTTAATATAACGGTTACCGGTAAATCGGTGCAAGAGGATACGAGCGTTG
>CM040182.1:25732299-25989799 GCA_022606455.1 Callitettix versicolor
TTGTGCACACTTGGGCTAATGCAGACGATGGGATAATTTATAGCGTATGAAAATGCCAAGCCCTGACCGGGAATCGAACCCGGGTCCTCGGGGTGAAAGCCCAGTACGCTATCAACTAGGCCACCGAGGCGGCTAGTAAAATTAATTATATGCCATCTTTTTACTGTACATCGAACTTAGGGAAACACATTGTCAACAGTAAGGACAAAATAGAGTTTTTAACAGTGTGACAATTAATTTTTACCTTAAACTTTTTTTTGAAAAACTGTTTCACATCACAATCTGACTAAATTGTAATTTAAAATTTAAAAAATTACTAAGGGATTATTTTTGTATTTCCAGTGGAATTTGAAAATGCAAACTGAAAACGTTAATTTATGCAAATTCAACGCGAATTACGATAGCGAAATAAAATTTTCAAACAAAAAGTTTAGATCGAAACGTTACGATTTATTTTAATATTGGAACGGTAGCAATTTTTAAAATGTTGAACGAATTTTACCGATAACGATATTTTAGCGAATTTCCAAAAACAACATTATAATTATTTTTTAACTTCTTTACAAATATCATTTCACGTCACAATGCGCACTGCACTGAAAATAACACCAGCAAACACTGCGGTCAGGGTTTGTTTTCATATTGTTTATTAAACACAGTCGGCACTTGGTCAAACTACGTGATATTCAGCAAAATTAGAACACGAATACAGTTTTATAATTTTTTTTTATTCAGTTATTAATTAATGAAATATCCATCAGACTTCTCCCGACAATAAATGCAACGTTTATCTTTGAATAGGATTTTAATTAAAAAGCGGAAATCAATCAGTAACTGGTATGTTATACAGTGTAGACGTGTCGACTATATTACACTTCATTACACAAAAAATATTACAATTCCATTTTAGGCAATATAAGTTGTAAATCTTAGATGTAACTAATTATAGGCCAGCTTTTTACTGTACATCGAACTTAGGGAAACACATTGTCAAAAATAAGAATAAAATAGATCTTTTACTAAACAGAGGTGTATATATAATTGTCTATGAATAGTGCTCGTGTTAAAGAACATTTTAAATGTTAAAAGTACGGAAATGTCACAAATCTTGCGAATAATTTATTACAATCTGGTAATTTGAACAAGACCACTTTTAATTTGAACAATACCACTCTAAACCAAAAATGTATAAAACCTGAAAATTCTGGAAATATATACATCTATTTGTAAACAACCTAATTTGAATGTAAATGAACTAACTTCAACCCCTCTCCCTTACTTAGCCTATTGTTTAGGGGTTTTCCCAACCTGCTGCTCACCGACCTTCTTACGTTGTCAATCCTCGTATTTAACTTCCCCTTCCAGTTTAACATCAACTGTATTAGTGTATAAACACATTATAATTTTTAGCTTTACAGTATCTCAAGTAGTGACTGCGAATGATTTCATTATTTGATTAATTAGTAATTACTAATGTCATTATTCGACTAACAGGTTACTAGTATACTAACGTTCATAACCGAATTGTAACTATAAATTAGTAATTACTAACATCAGAATTGAATAAATCGCTCTTATACTAAGATTTTTTGTTATTTTAAGCGAAAAGCACATTGAGGCTATTATCGCCTCCCTAAATGTAAGTGTGAGTGCAAAGTGTTAAGTCGTAAGTGCAGTGTTGCAAGTGTGTGTGTTAGACTCGGATAGCGCGAGGGACGTGCGGGATCTTACACTAAGAAATAGCGCGCTAACAACAAGTTAACAGATATACGGTCCTGCATTTGTTTACGATTTTATAAATTATAAAAGTGATAATTGTAATTTGAATGTTGTTACCTACGTAAAGTCAAATACTCTCAATTTTTCTAAATGAAAATATTAGTATTATTTATATTATACACCTAGTATTTTACAGCCTCTAAAAATTTTAATTTTATATGAGTATAATTAAAATGCATTTATACACCTATATAATTAAAATGCATTTATACACCTATATAATTAAAATGCATTTATATACCTATATAATTAAAATGCATTTATACACCTATATAATTAAAATGCATTTATACACTTATATAATTAAAATGCATTTATATACCTATATAATTAAAATGCATTTATACACCTATATAATTAAAATGCATTTATACACTTATATAATTAAAATGCATTTATATACCTATATAATTAAAATGCATTTATACACTTATATAAATAAAAGGCATTTATACACCTATATAATTAAAATGCATTTATACACCTATATAATTACAATTTACAGACGCTGAAATATTCAATTTTAATTTAGTGTCTCGTCATTTTTATTTTAAAAAATGGTACAGTCACTGGGGCTGTCGACAGAAGCGTCAGCTTCTTAATATATATCTACAGTAAGAGATGTATGTCGACGCACACAAAAATCAGACATTACAACACAGTCATAAAACCGGAGTTATTATATGCAAGCGAGACGCTAGCACTCCACACAAAAGCCATGGAGGATATTTTGAAGGAAGAACGCAAAATCTTGAGGAAGATCCTTGGCCCGAGATTAATAGAAGATGGATACAGGTTGCACTCCCGGAAGACCACAGAGAAGATAACGAACCTGGCAGCAGATATCAGAAGAAGGAGGATTCGGTTCTATGGACACATCAGTAGACTCCCAACAACGAGACTTGCCAACAGAATCCTTAAGTATATACAAGGTGTCAAATCAACAACGTCGTGGATCGAACAAGTCAGAATAGACCTACATGGCGCAGAAACAGACTCAACAGACGTTGAAGACAGGAACGCATACAGGAGAAAGATGCTCGGTTGGAAGGTCCCAGAGAATGAAATCCCAAAGAGAGTAGGGGTAAAATGGACGGAGGAGCAGAAGAGGATCAATGGGGACAGGATGAGGGAGGTGTGGAGGATTAGAAGGAGCAAGACATGAGTCGGAGTGCTTTGCGTGATCCAACAGGGTCTATACGCAGATAATAATAATAATAATAATAATAATATATATATATATATATATATATATATATATATATATATATCACGTCTCGAGAATATAAGAAAAATAAAATCAAACGCACGTGTTATTACTGAATATAAACCGTATAACACTGAACTGTTGCTGCTGGCAATATACACAATGTACACAACATACATTACATGTGTGCGCGACGAGAACATGAGAAGAATAAAAGTGGAGAGAAAGAGAAAGAGAAAAGAGAGAGATAGAAGGAAGCATGCACATTGTATGTACATACAGGCACAAAACATACATAACCGTGCGACCAACTCAGTCGGAACCGGCAGAAGAAAGAAAGGAGAAGAGCTAAGAACTGGAGGGGGTCTGTGTAATACTTACCCTACTCGCGTTACTTACGCTTCGTAAGCCTACTTATGAAACCGAATCATTTCATGGCGACAAATACAAAGTGCACAACGCGGTATAAGAAGTTAACGCTTCAACACACATTTAATTAAATTTGTTAATCTGTGTCTTTTAAATCAATAATTACAATTTTAAATCATAACCTAGTTTTTCATAATTTATTTGGGGTATTTACAATTTATTTATTTCCTTTCCATCAGTTTATTGAGGAAGCAACAATATGCTACAATGAGCGCGTTATCGCCTCGACTTGATTTTCACCAATCAACACTAAAAAGCAAATTAACGTAATAACCAACTGAAGTAGCTGACCACTGAACAAGTCGTCAAGTCGACTAATAATTTACATTACTAATCTACAAATCTACTAATGATTCGAATGATTAGTTCTTGAAATCGAATGGAAATATACAACAGTACAACTCGATTATTTCTGTTACTAATTGTTAATATCCCGAACGCCGTTTCCTTAAGGAAACGCACGATTATCAACAATGCTGTAAATTAGAGATGGGTAAGAAAACTCCAAACTGGTAAAACTAACTATTATTCTATTTACGAAAAACAAACTGCTTTGCCAAACGGAAACTAGCAGTTTGAATTGGACTGGATCGTGATTTGTTAAACAAGGAACAACAGTTTGGACTTTCCCACCACCTACGTTCTATTCGAACGTTGCCGCAAGCGCTAAAACTTTTTTCCTGCTATTTTCCTGTTAAACTGTTTTCCTTCAAACAGTACAAACACCTTTTCTTTAACTTGCTATACTTTTTCTCTCTATTTCTTGTTGCAACGTAGTGAAGTAAGAACTGTTTGGGAGTTGTCAAAGTTTATCTCAATTTTGTTGCGAGTTGTTTGAAAGTTTTAAATGTAAAATTTGATGTTCAAACATTTTTTAAACTGTAAAAACAGCCATTATTGTGTTATATATTAGTTTTTCTCCGTAGTTTACTTTGTGTTTAAAAATTTTAAAATATTTAGAGGACAATTTTGAAAGTTTTCTTTTACTTTTTTTATGTTTTTAGAATTAAGTATATAGTTTTTAATTATTTATTGGATGTGTGGACTTTTTAGTGTTTTTTTTCAGTGTTTAAAAGTGAAGAACCTGTTTTTTGTGATGGGAAATATTACAAACGTCTTACATTTTATTTTTATCTGAAGCCTAATTTTCTTTAAAAACGTTTGTTTTGTTAAATATGTTATTACAATAAACTTTATATTTTTTCTGTGTTGTAAAATGGAAAACTTATTTTTTTGCTAATGCTAATGTTAATAACCTATCATTAACCTATAATAACCTAATGTTAATAACCTATAATTTTGTAACTATATAGAATTAATTTTATTTAAACACATTTGGCCTATGTTCTTATTACTATATTGTATTTATTAAGGTTACTTTTTTCAGTGTTGAAAAGTGAAAACCTACTTTCTCCCAAATAAAAATATGACAGTAACATCTCACATTTTGTAAATACATAACCTAATTTTATTTAAACGTATTTTTTATATTTATTATCAATCATCAATATTTTTTAATCAACTAAAAATATTCTAAATTGTTTGCTTTTCAGTAAATGTGCAAAGGCTATTTAATTTTTAAGTAAAAAAAAGAATGCTTCTATTAGAAATTCATTGCATTTTGTAAATATAAAATGGCATACATATATATTACGTTTTAAGAATGTAATTTAATTATTACTACACTTATAACGATTATTTTTTTCTAAATGTTTTACACCCAAGAACAGTTAAGGACATGGTGGTAATGGGAATGAAAAAGTAGTCTTAGAAAACTAAACGTTTGTGCTTATTTTTTAGCTGCTAATACAACTTCGAGTTTCATTTTTCTAAACTTGTTTTTTTCAAACTGTTTTTCCAAACAGTTATTTTTTTTCAACAAACTGTTCGTTGATATTTTGTAAAAATAGCAGAAGTGCCCATCCCTACTGTAAATGAACGGTAGCCTTTCGTAAACGTTCGAATTTTTCCGGAACGATTCGGCTCTCAAGTCGGACTTCGACAACAGTACAACTCGACTTTGTTCTGTTACTAATTAAAATTAATAATATACTGACAGCCGATTAGTTACGGAAATACACGATTAACAACACTGCTGTAAATGAACGGTGGCCTTTCGTAAGTCTTCGGATTTTTCCGGAACGATTCGGCTGTCAAGGCAGACTGACAAGAGTACAACTCGACTTCGTTCTGTTACTAATTAGTTGTGTGGCAGATTAGTAGACGACTTATTCGAATGATTTTGATAATCGAATGATTCCATTAGTATTATTCATAATCGCGCATCAATAGTTTAAAGCAGTGTTGCCAATTAGCGGGTAATTATTCGATTGAATCTGTAATGTTTGTAATACAGTGTATCGCAAGCATCTACCAAGTACATTATCGTTTGCTGTTTTTTTTTTTTACCCCTAGGGCGATGCATGCATTAAGTATTATATGAAAGTATACAATTTCCTTTGCATAATAATTTTAAATTATGTTAACTTTATATTATATCGCTGAAATGTGTCAAAAGCAGTTGAGGTATATTAATATAATAATTCTTATTTATGCGTATATACTCGTAGCTTAATGTAGTCAGTCACTCACTAACATGCCAAAATACACAGATTCAACCAAAATACCCTCGAGCAAGAAATTTAACACACACGTCAAATAGGTAACTTTCATAGAGGTAAACTTCACAGGTTATATTTGTTCGTTTTCAACCGTTAAACAAAAAAACTTCAAATAATCGTAAAATGTTATGGTTCGTCTGAATTTAATGAAACAACACAGCCGCCTCGCTGGCCTAGTTGTTAGCGTACTGGGCTTTCACCCCGAGGACCCGGGTTCGATTCCCGGTCAGGGCTTGGCATTTTCATACGCTATAAATCATCCAATCGTCTGCATTTGCCCAAGTGTGCACATAGTCGGACGTTAAACACAAAAAAAAAAAAATTTAATGAAACACTGACATTGGCAACAATGGTCTGTAGATACCTCACGATGAAAATATTTCACTGAATAACAAAGAATTTTGTGAAACTACATTAGTGTTCTAATTTTTCTGGATTTATCTTCGTACTTTGTGGAAATTGAAAATATGAAATGATAATTTATACAGATTTAAACACTGATGACCATGGTGCAATCAGACTTTCAAAAAGAATAGATTGAAAAGTTAAGAATTTTTAATACATTATTTGAAATCGCCAACGAACTTTTCCAAGCTATTACCAAAATCGATTTTTGTCCCAACTTTGAATCGAATTGGACTAAATTTTCGTACATACACACACGCACACGCGCGGACGCACGCACGCGCGCACACACACACACACACACACACACACACACACACACACACACACACACACACACACACACACACACACACACACACACACACACACACACACACACACACACACACACACACACACACACACACATATATATATATATATATAATAATGAAATTTTTATTTGTATATATACAATTAATTTTCACAGAGCGTCACGTTGGTTGAGCCAATTTCTTTAATAAAAAGCCAAAACGTTGGGGCTTTATTAACTATTTAATATTTAATACTTAATTAACTAATGCACAATTTGCTAATAATTATTGAAAATCTATTGAAATATTTTAAGGTTTGTTAACAGAATATTCAATATCCTATAAATAATTCTTTTAAATACAAACTGATCCTTAAGTTAATTAATTATTATTGCAATACAAAGTAATGAATGATATACCTCGGGGTGGTTCTTTGATACTACAAATGGGGAACCGAGAAGGTTATTGTTACTGTGTCAATATACTTAACTTATTACAAAAACGATGTTTACAATGTTAATCACCAAGATTATTATTGAGTGTCTATAAGGATGCGAAGTTAGAATGAATGGTAGAGGTGTTGGTCCAAATGAGCAGTTTTAGATTTCAGAGTCATCTTCGTGGTCCTAACCTTTAGTTTTTATACTATGTGCTTGTTTTTATATTAGTGCGCGTGTGCGTGCGTGTGTGTGTGTGTGTGTGTTGTGCGTGCGTTCGTGCGCGCGCGCGTGTGCGTGTGTGCGCGCGTATGTATGTGTGTGCGTGTGTGTCTGTGTTGTGTGTGTGCGCGCTCGCGTGTGTGTGTGCGTGTGCTCGCGTGTGCGTGTGCTCACGTGTGCGTGTGTGCGCGCGTATGTATGTGTGTGTGTCTGTGTCTGTGTCTGTGTATCTGTGTCTGTGTTGTGTGTGCGTGCGTGCGTGCGTGTGTGTGTGCGCGCGCGCGTGCGTGTGCGTGTGTGCGCGCGTATGTATGTGTGTGTGTACGTGCGCGTGTGTTTTAGTGAGTGAGTGAGTGTGTTTGTTTTTTTGTTTACTGAAATATACAGTATATAATTCCTTACAGTCCCCTCTGTAAAAGAATATCTAGAGGTCATGGCCGGCGTTAACTTCAAAGTGCGTACCGTGATGGTTTCCAGCAGCTTATTAAATAAATAAATAACTCTAAGCATTTCTAGTAACGAACTGAAAGAAATTTTGTGCGATATATTTTATTTGACACGCACAGGGCACGTATAGGTTATATTTTGTTCGCAACAGATACGGGATAACACACCAAATCTGACCCTGACTGAGCGCAACAAATCACACAATCTTACGTCCCCGCGCTCCCCGACTCCCCGGCTCCAGTATTGCTTTGGTGTGATTCCGGACAACATCGAAACAACTTGGCGTGGCAAATCAAAATTCAAGTCTAAATACGAAAAGGTAAAAACACCATTTTTGTAACTAACATTAATTGTAAAGACGATGTCTATGTAACAGTTACTGGAACGAGAATAACACAAGTGATTTTCTCAAAGCCGTTATCTGTAGAAACAATATTACCTGTATTTTAGGCTTACAGGAAACTAAAACATTGGGATCACGTTTTCCTTTTTGGTTTTTTTTTTGCATCAGTAGCATATTTTTTAATTGCACTACTGATATTAAAGTAACAACAAAGCTTTCAATAACATTAAGTGTTTCGGAAAATATTTTTTAGTGCTACACTATAATATGTTTAAAAATTGTTGCTCATTTTCCGCATACAAGGAAAAAAAACAGTACGTTTTGTTTTTAAAATTATTACTTAACGGAATATTTCAAATTATTACTTTTTATCGGACATTTTTCAATAAAGAATAATCCAGAGTTTCGAGAGTGTCGCTGAACCGTCGTTGACAACAGCTAAACTTATAACATATGCTCGTCTTAAAATACTGGAACTTAGAATGGAACATTTTTTTTTTAAACAAAACGCTATAAAAATACTTAGTATAAATAAACTTTTACAATTATTAAAGCATATTTCTAAGTCAAAATAGATCCTACTTGATGTTTGATTTTATACGTAAATTTATTTAATTGTAATTTTATTTAATTCAAAAAATGTTTTGTTTTATAACAACAAAAAACTGTAAACACTGAGTTTATATACAAAGAACAATCAACATTAACGGCCTGTTAAAATATAAAAAAAGTGTTTCGGCTACTCTTAAGTTTTTTTTTTGTTATTTTAAGGCGAAAAGCACATTGAGGCTATTATCACCTTCCTAAATGTAAGTGTGAGTGTAAAGTGTTAAAGTCGTAATTATAGTGTTGTAAGTGTAAGTGTGTTAGACTCGGATACCGCGAGGGACGTCTAAATCCTCTCAATAGCTGCACCCCCTGCGGGGTAATCTTAAGTTGCTCGATCGGTAAAATTTCTTCCCTTTTGAAAATTTTAATCGATCGATTAAGGAATTGTAATTGTAATAAATTATTATTTGAAAACGTTATTGAACAATATTGAATTGCACTAGGTTAAGCACGCACGCAAAGTTTTAGGGGAAATCTATCGTGAGGAAGTGCCTCAAAAATTGATTTTAAAATTTAATCTAAACAGACGTTATGAGAGTAAAAAAAATTTTTGTTATTATGGAGAATAATGTTATGTGATAAATCGGAAGAGATACAAAGAAAACGTTTTACAAAATTTGTAGAACATTTATGAGAAATTCAATGTAAAAATTGTAAATTAAATTGTCAAACGTATGGTTTTAAATAGAGTTGCATAAGTCCCGAATTGACCGGGCTCTTATCCTGGTGTATTGCCTGGTACATGTCCCCATCAGCGTTCAAGTATGTTAGTAAATTAACATATTAACATTTGGGGGGGCAAAATTTATTTGTAACATAATTTTAAAAGGGGATACAATTTTATTATTATCTATATTCCAACTCTAAAACCAAAATATTTATATTATTATTTTATCACGTTTAATGAAGTCACTTTGGGATTTGTCCGGGTGAAATTTTGCAATCGATTTTAAACTTCCCGATGAGCTAGAAGTCTGAAATTTTGTATACAGCTCTAAACTCGATGACAATACAATAATATTGGCTTATTTATAAATATTGATCAGTGCCATGGGCACTATTACTGAAATTGGATTTTGTATGGGTGGAATTTTGCAATCGATTTTAAACTTCCCGATGATCTACAGGTCTAAAATTTTGTATACAGCTCTAAACTCGATGACAATACTATAATATTGGCTTATTTATAAATACTGACCAGTGCCATGGGCACTATTACTGAAATTGGATTTTGTATGTGTGGAATTTTGCAATCGATTTTAAACTTCCCGATGAGCTAGAGGTCTAAAATTTTGTATACAGCTCTAAACTCGATGACAATACAATAATATTGGCTTATTTAAAATATCGACCAGTGCCATGGGCACTATTACTGAAATTGGATTTTGTATGGGTGGAATTTTGCAATCGATTTTAAACTTCCCGATGAGCTAGAGGTCTAAAATTTTGTATACAGCTCTAAACTCGATGACAATACAATACAATAATATTGGCTTATTTATAAATATTGACCAGTGCCATGGGCACTATTACTGAAATTGGATTTTGTATGGGTGGAATTTTGCAATCGATTTTAAACTTCCCGATGAGCTACAGGTCTAAAATTTTGTATACAGCTCTAAACTCGATGACAATACAATAATTTTGGCTTAATTAAAATATTGACCAGTGCCATGGGCACTATTACTGAAATTGGATTTTGTATGTGTGGAATTTTGCAATCGATTTTAAACTTCCCGATGAGCTAGAGGTCTAAAATTTTGTATACAGCTCTAAACTCGATGACAATACAATAATATTGGCTTATTTAAAATATCGACCAGTGCCATGGGCACTATTACTGAAATTGGATTTTGTATGGGTGGAATTTTGCAATCGATTTTAAACTTCCCGATGAGCTAGAGGTCTAAAATTTTGTATACAGCTCTAAACTCGATGACAATACAATACAATAATATTGGCTTATTTATAAATATTGACCAGTGCCATGGGCACTATTACTGAAATTGGATTTTGTATGGGTGGAATTTTGCAATCGATTTTAAACTTCCCGATGAGCTACAGGTCTAAAATTTTGTATACAGCTCTAAACTCGATGACAATACAATAATTTTGGCTTAATTAAAATATTGACCAGTGTCATGGGCACTATTACTGAAATTGGATTTTGTATGGGTGGAAATTTGCAATCGATTTTAAACTTCCCGATGAGCTAGAGGTCTAAAATTTTGTATACAGCTCTAAACTCGATGACAATACAATACAGTAATATTGGCTTATTTATAAATATTGACCAGTGCCATGGGCACTATTACTGAAATTGGATTTTGTATGGGTGGAATTTTGCAATCGATTTTAAACTTCCCGATGAGCTACAGGTCTAAAATTTTGTATACAGCTCTAAACTCGATGACAATACAATAATTTTGGCTTATTTAAAATATTGACCAGTGCCATGGGCACTATTACTGAAATTGGATTTTGTATGGGTGGAATTTTGCAATCGATTTTAAACTTCCCGATGAGCTAGAGGTCTAAAATTTTGTATACAGCTCTAAACTCGATGACAATACAATAATATTGGCTTATTTAAAATATTGACCAGTGCCATGGGCACTATTACTGAAATTGGATTTTGTATGGGTGGAATTCTGCAATCGATTTTAAACTTCCCGATGATCTAGAGGTCTAAAATTTTGTATACAGCTCTAAACTCGATGACAATACAATAATATTGGCTTATTTAAAATATTGACAAGTGCCATGGGCACTATTACTGAAATTGGATTTTGTATGGGTGGAATTTTGCAATCGATTTTAAACTTCCCGATGAGCTAGAGGTCTAAAATTTTGTATACAGCTCTAAACTCGATGACAATACAATAATATTGGCTTATTTAAAATATCGACCAGTGCCATGGGCACTATTACTGACATTGGATTTTGTATGGGTGGAATTCTGCAATCGATTTTAAACTTCCCGATGAGCTAGAGGTCTAAAATTTTGTATACAGCTCTAAACTCGATGACAATACAATAATATTGGCTTATTTAAAATATCGACCAGTGCCATGGGCACTATTACTGACATTGGATTTTGTATGGGTGGAATTTTGCAATCGATTTTAAACTTCCCGATGAGGTAGAGGTCTAAAATTTTGTATACAACTCTAAACTCGATGACAATACAATAATATTGGCTTATTTAAAATATCGACCAGTGCCATGGGCACTATTACTGAAATTGGATTTTGTATGGGTGGAATTTTGCAATCGATTTTAAACTTCCCGATGAGCTAGAGGTCTAAAATTTTGTATACAGCTCTAAACTCGATGACAATACAATAATATTGGCTTATTTATAAATATTGAACTGTGCCATGGGCACTATTACTGAAATTGGATTTTGTCCGGGTGGAATTTTTCAATCGTTTTTAAACTAACTTCCCGATGAGTTAGAGGTTTGAAATTTTGTATACAGCTCTAAAATCGATTACAGTACAATAATATTGACTTATTTGTAAATCGAGCGGTGCCATAGGCACTATTACTGAAGTTGTTTGGCCATTATTTCGGCGTGATCAAATGTACGATAACAACATTCCGTCTGTTTTTCTCGCTGTAGGTAGTAATGCTGTCGTTCAACTTTACTTATAGGTTGGCCGAGTGGTCAGCATTAAGCTATGGTTCCCGGTTGTGAGTGTGGGTTCAAACCCAACATCTGAGTGCATTTTTTATATCGCTTTGGCAAGTTTAATAGAAACGTAATTCGTTTTTATTGCAAAGCGTATATTTTTTTCAAAACTTACATGTTTCAATAAGTTTTTATAGTTGCATTGACTTGTCAAGGATTCGGCAGTACGCTATGCTCTAATTTTATCTTTGGAAATTCAAAATTTACAGTAAGCCTAAATAAAAAAGTGTACCGGTTTTTTTTGTACTTTAAACATTTAAAAATAATTAGCAAGACTAAAAAGTAAAAAATTATTATATAAATTTTTTTTTAATTAATCACGTTTTTAAAATGAACTAAATAGTTTAAAATAAAATCTCATAAATCCATCAAGCCATCGAGATTTATAAACCTATACAGATTTATAATCACAAACAGATTGTCTTAAAATTTGGTGACAGTGAATTTTTATACATATGAAAATACTTGTACAATTAAAAACAAAAAACATGGGGCGCTTATAGGCTAATAGTAGTTATCTAATTTCATGCGCCCTCGTTTTTTGCTTTTAATTGTACAAGAATTTTCATAACTATAAAAATTCACTTTCACAAATGTTTAAGACAATCTGTGTATGACTATAAATCTGTATAGGTTTACAAATCTCGATTGATTTATGAGAATTTATTACATACTTTTTAGTTCATTTTAAAAACATGTTTAAAAAAATGTATTTATTTTCACTTTTGAGATAGTTCTTTACGCGACAACCACGTTAGTTGTCGCAACTTCCAAGAAAATATATACATTTCTTACTGTTGAATTCCTCTCTTAAAATTCCGATATTGGCAAACACGTTCAACAGTATATTGCATTGTTATTGCAACATATATTGCAAGCAGACAACAAATGCAACAGAAGTAGTCCAGCGAGCCGAGAGGCCATTTACATCGATGACAACAAAGACCGAAGCGGACAACAGAATGTGTCGTGTCGAATGCTAAGGGTTAACAAACAAAAAGCCATATCTTTTTCAAGAAATGTCCAGTCAGTCGGAAGTTACAATGAATTAAATGTATATTTTATTTGTTAAAGTTGAACAGTTACGATATGCTATAGCATATGTAATAAATATATGTGTTCATAAATATTCCTTATGAATGAAACATGTGAATTACATTGAAAATTGGTTTAAATCTCTTCGAAAAAACTGTTTCTTCCAACCTTTCGCCAAAATCGTATCTTCGGGGTGGCATCGCCGAAATGAAGAACCAGGTAAACTAAATGGGAGAGAGACGAAGCCCGAAATTTACTTACTGTTTGGTTGACTGCCCTTAATTGTCTTTAGAACTGAGTGCGATAGTGTTTAGGTCATTGTCAATTTTACTGAACCTAATCAACCGGGTTAACGGCGGATCGATCTACGTCAGCTCAAGGCTGGCCACTTTCTGTTTGCGTGTTAAGGAGGTTATAAAAGCCCCCCCCCCTTATAAACCCCCTTCAGTTCGACTTCGGACTTGGAGCGAAAACAACTTTGAAGATGTCAGATGTGATTTTAGCGAAACGTCGGAACCAGGATTTTTGCAGAAACAGTTATGTATCACGGATGTACACATGTTTTGGCCGCCTCGGTGGCCTAGTTGATAGCGTACTAGGCTTTCACCCCGACGACCCGGGTTCGATTCCCGGCCAGGACTTGGTATTTTCATACGCTATAAATCATCCCATCGTCTGCATTAGCCCAAGTGTGCACAATAGTCGGACGTTAAACACAAAAAATATGTACACATGTTATCAATGTTATTCGTACATAAGCCGCCTCGGTGGTCTAGTGGATAGCGTACTAGACTTTCACCCCGAGGACCCGGGTTCGATTCCCGGCGAGGGCTTGGCATTTTCATACGCTATAAAATCATCCCATCGTCTGCATTAGCTCAAGTGTGCACAATAGTCGGACGTTAAACAAAAAAAAAAAAAAAAATATTCGTATATAAATATCGTATCAGCGCCCATTAGTGTATAAGAGCGGTATAATTAGTATATTCATTTCTGGAAGCGGTATGATGGTCAATGGACCATATATTGATTGACCGAGCGAAGCGAGCTCTCTTTTTCAATTAGACCGTTCGGCATTTGGTTTGTGTGTGTTTTTTTGCTACACAGTTTTGGTCAAACGCACTGACCGATTTTTTTGAAATTTGGTACAGAGGTACCTTGCTTTAAGCCCGAACATTATCTGTAGGCCTATAAGATTTAAGATTTTCCCCATTCACTTCCGTTTCAAGATGGCTGCTTCTGATTTACAATAAAGATTTACTCCGTTTGAATCAAAAGCATTGGCCGATTATTTTGTAATTTGGTATGCAGGTACCTTGAGTAATGCCCGATAGACATATGTTTACAATGTTTTCCCATTCAATTCCGTTTCAAGATGGCGGACTCTGATTTACAATAAAGATTGTACGCCGTTTGAATCAAACGCATTGGCCGATCGTTTTGAAATTTGGTAGGCAGGTACCTTGAGTAATGCCCGAAAGACATGTGATTACAATGTTTTCCCATTCACTTCCGTTTCAAGATGGTGGACTCTGACTTACAATAAAGATTGTACGCCGTTTGAATCAAACGCATTGGCCGATCGTTTTGATTTTTTTTTTTTTTTTATGTTTAACGTCCGACTATTGTGCACACTTGGGCTAATGCAGACGATGGGATGATTTATAGCTTATGAAAATGCCAAGCCCTCGCAGGGAATCGAACTCGGGTCCTCGGGGTGAAAGCCTAGTACGCTATCCACTAGGCCACCGAGGCGGCTCCGATCGTTTTGAAATTTGGTACGGAGGTACCTTGAGTAATTCCCGAAAGACATATGTTTACAATGTTTTTCCATTTACTTCAGTTTCAAGATGGCGGGCTTTGATTCAACGGCGGGGGTGTAGTGGTCTGGTATAATACTGATTGAACAGCAAAACTATTCATAATTTTGCCTTCTTCACGGAGAACGAAAACAAAATTTGTAATATATTTGGTTTCAGTAATTCTTTTTTAAATATTACGGGTACCGGTTAAATTTGCGTAAAAAGCGTAAAACAGTGCTGTCCTGGAGCGCTCTGTGTAGAATTAAGAACATACTGCGAAGTTTACCGATACGAACAATGCAAACTAATAGCCGTTGTTTGGTAATTCTGATAGGTATAAAATTTTATAGGAAATTAAACGTTCTACAAAAGTTTACTTCAAATATTTTTTTAAAATATATTTACAGTTTTGGGATAATTTTACTTTGATGGCCGCCATTTTGTAACGTGTTTACTGAACACGTTCGTTATTTTTTTTTTTAACCTGGTCTTCACATTGATGAGTATAGTGAAAAATTTTAACTCAAGCAAGTAAAAGAAGCATTTTCAGATATATGTTAATAAACACATTTTTCTTTATATTATGGCGGCGTTTAACTCTCTGTATGTTTTAGGTTTGGCATTTGAGATTTACACTCTCAAAACGTCTATTATATTATTTTATTTTATAACGTATTTTATTTGTATGTTATATACAAAAAATAACGGCAAATACTAGTGTAAAAAGTATTAACTGAATATTCTGTAATTACAACTTAAAAGACATAAATCACTCTTTATGACTGTAATTAATTGTGTTATAATTATAAACATTTCTTTTAGTTATAGCTTATAGACTTTAACTTTATGGGATAACATTATGGGATAATTTAAAAACTAAAAAATTTGAATATAATTAAAATAATTGCAGTCGACAAATGATTATTTCAAGTAATACTGTCACTTATTGCATAATGTTGACTCTAATTTAATTTTAATATTGTTCAGCAATGCTTGGTTAAACATACACGGACCATTGGGCACAAGGTGACTTTAATGTCGTTAAAAATTTGTTAAAACGTATTATTTATTTATAAAAAAAAGAAATAAAAGGAAATTTTATAATAGTGACAAAATCGATTTTAATATTTCAATGGATCTTTACATTTTCATGTCCCCTGAATCCAAAAAAAGTGGTTATTACTTGGTAGTTTGCCATTTGTGTCTGTTTATGTGAATATCACTGGGGACTTTTTTCACAAAATTTATATAATATTTATAATTTAACTATAATTATTTTCGTTATTTCAACATAGACACCGGACCACATATTTAAGTAATTGGCATTATGACCTATTTTCTTCCGTCTATAGGTCTTTTTTACTCACCTCGTAAAGGCTACCGCGGTTTCGAAACCTTACTGTTTCATCTTCAGGCCGTAATACAGAATGTCAAATCCCTACGTCGAGGCCTTCACAAAGTTAAACGAAACATTGAAACACACGTCACAAACACTAAACACAATTATACGATTAAAACACCCACGATAAAATTTGATTTGGCCAAACGATGCGTGCAACTACTGCCATCCGGAATGTAGTCCGGAAATTAAAAACAAAATATCAAGTCTTAATGCCTTCTGAGGGCAACATTATTCTTACGTTTTTGTTAGAACGTCTATAATTTAATTAATTAGTAAGACATGATGATGATTTTAAAATACTTGTAGTTTCAAACAATCTTAAAAGTTAGAGCTTTTTAACTAGGCTTGCAAAAAAAAACATTTTACTAAATATTTGTGTTTTTCTGTCTTACGTTGTAATTGAAATGAAGAAGCCTAATACATTTCACTAAGCACGTACAATCCAAACGAAAATACTATTTAATAATAGTGCAGTAATTCAGTAATTGCTTTATTAGCGGGTTTGGGGGTTTTTGCGAGACAAATAATAATGACGTAAAAACGTAACTACAGTTGGACTATTAGAAAATGTGTTAAAAATCTACAAGTTTTTCATCAATGAGGGTTATAACCCCCCTCCCCGGATGCGCCTATGCATTCATCCGCATTTTAGCGAAGCAGTGATCTCGGCGGGTAGGCTCTACGTAGCCCTAGCTTAACACATTTTCTGTGTTCTCTGATAGTACAATCAGATTAGTTTCCTGCACTCTGCAAAAGGCCTACAGTACTACATATATTTGATATTGATAATAATATAATAATAATATATATTATTTTTTTTATTTTAAGGCGAAAAGCACATTAAGGCTATTATCGTCTTCCTAAATGTAAGTGTGAGTGTAAAATGTTAAAGTCGTAAGTGTAGTGTTGTAAGTGTAAGTGTGTGTTAGACTCGGGTACCGCGAGGGACGTCTCTCTTAATAGGTGCAGCTAGTCTGCACCTCCCTGAGGGAATATATATATATATATATATATATATTACTTTGACTTTAAGATTATATATATATACATAATCTTAGCCGTCTCGTTGCCTAATTGATAGCGTACTAGGCTTTCACCCCGAGGACCCAGGTTCGATTCCCCGCGAGGGCTTGGCATTTTATTACGCTATAAATCATCCCATATTCTGCATTAGCCCAAGTGTGCACAATAGTCGGACGTTAAACAAAAAAAAATATATATACATAATCTTACAACAGCATATATATATATATATATATATATATATATATATATATATATATGCGTATTTTTCAGTTTCTTTTTTTTTAATGATTGCTTAAGGGAATCGTACATTTGAGACTATGGAACAGAGATTAAAAGTTCTAAAGATTACCAAACAAAGTATTTCTAATGATCATAAAGTCACTCAAATCTATAAATGACACAAAGAGAAAACAGCGTTTTCAGTAAGTTGTACTTACACGTAGTAGGCCCAGTCTACTTTGTTTTATTAGTAAATAATCATTTAAAGAAAAATACAATTTTTAATAAACCGCGTTTTTTTTAAAACGGAATAAAAAGTATAAAATAATTTCACCTGGAATTTTTAAACGATATGAAAATGCTTGTAAGATTTAAAGCGATAAACGCGGGGCGCATCGAAACGGATTAAACGCTCTAACTCCTAATGGAGGTTAAGTAGCTCCTAATTAAATAGACGGGGATAATCTGGATGCATTCCACGCTTTTCTATTTAAATCTTACATTATTTTCATAAATATTAAAAATTCACAAACGCAAATTTCACAACAGTACTGCAATACCTGTATAAGGCTAGGAGAAATTATTTTATACTTTTTAGTCCGTTTAAAAAAAAACGCGGTACATTAAAAATTATTTTTTTCTGTAATGATTTTCTGCTTTTCAGTCATGATATGTCAGTTTGTTCAGTTATTTTCCTGATAAATAAAATAAAGAAGCAAGGAAAGAAGACAGAGCTGTTTCATATCAAGTTGCTTGAGTGTGACGCGCTTTATTGGTAAGTCGAGAGGAATGTGCTTCCATCGTCTCGAGCGCTCTTGCTTCAACGAATGATCTTTGGAATTTCCCGGGAAATTCTTCACTAATAAGTTTCTATAAATTGCCATAAATGCACTATTCACTATTAATATTATTTTGTTAATTTTTATTGAAGTAATTAAAATTTCCAAAGTGTCGTTCATTTTGTGTGCTTTGTCGCACAGTTTTGTGTCGTTACTGAAGGGTCGACTGCTTTCTCGACTCGTGTGTATATATATATATATATATATATATATATATATATATATATATATATATATCACTATTTAATATATCATATATATATATATATATATATATATATATATGTGTGTGTGTGTGTGTGTGTGTGTGTGTGTGTGTGTGTGTGTGTGTTTAATGAGAGCAGTGAAGCAGTTGACGCTTCAATAAAGACGCTTATATATATACATATATATATATATATATATATATATATATATATATATATATATATATATATATATATATATGTGTGTGTGTAATAGAGCAGTGAAGCAGTTGAGAGCAGTGAAACAGTTGACACTTCAATAAACACACACACACACACACACACACACACACACACACACACACACACACACACACACACACACACACACACACACACACATACATGCACAGATACACACACACATGTAAAATATATATATATATATATATATATATATATATATATATATATATAAGCGTGTTTATTGAAGTGTCAACTCCTTCACTGCTCTCATCACACACACACACACACACACACACACACACACACACACACACACACACACACACACACACACACACACACACACACACACACACACACACACACACACACACACACACACACATACACACACACACACACACACACACACACACACACACATATATATATATATATATATATATATATATATATATGTGTGTGTGTGTGTAATGTGTGTGTGTGTGTGTAATAAGAACAGTGAAGCAGTTAACACTTCAATAAACACGCTTTTATATATATATATATATATATATATATATATATATATATATA
Organism: Callitettix versicolor; assembly: GCA_022606455.1. Lineage (NCBI taxonomy): Eukaryota > Metazoa > Arthropoda > Insecta > Hemiptera > Cercopidae > Callitettix > Callitettix versicolor. Next base: position 25,752,119 of record CM040182.1, read on the forward strand.
CATGTGTGTGTGTGTGTTTAATGAGAGCAGTGAAGCAGTCGACGCTTATATATATGGGTACATCAGACGTGCGCCAATAAACAGATAAACAGACAGACAAGAAAGCGAGTTAATATTGCATTGCCATCTAGTTCTAAGCAACGTTTAAACTTTCAAGTCTCTAACTCATCGGGAAGTTAGTTTAAAATCGATTGTAAAATGTGTACCAAACAGTCAAGAAAGCCAGTTAATAATGCATTGTGTTTGTTGTCAAGACAAGACGGGTTGTCTTAGCAGTTGTTTTAGATCAGAGGTGGCCCGTGGATTAACTATATGTGACCTGATTAAATGTTACAACTAATGGCTGACTTCCTATATCTGCCGATTGATTATATGACTGCGTAATGCGTAAAGGTCGATTTACAAGTTACACTTGTTGCCCTTTATTCAAAATCTCAATTTCGATTTTCTTACTGTTGCCATAATTTCTTTATCAAATAACTTCGTATAGTAAAAACCTAACTAGAAAAACATTTCATCTCAAGCTTCTATTTTTTTTTTTAATTTCATGTGAAAATTATAATCAGCTTTATAACATGCTTAAATTGACATTAAATTTTCAAATCCTATTGAAATTGCTATTGCAGTTTTAAATTTTGATATTACGATGATAGAATCAGACCTTCAAAATAGTATAACATTACGAAAATATTATTGTTATAATGTCGCTTCAATTACGTCAGCGATAAATACGTGCGCAAAAAATCTACGTGCGCAATAACTAATTTTTTACAAAATACGTTAAAAATTACAAACTATTTACGTAATTTGTAATTACATAATACTGATTTATTGAAATGTTAACGCTAGTTACGATGGAGGAATTAGTTTCTTTGAATGTACGATAATAATTACAAGTATTGTTTTTTTTTTTGTAAATATTCGTTTCTATCAAGTTAGCAAAACAAGCTTTTGTTTGAATTCATCACTACTGTTATAAACGAATATTGTAGGAAAGTCAGCTATTGGAACGGATATGTGTGCGTGCGCGCGTGTGTGTGCGTGTGCGTGTGTGTGTGTGTGTGCGCGCGCGCGCGTGCGCGTGCGTGTGCGTTTTGGGCGTGCGCCAATAAGCAGATAATCAAAAGACAGACAGACAAGAAAGCTAGTTAATACTGTATTGCCATCTAGTTCTGAGATTTGTTTAAAGTTTTAAATGTCTAACTCACCGGGAAGTTAGTTTAAAATCGATTGCAAAATTTTGTAGCGAACAAACAGACGAGAAAGCGAGTTAATAAAATAGTGGTAAAAAAACGTATTTTATTTTGTTATTATTTTTTTATTTTTTTAACGTCTGACTATTGTGCACACTTGGGCTAATGCAGGCGATGGGATGATTTATAGCGTATGAAAATGCCAAGCCCTGGCCGGGAATCTAACTCGGGTCCTCGGGGTGAAAGCCCAGTACGCTATCAACTAGGCCACCGAGACGGCTAAAAAAAGTATTTACTCAGCCTTATAATGATCATATATGAATATGTTTTACTATGTTCCTCTATGTAAAGGAATGATCCGTGTTTGGTCATATTTATTTCTTGACTTATTTCGGCCTAAGTAGCCACATTATTGCCTAATGTACATAAATACATAAGTGCCTAATGTACTGAATACACAGTAGCTATGTTGTTCTGGAAACTAAAGTTTATCTTTTATTTTCAAAAGTAAAATCCTTGGCAACAGACCACGAAGGTTGTGTTAGATCAGAGTTGGAAGCGGATTAACTGTATGTGACCTGATTAAATGTTTAACTAAATGCAGGCTTCCTAGAACTGCCTATTGATTGATTATACGGACCCTCTATAAAGCGTAATGCGTAAAGGTCGATTTATAAGTTACATTTGTTAGTCCTTTATTCAAAATCTCAAAATCGATTTTATTTTCCTTTATCAAATAACTCCGTATCGTTAAGAAAGTAAAAAGACAAACTTTTTATCTCAGGCCTCTTTTTTACGTGAAAATCATAATCACCTTAAATTAGCATTTTCAAATACGATTGAAACTGCTATTGCAGTTGATTACTATGGTACCAGAATAAGATGACAAAATTATTATTGCTATAATACCGCTTCCATCACGTAAGCGAATTACTTATTTTTTACAAAATACGTTAAAATTGCAAACTATTTACGTAATTTGTATTTATGGAATACTAATTTATATAAATTTTAACGCTGGTTAAAGATAGCGGAATTAGCTTTTTAATGTAAGATAATAAGTACAAATATTGTCATATTATTTTTTTGTAAATATTCGTTTCTATCATGTTAACAAAACATATATATATATATATATGTGTGTGTGTGTGTGTGTGTGACAGAGAGAGAGAGAGAGAGAGAGAGAGAGAGAGAGAGAGAGAGAGAGAGAGAGAGAGAGAGAGAGAGGAGGAGGGGAGAGAGAGAGTGTGTGTGTGAGTGCACGCGCGCGCGCGCGTTTGTGTGTGTGTGTGTGTGTGTTTTCGGGAAGCAACATTGTTCAGACGTTACAACAAAAGCATATCTGATTTTCTCAAATTGTCTTTAAGACTGCAAAGACAAATTCAGCTTGGAGAACCGCAGAGTTTGTACGTCTCATAAATTGATAATTTTAAAGAGTTCTGTATAAAAAACTAATATTTGTTAAATTAGATATTAATGAAAATTCTGATAAAGTTCCGTGGAAAATAAAATGTTTTGTTATTACTTGTTTAGTTCATTTGTCTGTCAAATAAATACCAACGGTTATTTAATGAAACGTAGTCAGTAACATTCTGCGTTAAACGAGAATTTATTGAGTTGAACCAGAATAACTTTTTCTAGAGAGTTAATTAATTCTATCATCACATATCCGACTGTCTGAGACGTAGTGTATGATTGAGTTTCGTGTTTACATAAAAAGTTTATATATATATATATATATATATATATATATAGAGAGAGAGAGAGAGAGAGAGAGAGAGAGAGAGAGAGAGAGAGAGAGGGGAGAGGGAGGAGAAAGAGAGAATATGAATATTAAAAGAACTGTGTAAAACTGTTCAACACAATTGTTTCAAACGAGTTTAAATCAAAACTAGTCCGGCGCTGCATGAATCTTAATACAGCTAGGTACCCTGAACAACGTTACATTGTTTTGGATGCCAGGACATGCTGGGATTCATGGAAATGAGCGAGCTGATTGCTGGCTAACCGATCCTCGAAATTCACAGGGCTTGAACTGTTCTATCAAGGCAGGTGGTTTTGCAGGCTGTCGCACTTGGGCTCGAAGTGAGTTTGAGAGGAGATGGAAGGGCATTGTGGAGCTGAAAATAAGTAGCCTGACCCTTCAAGGACCCTCTAAACACATTATCTAACTTCCTCTCACATAGTAGATCCAGTATAAGGAAAGTAGTCATGATCACAGGACATGGATACTTTAGGAAATATAAGTACAGGATATGTATTTACAACATCCTCTGTATATGAAATGCGGATGCTGAAATATACTGCGAAACACCTGAGTCTGAAGTGTGGGTCTTCGGAGCAAGAACGAAACAGAATTCTTGGACAAATGACAGAAGGCCTGATCATTCCACAGGGGGGATCTCATCGGCAAGATCTTGGAGTTTGCGGGACTCTTGGACCTTGGTGTGCAAGGGGACTCAGATCGCTCGATATGAAGAAGAAGCGTTACTGGACACATTTTTATAAATAGGCTATACTTTTTTAATTAATGAATGAGAATAACAAGCCTATGAATATGATATAGTCCAACTGAAACGCAATGAATATAAATTGTTCACAAACTTTTTAAAAATGACCTGTTTAACAGAATCGGCGATATTTCTAGAATCCGAGTCTGGGTTTTACTATTACGGCCTCTGCCATAAGTCATTTTCCAGCGAATATCTCTTAGTAAAGCTGAACAATTATTAGTCAAACGGATGGGATTTTAAATAGAAAGTATCAAGGAAAGCACCTTATTAGCAAAGTTTATGAAGTTTTTTTTTGCGAAAGAAATTTACTGGTGCGTCATCATCTGGCCAGGACGTGAGTGACGGGAGAGGAAATACGCTCCAATAAACCCACCTCCCCCCGCTGATAGCTGGAACCCGACCCTAAGTGCCCTGCAGTTATAATCTAGTCAGGGTTGCGTAGCAACGTAATTAAAGTGCAATTGAAAAGTTAACATAATCCAGTGATCCAGCGCTGGTGAGACCCGTCCTCAGAAATTAGCAATCACCGCGTCCACGTAGATACTGTAAATGACACGCTACGTAAAATAAATTATGCAAAAATATTTAACTCTCTCATATTCAACTTTTTCCACAAATCCAGATGCAACCGGTAAATCGGCCTACTTTCTCAAAATAGCTTCATCGGATTTCTCTCAAACTTTGGTCATGTTTGAGTTGATTTGTACAACTCAAATCAATGTACTGACTTTGACAAAAAAAAAGAATTTAATGTTCGAGAGTTGATAGGGAAACAAAATCAGACGATTGTAAGGGTTTTTTTAATCTAATTATGTACTTAAATTTACTTTATTATTATTTAATTGTATGTAGCACTATTTACTCATTAAAAAATGACGTCCAATACAGTCTCGATTAACCGTCATTCTCGGGACCGTTTACATGAATAGACGGATAACAGAAATAGACCACCTGTACTTTCGGCGATTGATAAAAATAGTTTATATCACAGGAAAATGTAGTAAAACTCTTAAATTTTCTGTCTAACTCTAATTATATGTCGTACAAATTTTACTTATAAAGGTATTTAATATAGTAAATTATTCGTACTTAACCGTTGATAAGTATTCATGTAACATGCGACAGCATCACGCACACCACTTAGAGTACTCGTGTGACTATTATGATCGACTTAGGCGCTGAATGGTATTATCGTAGATAATGTAAGAATGTTTATCTTTCAATAGAAACGTTCACGCACTCTTTCCTAATTTTTTGACACTATTTGAAATGTCAAATAGTGATGATCGTTTACTCTTCGAGCATTAATGTTTGTTTAAGGTAAAAATTAGTGCCAGCTGTTGTCGCCTATGCTATAAATAAGTCGTGTCCGGTTAGAGTGTTTTCTTTCGCCTAGAATGTAACTTTTATTATTTAATACAAATTATTTACAATTGAAGACAATTTAAAAATGACAGATAACAGAATTAACTGACGGTTAAATGGGTGACGTTTAATCGAGACTCTACTGTATTACTGCTAAGGATTAAATGTACTATTCCAATACATTAATATTATTCACTAGAGAAAGCTTAAGTTGTACAAGCTGTTTAGAACAGTCGTTAAAAACTTTAGGAAAACTTACAAAAAATATTTGAAAATGGAAAATATAGGCTTTTTTCATAAACGTGTGTGGTTCATGGTAACTTGTATGAATTTACAAGTTCGTAAATTTAGGCCTCGGATAGAGAGGGCAGAAAGCCGCGGCAGGGTTCACAGGAGGGAAGTAGCAAAGTGCAATTCCACCCTTCCCTCAACTACACTGGTTAATACTTGCATTGTGCCGTTCGCACACAAAGCTTAATAAGTTTATTAGTTGGAATGAACATAGGGGAAAATCGGATAATTAATAAACAATATTGTCCAGTGTTCGGTGATTTTAATTTGCTTTGAGCCTATTAACAAAATATTCGACAGTCAAAATAAACATACAAGGGATGTTGCAGTATCGACAGTTTGCCTCCAGAGAAAGTCCTAATATGAGGTATCAAAATTCAGATTGTTGTTTTTCACAAATTTTCCCAGAACTCTCCACGTGCCAGGGACAACATCTTGCTTTCACATGTTTACTTAAAAATGAAATGTTCTCGCTATTATTAGAGTTTATTCAGACATTTGCTACGATTTTTGTATATAGAAAGAATATAAGATTTCGAGAATATATAACTTAAAACACAAACTTAGCAATTAGGCCCATAACATAAGTCTAGATGCTTAGGCCAATGTTAAAATACTAAAAGCCTCACAATAAATAAGAATTGTTCATTGAATATTTTAAAACTATTTAAAACAATTATATTTACCCAATAATTTTAGCCCCAGTAATATCAGTATGGCTTATTTCAAACTTTAAAGCACAAATCACGTTCAAATATCAAAGAAACCATAACTTGCTAACGAAGCGTTTATGAATATGATTTTCATTACTCAATGAGAATAACACGCCTGCGGAGTATGATTGAGACGCAATTCAATGTAAAATATTAACAAATCTTTAACAAATGATCTAGTTAGCATGGTCTGCGCCATTTCTAGAGTCCTATTGTCTTTTTTGATATTTCCCAGGTATCAGACAAGGTCTGGCATAAGGACTTGATGTTTCCCAGGCATCTGACAAGGTGTGGCATAAGGACTTGATGTGTCCCAGGTATCTGACAAGGTGTGGCATAAGGACTTGATATCTCCAAGGCATCTGACAAGGTGTGGCATAAGAACTTGATGTTTCCCAGGCATCTGACAACGTGTGGCATAAGGATTGATGTAGAAATTGGAAAGAGATCTTCTTAACCAATACTGTGAAATTCTAAGATGCTATCTTACAGAAAAAATGTTCCGTGTGAAATATAAATGTGAATATTCGGAATTTAAAGAGATTAGTACCGGTGTGCCACAAAGGATTGTACTGGGGGCATTACTGTACTTGCTATGTAGGACACCTGCTATTGGATGAAGAAACCACAATGGATATATTTGTGGACTATCCTTAGCTGTTGTACATAATGTAAAAAAGCAGAAAAGCTGCAAAAAAACTATCCTCAAAGTTAATGTGTAGACTAAAAGGTGGCGTATAAAACTTAACAGGTCTAAGTCAACCCATATTAATTTTACTTATAAAAAAGATAAAGAAGTGCTACTAATAACAAGTAAAATTATTCCATACAGAAATTAAGTTAAATATTTGCGAATGAATTTGGATTCAAAACTTAACTGGAAGTCACACATTACAAAGAAAAGAAAGGAAGCTTGAGATTAAGTTCATGAATTCGTATTGGCTATTCAGATATAATGCAGGATTAAGTATGGTAATAAATTACTTTTATACGATCAAGTTCTTAAGCCGGTATGGAGCTATAGACTGCAAATTTGGGGATGTGCCAAGAAAAGTAATGTAAAGAAAATTCAGATTTTTCAAAACAAAATACTTCGGATAATAGTAAATGCGCTGTGTTACCGTTGCAGTGAAAATATTCACAGAGAGCTTAGAGTGAGTACAATTGTTGATGAAATCGAGGCAGTTGCAACGAAAACGACTACAAACCCATACCAATACTAGTTCAGGAGATTCTAGCACAAAGAAATTCAGATCGAAGACTGGGTAGGCCTAAACCCTTCGACTTGGTGCAGTGACAGCATATCAAGCTAAGAGACTGCAGCTGACAACCAGAGCCATTCAGTGGAATGAACATCTGACGCACAGTGATCTATTTTAAGTAATAACTACTTGATAAGTTTGTCTAAGTTGTAGTCCGCAATAAAAATGTTTAAAAAAATTCTAGAATCCGGGTATGGGTCTTACTATGACTGCACCTACAATAGCTCATATAAATATAAATAGGCCTAATTGCCTTAAGGCTGACACTTTGAGCTGTCAAAAAACTTCGGCAGTTGAGAACGAGAGTTAATGTCCCAATAAAAATAATAATACCCTTCGATTCAATATCCATATATTCTCCCCCCCCCCTTCACGAACATTTGTCATTACTTCGAGTTCTACTTATGAACCTTTTAAGTTTTACGAATATCAATGATTTTTTTATTTATTTATTTTTTTTTTTTTTTGTAACGTCCATACTTTATGCTAGTTAGGGTAACAAGAACAGCGTTACAGAAAGAGTAAAGAAACGAGAATCTTGAAGACGCAGCAGACTGACCAGTATTTTAGCCACATCGACCACCAAATCCCTGGTTTATTAAAGCAGATATTATATAATGTTAGCTCATTTTGTGCGTTATGTAAGGTTAGCTAAAGTTTCGAGTCTTATCTGCCAAAAGGTTAAACTTTTGGTCTATTAGTAAAGGTCCTAACTTATTTTTAACAAAAAGCAGTGATTAGGGGCCTACATATTATCTCTATGACACTAGTATTGATTTATAGTCCAAATGGTCAATCCGACTAAAACATGCTTTCTAAATTCATACACTACTGTACTGTAACATAGATATTAATAATAATATCACAATAAGCAGGTATTAATAATAATATCACAATAAGCAGGTATTAATAATAATATCACAATAAGCAGGTATTAATAATAATATCACAATAAGCAGGTATTAATAATAATATCACAATAAGCAGGTATTAATAATAATATCACAATAAGCAGGTATTAATAATAATATCACAATAAGCAGGCATTGTCGCTGACGTGATGGAAGCGAATTTTCAAAAATAGTTTTTTCACAATCTTACAATTTTTTACCGTCAAAATCAGCATTAAAATATGCATAAAATTTCACTCGTTCAAATTAAATTTAAAATTTTAAATGTTAGTTTATGCAGTTTTTAACGCTGATTAAAATCGTATTTTCAAAAAGTGTAAGGTAGAAAGTTTTTTTATTTTTTCAGGTTTGGAATTATCGACATTTTGAAACATTCGCACAGTTTTATAACTAAATTGCCCAAGTTAATCAGAATCGATTTTTGTGCCAAGTTTGAATCAAATCGAAACAATTTTCTTAAAATATTTCTTTTAATCGAATCTTTAACTATCCTAAAAGTTAAAGTTAAATTAAAAGTTGAAGTTCTTTTTATATTTTTCTTCTTTTCTGTTAGGATTATTATCACTATGTTCAGTATAATGATCTGCCTTCCCTAGCTTCGTAATTCTACTTTCGTTGACGCGTTTCGGAGAACCTCCATCTTCAAAAACTATATCTATACTATATCTTTAAAATACTATATCTTCAGAAACCTCGTACACCTCCTCTATTCAACACGTGTACATTAAACCGTTTAATGTACACGTGTTGAATAGAAGAGGGGTACGAGGTGGAGATAGAAAATTATAAATAGGACGGGCCATAATATTGGTGACCAGTATAGATATACTTTTTGAAGATGGAGGTTCTCCGAAACGCATCAACGAAAGTAGAATTGACGAAGCTAGGAAAGGCAGATCATTACACTGAACATAATTAAAGTTAAAATGTTTGCATGCAATCTCGAGACTGGCAGCGAGAACCACCTCGAATCGACAATCATAAAATATTACAAAACTGTCCAACAACTTTTAATCCAGCTTTTAGTCCCTTTTTTACAACTTAATAATTCACGTATTGTCTGGATACATTATGTTCCACATTTTTGTTTTGCCTTAAACGTTTTAACAAAATCGACAAAAAAATACTCAAAATCATATATTCTTTATATCCGGGCATTTTTTTAATGCAGCAAAAAATCTACAATTTTCTGGAAATTTCCCGTTGTAATAAAATTAATTATTTGGTACATTTTTAGTGTTGATTAAAACAAAACAGTTTTGTATTTTGGCAAAGTGTAAACAGCTTTAGTTTTTGTGTTTGCATGCAAGTAGTAATTTGTTCGATTATCCTCGTTTTTGCGCATCATTCACAGGGTTTGTACTAGGTGAAGGACTAACCGTAGAAATGATTGCGTTTATCGTAAATCTTACGCAATATAGAATAGGTCATTACATTTTTCTTTATTCGCCATAATTTTAACGTTGTTGAAAACAAATAATTCCTTGCTTTGATAAGAACAACATTGTGGGTTTATGACGCAATGCAGAACTAGAAGAAAAAACGGAAATTCCTTATTTTGTTTTGTTTACAACTTTAATTTGTACGCATTGTGTTGCTTGTTTTTTTAATAGTGAGATATTTTTTTATCATACGTAATTTAAGACGAGTTTGACCAGCGGTTAGTAAACATCGAGTTGTGATCTCATATGATTAGCTAGGGTTCCGGAAATCCATAGTGGAAATGTATTGCAGACAATGAAAAAAAATTTACAACTTGATATTACAGGTCACCTTGTGACTATGAAAAACAATTATCTTTTATTAAAATCTCGAAAACTTCTCATAGATTGTTAGATATTTTTTTTAATTATTTTAAGGCGAAAGCACATTGCCTTAATGTCTTTATCATGAAGGGATAGCCTTTATCATCGCCTCCCTAAATGTAAGTGTGAGTGTATAGTGTTAAAGTCGTAAGTATAGTATTGTAATTATTTTTATATTCCTCTTCTTTTCTGCTAGGATAATTGTCACTAAGTTCAGTAAAATGACCTGCCTTCCCTAGATTCGTCAATTCTACTTTCGTTGACGCGTTTCGGAGAACCTTCATCTTCAAAAACTATATCTATACTATTGACTATTTAAACTCAATAGTATCTATACTATTGATATCTATACTCAATAGTATAGATATAGTTTTTGAAGATGGAGGTTCTTCGAAACGCGTCAACGAAAGTACAATTGACGAAGCTAGGGAAAGCAGATCATTATACTGAGCATAGTATAGTGTTGTGAGGGTCGTCTAAATCCTCTCAATAGGTGCAGCTAGTCTGCACCCCCTACGGAATATATATATATATATATATATATATATATATATATATATATATATATATATATATTGATGTAGATTTTGAAAAATGTGAAAGTAATTTGAAAAGAAACTCTTCACTGATATTTAAAGTAATATTACATTAAACGCCAAACTGAATAAAAGCTCTTCTCTAGAATTCTGGATTAGTTTATTTCAAGAATACACATTGTTAAGTGATAAGGCCATTGATATCATTTGCCACAATATATTTGTGTGAAAAAAAATTATTTTTTAACAATAAATCCAAATATACGCTAAGTCAATACTGTAATAATGTGATCGTTGTAAGTTTTTATATTATATTATATTATTATATATTATACTGTGAGTTTACGAAAGGTATTAAAAACTTAGTAAAGAAAACAAACTCTTTTTACTAAAATTAAATTGTTCTACAATGATAAAACCGAGATGCAATGGAAATTGTAAAGCTATGGTAATGCGGACAATGTTCGCCTTAAGAACTCATTTCGCATCACAGCTGTTTATTATTTTAAGGTTATGTTTATTACATTATTTACTATGAGTATAACTAATAACAAAATCATTATTAATTAAGTTTTAAATGGTAAATATTAAAATACTTTTGTATTTAATTTACTATTATTTAAGTAATATTGTCATTAATTATGTTATTTATTTTTTAATCGGACATTTACCGTCATTTGGGTATACGACACGGCTTTCCGAGAGTGTGGATCTTCCTAAGTGCTTAATATATAACACTTAAAAAGTGTTATGAATCAACAAATAAAAAGTGTTATGAATAAAGTGTAAGTGTTTAACATAACATAGATGCATATACCTATATTAAAAATTAAAATTGATATTTTTAATTTATAAAAAGGCTAAAACTAGAACTAAAACTAGGCTAAAAAAATAAATTAGAAATGGGTATCACTACTCTAAGTCAGCCGCTCAGAAAACGGTTTGCTAAGAACATCAGTGAAATAGAGAAGAAAAAAATGTGCGAGTGAGAGGTCGAGTCCACTATTCTCTCACCATAGCTCCTTCCTTTTCCTTCATTATCACTGAGTAGTAACACTGAAGACAGGTCGGCACAGTCTGTGTCACTGGACTGTTGGAGGGAGCTGGAGGGGGAATTCTCCTACGTGCGCAAGAAATTCTCGCCGTTTACTAAGTAGCTGGAGCCCAGGCTAGGATTTTAAGAGACAGGTTTGCTTACCCTAACCATTTAAACACTCCACTCAATCCGATGTTGGCCAATCGGTCTACAGTAGTTGTTTACTTCTGACCTTAACAGATTCCCTAGCTCAGGGTACGGCATTTTCCAGCTATTGTGTAGCATTTGTCGTTTTGTGACCTGTGGTTCTTTCGATTATGTAAGTTTTATCTTTTAATTTTGACCTTGAGTGTTTTTAATGTTTATTCATTGCTTTTTAACATAGGCTTAGGTATCTATGCTTAAGGTCTAGTTTGTAACCTTAGATTAAGTTAGACATTAAGAACGAAAGCTGATCCACACTATTGTTCTATATACATAATGGATGACAAATGTCCAATTGTTTACTGACCTTGGATATATATTTTTTTTAAATATATCACTGACCCTAATATATTTTTTTTGCTTTTTACTAAATTTTGTAACAAAATATAATTATAACATTATAAAGTTATGATTTTCTATTATTTAGTGCATTACAATGGCACTTATTATTATTCAAAAATATAAATTTTATAATAATCATTATTATTATTAAATTCTTTTTGTTTCCTTGTTAAAATTTCCTTTAAATTCCCTTGTTATTATAAATTTCCTTTGTTCCCGTGTTAAAATTCACTTTAAATGTTTTTTTTTTAATTCAAGCACTAATAAATAGTACAGCGGTTCCCAGAGTATGGGTCACGGGAGAGCGGACGTTTTAATTTTTTTTTTAATTGTTTTCTCGACTGAAAAAAAATAGAAAAGTGAACATATCTCAAAAAATATTCTATAATTTCACAAAAATTGCTTCGCTGCCAGTGATCAGGACGGTAGGACAATGCAACCGTACTGGGCTCGGCTATTATTGAAACATGCATCTAGCTAGAAAGAATTAGTTTGAAAACAAAATGTGACAAAGAACTCTTTTTATTTCATATAAAATAATTGTATTTCATCACGAGATTAGTTAAAATGGTGTATAAGTGAGTTAAAAACATTTAGCTCACTTTTACACAATTTACTCTCTTTTTCTGTTGAAGTGTAGTTATTAGACATTAAAAAAAGTAAAGCATTTTTTATTTAATTTTATTTTTTGTTGCCCTGTTAATATAAAACTATATATATATATATATATATATATATATATATATATATATACATATATTAATTTTTTTTAAATCATAATTTGACCCAATAATTTTATTTATAACTGAAAGAGCTTTTTGATTAGAGCTCTAAAGAAGCAAGTCAGCTACTAACGGGTAAAAGCACGGTTTTGCATAACCAATGCACTATAATTCCTGTTTATTTTTCTATCGCCAGACGGAAATAGCTAGCCAAACGTTTTGTGTTTTTATAGTTACTAAAAATAAACTGCTTTTAAGCGATAATTAAACACTAGAAAGTTTGTGCATTTCGTAACAAAAAACCAGAATCAGCAAACAAACGTACCATGCCTTCGAGCGAAGATCAGCAAAACGGTTTTGATAGGTCTACGGATCGACACCAATAACCTTTGTGTTTTTGTGTTATCTTGACCCTTTTATCAGTAGTTTTTAAAAAAATAAAACTAAAACCTATCATACTAATTAGAATGATCACGTGATGTTTCATTTAGCTGAGCTAATAAATCTGACCGAAGTTTTGTGGCAGGAATCTGTAGGCCCCCTGAGTCCCTTCCGTCATCCCAGTCAGAGAGTCCGATCAAATTTCGAGATTTTCATAAAACATTGATTTTCATGCATTTTAATATTACGTTAATTTGTTAGTTGTCTATAACAGACAATGCTAACGACAGAGAGATCGTTAAAGCTGGTTCAGGTCAGGTAAACTCAGAAGCAGATCCCAGTCCAGCCAGTCGGTCTGCCTCCTCATTACCCTCAACCTCCTTACGCCCCGGAACCCAGTGAAGAGTAACTCGGTATCCCAGGGATAGAGCATCGGGGTTCTCCCTACACTGTCAGACTAGCTTGAACCGAATTGTAGGATCCACAAGTGCTTTGATCGCTGCATGACTATCAATATAAATATGAATACGAGTTTTCTGAAAGGCCAGTCCCAAATTCTCCCGAACACAGTCATTAATGGTCATTACTTCACCTGGAATACTGTTGCACACTGGCCCATGACAACAGCTTTCTTTGCTCTTGGTCTGAGACAGTATATCACAACACCAGTACCTGTCTTTGTCTTGCAACCATCTGTATACCATACTAGGTCTTCAGATTTTCTCAACACATGATCTTACTCTTCAAATAACATGTTGACAACAAAGTTTCTATAAACCATGAATTGTTTGATCATAATTAGAATCGGATCTGTAATATTTTCTGTGATTCTAGCATGCCAAAAAGTTGAGGATAGCCAGACTCCACTACTCTGCAGCCTATATGCTGCTTTACCTGCTTTCCCCGTAATATATATCAATGGGGGAACCCTAGAACAATCTCCATAGCGCCGTTGGTGTCCTGTTCATAGAGGCAGTGTCCTGTGTTATGCACAGGCAGCCCAGCCTCTGAATTTTGATCAAAGATTCTCTGGCCCCCTCTGCTCGGTCTTAGTAAACCACACCACAGCAACATAGCACACCATGGATCTAATGATCCCACTGTATATGCTTAGTCCCAGTCCCCATGTTTTGCCAACCACTCTTCTAACTTCCATCAATGTCTTGTTGGCTTTTCCCCTGATGCATCCACTATAAGCATTCCAGGTTAATTTGGTGTCCAGCACCAAACCTAGATAGTTCATTTAGATCGCAACAGGGATTGTCTCCCCAAAGAGCTTAAGCCCTACTAGATAGGGAAATTCGGCACGAGTTGCTTCAAGGTACGATTTCCTAGATGCGACTACAGCGATAATCTCTCAATAGCTAATAGCTAATAGTTCAATCACTAATTACTCCGCGATATTCACTCAATAGCTAATAGCTCATATCTTAATAGCTCAATCACTAATAGCTCCTAGATAATCACTCAATGGTTAATAGCTCAATTTCTTAGTCAGTAATTGCTCCGCGACAATCACTTAATGACTAATAGCTAATAGTTCAATAGCTCAATCACTAATAGCTACACTATAATCACTCAATAGCTAATAGATATTACCTTAATAGCTCAATCACTAGTAGCCCCGCGATAATCACTCAATAGCTAATAGCTCAATAGTTCAATCACTAATAGCTCCGCGATAATCACTCAATGGCTAATATGTAATAGCTCAATAGCTCAATCACTAATAGCTACGTGATAATAACTAAATATCTAATAGCTATAACCTCAATAGTTCAATCACTAATTGCCTCGCGATGATCACTCAATAGCTAATAGCTCAATCACTAATAGCCCCGCGATAATCACTCAATAGCTAATAGCTAATAGCTTAATAGTTCAGTCACTAATAGCTCCGCAATAATAACTCAATGATCATCGTCAATGACTCCTTTTCTCAGCTTGCACCCCGCAGGGGGTGCAGACTAGCTGCACCTATTGAGAGTATTTAGACGTCCCTCGCGGTACCCGAGTCTAACACACACTTATACTTGCAACACTATACTTACGACTTAACATTTTACACTCACACTTACATTTAGGAAGGCGATAATAGCCTCAATGTGCTTTTCGCCTTAAAATAACATCAACAAAAAATCTAAGTTTGCACGTTACCATTTTCCTACCCGCGATAATCGCCAGAGTCGCTAGCGTCGGTCGTTGAGCGACTATAGACGCTTTCGGAACAGTTATAATCGCAATCGCTAGCTTTTCAATACTTCCAAAAATGTCTTCTCAAAATGCAAAGCTCGTGCGGAAAATCTATTATAGCCTAATTTAACAAAATATCTTTTTGTTTGTTCGCTATAGTTTAGCTTTATTTTGTATTGTAGGCTATAACAAATCTGTATCTGCACTAAATTAATAATTCGATGAATTCAATGATGCTTAATTAATTATTGTTAATTAGTACTTAAAATTTATAAATCAATTTTAATATTACGCACAATTAATTATTTTTACTAGCATTTTAATTTATTAATCAATACCATTAATATTATACAGAATAGAATATCTCTGTTTTTTCTATAGCAACAGTAACATCCTACTCATTACTTCCTTTAAATCATTGATAGAATCATTTTCTGGAAAAAAAATCATTATTTGCTCGGTAATCACATTATCATTTTCTTCTTCTATTAGTGTATATGCTAGAAGTAGTCTTTCTTCAAGGTCACAATTAAATTCACGAAACAATCGATCAGTAATATCTGTTAAAATTAAGTGCATACTGATAGCTTCCTCAAATAGTCTTAACGTGGAGGAAAACACATCAGCGTTTCGTGCTAGCTTTTATCGCTGTAATTGCATCTAGAAAACAGTACTTCTACTTTTTAGAGTTAGCCAACCAAGGTAGAGTAGTGTGTGTGTGTGTGTGTGTGTGTGTGTGTGTGTGTGTCTTGTGTAGATGAGTGAGAGTAGTATGAGCTAGAGGTACGGTGGGATCGTTAAGCCCATCAGCTGCTCACCTCAGCTACCTCCGCTAGATTTACCACCTTAAGAGTTACTCATCATTGAGTCAATAGAATGGAATTTGAGGAGAGATTGTGAAAAATTTGAGCACTATTTAAAGCAGTCTGCCACAAATCTTTACAATGATAGACACTATAATTAATTGCACTATACAGCACTAAACAATATATATATATATATATATATATATATATATATATATATATATATATATGTGTGTGTGTGTGTGTGTGTGTGTGTGTGTGTGTGTGTGTGTACATGTACATGTATATATATATATATATATATATATATATATATATATATATATAATATTTTTTTGTCTTTCTTAATTTCAGTTTTAATAAAAGTCAAAATGTCAGTATACAACAACGATTCTGCTGTGAAACATAACAAGTTAAATTCTTCCGATACTGGATTAGCCATAATGGACAGAAGAGAGAGTATCATGGAAACGAATGGCCTGACAACCATGGGAGTATTGAAGGCAATTCTTCCAGATGTTTGTGGTAACGGATGTTGTAAACAAATAAACAAAGCCCCGGAAGTCGCCACTCTCAGCGACCTTATCAGTAAACTGCATTGTGTGTTTGAGGACGACCATGTTAATATCGAGTACGTTCATGATCTTATGGCAAATTACAAGAGCAACCCCGCAGAGTGGAGAAAGTTCGCAAAGTTTGATAGATACAGGTAAATGCAAGTAATGATTTAAGAGTAAGCTTACAAGGGGCGACAAAGAGAGTCTTAATAAAATCAGTAAATACAGTAAAATCATTTATTAACTGATGATAATTACATAAGCAACTCCATAGATTAGTAAAATATTGCAAATATAAACATTATCTATGAGTTATGCCTAGAGTACTTATTTACTATTTTTAAAAGGTCGGAAACAAGAAACGGTGAAGAACATAATTTATTTACACAGATACCAGGTTAAATTTTGCGAGTCTTAATAACCTAACTAAATTAAATTGATGTATGTGGAAACACATAAGTAGTAGTTCTGATTCAGTTCCAGTTTATGATTAATTTGGAGAAACAAAATTAAACTCAAACGACAATAGACTTATATGAACAAATAAAAAAAATAATTATAATACCGGCTATTGTAGTACATAATAATAAACTTAATAATAATTTGCAGGTATACGAGGAACCTAGTAGATGAAGGCAATGGTAAATTCAACTTAATGATTCTGTGTTGGGGTGAAGGTCATGGTTCTGCCATACATGATCATGCCAATGCTCATTGTTTTATGAAAGTGCTTCAGGTAAAATTTAGCTAATGTTTAATTTAAAAATAAACATGAATAGTATCGGAAGTTAAGATATATTTTTCAGATTGTAACAGAAAAGGACTTTCTAGTTAAAAATTTTTGTTCACTATATTTGTGTGAATTCTTTTTGGCTGCGCAATTACATCAATCCTATAAGGGGAGTATTTGAAGCTCATACAGTGAATACAGAATGCATAATAATATTCCCAGTCCTTTATTTATATGTCAGCTGCTTAGAAAATGGTGTACTAAAAAAAATGTACTAGAAAAAATGTACAAGTTAGAGGTCAAGTCCCCCAAACTCTCACCACAGCTCCCTCGTTTTCCTATACTATCGCTGAGTAGTAACAATTTGTTGACTCAGATTGGCAGACTCTGTGTACTGGAATGTTGGAGGGAAATTCTCCTGCATGCACAAAAAATTCTCACGCAAGCTGTTTAGTAAATAGTGGCTGGACTATAGGTTCTTGCTATTCTGTGTTCGAGCACAGGGTGCCTCCGCAGGGGTTGCAGACTAGCTGCAGCTATTAAGGGGATTTAGATGTCCCTCGCGGTACCCGAGTCTAACACACAATTTTACTTGCAACATTACACTTACGACTTTAACACTTTACTCTCACACTTATATTTAGGGAGGTGATAATAGCCTCAATGTACTTTTCGCCTTAAAATAACAAAAACAAAAAATCGAGCACAAGGCACCAAAATTTGGTGGGTGTCAAAATTAATGTTTTTATTCTTTTAAATTCACAACTAAGTAATATTTAAAATGCACTTAAACCATTACAGGCTAATACTGGCCATTACATTTTCTTATTGCCATTAAAGTTCACACCCACTTGTGCTGCATAGCACTGCTCTGTACGACATGTCAAAAGCAACAAACATTCTCATTGACTGATTACTAGTAGTTCATAGAACAGTAGACCTTGTAGTATATTCTTAATTTAATTGCTTGGCCACAATAGTGTTCTGACACACTCATAATTTTTTCTGCCAATTTAACGGTTAACTGTAATATTTACAAAAAATAGTACACTACCAACTTTGTTGGAAATTGTTTGCTCTTTCACCATAAAGCAGTCAAAATTATGATAGGTCTTGTCGTTCAATGATAATTGAATTGAAGGCCGCCATCTTGAAACGGAAGTGAGTGGGGAAATATCTTACACATATGTCAATAGGATGTTATACAAGTATCTTCATACCAAACTTCAAAACAATCTGTTATTGCATTTGGCCAAAACTGTGTATAAAACACAGAAACAAAACGCCAAATGGTAGAGTTGAAAAAGAATCTCGCTTCACTCAGTCAATTAAATGCAACAGCATACACAAGTACGTTCATGCACATCATGATCAATCAACTTTAAAAATAATTGTTGCAGTAGAATCTTATCCAACATTTTCAACTACTGGAACCTACAGGTCATAGTGAGCGAGGGGAATCAAGCAGTCAAGCAGTGACCAGCCATGAACTTATTGATTTGCCAGCTGATATTGGTTATTTTGAAATTGTGGTGTGACCAATTGTGCCTTCAGATAATCATTTATGTTTACGTCTACATTAATAGTATTTTGCAGTAATAAGGACAGAGATATAAGTGAAAATACAATGTGTTATAAAAACTAATTTCCAAATTTTGATGTTTTAGAAATTTGTAAAAACCACTACAAGTTTGTAACAGTTGTATAGGTTGTAGGTTGTATAGGTTAAAAGTTGTAAATTTGTAAAATTCTTTGTAACCTATTCTTCAACCTTCTATCTTAAATAATTGGAATGCAGTTACTTTACTTTATCTAAGCTTCTAAGCAACAACTATTGCTATATATCTGCATTCTTCTCATATGAGAAATGAGAAAATTAATATAGCTGAATAAAGCCTTATAAATTGCTTTCTTAGTTATCCTTTATTACATATTTATCAATATTTTTTTCATACATATAGGGTGAGCTGACTGAAATTCGATTTCCTTTTCCAAGCGATAATGATGACCAATCAAAAGTGCCTGATGATGAGTCTCCTCTCAAAGAAATCTCGCGATCAACCCTTGGAATGAATGCTGTTTGTTACATAAATGGTAATGTTAATGTTATTTTTAATAGTACTATATTGTAATATTTTATGACTTGATTATATCTTTTAACACTAAAGTGTATAAATCAGTTATTCTACAGGTTATGTAGGTAATGTACAGGTTAACTAAGGTGATCCGTTCAAAGTGATTAAAATTGTTTCATTTATCAAATTACCTAGTTAATCTGCACATTACCTATTAGGCACTCCTTAAAGTGAAAATAAGACCTTTGCTGGAACAACAACAACGTTTCTGTACGCTTAAATTAACATAATGTTATTTATTTATTTTTTGATATTTAAAGAATCAAGTTAATACAAACAAACAATCAACAAAATAGTTGTTAGAATCAATCATCAATTAACAAATTTTTTAACTTTAGCTATACAGAAGCCGTTAATGTGTACATTACCTAGGTCAAATGCAGATATTCTTGATTCCGCATGTTAGCGCAGCAAATCAGTTAACTGCAGATTAGCTAGGTAATGAGCTTTAGTGATAACATAACCGCTGTGTTTTGCCGAAGGGCAGCAAGGACATTTGTCAGATTTCAGTACTAGTAATAAACACTTTTACTCTATGTTTTGAAAATGTATCATTACATTTTATTTTCCTGTATTTATTTAATAATTTTGATAGTAATTATATGAAACTTAAATCACATAATTATTTTCAATTTAAAGAATACCTGATTTTTGTGCTATTCGCACTTTTGGACTACATAATTTTTTTAATTTGCCTTTTTTATCCCATTTCATATATGTAGTTATATTAAATGAACTTTTATATTAAGACATTTGTGCTTTTTGCAACACTCTTTAGGACATCATAAAATTAAAAATTAAAAAAACAAGTATCCGAAAAAATTTCCTTTTCACTCTTCTGGCAAAACAATCAATATGAAATTGATATTACTGATGTAAACTAAATTTATTAAAGCATGTAAACTATAGAGTCAATTATTTTAAATTTGATTCTTTAATTATTTATCATCAAATCATTAAATTTAACACTTTACTTTAAATGTAATAAATATTATATAAATAGTAATGCCAAATATTAATGTCTTGAAACTATAATTTATAGTTCACTCACAGGAATATTTATAAATAATATACAATAGACTTGATGAATTAATCACTTTTAATATTACTAGAAATTGTGTTTTTTTAGAATTTAAAATTTGTATTAACCATTAAGACCATAGGAAAAAATGATTACATTAAAACTTTAGCAAGATAAAAAGAAAATAATAATATATGCAAAACAAAACCAAATAATTCATATAAGGTTCCATTAAAAAAAGAGAAACTAATGAATAATTGTATAAAAATAAAAAAGCTTTTCTACAACTACTAAAACATTTTGGTGAGTAAAAATATAAAAGTACCCTCTCATGTATAGGCTAGTTGTGGGTATTGGGAAACCTAAGACAGTAATATGCTACATTAAAACTAAGTTTGAAGTTAAAATGAAACGAAATTCTTAAATTTAAGAGAAAACAAAATATAAAATATATCATACAAATTTGCAATAAAAAATAAAACAATTCTATCACTGAATTAAAAGTATAAATAATAAACACATACACTTAACAGACATGTCTAACCTAAACTAACAACATATTCCACACATAAAACTTGTTTCTATGCATGAATACATACTTACACATTCAAACACACTACAACCATAGATATTCCTATACATTCACAAGCATACATACATCCATACACTCACAGATATATGTATATAAAACATACACAAATACTATATATAAATACACATAAAATTTACATACATATGTCAAACGTACATGAATTACACTGCATACAAACACATTCACATTCATCACAGAACACAAGCAAGCATGCACTAATATCCCATAAACACTTATGAAACATGTTAAAGGATGAAATTAATCAGAAATGAAGAAACAGAAAAAATTGTCATGTACAAAGTAACCAAATTAAAAAAGGAAATTTAAAAAACAGTTACTTTAAAACCAGTTCTTACTAAACATGTGGAAAACCCTTTTAATTTGTTTAATTATAATTTAATAATCCTAGAATTTTATTAAACATAAGCAGGAAGTTCACAGTAAACAATTTTTGATGAGCTGTTAATTTTTATTGAAGAAATTTGAATGCCTCAATCAAAGAAACTTATTACTAACTCTTATTATCGAGTTTGTAATAAGTTTTATACTGTATTATAAAATAATAAAACTTGTCAAACTTTCTGAAGAATTAAAATCTGTTAAAAGAAACCCACACAAAGCTTTATAAACAGAGGTGTCTAAATGGAAGAATTTTTACTTTATTAAAGAAAGACCACAAGTGAGTTCTTCTATTTACCTTCATGATAGTTGTAACAGCAGCTTTTCGAATTATTAAAACTGGATTTAAAGTGTTAAAGTAAGTGCCATCCCAACAAGTTAATCAATAACTTAGGCGATAATCCAATAGGGCATGGTAAATCCTGGTCAAAACCAAATCTCTAACAGTACCCAACTCTCTCAACAAGCAAAGTTTATGTAAAGCAATTAATATGACTAATTTATCAACACGAGTCTTTCAGGATAAATTTGAATCAATTGTAAGTCCGAAATATGTTATTTCTGAAGCTTGCTAACTTTGGGAATAATTAAAATGGACAGAAGATTGACACAGCGAACTGTGACACCACATAACACTAAAGTATTTTTCATATCCTATCATGTTTAATAACATAAATTTAGTTTTTTCACTTGGAATCAATAAAGTTTCTATTAAACGAAGACCTAATTAACTGTAGATCTTTAACTAAGTTCCAGTGTAGATCTTGGAAAATTGTGGTATATAAATGCTGTATCATCTTCGAAGGCAGTTATTTGAATAAAAAATTCGACGATTGCAAAGGCCATTAGCATATAGGACCAAAAACCGAACCTTGAGGAATCCGGAACTATAAAAATCTATTGCTACTCAAACTTTTACCAATCCTAACACGCTGACGCTTTGAACTCAAATAGCTTTTAATTGAAAGACAAGCCTCTGATACCTGCATCCCATAGTTTATCAAGCAAAATGACATGATCAACAGTATCAGATGGTTTACTAATATAAAGGGCTATACACTTCTCATTGCTTTTAACACTGACAAACACAATCTCAGGAAAGAAAGGAAGAAAAAAAATAGAAAACATTTTCTTTAGAAAGCCCACATCATAATCCAAAGTGATAGTTATTAAAAAATTTCGTTTGTTTTAAGAACTTCAAATTATTTTCAAAGAATGTGCCTGCAAAAGTTTGGGGAAATTTGTACCATCATTGTTAGGTTTGGCCCAAGGAAGATAAGAATTTCTTAGATTTATAAGCACCTCAATAAAATATTTGAAGGCAAAAGATTTGAAGGCATTGCAAATTTTTTTAATTGTTTCCTTTTATGTTGTTATAAACTTTTTCATTTATTTGAACCAATTACTTACATTTATTAATAAAACTATTGATAATTTGCCATTACGCCTTTGTATGTCCAGTCCTTTCTTCAAATTTATTTAAATAAAAATTCTCTTTCGTAAATCTGATATTAGATTTAATTTTATTTCTAAATGATTTATATCAATTAATTTTGCTTTGTAATTATTATTGTCTACAGGACAATTTATTTTGTTAAGTCGTCCAAAGATTATTTTTTTCCTTCATTCATCATTCTCTCATCTCTTTACACTTTTGAATAATATCATTTATTTTTTTGTCGAAAACAGATTCTTGATCGACTTCATGAAAAGTTTAACAATGAATAATATTTTGAATTAGAAGCAGGAACACTTTTACAATAGTTGTACTGATTATAACTGTTTTATATTATAACTATAATATAAATATTATACAGCAACATGAATACCTCTTGGGTAACAGATTAACTCTTAACATTGTAAAGACTGTTCATATGACCTTTGGCTGTTATGCTGATAGTGTACCTGATTTTAACAATTTATCTATAAATAATATTAATATCGAAAGAACGTGTAACATCAAATACTTGGGTGTTCGAATGGACTATCTTAAATGGAATTTACATATTCAACATGTTGTTAATAAAGCCAGATATTTTTTATTTTTTAGCTTATAAGCTGAAACATCTACCTAATATTGTACTTGTAATAATATACTTTGCATTTGTTTACAGTTTAATCAATTATGCTTTAATTATATGGGGTGGTGCATATAATACTGACTTGAAACCGCTGATATCGATACAGAATAATTTTATTAACTTATTGGGCACCAACTCTATTCCCACCTTTGAACAACTTTATATAACGAATTGTTTAAATTATCATTATTCTTATCTAAGCTCTTTAAATACAAACTCTATTAGTATGACACGTGGTAAGGATATTAGAATACCACTTTATACTAAAGCAATATATAAAAAGAACAGCATTTATACTGCAATAAAATATTTTAATTAACTGCCTGCTCATCTAAAGAATTTGTCTGTTTCTTCTAAAACAAGGAGGAAAAACGTTGTAGCATTATATAAAAGAAACTTATAGTTAACTTTAAGAGATATTTATAACTTTTGATAAACGATAATATCAACTTTTTATATATAAGTGCATTTATTTCCAAAGTCTCTACATAATTTTTATTGCAATGAAATTATTCTTTTGTTTGCACTGCATAGCATAATTATCCCTTTTGATTTGTAGTTTTTAATTTTTTTTTTTTCGTGTTTAACGTCCGACTATTGTGCACACTTGGGCTAATGCAGACGATGGGATGATTTATAGCGTATGAAAATGCCAAGCCCTGGCCGGGAATCGAACCCGGGTCCTCGGGGTGAAAACCCAGTACGCTATCAACTAGGCCACCGAGGCGGCTTTCTAGTTTTTAAGTGTTAGTTTATAAGTTTTGGCTCCCGATCACAGAGAGGTATACCTCTCTCTTTCGGGATACATTATATCTCCTAGGAGTGATGTATTTATAGCTAAATAAATTTAAGTTGAAATTAATATTATGTATGTGCAGAGAAAATTGTTTGTCTATTTTCATTTCAAAGTCATTGAAATTATTTATTATAATTTCTATTATTTAGTCCGATGTAGCATGTCTAAAACTACAAAATTTGAATACATGAATCAATTGCCAATCTTTACAGCAATATGTGCTAATCATTTTTGTTAGGTAAGTTTAAGTTTCCTTACAGAAACTTTGCTAGTTCAGAAAAGTTAAGCAAACAAATATTTAGATTATTTCAACCTTTCTGTAATCAATAAAAGAAAAAGTATTGTAGGAACAAGACAGTGATATTAAGAAGGGATGTTAATTGAATTAAGTAATCCAAGATAAAACCTCCCTTCCAAAATCCAATTAAGTTTATCTAATCTTGAATTCGGTGATGTTTTTTTAACCACTCAAAGGAAAACATTTCAAGTTAAAAGGTCCCAAAAATAAACTTTTATGAAATTAAAAATCTTTGGTCAAAAATTTTACAGGTCCACTATTATGAAGTTCAGTTAATATAAGATTGTTAGACAAAGTACAAATTTTGTGGCTTAAATGTAACTGAGAAAGACGTATGTTAACAATATCTTATATTTATATAAATAGAACAAATTTTGAGATTTTTCAACCAAAAATTACAATACAAATTGTTATTTTCTTTTAAGAATGTTCTAAGAGTTAAGTTTGTTTATGAAGTACAAAAAAACTTTTTTTTTTAATGGTCATTCTTTAATTTAAATCCAGAACTGGATGCTTGCCCACGTTTTATCCTGTCAGGCTTTGATTAACGTCATCATCAAGTTCAACTCAGAAAAATTGCTTCATCTTAAGCTAATTTCCATATATCATATTTTGAAAGAACTAAAATGCATAGAAGAAACTAAGTTACTAGTTATAAAACTGAACCCAAAGAAATAGGCAATAAGTTATTGCTCTAGGGCAGCGGTTCCCAAACTTTTTTTATCATGAGATCCACCTTTACACCTTTGGGAAAAAACAATACCACAAAAACAAAATAAAATAAAAACCTCTTTATGTTTTGTTTGTGTTTAACAATTACACTTCATCAAAAGAAAAGGGAAATGTGGGTTAAAACTTTTTAACTCACTTATATACTTTCACCTTTCCTTCTGATGAAGTATAATTACTATACAAAAAAATTAAGAGTATTTTATTATAGTTTATTTTTTAAACTTATTCATTCCAGTTAGATACATGTCATAGCTCCAGTAGTACTGCGAACCCAGTAATGAGTACCTTCCCCTCCTCTGCCACTACCTTTCTTTTACCAGGTTCCCCATGATCCAGATGGCCAGATAAAACAAGACAGACATGCGACATGGTGTGGCAACTTTAATATCACAGAAATAAACTCTAAGTCTGGCACTGTCACATGTTTATCGATGATATTCCATTGCATTTTTGCATTTATAAATTACCTGTATAATAAATCATCATTTCATTACCAGTATGTCAAAACTGTAAACATTTTTCAAGATTTATGGATTAACTGTCATGATAAAAAGCATTCCTAGAAAATTATTTTAATGATTTCATTAAATTTTACTTAAATGTTGTCCTTCAGTCTAGGATCTATGAATCTTGCAAAGTTTACAAGTTGACAGTGACAAAATCCAGATTTATTCAAATTAATTTTAAACATTGTGTCCATGTAAGAAAGCTGATAACTCAAAACATCTTAAGAAATTTTCAAAAAAACTGTAAAAAGGGTGCTTATGAATATTTTTTGTGCTTAGTTTTAACATCATAAAGAATAGTCTTGGCAGCTTCTCAAATACCTAATGTTAAGTAAATAATACTGCCAACATATACTGATTGCAGTGTATTATTTTATACAAAAACGTAATATTGGCTTTCCTTTCAGATACTTTGGGTGTTCACCGTGTTGAGAACCCTAGCCATGTTGACACAGCAATCAGCTTGCACTTGTACTGTCCTCCATTTGACAGCTGTTCAGTATTCAACCAACAAACAGGAAAACGTTCAAATTCTCAAGTCACTTTTTGGTCAAAATTTGGACAGAAGAGCAACAGGGTACGTCCATTTTTAAATTTACTTATTATAAATAATTATAAAAATAAATTAATATATTTCTTATTTTTTTGTAACAAATTAACTCCTAAAGCGTAATCTCTATGAGTCACTGTAATATATATCGGCCCAATCAGAAACTATCATTGTATGTATCTTCAGTAAGTAGTTGAAAATGAAGCTTTCAAGAAATTTTTAAACACTGAAGGCCTAGAATGAAATTTTGACATGAAGATTGTGGGACTGATATGTTGAAACAGCAGAATATCTACTTTTGAAGTGTGAAATACTGAATTGGAAAAAATTCATGTTCCCCCAACAATGGTTAGCTACATCTTTGACCTTCTACTCTGACTTCTTATAGCCAGAGTTGAGTAAATTAACTTCATTGGAAATCACTAGTTTTGGTTTAAAGTTTATCTGTCATCAGATCATTTACTTTAGCGAAGGAACATGCTGCTGAACAATCCACCTAAGTTTCGATACATTATTTTTATCTACAGGACTTGCGATTATTCATAGGTTTTAGGTTTTGTTTTAAGAATTATTAGTTAGGAATATTAAAAATGTATCACAAAGAAATATACAAACCTATAAAAATATTATTTGTCTTCTTACCATGTTGTAGTATAATAATTTTATTTTGATGTAAATAATTTATAAATTACAATGTGTGGCAATTAAGTATACTGGTGCTACAAAGCATTTTGATGATCACAACTTACATTACAAAGTTAATTCCCTTTTCTGTACTATCCTTGTTGAGCCCTACATTTTTTTCATTATTCAAAACAATGCTGGAAGTTTCTTCTATCAGTTTGTTGAGATCCTTCATCGTTTTTGCTTTCACCGCATCCACACTGTGAAATCCTGTCACCTTAAGCTCCAGTTTGACCTTAGGATATATAAAGTCGCAGGGAGTCAGGTTGAGTGAGTACTGTGGGGGGTTCGACAGTGATGCTGTATTTTATAAAGAACACCTTCACTGTTAAGGTGGAATGAGCAGGCATATCGTATTGCTGAAACATAAAAGTAACAGCACCAATCCAGTTATTTAATTGCCATACCTCCTATAGCCTATAACTTTTTTTTTATGATTTTTCTTTATACTGTATTGAATTTTAATCTGTTAACGTATATATTCAAATTGTTAAAGATAATTACACATTAAACAAAACTAATTTATATTTAAATCACTAACAATGGTTCAAAAAAATATTTTACAGAAAATTCAAGACAGCCGACCTCCAGAAGACAATTAAGGTTTCGAATTGGTGGTGCATTTACACTCCAAATTTTGGTGCATTTACATTCCAAAGACATATCATAAAGTAAAATTATGTGAAATTATTTTTGCTAATATTTTATAATCTCTTTCATTGTAATGACACTCAAAATTATTTATCAGAGATTGTTTTTAAATATTTTAATAAATTATACCTAATTGCAAGTAAGTGTATTTTTTTATCCTCGTCTTGCCTTCTGAATAAATCCACCAAGAATGTGTTCTTTCAAAGTACATATGTATGCAGAATAAATAAAACTGACACGACTTAGTGTTATCCAAATTGTGGCTTTGACTTGATTATAATAGAAACAGCATGATAACTACAGTAAAAAATCATTTGCAATTATTATAATTATAATTTTTTGAAACTGGATAACTTTTATACTATTATTATTTTTTATACTACGAGTATTAATTGTATAATTGTATTAATTATCAAGAATTCATATATTCTATAGGCGTTTTTTTAATTTTTAATATAAAATATGTTTTATATAAAAAAATATTTTTAATATAAAAAAGTACAGTAAGCTATCCAAATTAAAAGGGGTGTATAACAAAATGTAAAACAAGCCATTTGTTAAGAGAACATATTTGTAATGAGCACTACACAAATTGTCTCTTTAATAGAACATAAATCATGATTATATATATATATATATATATATTCTATTTTTTTTTTTAACATCCGACTATTGTGAACACTTGGGCTAATGCAGACGATGGGAGGATTTATAGCGTATGAAAATGCTAAGTCCTGGCCGGGAATTGAATCCGGGTCCTCGGGGTGAAAACCTAGTATGCTACTATGCCACCGAGGCTGCTAAATTATATATATATATATATATATATATATATATATATATATATAGAGAGAGAGAGAGAGAGAGAGAGAGAGAGAGAGATCCCTCTTTATAAAACACAGTTGTGAAGATAGAACAGATCCATATTACAGCAAAATTTAGTTATAGAAAACAGTTGGTAGGAGAGTTTATTAGAACTTGGACCTGTAGCAGGTTCAAAATCTAGTTACTATTATTAGTTTTCTCAGTGTGCTATGCCAATCTCCCAATCTTTAATAGGTTATATGGCATAAAGTAAAGATACTAAACCACAAAAACAACAATAAAAATCACGGATTATATCTTTAAGTTTATAGATTATGAAGTATAAGACTCAAGGGTTGTACAATTCCTGAAAGCATATGTTCCGAGCTGGCCAACGGCACATGTGCAATTTTTCTAAAATATGTACTGGCCTGTGGGATGACAGGCTGGTACAGTATAAATGTGGTGAATTTAAGAATGTATTGATACTTAAATCAAAGGTAGTTTTAAAAATGTATAATAAACTCCATACCAATATGTCATACAATTTAATTAATGTACACTGAAGTGAAAAAGTAATACAATAATTACCAAGTTATTTAAGAAATTTAAAATACCTTGCAACACATATTTGTCTCCAATGAGGCCTAATATATGATAAAAAATGTTTTTGTATGTTAACTGAAAGTAAATTTTGTGTATGTTTATGTTACCAAGAATATGAGTAGGAAATCTTAGCCAAATAGATGATAAAAAATGTTTTTGTATGTTAACTAAAAGTAAATTTTGTGTATGTTAATGTTACCAAGAATATGAGTAGGAAATCTTAGCCAAATAGATGATAAAAAATGTTTTTGTATGTTAACTAAAAGTAAATTTTGTGTATGTTTATGTTACCAAGAATATGAGTAGGAAATCTTAGCCAAATAGCCAAATAGTTTTACCCCACCTCAAAAACTCTTTGCCTCTGTGTTTTATCTATTTGCTCAGAAAAAATGACAAAAGTAACACCCCATTTTACATTGTGTTCTTTGTAAACTTACCAATTTAACGTCTGACACAATGTCCAATTTGATTTGATAAGTACAAGTTCAAAAATTTGCCTTTTTATTGATTTTTCAAGCTTAGTTTGACATAGTAAATGATGTTGGAAAAAATTTACAATCATTTTTTTCAACGAACTCAACATTTCGTGAAATTTTCAAATGTGATTTCTAATCTGTGATTTGGCCTGGAATAATAGCCATATTAGTCATAATATTAAACACACACACACACACACACACACACACACACACACACACACACACACACACACACACACACACACACACACACACACACACACACACACACACACACACACACACACACACACACACACACACACACACACACACACACACACACACACACACACACACACACACACACACACACACACACACACACACACACACACACACACACACACACACACACACACACACACACACACACACACACACACACACACACACACACACACACACACACACACACACACACACACACACACACACACACACACACACACACACACACACACACACACACACACACACACACACACACACACACACACACACACACACACACACACACACACACACACACACACACACACACACACACACACACACACACACACACACACACACACACACACACACACACACACACACACACACACACACACACACACACACACACACACACACACACACACACACACACACACACACACACACACACACACACACACACACACACACACACACACACACACACACACACACACACACACACACACACACACACACACACACACACACACACACACACACACACACACACACACACACACACACACACACACACACACACACACACACACACACACACACACACACACACACACACACACACACACACACACACACACACACACACACACACACACACACACACACACACACACACACACACACACACACACACACACACACACACACACACACACACACACACACACACACACACACACACACACACACACACACACACACACACACACACACACACACACACACACACACACACACACACACACACACACACACACACACACACACACACACACACACACACACACACACACACACACACACACACACACACACACACACACACACACACACACACACACACACACACACACACACACACACACACACACACACACACACACACACACACACACACACACACACACACACACACACACACACACACACACACACACACACACACACACACACACACACACACACACACACACACACACACACACACACACACACACACACACACACACACACACACACACACACACACACACACACACACACACACACACACACACACACACACACACACACACACACACACACACACACACACACACACACACACACACACACACACACACACACACACACACACACACACACACACACACACACACACACACACACACACACACACACACACACACACACACACACACACACACACACACACACACACACACACACACACACACACACACACACACACACACACACACACACACACACACACACACACACACACACACACACACACACACACACACACACACACACACACACACACACACACACACACACACACACACACACACACACACACACACACACACACACACACACACACACACACACACACACACACACACACACACACACACACACACACACACACACACACACACACACACACACACACACACACACACACACACACACACACACACACACACACACACACACACACACACACACACACACACACACACACACACACACACACACACACACACACACACACACACACACACACACACACACACACACACACACACACACACACACACACACACACACACACACACACACACACACACACACACACACACACACACACACACACACACACACACACACACACACACACACACACACACACACACACACACACACACACACACACACACACACACACACACACACACACACACACACACACACACACACACACACACACACACACACACACACACACACACACACACACACACACACACACACACACACACACACACACACACACACACACACACACACACACACACACACACACACACACACACACACACACACACACACACACACACACACACACACACACACACACACACACACACACACACACACACACACACACACACACACACACACACACACACACACACACACACACACACACACACACACACACACACACACACACACACACACACACACACACACACACACACACACACACACACACACACACACACACACACACACACACACACACACACACACACACACACACACACACACACACACACACACACACACACACACACACACACACACACACACACACACACACACACACACACACACACACACACACACACACACACACACACACACACACACACACACACACACACACACACACACACACACACACACACACACACACACACACACACACACACACACACACACACACACACACACACACACACACACACACACACACACACACACACACACACACACACACACACACACACACACACACACACACATATATATATATATATATATAATGGTATGTATATACAATACAATTTTTTTTCAATTACCCCTGGTTTGAAACCGCCCCTGTTCTAGAGTTTATGAAAATACTCCCGTTTTAAGTGGCCTTTATTATTTTTTGAATAAGTCTAGATGAGCAGTTTAAGGTAGCTTTAAACCAGCTGATAATTGTATTTAATAAATACAAAAATTTTATTTTAAATCTGTCAAGTTATGTCTCAATGGAAAGTGAACACTAGGCCTTTTAACATAACAGACAATAAATTCAACACTTTGAGTTCCTGCAATTTTGTTTCAAAAAGGCATCTGACAGTTTGGCTTAGTTTAAAGCCTTTCCACATCTACATATAGCAACAAAAAACGTTTCATTGCATTTCATTAAGTCGAAAATTTGCACTCCTAGGAAAAGCGGGCAAATAATGCCAAAAATATAGATTTTCATGTTCCAGAAGGTAGCCACTTTAAGACACTTAAATAGCGATTTTTTTAAACCCATCTTTGTTGCACATTTTTACCATAAGGTGAGCCACCATATAAAATTTTAACTTTGCAATCCTAATATCAGACATAAAAAAAGGTTTTCCTTAAAATCTGTGAAGCAGGGTCCCAGTGAAGAGGCAGACAACAAATCAACAAACAAATCAGACATTTTCATTACCTGAAAAAGTTCCATACAAATACCGAAGTTTTAACTTTGGTCGTTATATGTAAGGATTTAATATAGTTTAGGAACAATCTGCGTAATAACTAAATAATTAATTAACATTTAACACTTATACACAACTGATCACTCTACAACATGATCAAGAACGACAAGACACACAAAGTTAAAATTTTACACTCTTATGGTGTAAATAAACAACAAAGCTGGATAATTAAAAAATCATCTCTTTAATTAATGGCTACTTTCTACAACATAAAAATCTTGGTAGTTTTGCACTATTTGTCTGATTCATGGAAATATGGCTTAACACATTTCAGCGAAACTTTTTTTTGTTTTATGTGTAGTAATAACAAGGTTTTAACCCTTTAGTGAATAGATGCCATATCTGCCTTTAGAGCTGGGATCAGTGTGTGTAGCATATTTACATCAAAACTGTTCCAAATGAATAAAAAATATTTTTAATCAATCAAAACTCATTTATTTTATTGTAAAAATACATAAAAATGAAAAATAATTTGTTCAGTATATTTACTTTGTGTGAAAATCCTCAAAACATGGATATACACACAGTGCAACATTACTTTGCCATCATTAAAAGGAAGTGTCTTTTCTTTTTTGTTCCTTTGTTTTAATGTTGTAACACTTCCTTTGAATTTTTGTTTTCCGCTCACTACATGTTGGTAAAGATCGGATGTAATGACATTCTATGAGCTGCGACGGATGTCTATCAGTACTGCGACCTGTAACTGTGTGTTCAAGAAACCTAATCTTTAGGTGTGTAATGTACTTCTACAATTTGCCTAATCAGGTTGACGTGATAATTCATTAGCAATTTTGTTTTACCAGTACATAAATTAAACACGTGATATGCATTGAACACAACAAATTCAAGTAAATGTAAAATGTAACAAAAAGTGATAATAACAAAACTACAAAAACAGTAAATAACAAAAACTTTTTTAAAGTAACCAATACAATATTGAAATAAACTATTTTACTAACACACGTCTAACTTCGAATACCGACAAAAGGATAATAACTACTGCCAAGCTGCCAATATTTCAAATGTCAAACTATACTGCAAGTTCATCCCATTTTCCAGGAACGCCCAATTCTCATTCACCAATAAGTGTACAACTTTTATTTTATTTAGCGGGAAATTGTACCAATGAGAAACAGTTTATAAAATAACCTCACATTACCTTCTTTTATTCTGTTTACATAATAATTGCAGCGTGTAAATATAAAAAATAACCAAAACATCCCATGAAGTCCATACTCATTAATGCTACATGTGTGAATGACATCTTCCGACGTCCTTACTCATATTTGTACTTTTAATTTACTCTTTAAAGCGTTTGGCAATGTTAAGCTGTGATATGCTCATTTGAAAAAAACATTGCAGGCCTTAAAATTTCTGATTTATTTCTCTGCTATGTTAAGTGTCCTAGGACACGCTGTGCTATGTCCTCTTTTCACTGGGCTGACAGATTTCAAAGAAAATGTGTACTTATTAAACATAACTGTTAGCTGGTTTAAGGCTACCTTAAACTGTCACACACTTACACAAAACAAAATGGCAGCCACTCAAAATTCTTGATTTACTTTAAAACAGAGTATTTTCAAAATATTTAGAAGCCAAACGGGTTATCTGTATACTTTATAGTTTACTGTTTTCATTTTATGCATTGGTACAGCCAATATATGACGTCAAACAAAATTCTATCCAACTCAATAACTATTTGTTATTGTCCACTGTCCACTATAATACAATGAAATATTTCAATGGAAATATTTATATTTGCTAAATACAATGGTTAGTAGGTTTAAAGCTACCTCAGTCTTTCCTTTGTCTGTTTGAAACAAAATGGCACTCAAAAAACAGGATTTATTTTAAAAACAGGTATTTGCACATGCTCTAACAGCCAAATGCAATACCAACCATGTTACTATATGATTTCTTTGTGTTAAATGTTGTTTGTATGGTAACAGTATCTTAAGGTCAGTGGTGTTGATGTGTCTGGGATTTTAGCCTAACAATCTGACTTATTTTGCAGGAAAAGTTACTATGTTCTCCCAACAACAATAGCTTGTTTTTAATAACAAAAGTTTCTCTCCAAAACATACAAAACTTCCGACAGTTTTTACTGAAACAAAATTTTTAAGTAAACTTTTAAAGTCAACTGTAATTATTATTCCCTGAAAATCAGTGTAGTCAGTTACAAGTACACAGCTACTTATAATATAAAATGTAATTTGTATGTTAAAAGTAAAAAAATAGATTAGCAAAGAAAATAATGAATAGCACACTTTACAATAAACATTAAAAATCCAAATTTAAATTGGCTCAGTCGTCAGAACAGTTTTACTACCCCTGAAACATCATATGAGTAAAGTTCACCAGGTTTATATTAAAAAATAATTTATAAGATATTAAAAAAAGAAGACTTTTTTTTACTGACTAAAACGTACAAAATTTATAAGGCATGTTAAGCAGAATATACAAAAAATGTTATTTTATAAAGAGCACTTATGATTCGATTACTAAATTGCATATCCTACATTCTGATACACATTAATTTTTTTCAACCAATTCCTTGAGGCAATGTATTTATAGCGACAAACACAGTTTATTCCTTAAAATAAATTAATAAATAGTTGTCATGATTAAAAGTTGAATCATGTTACTACAGCACTGCTCTTCTTGACTGCGCGAAATTTAATGTTCTCCATTGTGCGTACAATCATCCAGTTAGCAAAGTCAGGGGACAATCCTTCCATTAAATTTATACATCCAAGCTGAAACAATATATCAATTTTAAACATAAATACATACAAATTTGTGGACCAAACCAACTTGCTCTCCATTTAATCATGACTACAACAACTTCTTTAAATTATAATAAAATTACGTAAATACTAGGGAAATTGTGTAGGACTTAACCCTTTGTGCTCGCTAGGGCCATTAAGAATGTTCCTCTTGAGTAATATCACTGTTAGGATTTAAGAAAATATTAATTTTTAGTTACTAGTCTTAAATATGATAATGAGGTCACAGCCAAAGAATGAACACTATTGACAAAAACCATAGGCAAAATTACGAAAATGCTGACATACTGCCTGTTGCAATAAGCAACAATGTATGTAGAACAGCAGTTGAAATAAAAGCACAGGGAAGAAGTAGGGGAGGGACAGTCGATTCCGGAGGGGCCGGAACATCAGTATTTTCCGGGTGACGGTCGTTTCTGTGAAGACCCGAAGACTTTGCGTTGGCACGATCTACGGAAGAGCATTCCATCCGGGCGGTGCTGAGAAGTGGCAAATCGGTAGTAAAAGTAAATAGACATTTATTGGTGTACACTTCTTCCCCTTTTACTTTTGGTTTGAATACAATAATATATATTTTGGGGAACGTTTTATTTCACATAAGACAGTAGTGTTCATTCTTGGGGTTGCCACCAACCATAGAAGTAAGTGTAACAAGTAAATGTAAGGTAACACATATCAAAGGTAATTTTTATAATGAACCACCGATAGTAAATTGTATGAAGGACCCGAGTAGAGTAGGAGTAGACCCCGTACCCCTAATATCACCACTGTGAGTAACCTTGGCTAATTTTACATGAGTCCACCAGCTTGTATCATTTCTCATAATTGCTTTCCTATATGCTTTTTAAGGCCACTCAGAGTAGCCAAGTAAAGCATCCTATGTTTTAAAAATGAATTTTTTTTGTACAGTGCTGGAACTTAGAGGTAAACCAAAGAAACAATTCTACGTCAGTAACAAATGTCAAAATGGCACTCGATCTGCAGCAGATAAGCAAATGGCTATTTTCTGATAGAACACAAAAAGTGGAAAATAAAACAAATTGTTTAGGAGTAAGGAGTAACATTTCAGTCACAATTAGAAGTTAATGCCCCTTCACAATGAACTGAAGTACAATAGAATAAACAGTATATTTTGGCCACTTAAATAACATAGATATTAAGAACATTATTAATATTTGTTTTTATTTTAAGGCAAAAAGCACATTGAAGCTATTATTGCCTCCCTAAATGTAAGTGTGAGTGTAAAGTGTTAAATTCATAAGTGTAGTGTTGTAAGTGTAAATGTGTGTTAGACTTGGGTACCGTGAGGGACATCTAAATCCTCTCAATAAGTGCAGCTAGTCTGCACCCCCTGTGGGTAAACACTTATCTCAATTAATTGTTGTTTTTATTAAAAATTAAAGGCCTACAGTACTCTAATATTATATGAATATAAAAGGACAATTACTATATTTAAGTAAAATTTGTTTTAAAGGAAATTTATAACAAATCTAATCTTGGCTAATTTACATAATGTATTATGTGCACATTACATTATTACATTATTATTAATTTACATGGTGTGTATTCTTCTGCTATTCACACATTTCAATGTGGGTCTTACCATGACGATCTTACCAACAGCACATTTTAAATTCCTGAGTTTCAATACAATTCACAAAAAGTTTCAAATTAAAAAAAACTCTAAAAATTAAATAGATATTTAAAAAACAGTACAATTAATTATAGCTTGATGTGAAAAAGTGAAAATAAAAAGTATAAACATTTCAATGGAGTTTTGAGAAGTTAGAATATGGCTACTATCTTCTTGATATGTTTAAAAAAAAGTTTGTTTACCACAAGTATTCTTATTTATTTACAAAACAATAAATACAGAAAATATATTTTTATAAAAACTTACAAGAAGAGAATGAGGATAATATCCTGTTGTGTAATCTTCAATACCAACAGTTTTCAGGGCACGATGTACATATGTTGAAGGTGATGGTGCCATCCACGTTGGTTTCTTAATTTTGCTCATTTTTGTTGCAACATACCCTGGCAATAGACACTGGACAGTGATTCCATATTTTTTGTATTCCGTCGCTAAGTCTTTAGAGAATTTTGAAACAAACACCTAAAAAAATGAAAAGTAAGTGTTGAGAAATTTACATTTAGGAAAAATTATTATCTAGTGACCAAAAGGAAAAAAATTCAGAAGTTTTACACACTTAGTATATTTAAATGTATTAGTATATTTAATTACTAATGAAAAAGTGAAAGATAATAAATTTCTAGAGAGTGAAAGTGTGTTGAGAGGACATCACCGTGCAACACACCAAATTCTTTAACTGCAGGGTTAAAGTCATTCTTATCAGTATTGACCATTCAGGTGTTTGGAAAAATTTCCAGTAGGTCCCCAAGTCTAAAATGAATTGTTCTCTGACCAAAGGGAAAACCAACCCTAGTAAAAACTATGAACTGAAAATTTCATACACTATAGAGTATAAGAAATTAAATTGTTGTTATTGAAAAAGAGTAAAAGTTTTACTAAATGTACCAAAGTAACAAATTAATCTACTTACTAACTAAACAAAACAAGATCTTTGATTCATCTCGACCATTTGGCATTTGGTTTATGTTTGTAACGCAATTTTGGCCAAACGCACTGACCAAATGTTTTGAAATTTGGTATAAAGTTACCTTGAATAAAGCCTAAATGACATGAATGTAAGATTTTTACATTCACTTCAGTTTCAAGATGGTGACCTTTGATTTAATGATGACGAATATAATTACTGGCTATTTCTATAATACTGGCTAAGCAGCTAGTTCTATCATAATATTGACCCCTTTAAGGAGAAACGTCATAAAATTTCAAAGAAGTTGGTTCAGTAATTTTTTGTATAAATATTATGGCTACTGGTTTAATTGGTGGAATGGTTTAATTGGTGGCAAGTGTGTCACAGCACTGTCTTGGAGTGGTGTTTAGGCAATTAATTAAGAATATACATGAGGTCTACTATTCTTTGAATACTAGGTAATAATTACATGGTAACTGTGACTGAGAACTTAGACCATTACATTAT
Organism: Callitettix versicolor; assembly: GCA_022606455.1. Classification (NCBI taxonomy): domain Eukaryota; kingdom Metazoa; phylum Arthropoda; class Insecta; order Hemiptera; family Cercopidae; genus Callitettix; species Callitettix versicolor. Next base: position 25,791,286 of record CM040182.1, read on the forward strand.
GACACAGCGACCAAAAACACTGCAGTTTTCAAATGTTGTCTCCCCCAGAGATACAGATACTTACTGTAAAGGCTAAAAAGTATATAATTTGTCCTTATAATTAAAAATTTTTTGGTAAGAAGTCAAAAAATAAATAATAAACTGCCATAAAGTGTTCATAAGTTCAACCTTTAGTGTCAGAATCTCATAAAATGTGAGTTTTGTAGTTTCAAAAAAAATTCTGGTTCCACTTTTGTCTATGGGGTATTTCATAAACCTTAGACCTCGCAGTAGGTCAGACAGCCTAATACCTCCTTATCAGCTACAGTCCTCGCTATACAACTAGTTTTGAGGCAGTAGATTTGCGTAAAGTGGACCAATAAGCCTGCTCTCGTCCAGAAAAATAGTCCAAGTCTGAACCTGTTTCCACTATGCAAAAGGATTTTGAATTAGCTGATAATTTAGAATGTGAATTTTAAAGATTAGGAATTCAAGCATGCACTATTGGTTGAATTTACATTCAAAAGATAAATACTGTATGTACATGTAATACATCTACATGTATAAGAATATAAGAATACAAATATTTGAATGAGTGAAGAAAAATACCAAATTTCATATGTTTTATGATTCAAATTTTATTGAATAATTTTGTAAAATGAATAAATAAAATAATACGAATTTAGTACAAACTAATATTAAATATTAATTTTAAATCTACTCAATAAATACAAAAATCATATGGTCCTATATGCAACGAAAATTGTAATGGAAGGCCTACTTATTTAACACCAACAACTTAGTTCAGTAATTACTCTATTGTTTTTTCTTACACATCAAGTAGTGTTTTTCTTAAGTTGTCATGGAAGTTTATCGAGTTCCAGGTTTAAATACAGAAAGATTGTTTTTCAAAAATATTTGAAACATTCATGTCAGTATAATGAAAATCAAAAATTCAGAATTTTATTGTGATAAAAGTAAACATATATAAAATTTGTAAGTGTTTTATACACACGAGTTGCACTCATCTGATTTACAGCAGAATATAAGAGTCCATTTAAATATGATATAATCATATTTATTTTTATTATAGACCGCATCCTACTTGTAAACAAAAGTAATGAAATCCCCCCAATATTATATAGTCAAAAAAAATATTATTATTGGTCTATCAATAAAAAGTGCTACAAAAGAGTTCAAATAATAGTTATAACTACAATAATGTTTTGAAAATTTTTAATATATAATTATATTACAATTATATAGCAACCAAACCAATTTTGAAAGCTCTTAAAAATTGTAAAATTGATTATACTAGTTTTGTTACCAAGGCGCTAAAGTCGCTACGAACGCTGTTAAGCAGGATCCGGTGACATTGGCTTGCAGCTTGGTTCCCCCTCTCCCAATCCCCAATCCGTGAGCTGTCTACGACGCTCGGTTTTGGCTTGGCAAGCATTAGTAATTGAGTTATCACTTATGTTTTCCTCCAGGTGCGAATTACGCTCTGTGATTCATTTTTTGTGTGCAAAAAACAATGCGCCGGTGGACATTCATTCCCACTGTGTGAAGTCTACGGAGAGAAATGTATGAGCATACAACACATGCGCAAATGGTGCAGAGAATTCAAAGACGGACTTATATACGTTCATGATGTACATCGTTCCAGACGTCCATCTGTTTTGGACGAAATGATTGTGAAAGTGAAAGAAGCAAGGGTGACTGTTTTGGAGCCCTCCAAGATGATAGCAGACGTCAGAAAGACTTGCATTGATAACATTTTGACAGACCATTTAGGGTATAGCAAAATTTGTGTGCAAAGTGAGTCCCAAGACAGCTTACAGCAGACCACAAACGGCAACGGATTGATGCGGCTCGCAAATTTCTTCAGGCCTACAAAACCAATGGCGAGAAATTCTTGGACTCCATTGTCAATGGAGACGAGACCTTGGTACAATACATGACACCAGAAAAGAAAGAACAATCATGTCAGTGGAAACATCCAGAGTCGCTGAAGCTGCAAAAGTTCAAACAAACTCTGTCTGCTGGCAAAGTCATGGCGAGCGTGTTGTGGGACACGAAGTGGTTATTATTGTGCGAATTCATAGATACCGGCACAACAATTATTGCTGATCGCTACTGTGAAACATTAAAGAACTTTCCCAGTGCGATTCAAAAGAAGAGGAGAAGCATGCTCACGAAGGGAGTTTGTTTCCACCAAGACAAAGCTCGTCCAAATATCGCCCTTGTAACAACCGATCTGATCAACCAATTTGGATGGGATTGAATGAATTGTTATACAGAAAATTTATAACAAATCTATTAAAACTATCTGTATCTGTAGGGAGGATACTGTCACACATCCTCCCTACAACACGGACTTAGCCCCAAGTGACTACCATCTGTTCCCTAATTTGAAGAAACACTTATGTGGGATGCATTTCAGTACCAAAGAAGAGCTGAAAGAAAACGTTTTAAGCTACCTTCACGGCACGGCGGGAGAGTTTTTCGACTCAGGCATATAAAAGATGGTTCAACATATGCAAAAATGCATCGATCTTAAAGCGATTATGTCGAAAAATAGAATAAAGTGTAAGCTTTCCAAAAATGTATTATTCAATGCAAATAAACATGCTTTTCATTGTGAAAAATTATTGGGAACCTTATTTTATTGACAACCCTTGTACATGATTTAATATGAATATTTTTTGTAACGAAAATTTATTTTCTTTATGTTTTTATTTACTTTCTTGTAACCAAATCATGAACACCCCTCTCCCTTAACATGATTACATAATATTTGAGAAACCCTTCAAAGACATTCATTACTGAATTTCAGACTAAAAAGTGTCTTTTGATACTTCTCTGACCTTTTGATTATATACTGTGCGGCAGTCAAACCTGCATTTTTGAAAAGACTGTAGAAGGCTAGAAAAAAGGGCTGGGCTAGTTGTCAAGGTTACCGTTGTGTTCCCCATCTGTAAGTGTTTGAGTCACCATGGAACATTGGTCAAAACTACAACGGTCATTTGCCGTGAAAGTGTTTTACCAAAGCAGAAAGGCTTCATAGTTGTGGGTAGCTACAAAGCATACCTGACCTTACACCATAAGATTTTTTCTTGTGGGAGTACCTAAAGATTAAGTGTATAAAGAACGACCTCGTACAGTTGAAGAACTCAAGGCAAGAAACCGCCTGAAAATTCAAAAAATTCCTCAGCTTATGCTCTGTGGTGTGATGAACAACTTCAGAAATCGCCTGCAAGTTAATTTTAAGTAATGAATAATTATGTTTATGTTTCTTAAATGCTTTTTAATGTATAAGATGGTAGAAATAAAATTTTGAAAAATGCATCTGTTTATTATTCACAGCCTTTTCAAAAATGCAGGATTGACTGCTGCACCCTATATTTAATCAAGATCTACTCTTTTGTCTCTTTCAATTGCTAGTTGACTAGGCATTTTCACAGAATTATTAAAACAAATATTAGGAACTTCAAAATTTTATTAAATTTTGTTATATTCAAACCTACAGCTCCTGACTTCTTTCATGTAAATAGTTACCCCACAAATTATAATTTTCTCAAGGAATTAATTTACTGCCTTTTTACTGTTTCTTTTATATGCAACAGATGTATTAACTACATACATATGCATATATTTATTTGTTTATGCACAGTTGATAACAATTCGTATAAGGTACAGTGAAATAATAATGTTTAAAATTACTCTTCAAAGTAATGCGAATGCAGGATGGCATAGAAGTGCCAGAAAGTCTGTAGATCTGAGCTCTTGAATGAATGATTAAATTTTTAGGGTTACTATTGCACTGCGACCTTTGTAGATTTATTGTTCCCCCCTTTCTATATTCCTGAAATGCTCAGTTACCAATTCTACAGTCCTAGTCTATTTATAAAGTCAAGGATTTGGAGAGAATTCAAGGTGGGTAGCTGCCCCACTTCTAATCAGTGACTTCCCAGTTCCTTATTGAAGTGATTTCAGATGCTTGTTTTGCTAATTCCCTTTCAATTTTTCTTTCTCTTTATCCTCATTATAGAGGTTCTACTCCATTTGGCCTGCTTTTATTGTGTGTTGAGCTCCCACTCATTTTCTTTTGTTTTCTTACTTATAAAAAACACCCACAAGTAAATAAGGAAATTATATCTGCATATCCACATATACAAAGTGATTAAAACATTAATAAGGCTAAGATACATTGGGAGGTCACCAGGTATCCCAGGATTTTATTTGATACACCATTAGGCCAGTGTCATTCACTCCATCAGCACAGGTTGCTTTACAATTTCAAATTAGCTAAGCTATGTAGAGTAAATGAATGAATAAGTGTGTGTGTGTGTGTGTGTGTGTGTTTGTGTTTGTGTTTGTGTTTGTGTGTGTGTCTGTATCTCTGTGTGTATGTCTGTGTGTGTCCGTATCTGTGTGTATTTGTGTGTGTGTGTGGGTGGGAGGGTGGGTGTGGGTGTGTCTGTATCTGTGTGTGTGTGTGTGTGTGTGTGTGTGCATGTGTCTGTGTCTGGCTGTATCTGTGTGTGTGTGTGTGTGTGTGTGTGTGTGTGTGTCTGTATCTGTGTGTGTGTGTGTGTGTGTGTGTGTGTCTGTCTGTCTGTCTGTCTGTATCTGTGTGTGTGTGTGTGTGTGTGTGTCTGTATGTCTGTGTGTGTCTGTGTATCTGTGTGTGTGTGTGTGTGTGTGTGTGTGTATCTGTGTGTGTGTGTATGTGTGTGTATGTATCTGTGTGTGTGTGTGTGTGTGTGTGTGTGTGTGTTTGTCTGTCTGTATCTCTGTGTGTGTGTGTGTGTCCGTATCTGTGTGTGTGTGTGTGTGTATCTGTGTGTGTGTGTGTGTGTGTGTGTATCTGTGTGTGTGTGTGTGTGTGTGTGTGTGTCTGTCTGTCTGTCTGTATCTGTGTGTGTGTGTGTGTGTGTGTGTGTGTGCACACGTGTGTGTGTCTGTATCTGTATCTGTGTGTGTGTGTGCACGTATGTGTGTGTCTGTATCTGTATCTGTGTGTGTGTGTGTGTGTTTTAGGTTAATATATAAATTGACCTTTATTTAGATCAATTTATTATTATTTTTTTATTTTCATATTATCAAAAAAATATTAGGAGGCTGCCCGACCATAGCCTGTTAACCAGCCTGGCCAAACCACCTTTGTGTATGTCGAGTAGATGACAGAGTATGAGCTAGAGATACGGTAGGATCACTAAGACCATCAGCTGCTCACTTCAGCTGCCTTTGCCAGACTTTTCAACATAAAAATTTGGACATCAATTTTGTTGCAAAGTTTTAACACAGATGAAATTACTTGCTAGGTAATGAAATTGTTTATTAAGTAACGAAACTGTTTAAGCTAATACAAAAAAAAAATTATACCAAGCGTGTCACTTGGCAATTTTTAGCATATCAGAATATTTGTTTACTTAATGTTTTGCAACTTTATTAGCTTTTGGAAAATGATTTATATTACACAAAAGAGATAGCAGTGTGATGCAATTATTTTTGTATCTCATATGGTAAAAAACAGATACTGAAACAGATACAACAATGTTAAATAAATTACGCGATGATAACTTTAACGGTTTTTCGCCGTAAAAAAAAAAAATATTAAATAAATTGTGAAAAAACATTGAACAAACTCTCTCACATTCAATTATTTTTGCAAAAATCAAGTTATATGAATAAACCAGAAAATCAACCTAATTTCTCAAAATCACTTTTACCATATTTTACTTAAATTTTGGTCATATAACAAAAATCATAACTCAAATCAGTGTACCAAATTTGAAATGGAAGGAAATTACAATTTATGTGTAAAACGAAAAATAGAACTAACTAAATACACATGCCAAATTTCATTAAAATCATTTGATTAGTTAATTCTCCCTTGATGAGCACAGACAGATGGCCAGACATTCAAATAAAAAGCACTTTTTTGGAATCAGACGAATGGATACATTCATCAAAATTTTAAGATTGATTTTTTTCATGATCATCAACTGTGTGAAAATAAAAACAAAGAAAAATCTTTTTCTCATATTTTTTTCTATAAAAGTTTTACTCTATAAAAGTTCTCACTCTATAAAAGTTTTACCTTAGATGCACCATAAACAGAAAGTAAAGGACTCGGAATATCGGAAGCGGTTGAAGAAATATTGATGACAACTCCCCGTCTGTTCTCACACATTCCTGGCATCACAATCTGGCACATACCAAGAAGAGACACTATGTTGCACTGGATAATGTCTTGGTAAATTTTGGCTCTTTGTGGTAGTTCCAGGAAGTAGTCTGGGTGTGGGTAACTTATTCCCACATTATTGACTAACACTCCAACTTCAAGACCATAAAGTTCTTTCTCGATGTGGTTGAAAACTTGGCTGCCATCTGAGAAATCCGCTTCGATAACTTTTGTATTCACCTTGTAATTCTCTTCTGTTAAAAAAAACACAATTATGTTTATTTCAAAAAAAAACATCAAAATTTTATTTTTAGAGTACAAAATAAAATTAATTTTCTTTAACAGAAAGCAGGGTGAAGCAGGGTAGTGGGCTTCAGCTATCCCACCGAACATCTATCTTGTACTTGTACTCTCGCTAAACCTACTGTAAAACAATTGCCAAACAATTCTAAAGCAGGTTATTCAACCTCGTAAATTCTACGTTCAATACAGTTAGACAAGTTAGAACAGCTAAAAGTAAACTTCTACAGGAACACCAAAGTAATATTTTCAATGAATAAAATATACTTCTATTATTCTGCCTGGTATATAATGGTTAGAGAATATTTTAAATACAGTTATAACTAGGTTTACCTATTTTCAGGTATCTTAAATGGGACATGGATTAGAAGGTTGCTAAATAACAATTTACAATACATGATAAAAAGGGGGCAGGTTTTAATAGTTTACCCGAGCTCATTTGAGGCAAACTTTACCCAACGTTTACCAAAGGTTTTGCCCTTTACCGTACGTCTTCCTCATTACTTTCTAACGTTGATCCCATTTAGGCCTACGAAATGAAAGGATTAGGTTACATTAATCCCTTGATGTACAGTAAGTCTGTACACTAAAAAGAATAATGTCTAGAAAACTAGCATTTAAACATTATTTAAAATAATAACAATAATAATTTATTCATTTACAAAAAACCTATTTTACATAATTTGTAGTCAGTTAGGAAATACCTGATTACTTTTCACAGTTATAGTATACAGGTTGAAGAGAGGAAAACAGTAAAAAAAGATAAGATTACAAACAAACAAAATCACTACAAGAATATTTGAGACTTGGGACAAATATTGATGTCAGAGATGAAAATTATAATTATTTTTATTTTATAACGTGATTCATACATTTCATTTAAGATAGGTAATCATTAAAATACTTGAATAACCACTATCTAATCTTAAAAAAGTAAATACATCTTGCTAAAGAAGAATGAGTGCATGATTTTATTTTTACATAATCCTAAATAATTTAAAACTTAAAACTTCAGTTTCCTGGTCATAAACAACGTAGACCTGTCAAAGAAATTTAAACAAGTGTTTCGGTTTTTTCATCATTCCTATGGGTTTTCATCATTCTATTTCTCCATTAAATAAACCAGAGTTAACTGTCGGTCACAGCTTCTGAATATGTCTCACTCTGATGGGTCAACATTATAACTTTTTTAGCGCTCTTTGGGGCTGTTAAAAGATTATATAATCACTTGAAAGGTTAAGGTGTTGAAAATTTGACTTTTTATTAAAATAGGGTATAGTAGAAGTTGATTACATAATCAAAAAATAAAATTTTCCTTGCAAAAAATATTCATAATAGAAGCCACGATGAATATAAAATAGTGCTGCCATAAACGTCCATTCCTATCTTTAAAGTGAGATGAATATCCACACACAGATTGACATAAAAGTAAACACATTTTATTGCACTCAGGAGAATTGTAAACTCTCAAGATATATGAATAATGAATACATTTTCGCAATGAATAAATTTTCTTTATTCTACTGAGGAAATTTAGAGTTGGCACGATTAGTTTAGGCTCGTGACCTTGAGCAGCTGGACCGAGGCCAGGAGAGGAGAGTGTTTTATCATCTTTTCTGGAAGCATTTGCAAGCTAAGTTCATAAAGCTTATCACTGTCCACCTTATCAATTTCTGTAATAATTTACACAAAAACGGCTAATAGCAGCAGAGCCATGAAGTGTTTGTAGCCTGGATTAATTGTGCCAACAATAGTGAGTGAATATCGTGAGAAAGTAAAAATCATGATAATGGGTGGGTGGATGGCTGGATGGATATATTGTGATCATGCGAAAATTGATCGTAGGCCTACACACGCACGCACGCACGCGCGCGCGCACACACACACACACACACACACACACACACACACACACACACACACACACACACACACACACGCACACACGCACGCACGCACGCACGCACGCACACACGCACGCACGCACGCACACACAACTTTAGAGTTAAAATTTAGCAACATGTTCCAATCTGTTAAATACATGTTGCACCGTTTCAAAACTGTATTCAAATACTGGCTCAAAAAAAATTTTCAGCATTTTGAATACAAAATGACATTTAATGGAATGAAATGACATGAATGGAATGACATTTAGTACTGTATTACATGACATCTTAAATTAACATTTCAAATTTTATTAAACATGTTTTATGCCTACTGTTAAAATGATTGGGTTCAGCATTACTTTTGTTTTTAATGAACTAAGTATGATGGTGTGTGCTTTTTACCTCTAGCAATTCACAATTCACTCGTATGACTTTGAAGAATAGTACTTATGCCCAGTGAAGAAATCCACGACACATGCTTACTCAAAACTGAATTCTGTCTTAAAAGAATAAAAATTCTAACTATTTGAGACGCCACAGATGTGATGGGCTGCAGTTCGATGTAACCACAAGATCTGGTTGCTTAACATCTATACTCTACGCTACTTAAACTAATAAGGACGGGGGGTATCAACATTAATGGCAAGTTTAAATTTTATGGCATTAACTCTAGTCTTGAATCTATGAACCTTGAACCTATGAATCTATGAAGCTTGAAGTACAAAAGTTCAGAGATGCAGCAAACTGAGCAGTGCGTTAATCACCTTAGGCATGCTGGCTCCCTTGCTACAAGATACAACTTGACTGACCACAATATTATTTTAAAGGACCATAAGTAAAAGACAGATCATCCCCAGAAGAAATTTATTTTTTTCAGTCTGACACTTAATTGACACTTAATCTGACACTTAAACATAATTAATTAATTAATTAATTAATATATATATATATATATATATATATATATATATATATATATATATATATATACCTGTGGGCTTAGGACTCTAACAAAACAATTTTAACTTCCTGAACATGTGCACAGAGACCATTATGTTGTGTTACTAGGGTTTGGTTACAATGTTATAATAAACGTGCTACAGTCTATTCCATATCAAAGAATGCGGTAGAGTTTTGCCCAGGCAAGCTGGAACCCATGCTATCATATCATTAAATTATGAAAACATATCCGTTCCGTAATAATTCATATAAAATAAATTCTACATACATAAATTCACATAAAAACTTGAAACTAAGAGATTGTTCAAGAGATTTAATTCAAGCATATTTTAATATATGACATACTTATTTATCAAATGTATCCGCGATTGAAATCAAGTAGCTATTTTGACAGAGAATAGCACGCCGTCGCCAAGTGCGAAGATTGATATTGTTCAGTAAACTGCGTAAGCAGGTGACTGCTTCTTGGTGGAATTCGAAGGTGATTTAACAAATTTTAATCACATATTTGCCGGGGAAAATTTAACCACTACTTTAACGTTTAACCACGTTACTGTTTTTAGATTAGCTGATAGTGCATCATAAAATATCAAATAATTAGGATTATGACCTATTCTTCCCGTCAGTGATCTATCCACTCACCTCGTAAAGGCTACCGCGGTTTCGAAACTCTACCGTTTCATCTTCAGGCCCTTATACAAAATGTTAAATCCCTCTGTCGAGGTCGTCACAAAGTCAAACAAAACATTAAAACATACATCACAAACACTGAGCACAATTACACGTTTAAAATATTCACCATGAAATTCGGCTTGGCCAAGCTACACACGCGACTCGTACGTTACATTCCGGACTGCGGAGTCTCCATCATTAGTAGCGCGCCTGTCATTGTCATCAGTTACGGTGCATCTGTTGGTTTTTGTTACTTATTCAAATCACTTATCCTTAGAGCCATGTCATATATTAAATTTGATTTAAATGAAAGTTTTTCATTGAGGATGTTGTGGGGGTCTGATTTTTTGCTCTTGTAAATCTCAAACTCTTTAATCGCATTCATATAACTGCTTTTATGACATAAATGTAATATTTCCATGTTTGTATGGATGTCTTCGAATTTATGGTTTTTGTTCATAAGATGTTCTGCGAAAGCCGAGTTGGTCGAAAATCAATCGAGTTGTAAAATATCAATCACTTTAGAGAATTAAAATTTTGTGCACGATATATTCAATATTGTTTTAAACTGTGTTCGAGATTCAAAGATAATATTGTATACTTTAAATCATATTTTTTATTGACTAATGACTAAATACACACAGACACACACGCTCCCGCACATGCAAACGAGCGCGCGCATACACACACACACACACACACACACACACAAACATTTTCTCTATCTCTATCTCTCTCTCTTTCTCTCTCTATCTCTCCGCCCCCTCTCTCTCTCTCTTTTTCTCTCTTAAACACACACACACACACACACACATTCTCTCTCTCTCTCTCTCTCTCTCTCTCTCTCTCTCTCTCTTTCTCTCTCACACATACACACAAACACACACACACACACAAACATTTTCTCTATCTCTATCTCTCTCTCTTTCTCTCTCTATCTCTCCCTCTCTCTCTCTCTCTCTCTCTCTTTCTCTCTTAAATACACACACACACACACTTTCTCTCACTCACTCTCTCTCTCTCTCTCTCTCTCTCTCTCTCTCTCTCTCTGTCACACACGCGCGCGCACACACACACACACACACACACACACACACACACACACACACACACACACACACACACACACAAACACTCACTGAATATATACAGTGTGACTATTTTTTTCAACAAAAAAACAATGAACAATATTCAGTAACCAATACATACACCAATACACCATTGCTTCTTGAACCAGCCCAGTAGATAGGTTCAAAGGGTGTCAGGTAGGCTAGGACGAAACGTGTCGGCCGTATGCATTTTATTTATATTCACATTCACTCTCAAGTAATATGGAATGGATTGTAATTCGAATAGTGCTGAATATTGCTGTAGGTTATTATTTTGTCAAGTAATCGCTTTACTTACGTATTTCTGCAGCCACAGCGTCTAATTTAGTTTTGCTTCTGCTGATAAGTACAATATCCATTCCAATCTTCGCCAACTGAAAAATAAATCATACTACTTATAGGAAGCTAAATAATCACGAAACGCATTGTCTCGCTGATGTGATGAAAGCGGATTTACAAACATAATTTTATCTTACATACATTTTTAAAATCTGTTGTAATAATAGTGAATGTAATGATCATGAACGTGTATGTTATATAGGGTTATTATTCCACTGTGACCTTTAACAACCATAATTAACAACCAAATCTGCATAAATCAGAATTTCAGATTTTCAAATTACGTTGGAAAGAAAAATATACCATGACCACAGTCAGATTATTTTTTTTATTTTGAAGAGAATTTTAAAATTAAAAAAATGTTAATTTAAGCCGATTTTAACGCTTATTACGATTGCAAAAAGGAAACCCCTTTTGCCATGTAAACAAATTAATTTTATATGAATAGAAATAATTGTCAAATTACTTTACCGTGATGCACGTTTCTTTAACGTGGTTACCATCTTCAGGGAGATACAAAAGGAACCGGTTATAGATCAGCCACTTAGAATTTCTCGCGCATGTACGAGAATTCCCCTCCAACAGATTAGGGAGGCTGCCAATCTGAGTCTACAAACTGTTACCACTCAGCGATAGTCAAGGAAAAGAGGGTACTATGGTGAAAGAGTGGTGACTCGACATCTTACTCGCACGTTTATTCTATCTATCTACTGGTGCTTTTAACAGGCCGTTTTCAAAGCGGCTGACCTATAATACCTTACTTCTCTTTGATATACCTTTGAAGATGGCAGCTATGTTACCGAATTATATAGCCTACCAGGGTAAAGTAATTTGACTTGATATTTTTTCGTTCACATTAAATTAACCTATATTTTGTGGTAAAGGGGTTTTCTTTTTTAAATTGTGTATTACGCGACATTGCTCTTTGAATATTTTCAGAAGGCAGCCGCACCGGGCCCTGCGCTTAAAGATGTCCCATACTAGAATAAATATAAGTTTAAAAAATAAAAAACCTGAGTTGAAAATTTTGCCTTAAAGTTTCAGAGTAAATCAAAAATAAATGGACCACAGTAGAACATTTGAGTAGTATTGTCATCGCTTAAACAACATAGGAACTGAGTTACACAATCTAGTTTCGCTTACTGACACCAAAACAACCATGCTAAAAATCCCGGTACTTCTCTCCCGGCTTGAAAAGAGCCTTAGCCTGCAAAACCTAATTCATTGCCGTCAACTAAAACTCGTTACCGACTGGTTCGCAGTGCACACGTATCTCGGGACTATACTGCACTAGACTAATACACTCTGCCCAAGCACTACTGCATCACATCTCATCTCCTGTGCACAAAAGCTTCATTCTGATTAGTGCGTACTTTCCCTAGTTTTAACAATGGAATTCTGAGAAATTATGATTGCCGCCATAATTTCGAGAATAAATACAGATCGAAAACCGTTGTTCGGCAGAATATCGAGGAGGACCACCCACTGCACAACTACACAGCAGCGGGCCAACAGCACAAGACACAACTTGCTCGGGAAGAAATAGGACGGATCCGGCCAACTACAAACGAACGAACCATCCCAAACCGGAATAGTGCCTCGCCAGCCCGCTGTCGACCTGGTAATCTCCCGGACTTCTATTTTTCCCGTAGCCTACAACAGTACATTGGAGTTAAGTGGACTGCGATTGATTGGGATAGGGGTTGGCGGGGGAATGTGACTCACAGTAGGGTCTACTCAGCTGATGAGCTCGCCTGTAAGTACAGACTTGACATTGACCCCTTCCTTCCCCTCTTCCAATTACTCAGTCTTCATATTATTCAGGCAATTACTGCCAATTACCCAGGCAGGGGGTTGTAACCCCCATTAATAAATAACTTTAAGATGTTTAACATATTTTCTAATAGCCCAACTATAGTTAAGTTTTTAAGTCATTATTTGTCTCGCAACAAACCCCAAACACACTAATAAAGCAACTACTGAATGGCTACACTATTGTACTAAATATTAGTAACGTTTGGGTTTTACATGCTTAGTGAAATGTATTAGGGTTATTCATTGCAGTTATAACATAAGACAGAAAACAGAGCATAGGACATGAATAATTTTTGTGGAAGATCACTATAAACTGACGTTATAATAATTATTTAATGGATAATTCACAATGCTGAATATCCATAGATAAATCAGCATTTCCCCAGACGAAGTTCTAGATGAATTTTCGAGGATTATGCAAAATTGATTTCTCTTGGAAAAACTTCATAATGTATTTTTCACTTCTATAAATATCGGCCAGTCGAAGAAAGTTCATAGTAATACAAAATAACGGACCCGATTCGAACAAGTTACGGACTACCACTGACGGCGCGCTTCGGCAGAGGCTCGCTTATCGCGTAAACAGAGATAACGACAGAAGAGATTAAAAAAACGCTTTTAAAATGACTAATTACAATCACTTGACTAGCTTGTTCACAAAAAGCATATAACTTTACGTTTAAATATAGCAGGCTTTAGCCTACTGGTTTCGAATCTACGACCTTGAGGTGTACAAATTCAGAAACGCAACTGACCGTTTTAACCACTTCGGAGACGCATTGCTAAATGAAATACCGACAAAATCGAAAGAGAAGGTTAAAATCAACACCAACAAAAAACAACTCAGTATGAACAAATAATGTTTACAGAACCGGCCAAGGTTAGGTGAAACGATTGTAAACAAGTGGAATCCATATTTATTAAATAAGTACGAACAAATAGACATGGCTTGTCAAGGCTAAACTGTCGCTATAGTTGTTACCAAGGACAGACTGATTGTAAATATGTAGGCTATACATAAAAAACAGACTAAGCTGTTATAAAACTTATTGACGGATCTGGGATTCTTGTAAGGGACGCAAATATAATTACTAAGGGATTCCGTGGTCGATGTGGTTAAAGCACCTATCTCTGAACTGCGCGTCTTAAATTACTTCCGTTTCGTTTCACTTACCGTTAACGCTGATCTCTAAGTCCTCATTAGTCTAACTGACAAAGTATGGACGTTACGCAAAAAATATTATATATATGTATATATATTAACGTTCAACTATTGTGCACACTTGGGCTAATGCAGACGATGGGATGATTTATAGCGTATGAAATAAAAACTAGTTATAACGCGTATATGAAAACCCGTATCATTGTACCAATGTCATCAAAACTAATACTATTTAAATTGGACAAATTTCACGATTTGGTAAAAATGCACGTTTCATTTGTTTGTATTACAATTAAAATGTCCAAAAACCTACAATATCAATACACTGATGCCATTTTTACGGATACCTTTGATTTAATAATTTTTTTAAGATAATAAAATTAATTTTATCCATCTCATGTATCTCGATTTTAAAATTATGTCCTAGTGACCACCTACTGAATTACTCGAACCTCCATGCAAAATTTCATTGCTCTAACTGTTGCCATTTTAGATTATTATTATTTTAAAGGAAAAGCATATTGAGGCTATTATCGCTACCCTAAATGTAAGTGTGAGTATACAGTGTTAAAGTCATAAGTGTAGTGTTGTAAGTGTAAGTGTGGACGTCTGAATCCTCTCAATAGGTGCAGCTTGTCTGCACTCCCCTGCGGGGTGCCATTTTAGAGATATAATTTGATGGAAGTGTTGCTATCACTCTTCGATGGTCGCCTGATACATTTTATGTTCTTGTGAAAATATTTATTTTGATCCAGCGAATAAGGCTAAAATAATTCAATCTGTAAAATATATCTATTCAATAACTGAAAATACCAAATATTATGCACGCTCACACAACAATTCCACTTGGTAGAATTTTCGTTCGCTTATAATCCCCCTTAATTATTAAATTTTGTAAAAATGATAAAATAAATTATCTTAATAGTGTTGCAGATTATGTATGCTAAGTTTCAAGAATTTACAACGAAAACAATATTTTTCTAAAGTAAAATTAATAACCCCTTTTTACACCTTTGAATTTTGGAAAATCCCTTTTTAGAAAATCTCTATACGAGAAACAAGATTATTACGTTCGCAAAAATCGTATCTGGCATATGTACAAATTAAAACCAGATGGTTATCGCTCCAAATCTAAAATCGAACTGAAGTAAGCTATCACGTGCTTGTTCCTTTTATAACCTCCGTATGACGCAAATAGATTTTTTTTTTTACTTAAGGCGAAAAGCACATTAACGCTATTATCGCCTCCCTAAATGTAAGTGTGAGTGTAAAATGTTAAAGTCGTAAGTTTAGTGTTGTAAGTGTAAGTGTGTGTTAGACTCGGGTACCGCGAGGGACGTCTAAATCCTCTCAATAGGTGCAAATAGAAAGAGGGCTGGATTGAGCTGACTATATTGACGCTCATTAGCCATGTTGATTACGTCCAGTAAAATTGACAAAGGCGATTGCACTTAGCTCGAACACAACTAACGGCAAGACGTCTAGGATAGAACTTCCTGCCCTTCAACCACGGGATATTGGACTTAAGCTGCACTCTTAAGATTCAAGGTCATCTTCCACAGTGAGCTAGACCGCCCCTGACTCTTAATATACACTTAAACTGCAAATGATACAATTTTGATTAAAAAGCACTTAATAACTTCACATAAATATTTTCTGTAAAGAAAAAAATTATTTTCTGATTACGTAATCAGCCTGTATATCCTTATTCCTTTGTGAAAAAGTAATCAAATCTAGAACACCCCCTCCCCTAATGTGAATATATAATATTCGAACGGTTCCTTTATTATATTTTTCCACCCAACGTTCTTGAAGTTAAAACAACATAAGACTCACGCTACGTAAAACCATAAAACCAGTTACAAAACGGAAAAGAACAAGTGTCTGTAAACAAGCAATGCCAAGGTGACATTTTTCTTACCGGTTTTACAAATTTATGAGTTACTTATGCCTTTTTCAATGCGAAGTATTATATAAACCTGTTTCAACTACTACTTTTTTGCGTAAAACCGCACAACTCTTTAGGCCGAGAAAACTGAGCAATTATATATATCCTTTATTAATATTAAGCAAATTTCCAATAATCCCAAACTATTTAACCTTAAACACACACAAAATTGTTAGTGTGTATTAGCACGATCTACGTTAATTTATTTGTTAATATTTTTTAATATAAAGTTAACGTTTTTTTCTGATTATTTTTTTGTAACGTAAAACATTTTTTTTGTCCTCAAAAACTGACGGAGTAGTGATTTTGTTTTGGCACAAAGAAAACTGCTTGGTTAGCGTTAAATAGTACCTTACTTCAAATATAATAAAATTTTAATCACTCATCTGCACAAATAATATAAAAATCTACGTTCCATACAAAACCATTTCAAGTTTTCTTAGTAAAAGTCTTTTTTTTATTGGAAAACATTTTTATCTCGTTATTTGCTTATAAATGGGTACAATAATTCAAGTCCTATATAGGTAGGAAGGGATAATAAAAAAAAAATCAAAATAACTTTTAATAAAATTGTAGTGTATGAAATAATAGTTTTAGAGCAATTTTGTTACTAAAATTAAGGGTTCTTTTTAATAAGAACTACTGTAACGTTTCATATAGAATAAAGTTTCTTTACGGCTGTCTAATAACATAAAGTTCGATTTTTTAAAATTGCAACGTTATCAGTTTTTCATAGCGTTATAAAAATGCTTTTACCGTTTCATTCGTAAAAGCAAGTACTTCCAGAGAAAAATCTGATGATCACGCTTTTCTGGAGTTTACCGCACCCATTTATATCTAAATATTGGCACCACCGAGATATCTAAATATTGGCACCACTGAAATATCTAAATATTGGCACTACTGAGATATCTAAATATTAGCACCACTGAGATATCTAAATATTGACACCACTGAGATATTTATACATTGGCACCATTGAGATATCTAAATATTGGTACTATCGAGATATCTAAATATTGGTTCCATTGAGATATCCAAATATTGGCACCACTGAGATATCTAAATATTGGCAATGTATATTGGCCATATTTTAATTAGGCCCATTAGTCAAACACTATTGTAACATATAAAATATTTCTGCGAGTGTGGTTTAAAAAAAATGACTTACTTCTTCAGCAAACGCCTTCCCCAAGCCATCTGTGCACCCTGTGACCACTGCAACAAAAACAAAACTAACACTCAGTACTTAAGTGAATGCTAGGGAAGGACAAATTGATCATTTTTAAACCTTTTGAAACCAAACCTTTTTTATACCAGTCAATCTATGCAAAAAGAAAAAATGAACCCTCTTCCCTTTCTGAATATTTAAGATTTTACTGCTTAAGCACCTGTTTATATTTAAAGCTCGCGTTTTTTTCATACGATGTGGCAAAAAAAGGATTGTTCATATTAATTCTTCTCGTTAACGTTCAACGGTAGGCTTACGTGTGAGGAAGTTAAGGGCTTCTTGGAAAATTTAAAAAAATTACTATTATTTATTTATTTATTTATCGAGCTTTCCGATAGAAAAGCAGTTAGGGGGAGCAGCTGATCGACACACGCGTGCACACGTACACACACACACACACACACACACACACACACACGCGCGCGCGCGGCCATCCACAATCACACAAACTAATGCGCGCGCACGCACCCACTCGCCCACACGTACACATAAAGATATGAGCTCGCGCGAACAAACACGCACACATTCATTACTCTGCATAGCTTGGTTAGCTCAAATGTAAAACGATCCAAGCGTATGGCGTGAGTAGTGTATCAAACAGAGCACTGGGATACCTTTCGACCCTTATCTGTTCTTGCTGAGCTCTGTATGGACGGACCACATCTCCCTACGTACTCGTGGAAACAACCAGAGTAAAAATGTAAAAGAATATGAGCGGAAAGCCGGCGAAAAGCAGCATAATCTCCGTAATATGGATCCAGAGAGAGAAAATTTGAAAGGTGATTTGCAGAGCACACATCTGCAGGCACCTCTATAAGGAACTGGGAAGTCACCAAGTGAGGGAGTACTCACCTTGAATTCTCTACAAATCCTAGACTTTACAGATATTCGGGCCTAGGACTGGAGAAGGTGCTGTAACTGATCATCTCTTTAATATATAAAAGGGAGGCAATAGATCTATTAAGGTGGCAATGCAACAGTAACCCTAGAAGTTCATTGATTTGTAACTCTCTTCGTAATGAAATAAAAATCTTAAAAATAAAGGAAAATAAATACAAAAAAGAAGAAATAAATATGAAAAGTATTTCTACAGAAATGTAAACTTTGGGTTCTAAAAACAAAACCAAAAAAATATAAATCATAGGACAGAAATCTAAAATTATTTTCCTTTTAATTATAGCAAAAAATTACAGCTGGCGTCGGTTTGTTTCAACTTGACTTATTCACGAATAGCAAATCTCTTTTATTTTAAACTTGTTTAACTAGAGTTATGATATATCATAATTACCGGTATTTTAATAAAATCAGATAAACCGATTTTGGGAATTTAGGTATTTTTTTATGTAGCTTCCGAATCAAGATTCTTTGTGGAACTACTGCAGTTCAATGTGAGAAATTATTTTATTTTAACTTTTATTCAATTCCTACTATTAGTTCACACTCTCCCTATATATATTTATTTATATATCTTGTTCAAATTTTCAATCGTTAATAAAATACTTTCTATTAATCCCTTTAAGTTAAAATAAATTTGTTTAAACTTGTAGTGGATGATACTTGATGTTAATATAGTTTTTTGTCAAATATTAATATCGCATATTTGCACATACTATACGATAGGATTTCCTTACGTAATTCCTACTATTATTCATCCACTCAAGTTCAAATACATTTTTTAAAAGTTGTAGTGGATGACACTTGATATTAATACAGTTTTTTGTTAAATATTAATATCGCATATTTGTACAGACTATACGATAGGTTTGATTTAAATAACACTTATGTTCTATCTTATGTTGGTTTTAGGAATCGCAGCACGCAGCTGTCTCGCTGACGTGATGAAAACGCATGACCTAAGTAGGAATTTTTTTAATTTTTTTTTATATTAGTTGTTTTTGTGTATTAATCACTACCAAATTTGAGCAATCATCTAATGACTTCGGAAAACCTGAGCTATTACCAGCGACACTGTCAGACTACCTTAGGAACTGGAAGGCATCATAACAAGAAAAAGTTTTGATGTTTCAAATATATTTTTAAGTTCGACGTTATTTTCCTTAATTAAGCTGGCCTTGATACGGAAACACAGGCCTGGTAAATAGGAAATGACCGATTGGATCCTTAGGCAAATCCTGGAACCTTAAATATAAAACACGGTTATGAGATTGTGACAATGGGCTTTTAATTAACCCGAGTGTAAAAATAACCCAAAGGTTATATTGTGACAAGCAGCTGTTTTTCAGACGTGTGGAAGCGAATTTCTAATATTACAATTTTTTTAATCTTACAATCAAAATCGATTAATTGAAAATCTAATGTCACCATTACAATCAGCATTAATATCTGCAAAAATTACCACATTAATCTTCCAAATTAAACTGAAAGAAACAAATATGGACAATGACCGCCGTCAAATACATTTTTTAAAATTTCAATAGGTTTCGAAAATTCTAAATGCTAATTTATGCAGGTTTTAAGAACCAGTGTACGATCAAAAAGTTATGAACTTGATATGGCCTCCATTTCGAAACAATTACGGATTTTGCTGGATACTACCGACAGATTAGATTGGATGGTTGTATCACTGTAGAGGCTCCATTAGAACAAGACAGCGGGGAGAGTTAACAATGCCCCATGTTTTGATTCATTATTACCCAACAGTAACATTTGGAAAAATTTTAAGCATTGAATATAAATGTACTAGAATGATAACCCATATGAGAATTTGCTGCTGATGGCACACACGAATTCGCGCACACACACACGAACACACACACACACACACACACACACACACACACACACACACACACACACACACACACACACACACACACACACACGAGCGCACACACGCACACGCACACGCGCGCGCACACACACACACACACACACACACACACACACACACACACACACACACACACACACACACACATACACACACACATACACACATGCACGCACGCAAACATATATAAATACACACGCGCGCACGCGCACACACACACACACATACACGCACGCGCGCGCACACAAACATACACGCGCACACGCACGCACACGCACGTGCGCGCGCAAACATATATAAATACGCGCGCGCGCGCGCGCACACACACACACACACACACACACACAAATACACACGCGCACGCGCACCCACACAAACATAAATAAATACACGCCCCCACACACACACACACACACACATGCACGCACGCAAACTTATATAAATACACACGCGCGCGCGCACGCACACAAACATATATAAATACACACGCGTGCGCGCGCGCGCACACACACACACACACACAAACATACACGCGCGCGCGCACACACACACACACAAACATACGCGCGCGCGCACACACACACACACATACATTCTTTTTCATTTTCCACTTATATTACAAATCAAGAAATTAACATTTTGTGTTGAGCACTGTTCCGCGCAAGTACAGTAAGACGTCTGATATCAGGATTAATGTGGCACCGGAAAATCCTTATAGGGTACAGTAACATCCAAATTGATACGAGTCTATTATAAGGCGCGATAGTGTTTATGTTACCGTCAAAGGAATCGCCTACAAAACGCAAAATGACACACATCAGTGCTGAATGTATTGTAGCACAAGATTGAAGTTAAAAATTTATTTATGGTTAAAACGTAATATACTGTGCGCGTGCGTGCGTGCGTGCGTGCGTGTGTGTGTGTGTGTGTGTGTGTGTTGTGTTTGTTTGTTTGGAAACAATAAGGCAGACAATATTAATTACACGTTTTATTTAATGTAGTTATCACTTACGATGATGTACAAACATTACAAACATATACAAACATTATGACGTATACGATGATATACAAAGCAGTAACTGTAAATATTACCGCGCTACTAGTGAAGCCGAAAACATGACACGTTACTATACAGCTTAAAAACGTAAAAACAACAACATAAGAACAACCCAGTAATCGAGCCGGATATCGGAGGTTTCGGATATCAGAGGGCCGGATGTGTGAGGGTTTACATGTATTTCCATTGTGACAACGTGATAGAATGTTTAACGGACAAAGCTTAACACAACAAACACTGCAAATAGACTATTGTTCATCAATATCTATTCAAGGAAATGAAAGTGTTTGGGAATTTTATTTCTAATCTACACACTGATGGAGCAAGAGGATCTTTTAATTAGGTACAGTGTTCTACTGGCGATTTTGGAAAAAGACCTTCCATCACGGTAACACCAATACGAGACCTTGAAGTAAACACCGATAGTGACCACTATTTGAAGGCCCGGGAATACGCCTTGGCGTGCGTTGACACTTACGCTTTATTATTTACATACAGTTTATTAATATACAGTGATAGTCAAAAGTATTTGGACACCCGAATAACTTTTTAGTTTATTAATGGAAAAAACCAAATGCACGAAATGTTAATTTATAAGGCATAAAGATGTACATTTTAGTACATGTAATATGAGGCAATTCTGCCTCGAGACAAAGTTGCCTCATGCAGTAAAATTTACACCTTTGTGCCTTCTAAACATTTCGTAAGGTTGGTTTTTCTCCACACATAAACAAGAAAATTATTAGTCAAGACAACATTTGACTAATCCTGTAAAGTAATATAACTTGCTGTTCAATGATAGAACCGATGATGCCGGGCGGGAAGGTGTTCATTACTTGTTTGTATTTTGCAATTACTTGTTTCACAAGTTGACCCTGTAGTCATAATTACCGGAACGTTAGGGTAGGATTTTGAGAG
This sequence comes from Callitettix versicolor, assembly GCA_022606455.1. NCBI lineage: Eukaryota > Metazoa > Arthropoda > Insecta > Hemiptera > Cercopidae > Callitettix > Callitettix versicolor. Next base: position 25,813,643 of record CM040182.1, read on the forward strand.
GCAGTGAAAGACAGACAGACAGCGAGACAGACAGGGAATTTTATCACCTCTCCTCTCTCTCTCTCTCTCTCCCCTCTCTCTCTCTCTTTCTCTCTATCCCCCTCCCTCTCTCCCCTCCCCCTCTCTCTCTCTCGCTCCCTGAGCTACAAGTTCAGAAAAAACCATGCAGCGCTGCCTATCGGCGGGTGCTGCAAGTAGCGTTGTCGGCCGAATAAAATGGGTTGACTTTTTCAAGCAAGACGTGTACTTCTTATAGATTCTGTAATCATTGGTTACGGTATTCATTCGTTACGGATTAACGCCCCAGGCCAAACTTTGACATTATGCCCCGATTATCACGACCACTATCACACCCCATCCTCTCCTCACACCTAAAAGTACAAGGAAATTAATTTCCATTCTGTAGTAAAAGTAGCTCCTTTTTGTATATTACGCTACAGTGTTTTGTACTAATATATTACGCCTCAGTGTTTTGTATTTTTATATTACGCCACAGTGTTTTGTATTTGTATATTACGGCAGTGTTTTGTATTTGTATATTACGCCTCAGTGTTTTGTACTTGTATATTACCGGCAGTGTTTTGTATTTGTATATTATGCCTCAATGTTTTGTATTTGTATATTACGCCTCAGTGTTTTGTATTTGTATATTACACCTCAGTGTTTTGTATTTTTATATTACGCTACAGTGTTTTGTATTAGTATATTACGCAGTGTTTTGTATTTTTATATTACGCCTCAGTGTTATGTACTTTTATATTACGCCACATTGTTTTGTATTTGTATATTACGGCAGTGTTTTGTATTTGTATATTACGCCTCGGTGTTTTGTATTTGTATATTACGGCAGTGTTTTGTATTTGTATATTACGCCTCGGTGTTTTGTACTTGTATATTACGGCAGTGTTTTGTATTTGTATATTACGCCTCTTGTATTTATATGTTACGAAAGCGTTTTGTGTTTGTATATTACACATCAGTGTTTTGTATTTTTATATTACGCCACAGTGTTTTGTATTTTTATATTACGCCACAGTGTTTTGTAGTGGTATATTACGGTAGTGTTTTATATTTGTATATTACGCCAGTGTTTTGTATTTGTATATTACGCCTCAGTGTTTTGTATTTTTATATTACGCCACATTGTTTTGTATTTGTAGGGAGAGCGGGTAATACCACGCAGTGGGTAATGACACGCACCTGTCTTCAGCGATGCCTATAAGGGTTAGAAGTGTGTAAAGTGCTGCAATCTGTAGGCCCTTACGTCTATTAGTGGCCAGTGTATGAGAAACTGCCAATAGGAACAAGTGTGTTGTTATAAAGAATTTTTTCGAAAACCTTCAATTTTGGTTGAATTGATCTGGAAAGTTTGCTTCTCAGTTATGGAAAGATATTTATTGAATCAGTTTAGATTCAGCCTTTTCTTTATACATATCTCGAAAGTATAATAGTTTTTAAATAGTACTTATATTAAACAATGTTTATTTGATGCTTGTGTGACGAGTATGATGATTTTTCCACAATGGCGACATGCGGGGTAATGGCACGCGTCCGCGTGGCATTACCTCCAACTGCGTGTCATTTCCTCACCGTGCGTGCTAATACCCGAAAGTACTATCTTTTCGATTTTACATATTTCTACTGAGGTACTTTGTTTCATTTCCAACTCTTACTAAATCATAATGTCGAGTACCTTCATTTTGAGTTTTTTTTTGAAAAAACCTAACTTCTCCATGGATTTTGTGCGTAATGCTACACATCTTTTATTAAAAATAATTTTATTAACAAAAATGGTAATGCCCTCTTTTAAAATTAAATTCAACTTCTATTGTTACAGACATAGCTTACATCATTTTATTTAATAAATTTTAAATTTCACTTTTATGTGTGTTGTGAAAAACATTGTTGGCACTACAGTAAATTTAAAACCTGTAATGAGAAGTCAAACTACTATTGAGATATAAATTATAATAAAAACATTGTTTAACATAGGCTTAGTTAAGACTGTTCTTTACGGCAGCAGCTAACTGGCACAGTACATTATGTTTCCGTACAATTTGATGAAACAAACCAGAGTAACCTCTAAAGCAGCATGGACTGATGAGCAACTTCAGATGGCCATTAAAGCAATCAAAGACGGAGCTAAAATAAGAGAAACAGCAAGACATTTTGGTATTCACGAAGCAACGCTTCACACGAGAATGAAATGTGGTCTTATAACCGGTGGTCCTAGAATGGGGCGAAAAGCTGTATTTTCTGTAGAACAAGAGAAAGAAATAGCTCATCATCTTATTCTGCTATAGAATTTGTTTTACGGCATTGCTCCAATTCAACTTCAACGAATTGCATATGAATATGCTAAAAAAAAAACAAACTTAAGAATACTTTTAATACAAAAATGGCAGGTAGAGATTGAGCTGATGGATTTTGAAAGAGAAATCCACAGTTGAGTGTTCGCCAGACGGAAGCTACTTACTTCTCTTAGTAGAATCCAAAGCTATAGGCTAACTAATGGAATTAGTGACTCCAGAAGAAACACAAGCAGAATCATTACAAGCAAACCATGTAAAACAGCAAGAAATAGAAAACGTTCCCATCACTGCAATATCCCCAATTCCTATTAACAAAACAACGGCCCTGAAAGTCAAAGAAAAGAAAAACCAATATCAGATCTTGAGTGCAACACCCCGAAAAGAAGCTCTTGAAGAAAGAGATAAGAGGAAACAGAAAAGGCTTAGGTATAAACTAGAGAAGAAGGGGAAAAGCTCGAATTAAAAAAAATAGATAGCACTCATAGGAAGAAAAAGGTTGCTAGAAAAAGTCTCTTTTTCAATGAAACACGCAGTGAATCAGACGATAAATTTATGGAAACATGTGAAACCGATGACGAACTAACCACAGTGGATGGTTTAGCTAAAATGTTACCGGTAAAAAATAAATCGGACAATGCATGCATCTTGTGCCAAGAAGTTGGAAAAAATGAACAGTGGTTCAGATGTGTTTTATGTGGTGGGTGGGTCCACTCAGAATGTAGTGGTGTAGACTCTGCAGTAGATTGTAAGTGTGACTATTGTATTAATGATAATGATAAAAAAACTGTAAACAATAATTGAAAATGTAATTTGTTTAAACATAGGTATACTTAAAACCAATTTATACATCATTGGTGTCGTTGTTTCATTACGGCATGTTCATGCGTGCCATTACCCGAAACCTAAGGGTAATGACACGCAGCGCAATTTTTTTTTAATTGAATAATTTTGTTAAAAAGAATACTGGATATAGTAATTTTCTAATTCCAATGTAAAGAAAAATGTATGTTTTATACGTTAAAATAAAAATAAATCTCAAAATTGAATTTTTGAACGATTACTAAACGAAAATGTTAAGTGCGTGTCATTACCCCTTTCCCCTATATTACGGTAGTGTTTTGTATTTTTATATTACGCCACAGTGTTTTTATTTGTATATTACGGCAGTATTTTGTGTTTGTATATTACGCCTCAGTGTTTTGTATTTGTATATTACGCCTCAGTGTTTTGTATTTGTATAGTACGCCTCAGAGTTTTGTATTTTTATATTACGCTACAGTGTTTTGTATTAGTATATTACGCAGTGTTTTGTATTTTTATATTACGCCTCAGTGTTATGTACTTTTATATTACGCCACATTGTTTTGTATTTGTATATTACGGCAGTGTTTTGTATTTGTATATTACGCCTCGGTGTTTTGTATTTGTATATTACGGCAGTGTTTTGTATTTGTATATTACGCCTCGGTGTTTTGTACTTGTATATTACGGCAGTGTTTTGTATTTGTATATTACGCCTCTTGTATTTATATGTTACGAAAGCGTTTTGTGTTTGTATATTACACATCAGTGTTTTGTATTTTTATATTACGCCACAGTGTTTTGTATTTTTATATTACGCCACAGTGTTTTGTAGTGGTATATTACGGTAGTGTTTTATATTTGTATATTACGCCAGTGTTTTGTATTTGTATATTACGCCTCAGTGTTTTGTATTTTTATATTACGCCACATTGTTTTGTATTTGTAGGGGAGAGCGGGGTAATACCACGCAGTGGGTAATGACACGCACCTGTCTTCAGCGATGCCTATAAGGGTTAGAAGTGTGTAAAGTGCTGCAATCTGTAGGCCCTTACGTCTATTAGTGGCCAGTGTATGAGAAACTGCCAATAGGAACAAGTGTGTTGTTATAAAGAATTTTTTCGAAAACCTTCAATTTTGGTTGAATTGATCTGGAAAGTTTGCTTCTCAGTTATGGAAAGATATTTATTGAATCAGTTTAGATTCAGCCTTTTCTTTATACATATCTCGAAAGTATAATAGTTTTTAAATAGTACTTATATTAAACAATGTTTATTTGATGCTTGTGTGACGAGTATGATGATTTTTTCCACAATGGCGACATGCGGGGTAATGGCACGCGTCCGCGTGGCATTACCTCCAACTGCGTGTCATTTCCTCACCGTGCGTGCTAATACCCGAAAGTACTATCTTTTCGATTTTACATATTTCTACTGAGGTACTTTGTTTCATTTCCAACTCTTACTAAATCATAATGTCGAGTACCTTCATTTTGAGTTTGTTTTTTTGAAAAAACCTAACTTCTCCATGGATTTTGTGCGTAATGCTACACATCTTTTTATTAAAAATAATTTTATTAACAAAAATGGTAATGCCCTCTTTTAAAATTAAATTCAACTTCTATTGTTACAGACATAGCTTACATCATTTTATTTAATAAATTTTAAATTTCACTTTTATGTGTGTTGTGAAAAACATTGTTGGCACTACAGTAAATTTAAAACCTGTAATGAGAAGTCAAACTACTATTGAGATATAAATTATAATAAAAACATTGTTTAACATAGGCTTAGTTAAGACTGTTCTTTACGGCAGCAGCTAACTGGCACAGTACATTATGTTTCCGTACAATTTGATGAAACAAACCAGAGTAACATCTAAAGCAGCATGGACTGATGAGCAACTTCAGATGGCCATTAAAGCAATCAAAGACGGAGCTAAAATAAGAGAAACAGCAAGACATTTTGGTATTCACGAAGCAACGCTTCACACGAGAATGAAATGTGGTCTTATAACCGGTGGTCCTAGAATGGGGCGAAAAGCTGTATTTTCTGTAGAACAAGAGAAAGAAATAGCTCATCATCTTATTCTGCTATAGAATTTGTTTTACGGCATTGCTCCAATTCAACTTCAACGAATTGCATATGAATATGCTAAAAAAAAAACAAACTTAAGAATACTTTTAATACAAAAATGGCAGGTAGAGATTGAGCTGATGGATTTTTGAAGAGAAATCCACAGTTGAGTGTTCGCCAGACGGAAGCTACTTACTTCTCTTAGTAGAATCCAAAGCTATAGGCTAACTAATGGAATTAGTGACTCCAGAAGAAACACAAGCAGAATCATTACAAGCAAACCATGTAAAACAGCAAGAAATAGAAAACGTTCCCATCACTGCAATATCCCCAATTCCTATTAACAAAACAACGGCCCTGAAAGTCAAAGAAAAGGAAAAACCAATATCAGATCTTGAGTGCAACACCCCGAAAAGAAGCTCTTGAAGAAAGAGATAAGAGAAAACAGAAAAGGCTTAGGTATAAACTAGAGAAGAAGGGGAAAAGCTCGAATTAAAAAAAATAGATAGCACTCATAGGAAGAAAAAGGTTGCTAGAAAAAGTCTCTTTTTCAATGAAACACGCAGTGAATCAGACGATAAATTTATGGAAACATGTGAAACCGATGACGAACTAACCACAGTGGATGGTTTAGCTAAAATGTTACCGGTAAAAAATAAATCGGACAATGCATGCATCTTGTGCCAAGAAGTTGGAAAAAATGAACAGTGGTTCAGATGTGTTTTATGTGGTGGGTGGGTCCACTCAGAATGTAGTGGTGTAGACTCTGCAGTAGATTGTAAGTGTGACTATTGTATTAATGATAATGATAAAAACTGTAAACAATAATTGAAAATGTAATTTGTTTAAACATAGGTATACTTAAAACCAATTTATACATCATTGGTGTCGTTGTTTCATTACGGCATGTTCATGCGTGCCATTACCCGAAACCTAAGGGTAATGACACGCAGCGCAATTTTTTTAATTGAATAATTTTGTTAAAAAGAATACTGGATATAGTAATTTTCTAATTCCAATGTAAAGAAAATGTATGTTTTATACGTTAAAATAAAAATAAATCTCAAAATTGAATTTTTGAACGATTACTAAACGAAAATGTTAAGTGCGTGTCATTACCCTTTCCCCTATATTACGGTAGTGTTTTGTATTTTTATATTACGCCACAGTGTTTTTTATTTGTATATTACGGCAGTATTTTGTGTTTGTATATTACGCCTCAGTGTTTTGTATTTGTATATTACGCCTCAGTGTTTTGTATTTGTATAGTACGCCTCAGAGTTTTGTATTTTTATATTACGCTACAGTGTTTTGTATTAGTATATTACGCAGTGTTTTGTATTTTTATATTACGCCTCAGTGTTATGTACTTTTATATTACGCCACATTGTTTTGTATTTGTATATTACGGCAGTGTTTTGTATTTGTATATTACGCCTCGGTGTTTTGTATTTGTATATTACGGCAGTGTTTTGTATTTGTATATTACGCCTCGGTGTTTTGTACTTGTATATTACGGCAGTGTTTTGTATTTGTATATTACGCCTCTTGTATTTATATGTTACGAAAGCGTTTTGTGTTTGTATATTACACATCAGTGTTTTGTATTTTTATATTACGCCACAGTGTTTTGTATTTTTATATTACGCCACAGTGTTTTGTAGTGGTATATTACGGTAGTGTTTTATATTTGTATATTACGCCAGTGTTTTGTATTTGTATATTACGCCTCAGTGTTTTGTATTTTTATATTACGCCACATTGTTTTGTATTTGTAGGGGAGAGCGGGGTAATACCACGCAGTGGGTAATGACACGCACCTGTCTTCAGCGATGCCTATAAGGGTTAGAAGTGTGTAAAGTGCTGCAATCTGTAGGCCCTTACGTCTATTAGTGGCCAGTGTATGAGAAACTGCCAATAGGAACAAGTGTGTTGTTATAAAGAATTTTTTCGAAAACCTTCAATTTTGGTTGAATTGATCTGGAAAGTTTGCTTCTCAGTTATGGAAAGATATTTATTGAATCAGTTTAGATTCAGCCTTTTCTTTATACATATCTCGAAAGTATAATAGTTTTTAAATAGTACTTATATTAAACAATGTTTATTTGATGCTTGTGTGACGAGTATGATGATTTTTTCCACAATGGCGACATGCGGGGTAATGGCACGCGTCCGCGTGGCATTACCTCCAACTGCGTGTCATTTCCTCACCGTGCGTGCTAATACCCGAAAGTACTATCTTTTCGATTTTACATATTTCTACTGAGGTACTTTGTTTCATTTCCAACTCTTACTAAATCATAATGTCGAGTACCTTCATTTTGAGTTTGTTTTTTGAAAACCTAACTTCTCCATGGATTTTGTGCGTAATGCTACACATCTTTTATTAAAAATAATTTTATTAACAAAAAATGGTAATGCCCTCTTTTTAAAATTAAATTCAACTTCTATTGTTACAGACATAGCTTACATCATTTTATTTAATAAATTTTAAATTTCACTTTTATGTGTGTTGTGAAAAACATTGTTGGCACTACAGTAAATTTAAAACCTGTAATGAGAAGTCAAACTACTATTGAGATATAAATTATAATAAAAACATTGTTTAACATAGGCTTAGTTAAGACTGTTCTTTACGGCAGCAGCTAACTGGCACAGTACATTATGTTTCCGTACAATTTGATGAAACAAACCAGAGTAACATCTAAAGCAGCATGGACTGATGAGCAACTTCAGATGGCCATTAAAGCAATCAAAGACGGAGCTAAAATAAGAGAAACAGCAAGACATTTTGGTATTCACGAAGCAACGCTTCACGAGAATGAAATGTGGTCTTATAACCGGTGGTCCTAGAATGGGGCGAAAAGCTGTATTTTCTGTAGAACAAGAGAAAGAAATAGCTCATCATCTTATTCTGCTATAGAATTTGTTTTACGGCATTGCTCCAATTCAACTTCAACGAATTGCATATGAATATGCTAAAAACAAACTTAAGAATACTTTTAATACAAAAATGGCAGGTAGAGATTGAGCTGATGGATTTTTGAAGAGAAATCCACAGTTGAGTGTTCGCCAGACGGAAGCTACTTACTTCTCTTAGTAGAATCCAAAGCTATAGGCTAACTAATGGAATTAGTGACTCCAGAAGAAACACAAGCAGAATCATTACAAGCAAACCATGTAAAACAGCAAGAAATAGAAAACGTTCCCATCACTGCAATATCCCCAATTCCTATTAACAAAACAACGGCCCTGAAAGTCAAAGAAAAGGAAAACCAATATCAGATCTTGAGTGCAACACCCCCGAAAAGAAGCTCTTGAAGAAAGAGATAAGAGAAAACAGAAAAGGCTTAGGTATAAACTAGAGAAGAAGGGGGAAAAGCTCGAATTAAAAAAATAGATAGCACTCATAGGAAGAAAAAAAGGTTGCTAGAAAAAGTCTCTTTTCAATGAAACACGCAGTGAATCAGACGATAAATTTATGGAAACATGTGAAACTGATGACGAACTAACCACAGTGGATGGTTTAGCTAAAATGTTACCGGTAAAAAATAAATCGGACAATGCATGCATCTTGTGCCAAGAAGTTGGAAAATGAACAGTGGTTCAGATGTGTTTTATGTGGTGGGTGGGTCCACCAGAATGTAGTGGTGTAGACTCTGCAGTAGATTGTAAGTGTGACTATTGTATTAATGATAATGATAAAAAAACTGTAAACAATAATTGAAAATGTAATTTGTTTAAACATAGGTATACTTAAAACCAATTTATACATCATTGGTGTCGTTGTTTCATTACGGCATGTTCATGCGTGCCATTACCCGAAACCTAAGGGTAATGACACGCAGCGCAATTTTTTTAATTGAATAATTTTGTTAAAAAGAATACTGGATATAGTAATTTTCTAATTCCAATGTAAAGAAAATGTATGTTTTATTTGTATATTACGGCAGTGTTTTGTATTTGTATATTACGCCTCAGTGTTTTGTACTTGTATATTACCGGCAGTGTTTTGTATTTGTATATTATGCCTCAATGTTTTGTATTTGTATATTACGCCTCAGTGTTTTGTATTTGTATATTACACCTCAGTGTTTTGTATTTTTATATTACGCTACAGTGTTTTGTATTAGTATATTACGCAGTGTTTTGTATTTTTATATTACGCCTCAGTGTTATGTACTTTTATATTACGCCACATTGTTTTGTATTTGTATATTACGGCAGTGTTTTGTATTTGTATATTACGCCTCGGTGTTTTGTATTTGTATATTACGGCAGTGTTTTGTATTTGTATATTACGCCTCGGTGTTTTGTACTTGTATATTACGGCAGTGTTTTGTATTTGTATATTACGCCTCTTGTATTTATATGTTACGAAAGCGTTTTGTGTTTGTATATTACACATCAGTGTTTTGTATTTTTATATTACGCCACAGTGTTTTGTATTTTTATATTACGCCACAGTGTTTTGTAGTGGTATATTACGGTAGTGTTTTATATTTGTATATTACGCCAGTGTTTTGTATTTGTATATTACGCCTCAGTGTTTTGTATTTTTATATTACGCCACATTGTTTTGTATTTGTAGGGAGAGCGGGGTAATACCACGCAGTGGGTAATGACACGCACCTGTCTTCAGCGATGCCTATAAGGGTTAGAAGTGTGTAAAGTGCTGCAATCTGTAGGCCCTTACGTCTATTAGTGGCCAGTGTATGAGAAACTGCCAATAGGAACAAGTGTGTTGTTATAAAGAATTTTTCGAAAACCTTCAATTTTGGTTGAATTGATCTGGAAAGTTTGCTTCTCAGTTATGGAAAGATATTTATTGAATCAGTTTAGATTCAGCCTTTTCTTTATACATATCTCGAAAGTATAATAGTTTTTAAATAGTACTTATATTAAACAATGTTTATTTGATGCTTGTGTGACGAGTATGATGATTTTTTCCACAATGGCGACATGCGGGGTAATGGCACGCGTCCGCGTGGCATTACCTCCAACTGCGTGTCATTTCCTCACCGTGCGTGCTAATACCCGAAAGTACTATCTTTTCGATTTTACATATTTCTACTGAGGTACTTTGTTTCATTTCCAACTCTTACTAAATCATAATGTCGAGTACCTTCATTTTGAGTTTGTTTTTTTGAAAAACCTAACTTCTCCATGGATTTTGTGCGTAATGCTACACATCTTTTATTAAAAATAATTTTATTAACAAAAAATGGTAATGCCCTCTTTTAAAATTAAATTCAACTTCTATTATTTACAGACATAGCTTACATCATTTTATTTAATAAATTTTAAATTTCACTTTTATGTGTGTTGTGAAAAACATTGTTGGCACTACAGTAAATTTAAAACCTGTAATGAGAAGTCAAACTACTATTGAGATATAAATTATAATAAAAACATTGTTTAACATAGGCTTAGTTAAGACTGTTCTTTACGGCAGCAGCTAACTGGCACAGTACATTATGTTTCCATTACAATTTGATGAAACAAACCAGAGTAACCTCTAAAGCAGCATGGACTGATGAGCAACTTCAGATGGCCATTAAAGCAATCAAAGACGGAGCTAAAATAAGAGAAACAGCAAGACATTTTGGTATTCACGAAGCAACGCTTCACACGAGAATGAAATGTGGTCTTATAACCGGTGGTCCTAGAATGGGGCGAAAAGCTGTATTTTCTGTAGAACAAGAGAAAGAAATAGCTCATCATCTTATTCTGCTATAGAATTTGTTTTACGGCATTGCTCCAATTCAACTTCAACGAATTGCATATGAATATGCTAAAAAAAAAACAAACTTAAGAATACTTTTAATACAAAAATGGCAGGTAGAGATTGAGCTGATGGATTTTTGAAGAGAAATCCACAGTTGAGTGTTCGCCAGACGGAAGCTACTTACTTCTCTTAGTAGAATCCAAAGCTATAGGCTAACTAATGGAATTAGTGACTCCAGAAGAAACACAAGCAGAATCATTACAAGCAAACCATGTAAAACAGCAAGAAATAGAAAACGTTCCCATCACTGCAATATCCCCAATTCCTATTAACAAAACAACGGCCCTGAAAGTCAAAGAAAAGGAAAAACCAATATCAGATCTTGAGTGCAACACCCCGAAAAGAAGCTCTTGAAGAAAGAGATAAGAGGAAACAGAAAAGGCTTAGGTATAAACTAGAGAAGAAGGGAAAAGCTCGAATTAAAAAAATAGATAGCACTCATAGGAAGAAAAGGTTGCTAGAAAAAGTCTCTTTTCAATGAAACACGCAGTGAATCAGACGATAAATTTATGGAAACATGTGAAACCGATGACGAACTAACCACAGTGGATGGTTTAGCTAAAATGTTACCGGTAAAAAATAAATCGGACAATGCATGCATCTTGTGCCAAGAAGTTGGAAAAAATGAACAGTGGTTCAGATGTGTTTTATGTGGTGGGTGGGTCCACTCAGAATGTAGTGGTGTAGACTCTGCAGTAGATTGTAAGTGTGACTATTGTATTAATGATAATGATAAAAAAACTGTAAACAATAATTGAAAATGTAATTTGTTTAAACATAGGTATACTTAAAACCAATTTATACATCATTGGTGTCGTTGTTTCATTACGGCATGTTCATGCGTGCCATTACCCGAAACCTAAGGGTAATGACACGCAGCGCAATTTTTTTTTAATTGAATAATTTTGTTAAAAAGAATACTGGATATAGTAATTTTCTAATTCCAATGTAAAGAAAAATGTATGTTTTATACGTTAAAATAAAAATAAATCTCAAAATTGAATTTTTGAACGATTACTAAACGAAAATGTTAAGTGCGTGTCATTACCCCCTTTCCCCTATATTACGGTAGTGTTTTGTATTTTTATATTACGCCACAGTGTTTTTTATTTGTATATTACGGCAGTATTTTGTGTTTGTATATTACGCCTCAGTGTTTTGTATTTGTATATTACGCCTCAGTGTTTTGTATTTGTATAGTACGCCTCAGAGTTTTGTATTTTTATATTACGCTACAGTGTTTTGTATTAGTATATTACGCAGTGTTTTGTATTTTTATATTACGCCTCAGTGTTATGTACTTTTATATTACGCCACATTGTTTTGTATTTGTATATTACGGCAGTGTTTTGTATTTGTATATTACGCCTCGGTGTTTTGTATTTGTATATTACGGCAGTGTTTTGTATTTGTATATTACGCCTCGGTGTTTTGTACTTGTATATTACGGCAGTGTTTTGTATTTGTATATTACGCCTCTTGTATTTATATGTTGAAAGCGTTTTGTGTTTGTATATTACACATCAGTGTTTTGTATTTTTATATTACGCCACAGTGTTTTGTATTTTTATATTACGCCACAGTGTTTTGTAGTGGTATATTACGGTAGTGTTTTATATTTGTATATTACGCCAGTGTTTTGTATTTGTATATTACGCCTCAGTGTTTTGTATTTTTATATTACGCCACATTGTTTTGTATTTGTAGGGAGAGCGGGGTAATACCACGCAGTGGGTAATGACACGCACCTGTCTTCAGCGATGCCTATAAGGGTTAGAAGTGTGTAAAGTGCTGCAATCTGTAGGCCCTTACGTCTATTAGTGGCCAGTGTATGAGAAACTGCCAATAGGAACAAGTGTGTTGTTATAAAGAATTTTTCGAAAACCTTCAATTTTGGTTGAATTGATCTGGAAAGTTTGCTTCTCAGTTATGGAAAGATATTTATTGAATCAGTTTAGATTCAGCCTTTTCTTTATACATATCTCGAAAGTATAATAGTTTTTAAATAGTACTTATATTAAACAATGTTTATTTGATGCTTGTGTGACGAGTATGATGATTTTTTCCACAATGGCGACATGCGGGGTAATGGCACGCGTCCGCGTGGCATTACCTCCAACTGCGTGTCATTTCCTCACCGTGCGTGCTAATACCCGAAAGTACTATCTTTTCGATTTTACATATTTCTACTGAGGTACTTTGTTTCATTTCCAACTCTTACTAAATCATAATGTCGAGTACCTTCATTTTGAGTTTGTTTTTTTGAAAAAACCTAACTTCTCCATGGATTTTGTGCGTAATGCTACACATCTTTTTATTAAAAATAATTTTATTAACAAAAAATGGTAATGCCCTCTTTTAAAATTAAATTCAACTTCTATTGTTACAGACATAGCTTACATCATTTTATTTAATAAATTTTAAATTTCACTTTTATGTGTGTTGTGAAAAACATTGTTGGCACTACAGTAAATTTAAAACCTGTAATGAGAAGTCAAACTACTATTGAGATATAAATTATAATAAAAACATTGTTTAACATAGGCTTAGTTAAGACTGTTCTTTACGGCAGCAGCTAACTGGCACAGTACATTATGTTTCCGTACAATTTGATGAAACAAACCAGAGTAACATCTAAAGCAGCATGGACTGATGAGCAACTTCAGATGGCCATTAAAGCAATCAAAGACGGAGCTAAAATAAGAGAAACAGCAAGACATTTTGGTATTCACGAAGCAACGCTTCACACGAGAATGAAATGTGGTCTTATAACCAGTGGTCCTAGAATGGGGCGAAAAGCTGTATTTTCTGTAGAACAAGAGAAAGAAATAGCTCATCATCTTATTCTGCTATAGAATTTGTTTTACGGCATTGCTCCAATTCAACTTCAACGAATTGCATATGAATATGCTAAAAAAAAAACAAACTTAAGAATACTTTTAATACAAAAATGGCAGGTAGAGATTGAGCTGATGGATTTTTGAAGAGAAATCCACAGTTGAGTGTTCGCCAGACGGAAGCTACTTACTTCTCTTAGTAGAATCCAAAGCTATAGGCTAACTAATGGAATTAGTGACTCCAGAAGAAACACAAGCAGAATCATTACAAGCAAACCATGTAAAACAGCAAGAAATAGAAAACGTTCCCATCACTGCAATATCCCCAATTCCTATTAACAAAACAACGGCCCTGAAAGTCAAAGAAAAGGAAAAACCAATATCAGATCTTGAGTGCAACACCCCGAAAAGAAGCTCTTGAAGAAAGAGATAAGAGAAAACAGAAAAGGCTTAGGTATAAACTAGAGAAGAAGGGGAAAAGCTCGAATTAAAAAAAATAGATAGCACTCATAGGAAGAAAAAGGTTGCTAGAAAAAGTCTCTTTTTCAATGAAACACGCAGTGAATCAGACGATAAATTTATGGAAACATGTGAAACCGATGACGAACTAACCACAGTGGATGGTTTAGCTAAAATGTTACCGGTAAAAAATAAATCGGACAATGCATGCATCTTGTGCCAAGAAGTTGGAAAAAATGAACAGTGGTTCAGATGTGTTTTATGTGGTGGGTGGGTCCACTCAGAATGTAGTGGTGTAGACTCTGCAGTAGATTGTAAGTGTGACTATTGTATTAATGATAATGATAAAAAACTGTAAACAATAATTGAAAATGTAATTTGTTTAAACATAGGTATACTTAAAACCAATTTATACATCATTGGTGTCGTTGTTTCATTACGGCATGTTCATGCGTGCCATTACCCGAAACCTAAGGGTAATGACACGCAGCGCAATTTTTTTTTAATTGAATAATTTTGTTAAAAAGAATACTGGATATAGTAATTTTCTAATTCCAATGTAAAGAAAAATGTATGTTTTATACGTTAAAATAAAAATAAATCTCAAAATTGAATTTTGAACGATTACTAAACGAAAATGTTAAGTGCGTGTCATTACCCCTTTCCCTATATTACGGTAGTGTTTTGTATTTTTATATTACGCCACAGTGTTTTTATTTGTATATTACGGCAGTATTTTGTGTTTGTATATTACGCCTCAGTGTTTTGTATTTGTATATTACGCCTCAGTGTTTTGTATTTGTATAGTACGCCTCAGAGTTTTGTATTTTTATATTACGCTACAGTGTTTTGTATTAGTATATTACGCAGTGTTTTGTATTTTTATATTACGCCTCAGTGTTATGTACTTTTATATTACGCCACATTGTTTTGTATTTGTATATTACGGCAGTGTTTTGTATTTGTATATTACGCCTCGGTGTTTTGTATTTGTATATTACGGCAGTGTTTTGTATTTGTATATTACGCCTCAGTGTTTTGTACTTGTATATTACGGCAGTGTTTTGTATTTGTATATTACGCCTCTTGTATTTATATGTTACGAAAGCGTTTTGTGTTTGTATATTACACATCAGTGTTTTGTATTTTTATATTACGCCACAGTGTTTTGTATTTTTATATTACGCCACAGTGTTTTGTAGTGGTATATTACGGTAGTGTTTTATATTTGTATATTACGCCAGTGTTTTGTATTTGTATATTACGCCTCAGTGTTTTGTATTTTTATATTACGCCACATTGTTTTGTATTTGTAGGGAGAGCGGGGTAATACCACGCAGTGGGTAATGACACGCACCTGTCTTCAGCGATGCCTATAAGGGTTAGAAGTGTGTAAAGTGCTGCAATCTGTAGGCCCTTACGTCTATTAGTGGCCAGTGTATGAGAAACTGCCAATAGGAACAAGTGTGTTGTTATAAAGAATTTTTCGAAAACCTTCAATTTTGGTTGAATTGATCTGGAAAGTTTGCTTCTCAGTTATGGAAAGATATTTATTGAATCAGTTTAGATTCAGCCTTTTCTTTATACATATCTCGAAAGTATAATAGTTTTTAAATAGTACTTATATTAAACAATGTTTATTTGATGCTTGTGTGACGAGTATGATGATTTTTCCACAATGGCGACATGCGGGGTAATGGCACGCGTCCGCGTGGCATTACCTCCAACTGCGTGTCATTTCCTCACCGTGCGTGCTAATACCCGAAAGTACTATCTTTTCGATTTTACATATTTCTACTGAGGTACTTTGTTTCATTTCCAACTCTTACTAAATCATAATGTCGAGTACCTTCATTTTGAGTTTGTTTTTGAAAAAACCTAACTTCTCCATGGATTTTGTGCGTAATGCTACACATTTTTATTAAAAATAATTTTATTAACAAAAATGGTAATGCCCTCTTTTAAAATTAAATTCAACTTCTATTGTTACAGACATAGCTTACATCATTTTATTTAATAAATTTTAAATTTCACTTTTATGTGTGTTGTGAAAAACATTGTTGGCACTACAGTAAATTTAAAACCTGTAATGAGAAGTCAAACTACTATTGAGATATAAATTATAATAAAAACATTGTTTAACATAGGCTTAGTTAAGACTGTTCTTTACGGCAGCAGCTAACTGGCACAGTACATTATGTTTCCGTACAATTTGATGAAACAAACCAGAGTAACATCTAAAGCAGCATGGACTGATGAGCAACTTCAGATGGCCATTAAAGCAATCAAAGACGGAGCTAAAATAAGAGAAACAGCAAGACATTTTGGTATTCACGAAGCAACGCTTCACACGAGAATGAAATGTGGTCTTATAACCGGTGGTCCTAGAATGGGGCGAAAAGCTGTATTTTCTGTAGAACAAGAGAAAAAAATAGCTCATCATCTTATTCTGCTATAGAATTTGTTTTACGGCATTGCTCCAATTCAACTTCAACGAATTGCATATGAATATGCTAAAAAAAAACAAACTTAAGAATACTTTTAATACAAAAATGGCAGGTAGAGATTGAGCTGATGGATTTTGAAGAGAAATCCACAGTTGAGTGTTCGCCAGACGGAAGCTACTTACTTCTCTTAGTAGAATCCAAAGCTATAGGCTAACTAATGGAATTAGTGACTCCAGAAGAAACACAAGCAGAATCATTACAAGCAAACCATGTAAAACAGCAAGAAATAGAAAACGTTCCCATCACTGCAATATCCCCAATTCCTATTAACAAAACAACGGCCCTGAAAGTCAAAGAAAAGGAAAAACCAATATCAGATCTTGAGTGCAACACCCGAAAAGAAGCTCTTGAAGAAAGAGATAAGAGAAAACAGAAAAGGCTTAGGTATAAACTAGAGAAGAAGGGAAAAGCTCGAATTAAAAAAATAGATAGCACTCATAGGAGAGAAAAAGGTTGCTAGAAAAGTCTCTTTTTCAATGAAACACGCAGTGAATCAGACGATAAATTTATGGAAACATGTGAAACCGATGACGAACTAACCACAGTGGATGGTTTAGCTAAAATGTTACCGGTAAAAAATAAATCGGACAATGCATGCATCTTGTGCCAAGAAGTTGGAAAAAATGAACAGTGGTTCAGATGTGTTTTATGTGGTGGGTGGGTCCACTCAGAATGTAGTGGTGTAGACTCTGCAGTAGATTGTAAGTGTGACTATTGTATTAATGATAATGATAAAAAAACTGTAAACAATAATTGAAAATGTAATTTGTTTAAACATAGGTATACTTAAAACCAATTTATACATCATTGGTGTCGTTGTTTCATTACGGCATGTTCATGCGTGCCATTACCCGAAACCTAAGGGTAATGACACGCAGCGCAATTTTTTTAATTGAATAATTTTGTTAAAAGAATACTGGATATAGTAATTTTCTAATTCCAATGTAAAGAAAAATGTATGTTTTATACGTTAAAATAAAAATAAATCTCAAAATTGAATTTTTGAACGATTACTAAACGAAAATGTTAAGTGCGTGTCATTACCCCCTTTCCCTATATTACGGTAGTGTTTTGTATTTTTATATTACGCCACAGTGTTTTTATTTGTATATTACGGCAGTATTTTGTGTTTGTATATTACGCCTCAGTGTTTTGTATTTGTATATTACGCCTCAGTGTTTTGTATTTGTATAGTACGCCTCAGAGTTTTGTATTTTTATATTACGCTACAGTGTTTTGTATTAGTATATTACGCAGTGTTTTGTATTTTTATATTACGCCTCAGTGTTATGTACTTTTATATTACGCCACATTGTTTTGTATTTGTATATTACGGCAGTGTTTTGTATTTGTATATTACGCCTCGGTGTTTTGTATTTGTATATTACGGCAGTGTTTTGTATTTGTATATTACGCCTCGGTGTTTTGTACTTGTATATTACGGCAGTGTTTTGTATTTGTATATTACGCCTCTTGTATTTATATGTTACGAAAGCGTTTTGTGTTTGTATATTACACATCAGTGTTTTGTATTTTTATATTACGCCACAGTGTTTTGTATTTTTATATTACGCCACAGTGTTTTGTAGTGGTATATTACGGTAGTGTTTTATATTTGTATATTACGCCAGTGTTTTGTATTTGTATATTACGCCTCAGTGTTTTGTATTTTTATATTACGCCACATTGTTTTGTATTTGTAGGGGAGAGCGGGGTAATACCACGCAGTGGGTAATGACACGCACCTGTCTTCAGCGATGCCTATAAGGGTTAGAAGTGTGTAAAGTGCTGCAATCTGTAGGCCCTTACGTCTATTAGTGGCCAGTGTATGAGAAACTGCCAATAGGAACAAGTGTGTTGTTATAAAGAATTTTTCGAAAACCTTCAATTTTGGTTGAATTGATCTGGAAAGTTTGCTTCTCAGTTATGGAAAGATATTTATTGAATCAGTTTAGATTCAGCCTTTTCTTTATACATATCTCGAAAGTATAATAGTTTTTAAATAGTACTTATATTAAACAATGTTTATTTGATGCTTGTGTGACGAGTATGATGATTTTTTCCACAATGGCGACATGCGGGGTAATGGCACGCGTCCGCGCCATTACTCAGTGTTTTGTATTTGTATAGTACGCCTCAGAGTTTTGTATTTGTATACTACCGCAGTGTTTTGTACTTGTATATTACGGCAGTGTTTTGTACTTGTATATTCTTCCATATTTGTTTTCCATATTGTTTACCTTCCTCCTACGATAGGTTTGGGAAAGAAGAGAGATACCTGTTGCTAAGATACCCTCAGATGATACCCCAAAAAGAATGCTTCTTTTTTCATAAATTTTCAAGTTCCCTCCAATTTTAATTTTTTTTTCTCTGCGCCCCTTTACGCGAATCCTAGATCCTCCATTCTTGTTATGTGTAACAACAAATTCCATTATTGAAAAAAAAAATCATCAGAATCAATACGAACTGATTTTCAACGAACACGTTAAATCGCTTTACAAAATGGTGTACAGATTGCTGAAAACCTGGAAGGAAAGGTTTGCTTCCCCACAAAAGGGTTTTGATCGGAAGGTATCAATAATTGAACAATGATCAACACTTGCTGGTACAGGTTAATACGTGAACTGAATATCAATTAATGACGCCCAAGATCCGGGTATTCAATGCAAATAAAATAGCCGAGATCAGAGTTCAGCTGTTTGTTTTTGTGTCAGACACATTCACTTTCCAGTTTATATTTAGGTTATGCGGAACAGTTACAATATACACTGAGCTGTAGTGTAGTCTCTAGTCTTTAGTGTCGGTCAGAGAAATCAATATCGCGTAGATTCCCAGTGTTGCCAACTGTTCAAGCTTAATTTCTCAACTTCGTGAAAATTTTTTCAGAACAATGAAGCGAATTCAGTAATTCAGATTTTAGTTAAACAACTCGAATACTGATGATACAAAAGCTACAAGATTTTACTGGAATCAACTATTTTGTAGTTTTTTTTGTATTTTTAGCGAATTTTTATTGGAAAATGGGCTAAGGCCTTGAAATGAGCGTTGATCTTGACCTTTATATAACTTTCTGATTTTTTTTTCCTTAACGTCTATACTTTACTATGCCAGTTAGACTAATAAGGACGAGAGATCAGTGTTAAAGGTAAGGGAAAAACAAAGTGAGCAACTGCGGCTCCAACTAAGAACCTTTAGATGCGCAGATTGAGTGGCGCAGTAGACTGACCGATGCTTTACCACTTCGACCACCGATTACCTATAACGTTTTGATGTGTGTGTGTGTGTGTGTGTGTGTCTTTTCAATTTTGGTCCGATTTGATTCAAACGGCATGAAAATCGATTTTGGTAATAGCTTTGACAAATTCGCTGCCCAGCAAAATTCATCAGTTAAAAATCTTTCAAAATGACGGTCATACCAAGTCTTTAAAATATCAAAATAGAAAAATGTTACATTTTTTAAAAATTTGATTCAATCACCGAAATCGGCATTAACCGCATACGTTAACTACTACTTTATTTATATTTTCAAATTCGGTTGAAAAAACGAAAACAACCTAGACTTTCCAGCTAGACCTGTAAATTGTATTAACATCAACTGAATGATCGAGATAGTGATGTATTTGGTTCTGGTAGAAAAACTTAATGTTTTCATTTGCGGAAAAATCACACAAATTTTCTCACATCCAATTATTTCCCCGAATTTTTTGCATGTTTGTTTTTTTTTTAGGTGTTCAACGTCCGACTATTGTGCACACTTGGGCTAATGCAGACGATGGGATGATTTATAGCGTATGAAAATGCTAAGCCCTGGCCGGGAATCGAACCCGGGTCCTCGGGATGAAAGCCTAGGCCTATCAACTAGACCACCGAGGCGGCCTTTCCCCGAAAATGCGCGGTTCAGTAGCAATCGACCAAAAAAAGGAAAACTGCCCCAATTTCTCAAAATCGGTTCATCAAATTTCGGTAAATAGATGCATAACTCAAATAGGTGTACCAATTCAAAATATCAGAAATTTACGGTTCAAGAAAATCTTCACATACGCAAAAATTTGAACAAACCTGAAAAAACCTTATAAACCGTTTTTGATAAATCAGGCCGATTTTCTGTTATTTTTTTAACCGAATTGTTCGGGGATATAGCGACCCATAAATTTTGTCTGAGTACATTTCAACAATTTAATTAACATCCTTATATAACAAAACCTCAAGAACGAACAGGGAGCTAAATTGGGCATAGTAAATACGAAATATTAAATCGGAGGTGTTACTATTTGTATTATCCAGGATACAACAGGCTATAGATATTAACCGGTGGTGGCCTTGCTTCGTTCCATTCAAAATGGACGGATACACTAAAAGTACTAAATAGACATACACCAGGGGGCCCGTGCGAAATTTCGAAATATGAAATTTTTTATGGCTAAGTAAACACAGCCTTATGAATAAGAGTAATCGTTGGGGTGAGGACGGTAGTTGGAAGGAAGGGAAAACATGTTTAAAAAATAAATCGAAAAGCTATCGTTTTTTGTTGTTATTTTAAGGCAAAAGAGCTGCCTCGGTGGTCTAGTTGATAGCGTAGCCTACTAGGCTTTCACCCCGAGGACCCGGGTTCGATTCCCGGCCAGGGCTTAGCATTTTCATACGCTATAAATCATCCCATCGTCTGCATTAGCCCAAGTGTGCACAATAGTCGGACGTTAAAAAAAAAAAAAAAAAAAAAAAAAAAAAATTTAAGGCGAAAAGCACATTGAGGCTATTATCGCCTCCCTAAATGTAAGTGTGAGCGTAAAGTGTTAAAGTCGTAAGTGTAGTGTTGTAAGTGTAAATGTGTGTTAGACTCGGGTACCGCGGGGAACGTCTAAATCCTCTCAATAGGTGCAGCTAGTCTGCACCCCCCTACCGGGGGAAAGCGATCTATTAACAATAGATAAATGCACAATGGAAGAAGAAATCACAAATATATTTGTGTAAAAACAGTGTCCAAAACGTGTTTGGTATTCGAAATGCTTGTCCCGGCTTGTACGACGGGCATGGATAGAGGGACTGTCAGTAGGGCCACATAACCTATACTTTTAATGCCTTTTAAGTAAATACTGAAATTGTTCTATATACGTTATGACAAAAAGTGGCATTTGTAATGGGATTGACTATTCGTGATTAATAAGTTAGCTTCGTAAAATATACAAAATATTGTCAGATTTGTGATGCCGCGCATGCGCATGCGAGCTTTCCATGATGCCGTTTTCCCTATGACAGTGAAAAGTGTCTTTTACGTTAAAATTTTCCACAAGCAGTAAGTTTTACCGCCAAATCGTTTTGCAATGTCAGAAGCCGGTTAAAAAAAATCTTTCTAAAGCTACCTCATTTATGCCTGTATGAATATTAATGTATGAGAAAAAGGGATGTTGACTCCAGAAATAATATATATAACTAAATACATAAATACATTACTGAGAAAGACCGGTGATGAACAATTTATTAACAAGGGTAAAATGATATTGTATATATGCGTAGCATTGTTTCAACAATAATTATTACATCATTAACACGCTATGAAAAGTAGCCGAATGTATTGGAAAGCACCAGTTAAAGATTAGGTGACCTTGAATACAAGAGGGTCCGCGATAGGCAGGTCAAAGCTGCAGTGAAGGTCAAACCGAATAGCTTACCGCCAGCTAACTAACGTTTTGCAGGGTAGTGCAATCAAACAGGCGCCGTTACACTCGTTCTTATAGCAATATAAAAAATACTTAAATTTATTTTTAAACTATTTTTGTTAGCGATACAAGACAAGCGTTTAAACGTTGTGTCAAACAAGTATTGCACTTCATTGCAGTTTCATTGTCTGAACCCAAATGTAACAACATCGAGGTTACAAACAAAGTTTTATTTTTAAAATGGCAATTTTGCCTAAAATATAAGGCAGAAAATAAATTTCTCAGTAGTATATCGTGTTTTAGTATAGATTAAGTGGAATCACATTGATAATTGTTACTTCGTATTTTGATATAAATGGAAGATTAAATCGGAGATTGAAATCCCAGATATTAAATAGAAAGTACTATATCAGAGATACGCGATCGGACATAGTGAATTGGAAATATAAATCAGAGATACTAAATCTGAGGTACGTAATCGGACATAGGGAATCAAAGGTACTAATCGGAGATGTAAATTATTATTATTTTATTTTAAGGCGACAAGCACATTCAGGCTATTATCGCCTCCGTAAATGTATTAAAAAAATTTTTTTTTTTATTATTATTTTTTTTTTTTAACGTCTGACTATTGTGCACACTTGGACTAATGCAGACGATGGGATGATTTATAGCGTATGAAAATGCCAAGCCCTGGCCGGGAATTGAACCCGGGTCCTCGGAGTGAAAGCCCAGTAATCAACTAGGCCACCGAGGCGGCTTATTAGTAAAACAAACAATTTATATGATTTTTTAATTATTATTTATTATTTTTTAAATGTATTGACTCAAGTGATTGATGAATGATGTGTAGTGACTGCGAATGATTAGTTATTGATTCATTAATTGATTAATCAATGTCATTATTCGACTAACATCAGAATTGAATAAATCGCTCTTACACTAAGATTTTTTGTTATTTTGGGTCGAAAAGCACATTGAGGCTATTTATCGCCTCCCTAAATGTTAAAAGTGTGACTATAACGTGTTAAAGTCGTAAGTGTAGTGTTGTAAGTATAAGTGTGTGTCAGACTCGGGTACTGCGAGGGACGTCTAAATCCTCTCAATAGGTGCAGCTAGTCTGCACCCCCCCCTGCGGGGACGGAGAAGTAAATCCGAAATATTCAATTGGAGATCTGAGGTACGTAATCGAACGTAGTGAATACAAGATACTAATCGGAGGTGTAAATCCGAGATATTAAATTGGAGGTACTAAAATCAGATATATGTAATCGGATATAGTGAATCCAGGTACTAATCGGAGAAGTAAATCAGAGATAATAAATCTGAGATAAATAATCGGACATAGTGAATCCAAGGTACTAGTCGTAGATGCAAATCCGAAATATTAAACTGGAGGTACTACATTTCAGATAATAATCGGACTTGGTGAATCCAAGGTACTAGTCGTAGATGTAAATCCAAAATATTAAATTGGAGATACTACATTTCAGATAAGTAATCGGACATAGTGAATCCAAGGTACTAGTCGTAGATGCAAATCCGAAATATTAAAATGGAGGTA
The DNA here is from genome assembly GCA_022606455.1 of Callitettix versicolor. NCBI lineage: Eukaryota > Metazoa > Arthropoda > Insecta > Hemiptera > Cercopidae > Callitettix > Callitettix versicolor. Next base: position 25,837,643 of record CM040182.1, read on the forward strand.
CTACATTTCAGATAAGTAATCGGACATAGTGAATCCAAGGTACTAGTCGTAGATGAAAATCCGAAATATTAAAATGGAGGTACTACATTTCAGATAAGTAATCGGACTTAGTGAATCAAAGGTACTAGTCGTAGATGCAAATCCGAAATATTAAATTGGAGGTACTACATTTCAGATAAGGAATCGGACTTAGTGAATCAAAGGTACTAGTCGTAGATGCAAATCCGAAATATTAAATTGGAGGTACTACATTTCAGGTAAGGAATCGGACTTAGTGAATCAAAGGTACTAGTCGTAGATGCAAATCCGAAATATTAAATTGGTGATACTAAATCAGAGATACATAGTCGGACATAGTGAACTTAAGATACTAATGGAAGATGAAAATCTGGGGTACTAAATCGGAGATGTAAATCCGAGATATTAAAGTGGAGATTACCCGAAATATGTAATCGGGCATAGTAAATAAATCCAAGATACTAATCGGAGATGTAAATCCGAGGTACTAAATCAGACATAGTAAATGTAAAATATTAAACTGGGGTGTTAAATCTGGGATGCTATAATAGGAAATCCGAGATACTAAATATGATATAGTAAATACGAGGTACTAAATCCGAAATACTAAATGGAACGCAGTAAATCTGAGGCATTTTTTGGGAATTTAAGGACGATGCCTTAATAAACCCGAGATGATGCATTAAAGATAGTGAATTCAAGACTCCTAATTCTGTAATTGTTGATTTGAGATACTTTTCTAAATTTGAGATAGTAAATTCAAAATACTAAATCCCAGATAGTAAATCAGAGGTATTGTTGATATTCCAGTCGTTGTCACAACAGCATTATAGCATAACACGCAAAGTTAGAACAAACCACATAAAATACATGATTTGTGTTGATTTAGTTAAAATCTCTCCTATACAACGCCGTTCCGCTTCTAAGCACTAAGTTTCTGGTACAAGAAATAAGGTGATAAGCCTAATCCTGAAATTTAGCGATAAGGCTTAAACACAAAGAACAAAAGGTGTAAAACACTTGCAAACAACTTACTTTACATAAAATATCGAGCGATTTTTTTTCACATGTAACTTGGATACAATTTATTTTACATTCATCTTAGGGTCGTTTCAAACCTTCAATATTTGTACAAAGTAAAAATAAAATAAATAGTATTTGTATAAAAATAAATAATAAATAAACAATAAATATTATTAGTAGAGACAGAAAATAAAATAATTTTGTGAACATTTTGCGCTTAGTAAAAAAAAGCAGACAAACGATCGCGCTAGTAAGCGCGTGTCATTGGTTTCGCTCACGTACTCCGAAAAGATCGAAAAAAAACAAGTTGAAATTATGTTTTATTATTAGGTAAATTTAATGTGGGTTTTTCTGGACGACCTTCAAAATTCGATTTGAAGGTAAAAAGTATAATCAGGAAACAGGTAAGACAGGCCGAGTTCCTTAACGATCGGTTTTGCTGAATCTGGAACTTGCTTAACTTGTTTTTTTTTATCCCGACCGCTTCCGCTACTTCGGCATGACCTCTATCAACTGCACAACTTGTGCTCGCTCCGCTCTCCTCGTCCGAGATGTTCTTCCGTGACTTTTGTCAAGGTCAGTTTTTTTTCTTCAAAAACATACGCACTATGTGACCAGATTGACGTAATCAACGCCGGTATGGAGGTCGCCTGGACGGTCCGAAGAATTATTTATAGTCCTCTACGACAATGCAATAATCAAAAACCTGTAAACTTATAATTCTTTAACTTTTTCAAACTAGTTCACCCTGTCTATGAGGCAAAACGTCACAAAAATGTGTATTTAACTGTTACATATACAGTACTTTGAATTTAGTAGAAAAATATACATTATTCCAAACAAAAAAACAAAACAAAAGGTGAACAATATTTGCATAACCTACTTTATGTAAAAATAACGAATAATTTTTTTAACCGTTATCTTGGATACAATTTGTTTTACGTTACATTACAGTTGTTTCAAACATACAGTTCAAACCGTATGTTCAATTTGCTTTACGTCCATTTTTGTAACATCCATTGTTACGTTGTAACGTCCATTGTTATTGTTGTCCATTTGTTGAGGTACATGGTATATAAAATAAATAGTATTTGTATGTAAATGAGTCATACATTTAAAAAATAATAAATAATAATTAAAAAATCATAAAAATTGTTTGTTTTACGTTAACATTACAGTTGTTTCAACATACAGTTTGACTGTATATTTAATTTGTTTTACGTCCATTGTTGTTGTACGTCCATTGTTGTTTTACGTAACATTGTTGAAACATACATTGTTACGTTGTAACGTTCACTGATGACCACTTGTTTAGGTACATAGTAAAAATAAAATAAATAGTATTTGTATATAAATGAACGATATTATTTCGGATCAGAGATACATTTAAAATATAATAAATAAACATATAAATTTTAATCGTAGTATCAGAAAATAAAATGGTTTTTAAAATATTGTATGCTTAGCAAAAAGGTATAGGTTCAAAAATATAACAATTTCAAACTCGTTAGTACTTATAACAATGACAATTTTATTAACAATAAATATTTTGGAAAATCAGACAAGGAAACGAGGTGATTACTTTTTCCAGCCGATCGTTGTTGGGTAGTCACTTCTAAATTTGAAAGAATTTAGTAATTTAAGCCGCCATTATTAAATTATCTTAGTTTTTTAAATGCGAGTGGTACTATGACAGACGATTTGAGACCATTTCATTATGGCGGTAGAAGGGTTAATTCGATTTACTTCCGAATATTTCTTTCATTTCAAATTTTGCTACAATGACTAGTTATTACGAATACAATGATCAATGAAACCTGATGAAACAGTTTTGATAGATCGATTTTTTTAGTTTTTTTTTTTTTTTTTGTATCTCCTAAGCGAATTTTTCGGAGATATAGCTGCCCGTACGTTTTATTTGAGTACTTATAGCCTATATTTGAGCAAAACATAAAAAAATACTATAATGATTTTGAGGAAATACTGTTTTCAGGTCCAGAGTTATGGGAAAACCGGATCGACATGCAAAGTTTCAGGAAAATCAGTTAATCATTCAGCCCGTAGCGATAAGCACAGGTACACCAACGCGCCAAGCAGAAATAATATTTTAGCACACGAAACTGATCCAAAAAAATCTCTAGATCGATTTTTTTCACGATCAATGAACGTAAAATTTGCTCATTACTTCATACACAGAGAAATGAAAAAAAAAAATGTTGGAAATACTTAAAACAATTACCAAATCAGAGATACGTAATAAGACATAGTAAATCCAAGGTACTAATCGGAGATGTAAATCCGATATATTAAATTGTAGATACTAAATCTGAGATACGTAATCGGACATAGTGAATTCAAGGTACTAATTGTAGATACTAAATCTGAGATACGTAATCGGACATAGTGAATCCAAGGTACTAATTGGAGATACTAAATCTGAGATACGTAATCGGACATAGTGAATCCATGGTACTAATTGGAGATACTAAATCTGAGATACGTAATCGGACATAGTGAATCCATGGTACTAATTGGAGATACTAAATCTGAGATACGTAATCGGACATAGTGAATCCATGGTACTAATTGGAGATACTAAATCTGAGATACGTAATCGGACATAGTGAATCCATGGTACTAATTGGAGATACTAAATCTGAGATACGTAATAAGACATAGTAAATCCAAGGTACTAATCGGAGATGTAAATCCGATATATTAAATTGTAGATACTAAATCTGAGATACGTAATCGGACATAGTGAATTCAAGGTACTAATTGTAGATACTAAATCTGAGATACGTAATCGGACATAGTGAATCCAAGGTACTAATTGTAGATACTAAATCTGAGATACGTAATCGGACATAGTGAATCCAAGGTACTAATTGGAGATACTAAATCTGAGATACGTAATCGGACATAGTGAATCCATGGTACTAATTGGAGATACTAAATCTGAGATACGTAATCGGACATAGTGAATCCAAGGTACTAATTGGAGATACTAAATCTAAGATACGTAATCGGACATAGTGAATCCAAGGTACTAATTGGAGATACTAAATCTGAGATACGTAATCGGACATAGTGAATCCAAGGTACTAATTGGAGATACTAAATCTGAGATACGTAATCGGACATAGTAAATCCAAGGTACTAATTGGAAATACTAAATTTAAGATACGTAATCGGACATAGTGAATCCAAGGTACTAATTGGAGATACTAAATCTGAGATACGTAATCGGACATAGTGAATCCAAGGTACTAATTGGAGATACTAAATCTAAGATACGTAATCGGACATAGTGAATCCAAGGTACTAATTGGAGATACTAAATCTAAGATACGTAATCGGACATAGTGAATCCAAGGTACTAATTGGAGATACTAAATCTGAGATACGTAATCGGACATAGTGAATCCAAGGTACTAATTGGAGATACTAAATCTGAGATACTTAATCGGACATAGTGAATCCAAGGTACTAATTGGAGATACTAAATCTGAGCTACTTAATCGGACATAGTGAATCCAAGGTACTAATTGCGGTGTAAATCCGAGATACTAAAATCGGAGATATAAATAAGAATTATTAAATTGGAGATACTAAATCTGAAACACATAATCGGACATTGTGAATCCAAGATACTAATCGGAGATGTAAATCCGACTTGCCAAATAAATCTCAGACATCAAATTCGAAATATTGAACCAGAGATGTTAAATCTGGGGGGGGGGGGTTAAATCCTACTTTCTACATTCATCCTATGGTGTTTATCACTAGGTGTACAACAGTTTTTTAGCCATTGTCCTAGTTAATCATGAAGTGTAACTAATACCTTACAGTTTAGAAGTACAATATGAAATAAATGGTGTAAAACAATACACAAATTTTCTAACATTTAGAAAATCGTTTCCACGAAAAATCCAGTTTAGAAAGTACTGACAATGAGTACGGTTTAAATAATTAGTCAAAAACTCAAGTCAATGTGCCAAATTAAAAAAAAAAAGAAAAATGCGGTCCGACTTATGCTTAAGTCGGAATAAAAAGGTGTCGGTGGTCAGGGTTCTTTTCGATTTACACCCGATCGTTTTTTTTTAATTCGTTAACTTTTTTTAATTTTTTAATTTGCTACACTAAATTGTGCTATGGCCTGTAATTCCTATAGCCTGTAATCAAAATTTGATCAAAAATCTTATGAATAAATTTTAAGAATTACCCTCGGCAGATTTTTCAAGGTTTTTTCGATAGTTTCCGAACCGAATTTATTTGTTCATATAGCGACTTTACGTTTTATACGGGTAGGCCTACTACTTATGAACTACATTTGAGCAAAAAATCGAATTCGTTGGAGCCGATTTTAACAGATTTTTTGTTTTAAAATTCAAAAAAACTGTTCTAACATGGGCAAACCGAACCTACATGTCCAATTTGAAAAAAAAATCTACAAATTAGTTGTTTTCAGCGCGCCTATCTTACAGTGAGAAACTAAAAGTTCAGCTTTAGATAACCTCATTTCATTTATTTGTAACCAATTTTCTCTGAAATGAATGGAATAAATTAAAAATAAAAAACCATTTTTAGATCTTTTGTTAAATGATTTGTTTTAAGTTAAATGCAAAATAGATCAAAGTCTTACCTGCCCACTGCCCCATTTCTTTCAAATTTGTATTCAGCTTAAACGCCGGTGCAATGAACGACTTGTATACTCTGTTCAAAACTGCGCGCACAATTTGAAATCCTACAATAGTTAAACATACTATTCCGACCTTTTCTACAACGTTATACATTGTGGAAGATTAGGGTACACTGTCTATCCTGTAATATTATCAGAAACAGAATGACGAGAATATCTGAGCTAGACAGAGAGGGTAGAAGAGAGAATCTTATCGCTCGAGTCGCAGTCCACCAATCAATGTTGCATGCGCAGTAATTCTGCGCTGTGCGCGCGACCTCACCATTGCCATTGTCAAGGCCTACTTTCTTTTGAAACCAGGTCATTTCACTTTACTCCTCTCTCTTCCGTCTTTTCAGAGACGGTGTGCTATTAATGTTAGAGTGCATATCCCAACGTTTTTTTTCTCTCACTATAGGAAGTGTGCTCGTGAAAAATTTGATCTTGAGATTTTTATAAATATGTGTTAGGTCTGCATAGTCCGTCTGTCTATACATAACGCTGAAGACGAAACTCATACGGCAAATTTTTATGAAAATTGTCGTATTGCTCTAATTTATACACATTGTGAAATTGTTCAAATCCCCACTGAATACTAAAAACATATGGGTATAAAAAAAAAATACAGTTCAGAAACTACTGGAAAAACATAAACATCCGTATAATTCACAAGATTATTTCACCATATTTTGCACACATTTTCGGCATATACGAATACTAGCTCTTACCCGTTGCGGATTCGCCTACAATTGTAACATAGGTAATAAAATTTATAGTATATTTTCAAAATCAGAATAGGTTCATTTCAATTTAATATATTTCTATATACAATATTACACGATTTATGGTTTTCGGCCCAGACATATAGACTTTTGCTACTCGATACTCTAGAACATGGTTCTGTTATATTTTAATAAAATATTAGTAAAACGTCACTGTCATACAATTAACACTTGTTAAAAAAACTAAATAATTAAGTTGAACCGGGTAAGTAGTATGATGGTGTTTAAAATAATTTAAACATTTGTTATTCACACCTACCAATATATAATAAACGTATAAAACGTCACTGTTATACAACTAACACTTGTTACAGAATTAAATACTAAATAATTAAGTTGGGCTGGGTAAGTAGTATGACGGTGTATAAAATTATTTAAGCATTTAGTATTTACACCTACCAATATATAACAAACGTATAAAACGTAACCGTTATACAATTAACACTAGAATACTAAATAATTAAGTTGGGCTGGGTAAGTAATATGATGGCCTTTAAAATAATTTAAACATTTATTATTCACACCTACCAATAATAAACGCACAAAACGTCACTGTTATACAACTATTACTTGTTACAAAACTAAATACTAAATAATTAAGTTGGACAGGGTAAGTAGTATGATGGTGTTTAAAATATTTAAGCATTTACTATTTACACCTACCAACATACAATAAACGTATAAAACGTCATTGTTATACAACTAACACTTGAATACTAAATAATAGAGTTGGACTGGGTAAGTAGTATAATGACTTTAAAATAACAAACATTATTATTCACACCACCTACCAATATATAATAAACTTATAAAACGTCACTGTTGTACAATGAACACTTGAATACTAAATAAATAAGTTGGGCTGAGTAAGTAATATGATGGCCTTTAAAATAATTTAAACATGTACTATTCATACCTACCAATATATATATATATATATATATATATATATATATATATATATATATATATATATAACAAACGTACAAAACATCACTGTTATACAATTAACACTTGTCACAAAACTAAATAATTAAGTTGAACTGGGTAAGTAGTATGATGGCGTTTAAAATAATTTCAACATTTATTATTCACACCTACCAATACCAGTTATATACAATAAATGTATAAATCGGCATTGTTGGCACAGTTAACACATGCCAAAACTAAATACTAAATAATTAATTTGGGCTGGGTAAGTAGTATAATGGTTTTTTTTAAAATACCAAACATTATCTCAATTGGTCCAGTAGTTACAGCATGACTGAATAACAAACAGGCCAACCAACTAACACTCAAACTTTCAGAAATATAATATGATTAAGATTTGTAACTGAAGTCTGTGCAGTAAATTCGAATTGAAGGAATTTACTGTTCATAAGTACATTGGAAAACAAATAAAAATTACATTTGTGTATTTGTGCAAATTGACTAAACAAAGTGACCGATTTTGATTAAATTTGCCATATAGCCTCACAACCTCGAACTATTACTCAAATTGAAGATGAAGATAACATTCTATTTAAGATAAGAAACATAATATAAAACATAAACCATAGTCAGCACAGTTTAAAATAAAACAAACAATAATTTGGTGTTACAATAATTTATTATATGTACTTACCCACTATTCGAATTATATATTGTTAAAAAACGATATTGAGATGTAGTAGCATAGCTCCTCCCCTGTAGGGCTCGATGGCCGATGTGCTAAGGCACCAGCCAGTCAGCTGCATCCCTGAACTGTACATCTCAAAATTCTTAGTTCGAGCCGCAGTTACTCCCGCTGATTTATCTTTATCATTTAAGCTGATCCCTCGTTCTCATTATTGGCATAAAGTATAGACATTAAAATGTACCTTAGGTTCCCTGCGTTAAAAAAGATTGTTACTTGCATGTCTGGACACTTTGCTAGAGACTAAACTAAATGGCAGATTTTTATGAAATTTCGGATATGTTTCATTTGCCGATATTTTCAGACAGGCTTAAATTTTAAGCCCCTTTTTTTAATATTTTGAAATTTGAAGCTTTAGCTATGTGGAAGTCAAACATATTAAGGTTTATAAATAAAATCACAGTTTTAATTCACTAAAAAGCTTTATTACTCACTACAGGTTCACTACGGTTACGACCTTTACAAGTGATTATACTCTTTTTTTGGTGGAAATCCTAATCTTTAAAAAACTCAAAGTACCATGATCCTGCCAATCTGACATTACAGAAGCGATTGTGAAAAATAGTGAGTGTGGGAACTCGACATCTCACTCGCACATTTTTCCTCTCTGTGCCACTGCTGTTCTTAACACGCCGTTTTCTAAGTGGCTGATCTATAATTGTAGAGCATATTGCCTACCAGCGAAGTGCATGCTTATTCCAGTGAAGAAAACCGTGACAATAATTAATTCTAGAGCATATACAAAATCGAATTACTACTACAAATATATGAATTTACAATTAAAATACAATTTAAATACAAAATAAAATTCTCATTTAAAAATAAATTGTCTCAACATGGAATTATCTGTTGTCTGAAAAAACTGAAGCACTTTTTTAACTTAACCATTTTTTTTATATTTAATTTGAAATTGAAAAAAAACCATGTTAGTGTTGAAATGTAATAAATAATTTTAAAGCAAATGTTAATGTGTTCAAACATAAAAAAGAAAATATAAAGTAACATACACAGAATTACAACACATGCACACTCGAAACTAAATCCACACCTCTCCTATACTCGTAACCATTTTGTTTAAAAAAACAGACCTAATCTCCTCCAGGTCAACATGGAGTTGATTTCTACACGTTACCACTTCTTTAGTAGAATTCAAGGTTCTGTGAAGCCCCACAGAAACCATGACTCTCTCATAAAAAGATGTCATTTTCAGTAGTGACAAACTTTATCACTACTGGTTTGAAATAGCAGCATCCTGTTTTGCAGCTTCTTTATAGATGCTACGGGACCCTCCATAATCTAAAGGGACCCTCTTTAACCTAAGCTCCAACAACAGCTTTACTAATAAGGAAGGGCGACACTTTAAAAGGTTTGCTCCTTCCACAGCATTCTTGAATATTAAATACGAGAATGGCGATGGGGTTTTAACAAAAAACAGCACCCATCTCCTTGTCTCCATTACTTGCAGCACAGCATTACTCCCACCAGTATAGACAGACCCGTTCGATAAAGCTGAACAAGGCCTCTTTGTTCCAATTTTGGCTACATTTTATTAATTTTCCATAATTATTTTGTTAAGGCGCTTCGTGTTCCAGAATCTCGCAGCTGATAATAGGGCATGCTCTGGACATCAGTAACCCAGGGAACTTGTACTAAGGTGAAATACATGCCTAAAAAGAAAAAGTTTATTATAAACAACATAACACGTCCGAAAAAAGGAACACCTAAAACCACGGTATATAGATACACGGTAGGGGCCGCGGTGGGTGTGCGCAGTAGACTACCGCGCGCGTGACGTCACTGAATCTTCACTGCTACATTCTGTAATTTCCCGTTTAACAATGCGGTGTTCTGTAAATGTAGTTGGAGATTCGGTGTGTTTATGTGAGTGTTTGTTTTAAGTAAAAGGTCTTTTTTGTGTAAATAAAAGGTGATAATTGTGTTTTGTGGTCGAGGTTTAATAAGTGAAAGAAAAGATTTAATTAGCCTATGTTTTGAATCCTAAAAAATACGTAATTTGTTTTGTTTGCTGTTGTATAATTGTGTATGCATAACAATGCCTAATTGCGCTATTGCCAATTGCTATAATAGTGATAAGAATTGTAAAGGGAAAGGAATTACATTTCACAGAATTCCAAAAGACAAAGGCCTGAGAAAAGCGTGGGTTCATGCGTGTAAACGAGTAGATCATTTTAATTTTGATAATGTTAAAGTCTGTTCACTTCATTTTAATGATGATGATTTCGAAAGGGATTTTAAATCCGAATTACTAAATACGAAACCTAAAAAACAGCTGAAATCCGGTGTCATTCCATGTTTTAACATTCCCACCGTTGAAAATAAATTTATCAATTCTGAACGATCTGCAAGGATTATAAAACGTGAAAACCAAGAAACATTAAAAAAACTTATTGACGAGTCCGATGGAAATCTACCAGGTAATTCACCTGTAAATGGAAATGACGTTGGTGCAATTGTAACGTGTAATTCTGTAAATGAAACCCACCCTTCCGTAGTCAGCAATTTTAATACAAATATCGTTGTAAATAATGCCTCTGTAGAGGAAATGAAATGTTTAAGAAATGAAAATTTACTTTTTAAGGAACAAATTCAACTTGCATTACAAGAACTGGCCTCGGTTAAAAATAAAAATGGGGCTTTACAAAGCAATGTTACTAAGTTTAAGAATATTTTTTCTGATAATATGTGTTGAAAAATAAGTTCTAAGAAATACGTATGATTTATTTTACTGTTTGCATAATAGGCATACGCCTATTTGCAATTTAATTTGTTGTTAATTTTTTATTTGAGATGTGCGTTTTCACAGTCAGCCACATAATTATCACGGAAAATCCGCAGATACGTAATTCATAGTGTGATGTGCTTTTAACTTTCAAACAAAAAATAACCTGGAATTTTTCAAGCTATAATTTACTTTACTTTAATATTATGTAATACTGTATAAAATAAAAAGTTTCCGTTTTGACAATGAGCGAATTCAGTAAGTAAAGTAATTAACAGAGTTATTAATGTTAGATATAAGGAATTATTTTGTAATTACTTTAATACAGTTACTAACACTAACATTACAAACTGTTTTCTACTGAACAATACGTCTGAGCTAGATTCGATCAGGGATTCGATGACGTACTTCAGCCGGCAAGTGGTGGTGGGGGGGGGACATGCGCGTGGCCCCTACCGTGTATCTATATACCGTGCCTAAAACTAGTTAACAAGAATAAATATCTATAAATATAAAACAAAATAAAATAAAGGGCTGTAAAGCAGCCCTACATACAGGAGGAAGAAAGCTAATAAAATTTTTGAAAAATAAGTAAACAAAACAAATACAGTTTACAAAAAAAACAAACAATAATTAAATCAAAATATAATAACAACTATTAATATTTCCCTAAAACTAGTTAACAATAATATATAACTAAATGAATGTATACAACTTATTGTAAGGTTCTGCATTAGCCTTAAAAAAAGAAAAAAAGAAAAAATAAATAGTGAGCGAGTTCCAGTACCTCACTCCCAAGAACTACTGATACTACCGACAGGGTCTGATCACAAGACATGGGCTCCGACCCTCACAATCCCATCTTCCACTACTTGCCAAGCACAATCAAGCTGGCCAGTTCCAGAACTCGCACTACTAGCTATACGTCAGGATCCACCAAAGGTAACCAAGCAGTATGCATAGATACGAGTCCAGTGATTCCTTTCTTTCTCTACCAAAAGGTAGTCACATCCGGAAAGAATGGTCAGAGCCGTGTCAATTCCATGCCTTCACAATCCCATCTTCCACTACTTGCCAAGCACAATCAAGCTGGCCAGTTCCAGAACTTGCACTACTAGTTATACGTCAGGATCCACCAAAGGTAACCAAGCAGTATGCATAGATACGAGTCCAGTGATTCCTTTCTTTCTCTACCAAAAGGTAGTCACATCCGGAAAGAATGGTCAGAGCCGTGTCAATTCGATGCCAGAAGAAGGGACCTGCCTAATAAAAGGTATGCAGAAAACACAGAACCTAATATTTAAATGTAAGTGTACATTTAGAATTATAAAAGTATATGAATGTATTGTTTGACTGGGATACCGCGAGGAACGCCAACCTCCTCTTAATATGTGCAGCTAGTCTACACCTCCCCTGCAGGGTTTAGAACTTGAATAACTTATTTGAGGTGATTTTTCATTAAATATCCATGCATTTTAACTCATATCATTTTGATCTGGATCACTTAAAAACAGTTTTAGAGGACTAATTTTTTAAAAATATGTACCTACCTGTATGTTTTTACCAAAGGCCCCATCGCAGGTGTTTGCCTCATGGCCCCAAAATGTTCCATGGTGGCCCTGTAATAGGAAACAACAAGCCTCCAAGGAAACAAAACAAAAACAAAGAGCTTGCAAATCTGAATTTTTGTTTTGTTTTGTTATTTTAAAGCAAAAAGCACATTGAGGCTATTATCGCCTTTTCTAAATCTAAGTGTGAGTGTAAAGTGTTAAAGTCGTAAGTGTAAGTGTGTGTTAGACTCGGGTACCACGAGGGACATCTAAACCCTCTCAATGCTGGTCTGCACCCCCCTGAGGGTAAAGACTTGTAGGAGAACAGCAAATAACCTACCAATGAGTGGAGGAAGCCTGAACAAGATTACTCACACCTGCTGTCGCTCTCAACTTACTTATAATAAAGGTTGCCATACTTACCAAATAAGGTTTTAAATATACTATACTATAATATACTATATAATAGGTTTTTATTATATAATAAATATAAATATAAATAAATAGGTTATTATAAATATACTATAATAAGGTTTTAAATATACTAAAAGGAGACTTTATAAATTAAAGGGATCTTGTCAGGGCCTTTCTTCTTCAAAACATCAATCTTTTTTATTTTAAAATTATTTACTTGTAAATTTAAGTTCATTTTTAATAAGAGTTAGTCACAGATGCTTTATTTCCACACTGTTTTAGCTATTAAATTATCTGTTACTTTTATGTATGAGTTTTCAGTTATTTTTCGTTTTTACTAGTTATTCCCATAGTGTATTATTTTTGCTTCTTCCCAATCAAACTTATAATTTTCAGACCAAGTATGTTTCGACTATTTTTGATTTATCACCTAGGTCTAATCAGTGTTCTTTATTCTGTCTGTAGTTATTTTGTCTCGTCATACACTATAAAATGTGAATACGATAGGTAATACATGAGACAAACAGTTTTTGTTGCATGTTTAGGTTTTAAGCTCGGCACTTGATCTATATTCTTAATGTCGTGTATTACTTTATATACACAAATAATGGCAAATTTCTGAATAAACTGTAATATTGAATATAGTAATAGATTTTTCAAAAATTAATTTTAAAAGTTGTAGTTTTCTTAGTTGTCTCAACCCTAAGAAAACTTATTATATGCAGAAATAATTGGGATTTATTAGATCAGCATGTTTTATATACATATACGAGGTGTGTTCAGAAAGTAACCAGAATTTTAATTTTTTGAACAAAATATTTATTCTTCTACATTGATGTTGTCGCCTTCAAAATAGTCCCCATTGGAGATTATGCACTTGTGCCAGCGCTTCTTTCAATCCCCGAAACACTTCTCAAACTCGATCTTTGAGACAGCCTTTAGTTCTTCCAGCAATGCGCTTTTAATGTCATTTACAGCTGTAAAACAATGGCCCTTTAAGGTTCTCTTTATTTTTAGGAATAGGAAAGTCACACGGAGCCATGTCTGGCGAATATGGAGGCTGGGGCATCGTTACAGTACTGTTTTTGGCCAAAAATTCATGAACAAGCAATGAAGTGTGAGCTGGTGCAAAAGCCATGAATTGTTTTTCCACAGATCCGGGCGTTTTTTTGCTTCACGCAAACGGCATTGAACTTGTAGGTAGTACTCCTTATTGACCGTTTCAACTGGTGGCAGGAATTCATGATGCACTATGCCATTAATACTGAAGAACACAGTGAACATAACCTTCACGTTCGACTGCACTTGTCGAGCCTTTTTCGGTCTTGGCGAGCCAGAATGTCTCCACTGGGATGATTGAGCCTTAGCTTCGATTTCATATCCATAAACTCATGTTTCGTCACCTATTATAATACGTTTTAGTAATTCTGCATCGTCGTTGACTTCATTTAGTGACTCCTGAGCAACTTCCATTCGCAGCTGTTTTTGTTCAAAATTCAACAATTTTGGAATGAATTTTGCTGCCATGCATTTCATACACAAAACATTAGAAACGATATCATGACATGATCCAATCGATATATCAACATCATCAGCAACCTCTCTGTGATTTGACGATTGTTCATAACCATTTCTTTCACTTTTTTAACGGTTGTTGATGTGCTGGGGCGTTCGTCATCTTCGTCTTCACGGCCTTCTTGGAAATGCCTATTCCACTCGTAAACTCTTGGTTTACTCATAGCAGACTCACCATAGGCTTTGTTAACATTTCACACACTTTGTTTTGTATTTTGATATAAATGCACCAAATTTCACATGAAGGTTGTTTAGGTTTCAAGGGAAATACTATGAGTGGTCGACTTATCACTTTATTCCATTTTTACGCAAAATTTGATACAAATTCTTTGATCCATTTCTTTTAACAAACGAAAATCGCCGAGCTCATAAAAACACGTCTAACCTTAGTGGCTGTCACAGACAAAGTCAACAATGAAAACAGCTGGAAGTTTTATTATATTTCAAGGGCATGTATACCAACATAACAATTGGACTCTCCAAGCCGGCGAAATTAAAAAATTTTCGTTATTTTGTGAATACACCTCGTTGTGTTAAAAACTGTTGTACATCTGTTTGACATTCTTTCTAGAAGAAATATTATTCCGACAAAATTGTATCTGGTATTTTCGAGGTTGTTCTCGCTCCAAGTTTTAATTGACCATTGATAATCTATTCAAATGACATTTTGAATGATGGTGAATTACACATACAAAACTGATTAGCCTTTTCCTTTTGTTGAAGTGATCATTCCATCAGAAATTAGAGATAAAGATATGTTCACAAGTTACTGTAAAGGTTTCATTAGTTTGTAACTGTAGGAACTTGTGTTAAATAAATGATTTTAAAATAACTGAAGTATGTCTCAATTTATTACAGCCTCAGAATATATACTGTACAAAATTCTCTATAAACATGTATTAGGGGATAATCATAAGAATTGACAGTGAACTTTTCGTTTTTTTTTGTTTATGTCCGACTATTGTGCACACTTGGGCTAGTACAGAGGATGGGATGATTTATAGCGTATGAAAATGCCAAGCCCTGGCCAGCCGGGAATCGAACCTGGGTCCTCGTGGTGAATGCCCAGTACGCTATCAACTAGGCCACTGAACTTCTCATAAGTGACTATTATACAACAGTTCTACTTTTATCCCTTAAATGACAACAAAATTTACTTTTTCCTATTTAAATTTTAAAAAACTTTTCAGATAAACCGGAACTTTTAGATAACCTAATATATCTTACTATATCTGACTTTTTTTATTGCTTGTCCAGTAAATATATATGTAATTAATACACAGCCAATACAACTCAAGAAGAAAACTGCATCAACAATTATTTTAAAAAATGCCACACACAGATGAGTAATAAGCCTTGATCCACATTAAATCACATAAAAGTGGTCTTATTGTTCTGTAAAATTGTGCACTAGAAATGCTTTTACACTGTAACTGAGTACTACATTATTCAGTGTGGCTGAAACTGGGTAGGGGAAATGGAGTTTTCTGATATAAATACATAAACACACTCAACTTTTATATATTAATACAACCCATGAAATAAGATTTTGTTCAATAAAGTTAAAAAAACATTAAATGATAAAGGCAATTCCCTGGGTGATTAGTAAAATGTTTCCTCTTAGGACCAGACCCTATGCTGACAACAGTTCCCTGCTGTAATCACAGGACATGCCACATCCAGTTATCTACGCAAGGTGAGAGTACAACAAATCTCGCCTGAGTGTCTGAAACCGCAGCACATGTACTCCTCAAGTGTGAGGCTCTGGAGACTAAAAGGAGACTTTTTGGACTTCAGCAACTGAACAGTTTCACAAGGATACCCTGTACAAGATTCTGGAGCTTGTCAAGAGCAATGGAGTCAGGAGTCAGTTTAAGGTGAAGTATAAGGGAATACAAACAGCTTATAGCTGATGTTTCGAAGGCCAATAAAGCTACAGTTAAAACCACAAGGGGAAAAGGTAAAAAAGAACATTTATTGAAAATGTAACAAAACTTACCAGTACATTATAAAATTACTGGAAAATACTAAAAACTAAAAATGTATATTAAACTTAAAAGGAACAAATATTTTCAGAGTCTGTACAAATTCACAGATCTCCTTTAATGGTAAATATACACCAAATACATGTATAATACTGTATTACATTTTAGGCTAGGTTATAAAAAAACTTTGACCAAACAGGCTACGGTGTCAAGCCTACATTGATGAACTTAGAGAGCTATATAAGGCACTATATTATTAACCTTAAGTTACAAAATAATACAGTTGCAAACTATGCAAGATAGTTTAGGGAATATGACATTTTTGTAACGGACTAAGTAGTTATGTAATATAACTGTGACATGCATAAATTTTTGACCTCATGGTTTTATGAATAAAGATGTAGATTTTTTTCTATGTAAAACTAACATTTTGTATATTAATTATTTGTTATGTACAGTATATTCATGAATAACCTATGCAACTTAAAAATGCAATAAGGAATCTAATAATTAGAAAAACGTTCATATAAACATAAGTCAGGAATCGTTCTTTTACCAGTCATCTGCCATTTTATTATTTTCACAAAATATTTTACTTTTTCTAAAAAGTTTATAAGTCAATCTGAAATTTTGCAACATATTCAACCTAATGAAAACACAGTTTAAAAAATAACATTCCAACAATCCATGTCAAAATAGTAACCATTTAAAACTTTCAAATGGAAATTACTCAAAACAGTAAAGATTTATAAGAAAACGTCGAGTAAATTTTTGCTGAAGAAGTATATACATGCATGAGGAGAGTATTTTGAAGGAAACTTAGGTTTGTGTACTTTCAATAAATTTTCATTGACCAATTCCAGGAATTTTTTACCCTACCTTGTATAACACAAATATTATATCATTTAGTAATTTTTTTAATTTTAAAACAGAGTACTTTATTGTTTTATGTTTAAGTAGGCGGATTGTGCTTTTAACTTTGCCTCATATTGAGGTTTCTACTGAACTGTTTAAATATTGATTAAAATCTATCAATAAAACATTATTCTATTAGTATATGTGTGTATGTAACTGAGAGCAGTACATTGTTATACCACTTTCAGCAGTGTACTGTACACTGTTACCCATTCTTTGATAGGAAATTAAACGAGCTACAATAATTTACTCTAGACGGTTTTCTACGAGTTTCTGTTATTTAGTAATTTGCATTTAAATGTTTTAAATAGAAGCCGTTTTGAAATGGATTATTAGGAAAAGCTGATTATTTTTAATCCAGGTTTTATACATCGGTGAATAAGTACTGTGCACAATTTCAACTCATTTGGTTAAGCTGTTCTAGTGATAAAAATTTGTGAAAATAAAATGCCTGGCAGCTGGTAAAAGAAAATTCAAAAATTATGTTCAAATTAACTTTTCAATTTATTTTTAAATTCCCTACAGCCTTACGCCAGTTATTCGTATATCACGCTATACAGCAAAAAAGCTTTTATAAAAAGTTTGCATTGTTTAAGCAGATAAATTTAAAGTTAAAAAAACAAAAGCATAAAATAAGTGGTGTAAATTTTATCAGGTACTCAATTATAAAAGCTAGTAAATATTTAAAGCTTAAATTTAAAAATTAAATTGTTCACCTTCAACATATTGTAGAATTATAGTTTAATTTGTCAAGCATAAGAATAAAAACTTAACATTTTATTTTATTCACATTATAATTTAATGAATGTGTTGTCAGGATTAATATGGCATTAGTTTGTTAAATAAAGTTGTTTAGTAGAACTTTTATGATTTAATTGTATGTACTGAACAGAAGTATTTATATTTCATGCTCAAAATTTTAAAAAAACAAATCATTAAACATTTTAATCTTTTTTACGCAAAAAGATTTAATACTTTCACAATTAAAAGAAATTCTATTTGCTTTACGCGTTAAAATGATAGTAATGATGATGAATGGAACAACAATTTTTAAATTAAGTATGTTTAAGAATGTTAATATTTCCTTTAAAGGTATTCTTTCAACATTATGTTTATATAATGGTCACTTTAAAATAATATGGTATCGGCAAATATGTTTATGATATAAAAAAAAAACTACATAATACTATACAAAATTACCACCAAATGTTGTTTGACGTTCCCAAAACTTGCAAAGTTAGACTAGCAAACTTATACTAGCTCTGTTCAATGAATTTCAAAGCTGTGTATTATAAATCAAGATGTGATGTTTATGTTAGAACGGTAATTATTATAATGATAATATAATTATATATAAACCTAACAATATAGGCTAACATAAACCTAACAATATAAAACAAGGTTTTTCCAACAAATAAAACAATACTGTAAAAATTGTGAATGATTGGCAGCACAATATTTTTGAAAATGCAAAAAAAAATCTGGTACTGTCAAAACTATGAATCAATCAACAATAAAAAGCGACAAGACAGTACCATTTTCCACATTTTTTCCTGAAACACATACAAAGACGAAAGTATGGCACATTAACTAGCCACATTTTAGTAGCACATTTACTTATCCATGGATGAATAGGGCATTATCCATATTTTTTTAAACACGCACAATGAAAAAGGTATCTCACACTTTCAAAAAACAAAGTAGTACATGTTGATCTATAAAACATGTTACTACTCAAAAAAAGATCAACATGTTACTACTCACAAACAACTATAATGAAAAAGATAATAGTATAAAGATTTGTATTTTTGATACATTTATATCAAAAAATATAGGTTTTAAAATAAAAAACCCTGCTTAAAATATAACATACAAAATATAAAGAAATACAAACTTATCAAAATAGTTGCCAATATAAAACTGGCTCAGTGCTTAAAATTTAAAAAATCAGGGTGGCTATGTTAATTTTGAAAATTTTGTCTTTTCACTTTCTAAACCTATAAAAGTGTCTACTTTTGTTAATTACATAAAAGTACATTTACTGTTATTCATATTTTTGTGTGGTTGTAACTCAAATACAGTACATTATTTATTGAGAACTAATGTCCTGAAACCAAAATGACACAAAAACCACATTTCTTAACATGCATGTTTTTTATGACAGGTTACAATGTTTATAACATTAAACAACAGTCAACTTATAAGCAGAGTATACTTGTAAAAATCCATTTTTATGTACTTTGGCATAAAAATTAAGATCCTCGTGGATTTTTTTACAAATGAAACAGCCCAATATAGGCCACCACACGTTTGAGATTAAAAAATTCCTAAATAATTTATTAAAGTAATTGTCGTACATTTTGGTGTGGCAAATAAATTCTATAAAGACTGAGCAGAACATGTGAGGCACCGAGATATTGGCACTACTACTGGTAGCCCATGAACAGGATAAGAAAATTTCATGAAGTATTAGAGTTACAGTAATTGCGTAATATATTTAATATAACAAAACAACATCTTTTCTGAGAAAAAAATTATTCTAAAAAAAAATCAAATTAATTTCAAACTGGTTAAATATTGTTTACAAAAGCCAAGTATGATTAAAACTGTTCAATTTTAAAATTAATTAAATGAGGAAATACCACGGGATAAGTGACTGGAGCTCAATACTTAATTAGTGTAATGTATTATCTAATACACTTGTGAAAGAAGAGAAAAATGCATGTTTAATCTAAGACAAATTTTAGTTATTAATAAAATATATTACGATAAACTGTAACCATTAAAAAAAATTTATTATGCATAATAGGAGTTTGATTTTTTTTTTTGTTACATGTTATGTTCGTAACTCCTAACCTAACAAAACGTGACAAGTAGTAACTTTTTTGCTAGGTCATTTGCCATCACTTGTGTACACAGAAAAATACACAATGTTTCGAAAGCGTGAATCAACTCTTGTTAACAAGTGCCTAACCTAAAACATAAAAACCAAAACATAACTTAACGCTAAAATACAGTATTTCAACACTGGCATACTATCTAGTTTTATGTTAGAGACTTGAGAACGATAATTATTCCGACACTCGAAACATGTATTATTTCATTCAATACATGTACGCAAATGATGGCAAATGTCAGAATAAAAAATAATATGAATTATGTAAGATATATTTATTATTAAATAATTTTTTATAACATTAAACCTAATCTTTGTGAAATTCCCTCACATTAGTTAATTAAAACAACACACTACAAGCTATGAAGTGTACATACACTGTTAACGTTATACCAACTGATTGTAAAGCATTACTGATTTACTACCTATTACATTTTTGAAAAGGTGGGGAAAATACGACATTTGACACCTGAAGTTCAATATTATTTTTTAGATCTACTGATTATTATTCGTATGTGTAAACACACGAGTACATTAACAACATTTTTACTTCAATGACATGCTGCATTTACTATCTTTTCACAACTGAAATCGATAAAAATAATTTTTATTCTGCATTTAAAACAAGAATAAATAGTAGGGCTAAGGGTACTTATGGGGGATCTACCATGCGAAAAGTTTGTTTGTTTTAAAAATATAAAACAATTAAGAATAAATATACCTGAAGTATTTTTCCATGATAAAATAGTCATAATAATAGCTACTTGAAGGCATATTTTGTTGGTTATTTCTTTCATACTTTTATAAAAAGACTAATACAAGATGTTGTAGGAACAAAACTCACACCGTCTCATATTATACATAATTAACAAAGATATTCTGGTAATAAAATGAAATTTCTAATTATATCTGTACTAAAGTGTTCGGCAGCCACCCTGAGATTTTCACAGCCACATTACTGGTAAAAATGACCTTTAGAAGAATCAACTTAGTTGTCGTCTTCTTTGTCTGCTTCTTGCAGTATTTCGTGGACACTATTGTAACCACAAGCTCTAACCCGAGGAAACAAGATCCCAGTTGGCTTCAACCCCTTCCTATTGCGACAGATTGAGCAATTGCAAATGCCCCGGCAAGGTGGGCAGGACCAATTCTGCAACAAACAATGAAAATTATCAGGATTTTATTGAACTAAATATGAGACAAAGTTAAACGCAAAACCTGTCTATTTAATATAAAACAATAATAAAGTACTCTGTTTAATGACAGTACTTCATGAAATATAGTTATTTAAACAATGACAATATTACTAAGCAGCGATGTTAACCGCTTATTAAAATATTATACTACACTGGACCAGATTGTTACCGTTTTATGGGTCTGAGCAAGGAGGTCCTTGCTTAGATATCTCTGGTACTAACTGAATATCTTCTCTAACTTATTTGTACTAAACAAGTCAGATTATAACTTGCCAATCTTCTAAAACTATACGCGTGAAACACCGTATTATACCTGGAATTCTAACTAAATCACTAATTTTGGACATACCTTGAATTTAGTGAATCAGTGAATCTGTGCAACAATCAGAATCTAAAATAAGAGATCTTTGTGGCTGTGAACTTTGTATATATAAACTTTATGCAATTAGTTGGACTGAATTAGCTGTACAAGTAGTCACGAACATTTGGACATCGTTTACTCACCACATTTTTAAGGAAACATGTTCAAAGAGGCTAAGTTCACTTATACATTTAATTTGATTGTAATTTTTAATCGGTTATAAACTTCTCACTAGTAGTGCTCTAGTAACTTGCTAAAATATATTATTTTGCAACTCAATTTAAAATTAATCTTATTTACCATATCTATTATTGTTTCATTACACTAAACATTTTGGTTCACACAAACCATTTCAAGAATAACTCATTATTTATAATAAACAACAATAGTAAAATGAAAATTAACATATAGACATACTGCTCCTAAACAAAGCGAGACAGATCATGTAAGTTTTCCCTTGCTTTGATCCACAGATCCATTTTCAAAGCTCAAGTAAATAATTTCTCGACACGTTGTATAAAACAACAAATTTGGACTGAAGCTAAATAAATATGTGTTGTTGTCACCCATCACTCAAGTTCACAGCCAGGTTGACTAGTATTATGTTCCCGTAATAAATCTTTGTTTGCTAGCTACAGAGGAGAAGGGTTGTGGGCCATGCTAATTTTGTATCTTATTTCAATGAACCATTTGTTGAGCACCATGTTGTCTTTAATTTTAATATAATTTATATATCATTGTTTAGGCCAAGACAACAAGAATGCCTGTGCGAGGTTACAATTCTCAGGGTGATCAAAGAAATCACAGTTGTTGCTTTTCAAAAATTTATAATTGTCTTTTTTTTTAATACGCCACATTAAAAGTTAAAAAACAAGTAGACAGGCAAAACAAATATTTAAATTAATTTCTTGTTTTCATACAATAGAAAAGGAAAAAAATAATTTAAGCAAAAAACATTTATAATGATAAATTAGTTCAACTTTCAATAAGGCAAACAACAAAAATCAAAACTAAACTTAAACTCAAAAACTAAACTTAAATCTTTACCAACCTTTTGGAATATAACTATAATCTTACGGATGTTAGTATTATCCACCAAAACAAACAAAACAAAATTACACATACAGACTTTAATTTTCGATTGACGTATTGAACAGGTTGATTGTTCTTTTCCACCTAATCAGAGATTAGTAGTTCCCCCCCCCTAGGTTAGCCGATATTTCTTTTTTTAAAAACAGAGTTACAAAATCGGTGAAAACACCCAAGTTTGCACTGTCAACATTTTTTATAAAATTCTCTCCTTACTGGCACTATAACCAAACAAATAGGCCTTCCGCATAAAATTTATGACGGTTCGCATATTCACGAGAATGTTCTATTATCCAAAAATTACGATGCACAATTTCACCTATCCAAGCGCCTAGCCTTGCGCGAACTAAGCTTAGCCTCACTCCAGAACAGACTGGTCGGTCGTCTCAATCGTTCCTTCCGAACAGCTTTTTATTTAGCGTATCCATCTTACTGATATTGCACAATTCAACTTATATTTATATTAGGTATCTAACTGAGGATCTGAGATATCTCATTAGATAGTGTTTTAAAAGCAAACAGTATAACGCCTAGTGGATTAATTATCACACTTTTTACTGTTACTGAAACTCATGCATAAAGGACACAACTCAAAAGAATTATCTTTTAGTTTGTGACATTACATATTTAAAAAACTTACTGGGTCCATCAAAGCTGCTTTGGCACACTCTCCATATCTGTTTTTGAGGCAAACTCCGCAAAACTGTCCTCGCAAGCCCACACATATACCAGAACGGCAAATAGTCTTCATATCCAATGTTTTTTGCCTAGATGAGAATAAAAAACAGTTTGTAAACAATTTGTTTTTACAATGGTAAGCTGTACACTTTCTTTATGGATTTCTCAGCTGCAAAAAAAAATACAATAAAGGTTTTTTTTATAAGCTATCTAGTCTTAGGTTTTCATACAAAATACTGAAGGTGTATACTCAAGTACCTTGGCTAGTGTTTGGTATGGTGAAAGGGTGTCGGATACTTTTGAAACTCAAAAGGGTATTTAAAACAAGGATGTGGACTCAGCTCCGAGCTATTTTCGTTCTTTATAAACAAATTTTACTCCTCGATGAGGTGGGAGGTGGTTGTAGTTCGGAGGCCAGCATGTGCTTACATTACTTTCCATAGATATTGTGTTAAATCGCAGACACATTGGTGGGACTACAGGAAATTGGGGACAACTTGCAGTATATTATGACACTTGGAACGTACCGTGTTTTATGGACTACATGACATTAATTTTTAAGCAATTTTTTTAAAAAATAACTTTTTTACCATTTTTATTATTAGATTGCAAAAAACAGACCAAACAAAATTCTTAGTTTATTTCTATTTATTTCCATTACGAAACTAGCTACTAACAAAAATATATCATACTGTTACCAATAACACAATTCATTTTTAATTCAAGTTCATTGGCACCATAGACTGTAATGATGCATCATAGATTAGACATTGCTCTGGGTTTGTGATGACAGGGTGAGGAGACAGTGTTAGCAAGCCTGTGAATCCCAGCAACTCATGTTCATGGCATCGGTGCACTGATGCTGCCAGTTGAATCCAATGTCCAGATGCCAGTTTCCCGTGGCATAGAATATATGGTCATTTTTAAGACTGGTGGGAATTTAAAATCAAGCACTGGACATTTTGATATTAATTTAGAGTATAAGGCACAAATGAATTTTGGAGGCAATTTTTCAAAGGAAAAAATGCGTCTTATAGTCCGTTAAATACAGTAATAGTTATATTAAAATAATGGTTTGTAAAAGGGAGGAAAGTTGGGCATCAGGGATCGTTGTTTCTACAAAGTAGCACAGAAGGAATGTGTTTAAAATTACAAGTAGTCAAGTGTGACTTTAACCTCATCCTTGTCTCTGCAAACACATCTATCACAAAAACTAGCATCACCTACGAATACAATAAACATGTGTTTTATAGTTGGATAACAAATAAACATGTTCCACTGAAAGAGAAATGGTCTTGCCTTAATGATACAAAGATCACTAATGTGTTATATGGCACAAGTCTGGGGATTTAAATAAACAAAACGAACAAGATGAGCAATATTGAGTATTTTTGTTAAACATGTATTTCTATTGTTACACAATATGCCAAATTATGTATTTATTAATTAGATTTAGATTAATTTTGTTTTACATTTAAAGTAGACATAAAAAAAGCTCTAAAAATATCAAATGATAGGTTGCATAATTTTTTCACCTAAGAGATAAATAAAAACCTTTTTTAGTATAAGGAATGGCAACTTTTTGCGGATAAATATTTTAGCTGGTGTTTTCTCACCAAGGCTCAGGAGAATGGCAAGGTCAGATGTTTACTTTGGTGGAAGTTGCACGGCAAGTAAACAAGATAATATTCGGGCAGCTGATAGTTTCATTTATCATAATATTTACAGTACTCTGTATTTGGGTAACCAGTCTTACCAATACAGCAATGTACAAATATCAAAATTATATTGAAATGTAGGGCAAATTTGTTGTACTTAAATTACGGGCCTTGGATGGAGGGGGCAATTTTTTACTGCTCTGGAAGGTATCCAATTTTGTGAATTTTCAGAAAACAGCTTAAAAAAAGAACTTCCAAGAAAAAAATTTAATGGGTATTTAAAGGGCAGGGATTAGGTTTACCTGGTCCATTATGTTCAGCAGGCATGTTAGTACAGGTAAAATTTGAATAATGGAATTTAATTATTAATGAGGCTTTGGTATAATTTAGTTATGTATGAAGTATTAATGTAAAGTTTTAAACATGTACATTAATGTTAAAAAAAGAACGGAAATCGGTATACAGTAGTCTCGATTAACTGTCATTTTTGGAACCGTTGAAATGATGGATCTGATAACAGATTACATGGATAACAAAAACAGACCACAATACTTTAGAGGATCGATAAAGGTAATGTATGTATTAGTTAATAGCACAGAATGTGTTATTGTTTTGGAAAATGTAATAAAACTTAAATTTTCTATTTAACTCTAAATATGTATTAGACAAATTTTACATATGTAAGTTACATATGTGAAAAACTTGCGACACACAAGATAATTGCATGTGCTACTTACGTTGCACGTGCTGTTACGTGAAAGACATACTCTGAATGGTATAATCATAATAATGTTTTTACTTTTCAATAAAAACATTCATCCAATCTTTCAAAATTTGTTGACATTACTTGAAGACTTTCTTTCTTATTCCACTACAAGATAGAATCGTTTACGATTATCAATGTTTGCCTAGGGTAGTAATTAGTTTCAGTTGCCTTTGCCTATGCTATAAATAAGTTGTGTTCAATTAGACTGCTTAGTTTTTGTCTATAAAGTTACTTTTATTATTTGTTACAAATTATTTACTATGGAAGACAGTTTAAAAATGTAATTTAACAGAATTAACAGTTAACAGAAACTTATGGTTAATCGAGACTATATTATATTTAGAATGCAAATGGTCTATGTGACTATTGCCTTAAAATGCTTAAGAGAATTATGTATGTCCTTTTTTGTGGTAACTGTTATTGTTACTGAGTTTTGTTTTTACCTTAAACATAAATAGATGCCAATTATATAACTACTAGAAATCCATATTCCTAGGAAAAAATTAACTCATTTCATTTTCAAAATTTTCAATTCAATTCAAAAAGCTATTTTAAAATACACAACTATACAACATATCACACCAGACACCCTGATGGCACAGCTCATGGAGGATCAGCAATCATCATCTGGTCCAAGATAAAACATCACAAAATAGAAGAGTTTCAAACAGAACATATTCAGGCTACAAATGTGGTTTTGGAAGATTGGTTTGGTATGATAACTGTTTCTGCTATATATTGCCCACCGAAACACACAATAAAAGAAGCCCACTTTTTACAATTATTCGAAACCCTTGGACAGCATTTTTTGGTAGGAGGAAATTATAATGCCAAACATACTCACTGAGGCTAGAGGTCGCGAGTTGTACAAATGTATTACAACTATGAATCTTAGAACAGTTTCTACAGGGGAGTCTATGTATTGGCCAACTGATTTCTATCAGTTCCTGATATCATTGACTTTTGTGTTGTGAAAGGAATTAATAACAATTATCTAAGAGCTGAATCTTGCCTGGACTTATCATCGGATCAATTCCCCAGTAATTGTAAACATTAGTAACCATATTACGGAAAGCGACCCGCCACCATTCTAAGCAACAGAAAAACTAATTGGGATTGTTTTAGAGAAATATTACACGAATCTTTCAACACAAATATATCCCTGTTAACAGGGGAAGATATTACTGAAGCTGTAGAGCTTTTCAACAGAAGGGTTCAGGAAGTGGCTAGGGAATTCTACCCCTGATTACGTTTCTGGACAGATACACCTCTTGCTCTGCAATGGTTAAAGAAAAAATTTGAAATAAACGAAGCCATTATTACAACGAACTGACAAATTACAAAGGACCCAAAAATTAAAACTAAGCTTAACAAAGCAATAAAAGAACTACGAGAGCTTCTAAAAACTACAAAGGAACAAGCCATTGAAAGAATGGTTCGCCAGCAGCATGGAACCATTGAGCAGGTTCATCATATGGCTAAATCAATTCAACAGAGCTTTGAAGATAAGAAATATTGATCAGCAGTCTTCCTGGATGCTTTCAATAAAGTATGGTATACTGGTCTCTTATATAAAATAAAGAAAAATCTGCCTTCAAACTTTTATACTCTGTTAAAATCATACCTGGAAAGATATTTTCAGGTGAGACATCAAGGCTCAATAACCAATCTGTGTGAGATTAATGCAGGAGTACCACAAGGAAGCGTACTAGGACCAATTTTATACCTTATATTCACTGGTGATTTATCCACGACACAAGGGATAAATCTGCCACATTTATTATCTGCCACATTTGCAGATAACACTGCTATAATGGCCTCTAGTAATGATCCTCAGACAGCTTCTCACACATTGCAGCATAGTTTGAAACTAGTTCAACTTTGGATGGAAAAATGGCGTATAAAAGTTAATGAAGCTAAATGTCAGTTGTAACCTTCACATTAAGGAAGCATACATGTCCAGCAGTATCCCCAAATAAAAAACTGATATCGCAGACCTCAGAAGTGAAGTACCTGGGAATTCATTTGGACAGACGTCTGAATTGGCAGAAACATAGTTTTACTAAGCATAAACAACTTGGTATTAAACTCAGAAATATGTACTTGCTGATCGGGCACAAATCCAAACTTTCAACCAATAACAAAATATTACTATATAAGACAATACTGAAACCAATATGGACGTATGGGGTTCTGCTTGCAAATCAAATATTGCAATTTTACGTTTCCAATCTAAGATACTACGTTTAATCTTAACAGCTCCAAAAATAATCACAAATGAAATAATCCACAAGCAACTCAATATTGCAACCGTCACAGAAGAAACTGAAACTTACAGCAATAGTTACAGACATCGAATATTAGCCCATTCAAATGTTTTGACTGAAAATTTAATGACGAGATCGACAACACGAAGACTCAAGAGGAGAATACCTAGCGACCTACCTGACAACAGCTGACCTAACAGATATAACATTATATAGCAATATTTTATTATTATTATTATTTATATAATACTCATTATTTGTATGTATCAATGGGTACATGTTTTCATGTCATTATTTTAGCCGTACAATTTACTTAGTGTCCTTTAGACAGATTGTAAATATTAATAAATTTAAAAAATTTCATTTTCATTAAAACTTATTAGCAAAATTTCATTGGAAATTAGCAGCCATCAAGGATCCAAGACCTTGAAATGAGTACCAAACCACTCATAAATCTTGATATCTAGATCACTTTTTGAAGGATCATTAAAAATTGTTTACACAAATGTTACCACTCAAGCATTTACAATCTAGGTCTGTTTTGATTCAAACTTGGGATAAAAATTTCTTTTGGTAATAGCTTGGACTAGTTCATCACCTAGCCAAATTTATTCTAATTTCATAGAATCAAATCTGCACACATTAGCATTTTAAAATTTCCAAATCCATTTATTAAGAAAATTAATTTGAAATATTAAATCCGATGTTTTGGAGAAAATATATTTTGTTTACATACAATATATAAACATTATATTATAACTTAACAACAACAAATTATATTATAATTTAAGAATGACTGTGTAATGTGTTTATACCTTTTATTTATCGATATAATACATACTGGGAAAAAGTTACTCATGGAAGTAACAGGCTGGTATGTCATCCTAACAAGAACATGAGTAAGAAAAAAAATCACCATATCAGCACCTTTTGGCATTAAAACTGAACAAAAATCTATCAAGATTGCACAATGGAACGTAGTTGGTCTCTCATCAAAGAAAAATTGTGTTTTACTAATTAATGAAGCCAATGTAATGCGTGATAAAATGCAAGTTAAACTAATAAGGATAAATGTTAACAGGAAGGACTTTTTAGCCACATCGACCAACAAGCCCCTGTTTTACAGTGCAGTATTATAATACAACAAAATTACTCCTCATATGCTATATATATACACTAGACCCTTGGTTAATGGACACCAGATTATAAAAAAATCCATATCTGTAGCAGCTGTTCGCAAGTCGAAAAATTTGTTACTTGAAAAGAACAATGTTCAGCACACGAAATTCAAACAATGCATTTATAAGGAAAACACTGAATTAAAATTATTTATTTATAAGATAGATATAGAGATTTTATTTACCTAGAAACGAAATTGAGGGGTGGTTTTATTGACGTGTGCCATATTTTCAATAGTTCAGAATAAGATTCTGTGCTCACAATTGCCAGCTTAATGACTATGTGTGACATTTAAAATCTAATTTATGTGAACAAATCAGGATATTTGTTACACTGGCCCTAATCAACAATTACATATATAGTGCTCTTTGACTGGAAGTCTAGTAAAGTAGGCATAATATTCATAGTAAACATAGTATTTCATACACATTGAAAGTTCTGGGAAATACATGCTAATACATTTCAGTGTAACATGCGTATTCCCACATGTTGCATGTTTTGTTTCAAAGTTCTACAAATGTACACTAAATTTAATAATGTTACTACCTAAATAATAAAAAAAGTTCTCTCCATAATAAATTAATCACTGTAATTTAATGAGAACCCTTTCAGATATATCAAAAGCTGATGAAAAATAACTGATAACTATACTTTCATAAACAAATCCTACAGATAAGAAACAAACCTAAAACATCAACTATCTGCACCTTCATTATACTCGCAAACAGACTTATATTTAAATACGGAGTATGTTCAATTTGTTTACTTGATAAGTAACACAAGGTTTATAGAAGACATAAACAGTGATGGCCGATTGCTAGATGTTTTTACAATGGAGACAATCGACCATTGTGCAATAAAACAATCAAGTCAACCATCAAATACATCGGTTTAAATAATCGAGATGTTTGACAATTGTTAGGTGAAAGTTCCAGACTGCTGATTGCTGACTTGGCTTTTAGAGCACTGTTTCTTTGTCTTTGACTAAACATCGGTATTTGCTATTTATAATAGTTAACTACACCCTAATTTATTATTGATATTGTATTTTATTTTTCTCATTAATAATTTTTTTGCAATGTTTTCTTAAGTCTTGCTAAGTAATAATTATAATAATAAAACAGTTCTATATAGTGACCTAAAATATACAAAACAAAAAACAAAATGCAATCTATAGAAACTTGATAAGTTTTTACTTATAAAAATAATAATAAGCCACTCATTTAGAGTTAAATTAAAACAATAGAATCCGGCTACTGCATAACTTAACAATTTAAAAACAATTATATACTCATGCATAAAAAACTGCCATGATACATAATTAAATAAGACACAAGCAACTGTCTCACAGACAAATTTCCAAAAGTATTTTTCTTTTATCTTTACAAGCATTTTGCATATACTAACACTTTAATAAATTACACTGAAAATAAACCCTAACTGCTGTAAAAAAATTAACTTCAATGGACTTTAAATATTCAAAATGGTAATTTATACAGTTTTTAATGCTGATTACGATGCTGAAATCGAATTTTTAAAATATTAAAAAAAAGGTAAGAACTTGTAAACACTTGAAATGGCTGCCATTTTGGAACTGGTAACGAATTTTGCTGATTACCTAACTTACCCAAGCTATTACCATAATCAATTTTTGTGCCAACCAATCGAACCAATCAAATCAAATCGAACCAAAATTACGAATGTGAACATTCTAAACACACACACACACACATACAAATTCATATATACTTTTATATACATGTATGTAAATACACAAAAAATACATACATGTACCACAATTGAAACAATTTAACTGAAGGGTTCCTCATATTCATATAAAAAAAATTGAATAAACCTTTGCCCATTAAATTGGAATAATTATTCAACATTTCCGACAACACCTATTCTGATTTCAGGTTGACGATTCATTCGATTGTTTTCTCGATGATTTAGGCCTACAATGGTATAACCAACAACACAAAACTAGATTACTCGGAGAGTCAGAGGATTCAAAGAGAAAAACATTCATCAAATGACAACTGAAAAGCATTGGGATAATTTCACAATTGAAATGATCTAATAAAACATCTCGTAATCGCATACTGCTAGACATAAAGTAATAAATACTGTCACGTTAAAAGTAATATTTATTACGGAACACTTTTTAGGCACCTTATTCTGGCATGTAAACTGTGTTATGTACAACCTTAAAGTTATTCAGTATGTTTATGTACTAACCGATTAGTAGATTTACCAAAGAAATTATTTATAGTAGCATAACTTGTTGACCAATTGTTACTCCCAAAGGGGGGGGGTCAACTGTATAATTCAGTAAATAATATGTTTAAATAACAGTAAATCATGTATCTTTTGCCAATCGTGGATTTACCAACGGCAGCTTTTTGTAGACCTGAACTCCCACAGGTCGTTACTGTAATATTACTTTTATGTGTATTTTGAGCAAAATATTATTTATTTGTGTAGTTTGACAAAAATTACAACTTCTCTATCTCAGCGACCTTTTTTACCTAAGGCAGACATATACATTTATGTATAGTAGATGCCTAATATAAAACATGATTGCCACATGTTAAAACTTCTTTCATATTTTTCCTTGCTTGCTTGGTTTTGAAAAAACCTCATTTATCAGAAATTCTCCGTATCTGAAAAGGTGTGTGTCCCCCACTATAGATTCAATAATCAAAAGTCTACTGTATGTCATTTTAATTATGAAAATATTTTGAATATTTAACGTTTACATGCTCAAATTAAAGTTTTGTTTCATTATTTACTGACCCGGATATGAATTTATTAGATTGTAACCTATATTAAAAGCAATAGCCTAATCACAATAATTATTTTCAATGTTTTGTTATGACTTGTTTGTAAAAATATTATTTCTATAGTTAACTAACATAGTATTTCATTACATGATTTATTGCTAGTCAATGAATTACTAAAAACCAGCAACAGGACTTTACTTAAAATTTGACTAAAATTCAAATTTTCAAAATTCATTTCTCAAACATAAAAAAATAACGATAAATTTCAGCAAAAGAATATTTTACAACTAGGTGTAATTACGTGTAATCAAGAGTGCAAGTCTTGATTACTAATAACACGAAGACAACAAGTTTGTCTCATAGCTTTCAATGAAATGAATCTACAATTAACTGTCTAATTGGGTTCAGTCTGAATTCCATTATGGGAATTTGGCTTGCATATTGTTTGTACATGTAGAATGCACACAATACACTGACATTTATTAAATGAAAAAGAGAATTTTATAGTTCTATAAGTTCTATACAACCACAAAATGACCTACATAAAAATACTCTTCTCACTGCTAACTAGGAATAATCCACGCAAAAAAGTACATGTAAGCTATGTGATAAAAACAAAGGGAAACAACTTTTTTTTATTTTCTAATACAGATGTCATTGCTATCACTACCAGCAGTTATTCTCCAATAAATAAACTTTTATGGAGTTCATTTAATTCAATATATCGCGCCTAGATGTCAGAATACTGACAAAATATAATAATTTTTGAATAATGTCGAAAACGGTAAATGCCATAATACTCATTTGCAACATACGGTAATTGCTGTGCGTGTTCTTTGGAAATCATTATGTTTACTCGCTAACAGATTAAATATGTGTTCACTTCAAGAGATCTGAATATTTTATAAGATTACAGTAATATAACAATATTTACAAACACTTTCTTTACATTTATTTCTACAAGAATCATTCGGAAAGTAAAGAATGTTTTTTTTTTCTATACATTTTTTAAGAACCAAGTGGAACCTGAAGATATCTGCAGGAAAGACAGAGTGCACAATTTTAATTAGAAGACACTTATTCAAACATTTCCAACCCACACTATCAATAAATGGATATAAACTGCATTATAACCGAAACCCTAAAGCCCTAGGTGTGATACTTGATCAAAAACTGCTGTGGAAGAATCACATTGACTATGTCCAAAGCCAATGTAGCAATCAATAGGATAAACGCACTAAAAGTGATAGCCAGTAGGACTCGGGGAGCGGATACAATAGTTCTGGGAGTTTTTTCTGGCTTTCATTCGGACAATAATTACTTATTCTTGTGAAGTGTGGGAAGCTACTGCTTCTTGCTACATTAAAAAATTGGTAAAAATTCAAAATTGCGCTCTCAGAGTTTGCTTGGGATGTCCGAAAACCACTAGGATAAACGCTATGGAGATAGAACTTACAATTTAACCCCTGTCCTTGTACATACAGAGACAAACAATGAACAAGTATTTAAAAATTATGACTCTTCCTTTGTATCACCCGCTTCATCCACTTGAAAAGAAAAAAACTTGTCAGTCAGTCCTTTTATAACGTCATCCTGGACATGGGGCAGGCTCACGTTACCCCTGAAATTATTCCAGTTGTGAATCCCTTTCCACCTGGATTATTAGACCACTAACAATACCAGGAATAAAAACCAGGAAGGAACATCCAAATCTCCTTGCTCAACTGTCATTGGAATATATTAATAAAACCTACAATGATTATCACTGTATATTCACAGATGGGTCAATTGGATAGGAGAAGGAGAGTGCTGGTGCGGCTTTCTACGATGAAACACTGGAGATGGAATTTCTATTCCCTTGCAACACAGCATGTAGCACGGAAACTGAACTGCTGGCTATAAACACAGCACTGGCCCACTGTATTACACTAACAGAGACAAATATATGCATCTTGTCAAATTCTAGAGCAGCTCTACAAATAATTAAAAAATAATCGTCTGACCTCTCATACTGAATACTTAAATTGATGCCATGCTAGAACAACTACAGCAGAAAGACATAAGGTTCCAGTGGATCCCTAGCCATAGCGGAATATGGGGAAATGAAAAAAAAGTATATCAACTGGCTGGCCTAGCGAGGAAATTAAGACCTGCTCCTCTGAAGCAGAACTCCCTTAGCGGATGCTTGGAGATGATGAAGAGAGCACAAGGAAATCTGGACAGAGCAGTGGTGAGATGGAACCTCAAGTCGCTCACTATTTCATATCCAGCCAACTATCAATGAGACAACCTTTTATCGAGGAATACCAAGAGATGTTACAACTATTTTTGCTGCTTATGCAAGAACCGGACACATTGTTACCCAGGCATACCTGTACAGGTTTAACTTGGCGGATTCACCTCTTTGTAAGGCATGTGGAGAAGAAGAAGGGACACTGGAACATCATTTTTGGGTGTGATTGTGCGAATATCGCTTACAAGAGACTGAATGATAACAGAGAACTGACAATCGAAGATGTTTTGTGCAATAAGAGATTTTGGTCACTGGCAGCCCTTGCATATGAGATACCAAACCATTGGGATTTTTGATCCTAGAAGCTCAACCTAATAATAATAACTTTTTAAAATAATGAAACAAAACTTATTTTACAAAACATTTGATTTCTTTTCTTTTTTTCTACATAGCGCCATTTCTGAGTCATAACCAAAGGTTATCTATTATTAAATATCATATACCATTTTCAA
Organism: Callitettix versicolor; assembly: GCA_022606455.1. NCBI lineage: Eukaryota > Metazoa > Arthropoda > Insecta > Hemiptera > Cercopidae > Callitettix > Callitettix versicolor. The sequence continues at coordinate 25,872,619 of CM040182.1, forward strand.
ACTGAAGCTTCATTTATCACATACCTATCTAACGGACATGCTTATTTATTCATTGTACATCCGTTAAATAAATTGTTTACTGTAAAACAAATTTAGTGGACTAAACAAGATCTCCACCATACTATTATAGTCAAAATTTTATTTATTGAAACATACTGTAAAATATTTCCAAAAAAATGGGAATTTTCCACAATATTCTTTAAAAAAGTAGACATATACACTAATATACACCGGGCAACACATTCTATATAACACATATAAAAGCTTTAAAGTTTTTGTAATTCACATCAAGAAATATTTTTTATCTTTTTTAAAAAATACCACGAATATTTTATATTTAATCTAATTTCAAAAAACCCTTCAGGCATCAATGACACGATTACCCACATAGACTGAAACTTGCACTAATCAGAGTATCACACAAACGTACGTTTTGTCAAAAATAGTACACGAATTAACAACTGTGTATAGATAGGTTCTTGTTTTGTTTTTACTGTATGCCTTCTGTATATTTTGAAATTAGTGACAATTGGAGATTTGCAATGTCTAGTACTAGGCTCCACCATCTATATATAGAACTGATTTAATCTCCCACCCAATGCTTCCTGCTAACAAATTTTTGTGCGTGTCAGTCTAGTTTCATGTGCTGCTCATATTCAACTCTTATATTACATTGAACTGTTTTATTGGTTTTATATGCAAACAAAGAGTATAAATTAAAGGGTAAAAATTAAGCACAATGCACTGGCTATGTAAAAAAGGGTATGGTGAGAGACATGCTTTTAGCATGTCATGTACAAAGTTCTACTACACCCCTAAACATTTTTTTACCACAAAAACTAACTTGTACACACACACACACACACACTACTCAATAAAATATGTAGTTTTATTTCAATGTATCAAGTTACAGTAATTTTGAATGTACATGTACATAAAATATTCAATTCCCTGTCAAAATCAACTGTTATTTCAAAAATGTTTTTGAAATCAGTGATACTGTTACTTTTGGAAAATTAATTTCTATCAGTCAGCCAGCCATGACTAATCTGTAACTGTTTTTATAATAAATAAAACAAAATGAATAAATCGTTCTACAGATTTATATTTACCTACACTGGTGACAAGTACTCCCTCTTTCTTCGCCTTGACATCGTGTTTTCTGACAATTAGTCTCTGCCACATTATTAAGATCATCTTCAGTTATGTCCTTAGGTTCAGTTTGTGCCATGGCAACTTGTCCCTGTTGTCTGCATCGACGAACTGTTGGGGACTTCCAAGCCCTAGTCATGTCTCTCAATGAGTGGTAACGGTTATCCCATCCTTTCCACTCATTACTGTCATTCCACTCGCCGTCTTCGTCATCGCTACTCTACAAAAATAAATAAAATTTCAGAGAAATATTTTGTTTCAAATGCAATGTTTATACTAATAAATAATAACTACCCTTTCTTTAAAAAAAATCTGCAAAATTATTAAAATATTTAGGTTTATATAATGCATATTAAAGCAAATAAAATATTTTAAATATATATTGAAAGGACATTTTTCAGGGTTTCTTCTCAGTTTTAAGGTAGCAATTTTTTTTTTTTAAGTAAAGCGAGAGGTAGCCAAATTGGTTGCTAGCAACTATTACTCTCTTTGCAGACATTAGGCCACAGCTCAACATTACTCTCTCCTTAACATCCTGTACTTGTTAACCCAACCACATGAATTGAATTTTGTTTTAGAATCTTAACCCATCGTGAGCTGAGCTTCATAACTGTATATGCGCAATTAAAAATCGCAAAATGTCAAAAAAATATTACTCATTTTAAAGATGTATTTTTACTTTAATTCCAGTTCAAAACACATGAAAAATTGGATTTTCACCCTAAATATACATTTTTTAATATTTTAAAAACATTCTGTGCATATATATATCCGTCATTAGCTCTAAGAGCAAAACATACATACATACATAGCTGTGGATAATTCTGTCATTAGCTTACTGGCTTTGTTCATTTTTCATTAAAAAAACCAAATTTCATTTATAAGAATAATTTATATTTATTATTTTATTAATATTTTGTAATTACTTGAAATGTTTACAAGAAACCATATTTATCCGTTTGTTTTATTTAGTAATTTCATCTCATATTTATGCACTATAAAGTGGAATTCAGATGAAATAAAACCAAAATCTTACAAATGATAATTCATTGATATTCAAGTGATAGGCCCTAAGTCATCACATAAAATATCCTCTCAATCTTCCAATATTCCATTTCTCTCCTCTGTTACTGTTTGTCTCACCATGCAATCTGGAATCATTGTCCATGTCATTATCAGTGTTTATGTAAGTATCACTTTCGCTGTCATTTTTAGGCTCACTTACATTCACTTCCGTTCATATCCGACATCGATTTATCCATCCGTTCAATTACATTATCTGCAAAATCATAGTCAATACTTTGCTTTGTCATCTCAACTGCTAAATAAACTCCAACTGATGTATTGCAGTATACACAGTGAGATTTGCTCATAAAAAGCAAAAACAATATGAATGTAGGACAAAAAGTGCACTACGAATGTAGACATATATCAAATAATAGCTGTCAGCATGGGTGGGCAAGGGACAAGCTGGCAATTATAGCATTTACAGATAGAAGTGAGAAGTAGGCGGAGCTTACACATTGCTAAGTAACAATAGCAAGAGAACACCCCTACATTAGCCTAAAACGGTTCTATCTAAAGTCGGACGTTAAACACACAAAAAAAAAAATAAATAAAACGGTTCTTCTAGCCGCCTCAATGGCCAAATGGATAGCGTACTAGGCTTTCACCCCAAGGACCCGGGTTCGATTCCCAGCGAGGGCTTGACATTTTCATACGCTATATATACATATATAAATCATCCTATCGTCTGCATTAGCCCAAGTGTGCACAATAGTCGGACGTTAAACACAAAAAAAAAATTTAATAAAATAAAATAAAACGGTTCTATACCAATGCAGGTACATCCAACAACCACTTGTGAAGCTAGAATGTGTAGGCTGATATGTCCGCTTACCGTTCAAGGTAAAAAACTAGTGTGCTGATATATCCGTTGTGTTACAATTATTTTTAAATGCCTGTTAATTAACTCTTTTAGGACAAGTCTGCAAAAAAGACTGAGCAGATTGAAACTTTTTTTTTGTTTGGTTGAAATGATGAAATTATTTGTTACAATCAATAAATATTATGAACAATATCCTAAAAAAGCAACAGTTAACAGCAAGTTACATCAATAACCTGTAAAAGAACAAGTGAACAATATTCCGGTCACTCCAGATGTTTAGTGTTTATTTTTACTATACTATCACAGTGCAGACATTCATTCCTTCAGTCTACAGCTTTTCGTTGTCTAAATTGTTTCCAGCTTCTCTCTGTCTAAATTGTTTTGTCATTTAGTGTTATTCCTAGCAGTGACCCAACATTGCCCCAAGGAGCCATCAAGGTCAACTTTACTATTTCCAAAAACACAGTGCTATATTTTTCATTCTATACATAATAAATCCAGTGTAATATTGCACTATTAGTGTGCATGGTTTTCTGGATTTAATTTATGAAAAACATTCAAATACAAAATGTAAGTAAAATATTTTTGTATGCATGTTGATGTTTCTTGTAATACAGACCTGATTTACAGCATTATAGATAGCTTTTGTCTCTAAATGAGTTTCTAATTACACTGTATGAAAATTTGTACCATTCTAATTTGTACTTTTAAAATATTTTATATAATCGCTATAATAATAACCAAATCAGATTTATATGTGCACGTATTTGTAACAATGTTACCCACTTCAATTTGTTTACTATTCAAAGTCTTACATTTATCTAGTCAATTATATACTGAAAATGGACAATAAGTTTCCCATATATAAACCGTTCACAGTTTTTTTTGCTGTAATATGTTAAATGTTAAAAAAAATTCAGTTTTGGTAAAATAAAAAAATAAATGTCAAACGAATAATTTTTTCAATATTAAAATAGACAAAAAAAACACAAAAATTTATACATAATTTTTTTATACCTTCTATTAATAAGGTTTTATATAGGTCTGGTCTTTTTTAAAACAAAAAAATATTCTTATGTATTTACTAAGCACTCCCTCCTTTAAGCACTCTGTTTACAAAACAAACAGTAAAATCTGTCAAATTTTGGTTTTACACGAGTGTTAAAAAGGACGCACACTGAAGTTTAAGGATACATTTTTTCTTCCCCAAATATTAGTTGGCAACACTGTTCTTATTGACTCGCTATATGTTACTGTAATGCATTAGTGCTGTTCCAGTATTTATTTGTCACTGTACTGTGTTTTCATCTGTCTTTTTCCAAGGATGAACGCATTTACTACTGATAATTATTGTATGTATAAATCTTACAAACAAGTAAAAGAAGAGTTCCAGTTACAATTTCCCAATTCTTCAGTACCTAATAACTCAATATTGTATCTGATTATCGTGTTTATTTTAGTGATGAGACATGGTTTTATTTGAATGGTTACATCAACAGCCAAAACTGCTGACTATGGAATGCTGAAATTCCTCATTCGTTTCATGAACGGCCACTATACGCATATAAAATTGATGTTAGGTGCGCTATTTCCCGACATTGTGTTACAGGGCCTTTATTTTTTGATAAATCTGTAGATGGTGTGGTTTATCACAACTTTACTGAACAATTTAGAGACTTATTAAATTTACACAAACAAAATTACTGGTTCCAGCAGGATAATTCAACACATCATACTTCTAACAAATTGTTGAATGTTACAAGAATTTTTTGACCATCATGAGCTATCAGAAGGATTGTCGTCTCCAAGATTCCCAGATCTTACTCCTGCAAAATTTTTCCTTTAGGGGTACTTAAAAAGTTACAATTTTTAAAAACAATCCTCATACACTTGATGAATTTAAGGATACCAATGAAAGTGATATTTCAAATATTACTGAGCAAATACTATGAAAAGTGGTTGCAAATGTTATGAAACGTGCCCGAACCTGCATTGAAAAAAAATGAAGGAAATCATTTTGAACGATTATTGTTTAAGTTTAACGGTAATTTGAATATTGTATAATTTTTTAATTTTATAATGTTATATTAATTTTTTAAATTTCAATCTAATAAATTCATGTCATCAAAAATAGGGTTGCATCTTTTTGAAACACCCATTACCTCTATTTGGTAGGCACAATGACAATACTGATACAGTAATGTAGTTGACATATTTATTGAAGTTGAAACATGTGTACATTGACAATATTAATGTAGTACAGACCTTTAATTTAGACTGACCTTTAAATCTATCCTGTACATGATGTTAATGCAGTTTAATGTTAAGTAGAGATAAGTGAAATTGTTTGAAACTAAAATAATAAGGTAGTGTTATTGGTTTAACACAGTAGACAACAAAATATCATGGTGTACAAAGTTGTAAAATCTTGAAAAATGAATGGAGTTGATTAACGCTTGTTACAAAGGACAGACACATTTTATTACCACTTCTGTTTACTTTAGCCAATGGGAATGATTAAAAAAAACAACGAGTGTTTCTCATTGGTCTTTATGTTTAAGTTGATGGAGGAGGAATGAACATTGCCAACCATAAATTTAAAATAAGTTAAAGAACTTACCGCAAACAAAATTTTTCTGATGCATTTATTTTTCTCGCAATCCTCTTTGGTTTTGCAGGTGTGTTTTGGCAGAAGTTTCCTAAACAAAAAATATATTCATATAATTAAAAAAAACACCTTCCTTTGCCTAGTTTTTAAATACGTTTTCAATTTACTGCTGCTGGAATTTGAAAATTAGACAAATTCCTTTTTTGGCCTTTTTTTTATCTTGAACTACAGCCACTGTAATTCATTTATTAAAATATATCTTACTGAATTAACGATTAAGAAGAACCCCATTTATCCGTCACCTTTGCAATCAAGTGAAGGTTAGAATGTACGGAAGATAGTATGATAAGAGACAATTCAAACAAACAAAAAATACAGTACTATACCATATTTAACTACAGTGTAATTAATTTAAAATACATTGCACTTCACAAAGTGGGTGAAATAATTAAGTAAAATATTATAAAGTATAGTAATCTGTTGTCAACTAGTAATTCTAACACTAAAAAGCAACAATAGTAACAGGTGAACAATGAACTGCTTATCTATATGTACTATATTTGCAAAACTGTTGCACAGATACCCAATTGAAGAAAGTGAATGCTTTTGTGATCATGATTTGTGTACTGATATTTTCATATTACAGTCATTGATTTACTATAAATTATACTACAAATGTACTATAAATCGATGATTACTGTACATCCTGTTTTATCAAGTCAAGAGATAAATATAAAATTGTCTAATATGTGTGTTCTATCAGCATCAGTTGAAGAAACTTCAACACATTATACAAAGGCTATCAGAAGGCGGTTTTATTGTGAGACCAACATACATTTATAACAAATACGGAGACGATGTAATAACTTAAGAGATTTAGTAACATCGAGGTTCGTTTTTCCTTCAAAGGAACTATGTTATAAGTTAGAGATCGACCTGTGTAATAAGATAAGAGGTTCCGTTCCGACTGTGTAATAACATCGAGATTACAGTGCCGTCAAGTGTGTTGCACTGTGTGCATACATTGCCAACACCGCTACTTGCAGGCACTTCAGTATCTTTTATCTAACAATTAGAATTAATTAAAGTAAGATATATTATTAAAATATAAAGTTTTAAAGTTTTGGATAGGTTTTGTTCTTAAAGGCTTATGTCAAATGTTGTAAATGTATATTAATTTACATATGTAGTAGTAATAGTAATAATAATATAAAAACATTGTTTGAAGGCTGCTTTATTCAAACCATATCTGAATTGAATCCATAAATTAATGAATTAATTATGAATTCTACTTTTCTATACAGATAATTGTCAAAAATAAACATTAAAACATTAAGATATGTTGTTGACCAATAAATCCAACTGTTTTTTTTTTTTTAATAATTACCATGAACTTAGTTTTATTAATGTTTAATTCATACAAATGATTATTATTTAAAGGATTTAATTAAGCGAGTTCTACTTGTTAGATAAAAGATACTGAAGTTCCTGCAAGCAGCGACGTTGGCAACATATACACATGGTACAACACACTTGACCGTACTGTAGTAATGATGTTAATACACAGTACGGGACCTCTATCTTATTACACAGGTTGATCTCTAACTTATAACACGATTCCTTCGAAAGAAAAACGAACCTCAATATTAATAAATCTCTAAGTTATCACGCACCTTGCAAATACTCAATTTTTTGGGGGGGGAAAAAAAGAAGAAAATACGCAATTTTTGGTATACTAGACATGTATTTCCTAAAAGTGATGGCTCACCTGGCAAAGTGTCAGTTATGCCAAGGTTGCAGACATGCCAGGTTATATTGTAATTAATTACAATAATAAAAATGAATTCTAAATATTTAATATAACTACTTACTTCGACCTCCAGTTACAAAAACACTTGTTTATTCTTTCAGATCGCCGAGTAGCATAACCATAATTGATTCGTGCAGATCTACGTTTTATTTTTTTTGGTTTATTTTTTGGCACATTCGAATCCTTTGCCAATTTTTCTTTTTCATCACAAAAAAGTAAAGCCATCTGGAAATTAATCAAGTTTAAATACTAAAATATTTGTTAAATATATATATAAAATATATATATATATATATATATATATATATATATATATATATATACTAGCTGCACCTATTGAGAGGATTTAGATGTCCCTCGCGGTACCTGAGTCTAACACACACACACTTACAACACTACACTCACGACTTTAACACTTTACACTCACGCTTACATTAGGGAGGTAATAATAGCCTCAATGTGCTTTTTAGCCTTAAAATAACTAATATATATATATATATATATATATATATATATATATATTTATTTATTTATTTATAATGGTATTTACAATAGCATTACACATCATAGTAGTTCCTCAGAAGGCGCTTACATCAAAGAATATATATTATATAACTAACAAATACTATGTTAGTGATCTAGTTATAGGAATGATACTTGTCATGCACTATTAAATCGTTCCGAGCAAAGTGCTCCAAGAAATTTAAACAATGTATCATCACAAAATAATGCCATCGAAAATTGCATAAAATCATAAATTTATTTAACCCTTTTAAATAAATAAATGGCTTTATTTTACTATGTTACAAGTTGAGCATTATAATTTATGAGTTATTTTGAACGTTTTTGAATAGGCCTAACAGTTATAAAAAAGTGAAAGTTATTAATTAAAACTTCTGATAGCAGTGTTAAAGTGCCAATTCATTCAGGTAAAATAAAGATGGGGAACGTAAAATGAAGTACAGGAGGTATGAAGAGTTACTTAGATTACAATTTTACTTTTACTGAAATTAATAAAGAAGGATGACTTCAATGTGTAATTAGTTTGAAGGTACTGCCTTTGGAGTATATGTTACCAAATAAATTAAAGTGCTACTTAATAATGCAACATTAAAATTGAAATAGTAAATGTAGAGAGTTCTTTTCTTGAAAACTTAATGAAGCCAATCAACAAGTCACCCTTCGTCAAAAATTAAAAGTAATGCTCTTCTTGCATCACATCAAGTAGCCTAAGTTGCTAAATTTTTTTAAAAAAACCCTATACAGAAAAGTTCATAGTGCCTGCAGCTTTAGACATGGTAAGAATTATGATATATGATAATGCTACCAATAAATTTCTTAATTCACCTCTTTCTAATAATACTATTAGTCAGAGGACTGACTATATGGTTGAGGTACAACTATCAACTCTTTAATAACATGAAAGGTAAGGCCTTTTCAATTCAATTAGAGATGGCAACAGATATTTTTAAAGACGTATATCATACTTGCTATGTGTAGTATACAAAGTACAAAAAATGTTGAAGATTTGCTTTTCTGTAAAGAAATAAAAACTGGAATAAGTGATGTGGATATATTTGATATTTTAGACGATTTCTTAGTTGAAATTAGTACTGATTGCAATAACTATAATGGCATTTGTATGGATAATGGCCGTTCCAGGGAAGCTAAAGAGACCTACAATTCCTACAAGGTTCAAGTCCCCAAATGCTATTTGGACACACTGTACGATCCACCAAAAAGCACTAGTAACAACTGAGCTCAGAACTTCATGGGGTTATAGAAACCATTACCAAAGCCATTAACTTTATTAAAAACATTTCTAAAATAAACATTTTTTAAAAATGAACTAAAAAATATAAAATAAATTCTCATAAATCCATTGAGATTTATAAACCTATAAAGATTCATAATCACACACAGATTGTCTTAAAAATTTGTGACAGAATTTTTATAGATATGAAAATACTTGCACAACTAAAAACCAAAAACATAGGGCGCATGAAATTAGATAACTATTATCTATTATAAGCGCCCCATATTTTTTGTTTTTAATTGTACAAGTATTTTCATATCTATAAAAATTCACTTTATCTTTATCATATCTATAAAAATTCAAATTTTTAAGACAATCTGTGTGTGATTATGAATCTATATAAGTTTATAAATGTCGATGAATTGATGGATTTATGAGAATTTATTTTCAACTTTTTTGGTCATTTTAAAAACAATATATATATATATATATATATATATATATATATATATATATATATATATGTGTGTGTGTGTGTGTGTGTGTGTAATTACTAGCTGTTACGACGGCGATGATAACCTTAACGGTTTTTCGACGAAAAAAAAATACTAGCTGTTACCCATAGCAGCTTTGCCTGCAATTATAATGTACGTAATAAAATTTATAGTCGATTTTCAAAATCAGAAAAGCTTCATTTCAATTTAATATATTTCTACATACAATATTATACAATTTATGGTTTTCAGCCAAGACATATAGATTTTTGCTACTCAATACTCTAGAACAGGGTTTTGTTATATTTTAATAAAGTACAGTATTATTAAAATGTCACTATTATACAATTAACACATGTCACAAAACTAAATAATTAAGTTGAACTGAGTAAGTAGTATGATGGCGTTTAAAATAATTTAAACATTTATTATTCACACCTACCAATAGGTCTATATAATAAATGTATAAAACGTCACTGTTATACAATTAACACTTGAATACTAAATAATTAAGTTGGACTGGGTAAGTAGTATGATGGTTTAAAATAATTTAAACATTTATTGTTCATATCTACCAGTATATAATAAATGTATAAAACGTCACTGTTGTACAGTTAATACATGCCACAATACTAAATACTAAATTATGTTGGGCTGGGTAAGTAGTATAATGGTTTTTTTAAAATGGGAATAGGCTTATATTTACCTCCGGTACCTTAGCCATGCTCATTCCAAATTTCATCTCAATTGGTCCAGTAGTTAAAGCGTGATTGAATAACAAAAACACAAACTTTCAGAAATATAATACAATATTAAGACATATTCAGCACTCTGGATAGGAATTTTTTAATTTAATATTGAAAATTCAACAAAAAATATCAAATTAGTCAGTTTTGAAAAATTGTCAACTAAAATAATTGAAAATGTAAGATTATAAACAATAATTGTGCAATAAATAATAACATGGATTAAGATTTTTAAAATGGGATTAGATCTATGTCCATCTCAGGTACCTAAATCTCAGGTCCAGTATAAACAGTAGTTAAACATAACTACAGTTAACACATGCCACAAAACTAAATACTAATAATTATGTTGGGCTGGGTAAGTAGTATAATGACGTTTTTTTAAAACGGGAATAGACCTATGTTTATCTCAGATACCTAAACCATTTTTGTACCAAATTTCGTCTCAATTGGTTCAGTGGTTAAAGCGTGATTGAATAACAAACAAACAAACTTTTCAGAAATATAATATGAATATGATTAAGAAAGATTATATTAAGAAGTATAAAATTATTAAACTTCACTGTTTATACACATAACACATGTCATAAAACTAAATAATTAAATTGAACAGAATAAGTAAGTAATATAATGGCATTTAAAATAATTTCAATATCTATTATTCACAACTACCAATATAGGCTTATAATAAACGTATAAAATGTTACTGTTGTACAGTTAACATGTCACAAAACTAAATACTATATAATTAAGTTGAACTCGGTAAGTAGTATAATGGCATTTAAAATAATTTAAAAATATTTATTCATATTAACAATATAGGCCTATAATTAAATGTATAAAACATTACTGTTAACACATTCCACAAAACTAAATGCTAAATAATTATGTTGGGCTGGGTAAGTAGTATAATGGTTTTTTAAAACGGGAATAGGCCTATGTTTATCTCAGGTACCTAAAACACGTTCATACCAAATTTCATTTCAATTGGTCCAGTAGTTAAAGTGTGAGTGAATAACAAACAAACCAACAAACACAAACTTTCAGAAATATAACATGATTAAGATTTTTTATTTTTTAGTCCTGTTGATTATTTTAAAATTTTTGAAGTAACAAAAAAACTGACAGAATGTCATTATCGTACACTTTTTTCTTTAGGAATACTCTAAACTTTGAATTTCCAGAGGTAAAATTAGAACATTAGTGTACTACCGAATCCTTGACAAGTCAATGTAACTATAAAACTTTTTGAAACATGTAAGTTTTGAAAAAATATAGGCTTCACAACAAAAATGAATTACGTTTCTATTAAACTTGCCAAACACTATAAAAAATCTACTCAGATGTTGGGTTCAAACCCACACTCACAACCAGGAACCAGAGCTAAAAGATGGCGCCTTAGACCACTTGGCCAACCTATAAGTCAGGTTGAACGACCACAGCATTACTACCTATAGCGAGAAAAACAGACAAAATGCCGTTATCGTACATTTGATCACACCGAAATAATGGCCAAACAATTTTAGTAATAGTGCCCATGGCACCGTTCAATATTTATAAATAAGCCAATATTAATGTGCTGTCATCAATTTTAGAGCTGTATACAAAATTCCACCCGGACAAAACCCAAAGTGATTCAATAATAAAAACGTGATTAATAAGCAAGTATTCTCAAAAAGCTATCTTATGATAAATTGCTTGTAGGGAAGTAAACAGTCATGTCTTTAGTACTACAGCACTTCTCAATGGCTGTCTTTGGGCCTAACCTAACCTAATCTGACATGGTTATGAATAAAGCTATTTAATTGAATTAGTTACTAACCTTCTAATCCATCAACCGTATTACTTGGATTTTTCAATCTTTTTTTTTAAAAACAGTTAATGCTGCTTTTACTATTACTAATAACAATGCTTTTACTAATAACAATGTATTTAATTAATTTTCACAATGAAAAACATGTTGCCTACTTTTGAGTGCTAGTGATTTTGCCGGGGTCACTTTTGTTTACAATTTTTTTCAAACTTCCCGTAGTTCCTGCACTTATATATTTTGTATTATTATTGGGCTTATATTACTACTAATTAAATCCTTTTAGCAAAAAAATTACGAGAACTGACTAAATTGATTAATTTCATGTAACACACACATAATTAGTACCTAGTTAGATGGTGTAGCAAAAGTAACATGCTTGATGCAATGTCAATGGCTATAACATTAACATGTGGTTCCATTAAAAATATTATTAAATTGCGGTAATATGCAATGTGGACTGGTTTTTTTTTTTACTAAAATATGTTATATGCCAAAATCAATAATTCCAAATATAAAAGCAAGGGAAGTACAATCAAAAACAAAATGATCATCATAACCTCAAATTTGATACTGTACGAAATTACGTAACATGTTTTTGATCTCTAGAACGATAAAAAATACCTTTATTTATTTATAATTTTTTTTTAATACTCAATGAACTATCTGACACAATTGTTGGTTGAACATATTCAATTAAACTAATTACTAACTTTGCCAATAAATGTTATGACCTGAGATATAAAACAGCTGCTGCTTTGTAAAAATGGTGCTTTCTCTATAATTGCCATATCTATATTTAAATCAAAATTCACTTAAATATCCCATGGAATATTTTTTTCTAACTCCAAATCGTGGGATTGTATGTTGAACTTCATGCCACCATCTTTGGATTTTATTTGTGTGTGCACCAATCACATTATCAACAAAAGTAACCAAGTAGTTGACCATGAGATACATAAAGCCGTTGTCAGAAAGGCAACTGTTAAATCTTAACAGTCACTTATAGTTATTGTTCCCTGTATAATCAATTGTTCAATAACACTGAACAAGATCTGTAAATCCCTAGATTCAACTAAGACAAAAAAAAACATGACTAGAATCCTGTTGGATGACTCCCAAATACTGGATGACCTTAGACTTGCCGAACTCGATTATATTTCCATTTGCCAAATTTAGCTTCATCGATCTTAACAACAGTTCCCTCCCACCAACCTTTGTCAAACTGTTTAATCATATGATTGATGAAAACTTTTACAGCAAACGGGATACAAGTCAATGGCTACTTCACGTTGTAGTAAACTGTCAGGGTGGTTTCAGATGCAAAACTACAGCAATAAGTTTAAAATATGCATCTAACATTAAACGAGTTTTTTTCAAAAAATTGAGCTGATTTAATGAAACAACATAACTTAGCATAATGTGTTACATAATAAGGTACATAATAAAATTTTTAAAAAATATTCAAAAATCACTATTTGAAAAAAACCAACCTACACTACATAAATACCTTTAAGTGATAAGTTTCATAAATAAATTTAACATTCCGCAGATAAATTTCTCTTAATGTAATACTAAAATATAGGCTATATACTTTAATACTACATAAAGAGCAATTCACTCACAGGACCGCAGGTGATATTGACCAAACTATTAAATAATAAATCTTGTTTTATATCATATAAATTTAATATTTAATATAAAGAAAGCAACCCGCAGGGGGGTGTAGACTTTCTACACCCTACTGAGAGGATTTACACATCCCTTGCAGTACCCAAGTCTAACACTTACAAGTATACACTTACAACTAGCAATTTTCAAAAAAAATGCTACAAAGACAAATTTTTGAGTTCCTAAAAAAACGTTTTTAACTTAATATTCCAAAAAACATATTTTCAAAAAAAAAAAAATAAAGAAAAATTCTCGGATAACAGCACAGTATTAAACACTCTGTGTTTTAAAGAGGTTAGACAAGTATATTAAACTGATAACACTAGTTTCTTCACCTTCAGGCCTCAAGCTAAAAGTAATCAGGAATACATACTCACCCATGAAGATTTAATTTAAAATATTTGCTGTTATTTGTAAACTTTGTCATTTCCTTTTTTTTTTGTCAGTTAAGCCTGGGATTACTGTTGTCAATTTTTTTATTAGTCGCAGCATCTTTAAAGATTTGTATTCGTGTTCAAGTGCGGCAATTATTATAGAATTAATTAAAAAACTTATAATTTCACTCAACAAGTCGAGTTCAATCTTGTTTTAAAAAAAGTTTCTACAACACCCAAGAACCGAGTCGTTAAATTTTTTTTACAAGAAGATTATATTTTTATACTCTACAAATAAGTCATTAAGTTTTTAACATAAAAAATATATATACTTTTCATTATTAATTTCAAGTTTTTAAATTAAAAGTTATCACAATTAAAAACCCATTACCTACTTCCACACATTAGTTATTTGGAGATTATATATCACTTTTGTTTTCATTTTTTCTAACTTTGCATTATTTCAGCATTTTTGTATTTTGCATTATTGTTATTGGCGATATAATGAAGTGTTTAAGATCCTCCAAATCCCAAATGTGCCATATTAATACACTTTCAGTACATAAGACCTCCTCTGTTTGTCCTACGAAGTCTACTGTAGAACAAAATATGTTTTTCAATCACAGAAATAATCAATCAGTACCTTATTACTGCATGCTTCTGCATAACATGCTTTCAGCACAAACTTCATTTGTCCTAGGAAGGAGACTGTAGAACAAAGATTTTTTTTTTTAATTATGAAAATAAGCTTTACCTCATTATTCCATGAATAAGAAATTCATTGGAACAATAACCATTAAAGAACTGATGCATTTTTATTTTCATATAATTTTCTATTACACTATTGGAAGCCTACTGTAGAACAAGAAAGATTTCTTTTAAGCATGAAAATAAGCCTTATCTCGTTATTCCATAAATACAGAATTCATTGAAGCAATAACCATTAAAAACTTATGCATTTTTATGTACATATTACTTTATACTACTGTTCATTTTATCAAAGAAATTTTGGCGGCATGATACCGGTTTGTCATTAAATAGGGCCTACAATAATTACCTGTTTCTTGTTTTCTTCAACGTTCCGGAGCCGTAATTTTTCATATTCCGATAACTCTTCGTCATCTTCTTGAAATATATCCATGTCTGGTTACGTAAGTTATTTAATTTATTCAAACAAATTCAATAAATTAAAGAGCCAAACTCCTTCCACAATACAACTCCTAAATTTCTGACGCCAAGCCAGTAAAACGACGCTATTGCCGCACTTTTCTACTTGCAGATTTGTCATCTCAGACCATAGATTCAGGGTTGTGCAGTGCTTCCGCGTTTTAAAGACATCACTGCTTTTAGAGAGGATATACTCCCTTACTATTTCAATACAATTTTATATAACATACATATGATATTAAAATTATTAAGTGTAAATAAAAAAATGCTTAAAAATTTAAAGAGAACATTAGAGACGTTGTTACTAATTAACTAAAAGTATTAGTTAAATATATCAGTTAAATATATTTTAGTCAATGTATGTAGTTAATATATATATATATATATATATATATATATATATATATATATATATATATATATATATATATATATATATTACTTAATATAATTAAATATATCATAAGGTGACTTTTTCCTTGTCTTTCATAGTATATTGTTTGTTGCTTGATATATATATATATATATATATATATATATATATATATATATATATATATATATATATATATATGTGTGTGTGTGTGTGTGTGTGAGAGAGAGAGAGAGAGAGAGAGAGAGAGAGAGAGAGAGTAAGATGGATATATTTATAATTTAAAACTGCTGAATTAAAATAAAAAGTAATTAAAATTTTTAAATGTATTTGTATAAATTACAAATATTGGTCGGAGGACAACCTATGTACGGGCATTTATATTCATTATAGGTCCTTTGTATATAATTATTATTGTATGTAAAGGAAATTTTGGTTTTAAAAAAATATAAAATGTGTTGCGAGAAAGGTATTATAGCAATTACAGTAAAGTAAGCAACAACACAAATCTAGACGACTCAACGAGTAGGAAGACTCAGAAGAACAATCTTCAAATGACGACTGATGAGTCCAATACAATCGAGAAGCATCGAGATGTTTTTACAATCGAATAAAATATCTCGTAATCACAGACGCTAGTGCCAGTAGGCATTTGAGATTGGTGGTGGTACTATGTTGTAGTGATGCGCGATTCGAGATGGTTTTATATTCGAGACAATCGACCATCGTACAACAAAACAATCGAGTCAACCATAATGGAGTGTTGACTCGATCATTTCCAACTATTAGAGCGATGGTTCCAGACAGTCGATTGCTGCCTCGGCTTTTAGAGCAATGTATTCCTAGAAAAACGGAATAGGTCTTCGCAATTTAATTGGAATATTTATTAAACATTTCAGACAACATCAGTTCCGATTGTTAGTTGATGATTCATTCGATTGTTTTGTCGATGATTTAATCCTACAGTAGTTTAAGCATCAACACAAAACTTGGTAACTCAGTGAGTCGGAGGACTCATATAAAAACAATCGTAAAATAACGAATGAACAATTTTCAAATGACGACTGACGAGTTCAGTACAATCGAGAATCATCAAGATGTTTTAATAATCGAATAAAAGATGTCGTAATCGCGCATCACAACTATATTGTTTCTAGTGATGGGCAAAAGCGCTATTTTTGTATAGCAGCTAATTCTGTTAATGCTAATTACAATTAGCAGTTAAAAATAACAGGTAAAACTGCTAACTGCTAATTTTCTAGACTGTTAACAAACGACTTAGCAGGAAAACGCAGCTTAAATAGTATTGTCACATTACTTTATTCTTTATTCCTTATCTTGGCAGCTGAGATAAGCAAATACAGTAAGGTGCAGTTGGCACGTTTTGTCCTACCCTTCCTGCACTATTAATTTGTCTATAGGATTTGTGAATAAATCTCTGACGATAATGAGAAATGCAATGAACATGCTAAGTTCAAAGATATAATTAATTGTGTTCGGTTTGTCTTTCACTCATTATCAAGTAATATGAAACATATTTTGTAGCACCCTTTTCTAAACCTATATTACAATAATAATTTAAATTAAAAAAAATTAAATTGAATTAATTTTAATTTGATTAGGGTCATATTCGATGTTTGTAATTAATTGAAATGCTATTTAAAAAATATTATTGTATTTTAATACATGTAGGCTATCTATGGAGGCCTATCTTTTTTTTAGATTTCTCTTATTTATTCATGTTCCTAATAAATTAAAATGTTCTTGTTAGGTGTTATTTCAAGTATTTTATTATAGACTATCGTAATGGTTCTGACAATGTTTATTTTTGTTACAATCACATTATTTAAATTAATATTGTCATTTATTATATACTATATTATTGTAATTATAATTGTGTGAAAAATCGAAAAATGAGTGTTTGAAGGACAAATAATTACTTGTTAATCTATAATTCTTGTATTTAAAATATAATTTTAAGCTAAATATTTTTATAATGTTAAAAGTACAAGTTCGACTTTTGTTACATTTATTATTTATAAAAAAACACCCTCATTTAAATTTACAGTTAACAAAGAAAAATATGATACTACTATGCAATCTGAACAAGAAAGATTTCTTTTAAGCATGAAAATAAGCCTTATCTCGTTATTCCATAAATACAGAATTCATTGAAGCAATAACCATTAAAAACTTATGCATTTTTATGTACATATTACTTTATACTACTGTTCATTTTATCAAAGAAATTTTGGCGGCATGATACCGGTTTGTCATTAAATAGGGCCTACAATAATTACCTGTTTCTTGTTTTCTTCAACGTTCCGGAGCCGTAATTTTTCATATTCCGATAACTCTTCGTCATCTTCTTGAAATATATCCATGTCTGGTTACGTAAGTTATTTAATTTATTCAAACAAATTCAATAAATTAAAGAGCCAAACTCCTTCCACAATACAACTCCTAAATTTCTGACGCCAAGCCAGTAAAACGACGCTATTGCCGCACTTTTCTACTTGCAGATTTGTCATCTCAGACCATAGATTCAGGGTTGTGCAGTGCTTCCGCGTTTTAAAGACATCACTGCTTTTTAGAGAGGGATATACTCCCTTACTATTTCAATACAATTTTATATAACATACATATGATATTAAAATTATTAAGTGTAAATAAAAAAATGCTTAAAAATTTAAAGAGAACATTAGAGACGTTGTTACTAATTAACTAAAAGTATTAGTTAAATATATCAGTTAAATATATTTTAGTCAATGTATGTAGTTAATATATATATATATATATATATATATATATATATATATATATATATATATATATATATATATATATATTACTTAATATAATTAAATATATCATAAGGTGACTTTTTCCTTGTCTTTCATAGTATATTGTTTGTTGCTTGATATATATATATATATATATATATATATATATATATATGTGTGTGTGTGTGTGTGTGTGTGAGAGAGAGAGAGAGAGAGAGAGAGAGAGTAAGATGGATATATTTATAATTTAAAACTGCTGAATTAAAATAAAAGTAATTAAAATTTTTAAATGTATTTGTATAAATTACAAATATTGGTCGGAGGACAACCTATGTACGGGCATTTATATTCATTATAGGTCCTTTGTATATAATTATTATTGTATGTAAAGGAAATTTTGGTTTTAAAAAAATATAAAATGTGTTGCGAGAAAGGTATTATAGCAATTACAGTAAAGTAAGCAACAACACAAATCTAGACGACTCAACGAGTAGGAAGACTCAGAAGAACAATCTTCAAATGACGACTGATGAGTCCAATACAATCGAGAAGCATCGAGATGTTTTTACAATCGAATAAAATATCTCGTAATCGCGTATCGCTAGTGCCAGTAGGCATTTGAGATTGGTGGTGGTACTATGTTGTAGTGATGCGCGATTCCGAGATGGTTTTATATTCGAGACAATCGACCATCGTACAACAAAACAATCGAGTCAACCATAATGGATTGTTGACTCGATCATTTCCAACTATTAGAGCGATGGTTCCAGACAGTCGATTGCTGCCTCGGCTTTTAGAGCAATGTATTCCTAGAAAAACGGAATAGGTCTTCGCAATTTAATTGGAATATTTATTAAACATTTCAGACAACATCAGTTCCGATTGTTAGTTGATGATTCATTCGATTGTTTTGTCGATGATTTAATCCTACAGTAGTTTAAGCATCAACACAAAACTTGGTAACTCAGTGAGTCGGAGGACTCATATAAAAACAATCGTAAAATAACGAATGAACAATTTTCAAATGACGACTGACGAGTTCAGTACAATCGAGAATCATCAAGATGTTTTAATAATCGAATAAAAGATGTCGTAATCGCGCATCACAACTATATTGTTTCTAGTGATGGGCAAAAGCGCTATTTTTGTATAGCAGCTAATTCTGTTAATGCTAATTACAATTAGCAGTTAAAAATAACAGGTAAAACTGCTAACTGCTAATTTTCTAGACTGTTAACAACGACTTAGCAGGAAAACGCAGCTTAAATAGTATTGTCACATTACTTTATTCTTTATTCCTTATCTTGGCAGCTGAGATAAGCAAATACAGTAAGGTGCAGTTGGCACGTTTTGTCCTACCCTTCCTGCACTATTAATTTGTCTATAGGATTTGTGAATAAATCTCTGACGATAATGAGAAATGCAATGAACATGCTAAGTTCAAAGATATAATTAATTGTGTTCGGTTTGTCTTTCACTCATTATCAAGTAATATGAAACATATTTTGTAGCACCCTTTTCTAAACCTATATTACAATAATAATTTAAATTAAAAAAAATTAAATTGAATTAATTTTAATTTGATTAGGGTCATATTCGATGTTTGTAATTAATTGAAATGCTATTTAAAAAATATTATTGTATTTTAATACATGTAGGCTATCTATGGAGGCCTATCTTTTTTTTAGATTTCTCTTATTTATTCATGTTCCTAATAAATTAAAATGTTCTTGTTAGGTGTTATTTCAAGTATTTTATTATAGACTATCGTAATGGTTCTGACAATGTTTATTTTTGTTACAATCACATTATTTAAATTAATATTGTCATTTATTATATACTATATTATTGTAATTATAATTGTGTGAAAAATCGAAAAATGAGTGTTTGAAGGACAAATAATTACTTGTTAATCTATAATTCTTGTATTTAAAATATAATTTTAAGCTAAATATTTTTATAATGTTAAAAGTACAAGTTCGACTTTTGTTACATTTATTATTTATAAAAAAACACCCTCATTTAAATTTACAGTTAACAAAGAAAAATATGATACTACTATGCAATCTGAATCTCAGGACAGTAGCCAACAACAATTAATGGATAGAAACACTGACAATGTTTCCTGTTTAGCAGTTACATTAGCAGCTTCAACGTTAAACAGGTTCAGCAGTTAGCAGTTGGCAGGTCGGTAACAGTCGAAACAGTGTGCCATGACTCTGCTATTAAACAGTTAAATTAGCAGCTTCAACGTTTAACAGGTTCAACAGTTGGCAGTAGACGTTAGCAGTTAGCAGATCCGAACCAGTGTGTTATGTCCCTGCTATTCAACAGTTAGATTAGCAGCTTCCAAGGTTATTATATAGAGATTATATAGAAGGTTGTCTCAGTCAAGCGCGCACGCCTCTTGCGCATGACGTCACGCTAAGACCTACCACCGCCACTTGTAATGTGCAAAGCTAGGTATTCACCTAGCTGTGCTGTATTCGTAGTGTGTTTAAAGTTTTCTTTTCCAGTTTAGATCAAGTGATTGTATTGTTTACAGTTAAATCAAGTGATTAAAATGCCTGGTGAGCGATGTGCAGTGGCAGTTTGCAATAACAGCCGCGTAAAAACACGTGAGTTGTCTGGTGACAGGCCTAAAATACTTTATCATAGATTCCCTAATGATCCAAACATTTCCAAACGTTTGGAATGTGGGCACAGTGCTGTAAACGGGCAGATAAATTATTTAACCCTCTTACTTCTGTAATTTGTTCTGAGCATTTTACTTCCAATGACTATGAAAGAGATTTAAAAGCAGAATTGTTAAATATAACCCCCAAAAGACTTCTTAAGGAGAATGCAATTCCATCCATCAACCTAAATTTAAAACAAAAACATACTACAGGCATAATCTTAAAAAAAGACAGAGAAACCCGAATTAAGAGTAGAGAAGGCAAAAAACTTGTTGAAACACTTGTTAACAATATACGTTCAGAAAGTACTTCAACTGCAGAAGTTAACAAGTTATCAGTTTCATTAAATGAAAATAAATTATTAACTAAACAAATATTTTGTCTTAAAAAGCAGATTAAGCATTTAAAACAAAAAATTGACTTGATACAGTCGAAGTGAGAAAGCTAAAAATAGAAAACCAATATTTAAAAAGAAGAAATAATAAAACGTCTTTGACGTATGAGAAAATGCACAAAGTTTTAACATCAGTGTTTACTGGAAACCAGATTGATATATTACTTGGTTTGAAAAACATGTAGTTTGGACTTGTGAAGAAATCTCATTAGCATTTACTCTGAGGTATCTAAGCAAACGTTGTTTTTTGTTTCTCAAAAGAAAATTGAAAATACCGTTGCCTGGAATTTCAACACTTCATCGATGGGCGTCTCGATTTGAAATTAAACAGGGATTGATGGAAACTGTTTTCAAGTATCTGGAAGCTGCAAAACCTACATTTCGAGATGTTGAACGTGTTGCAGTACTCCAGTTTGATGAAATAAAAATTTTAAAAATATTTGAGTATGACCAGAAGAATGATCAAATTGTAGGTCCACACTCAAACATGTTAGTTATTTCTGCTCGTATTGAATAGTTTCATGCTTTATCTGTTGCATTGTACTTACCATACTTTTTCTACATAGCCTACGTAGACCCATATGTAATACAGTACAATAATACTTTGTACACAATAGGTTTCTTTTATCATGTTTTTCATATCAAGCTGTTGATGAAAAAAGAACTTTTACAAAATAAAAGATTATTTCACATTATTACTTTCTAAGTTCAGTATATCATTTCAAAAGATTAGGCCTAAGAACAAAGTATTTCATCTTTCAGGTGTTGTTGAAAAACTACCCATGGTAATAGTAAAAAAATATCCTGAAGTGCGGAAGAGGTTGTAAGATCTTTTATTAAACAAAGAACTTTTATCAGGATGAAATTCCTCAACGAAGACCTTGTCAACAAAAGGAGGAACGCCGAAACTGTTGATAGAAACAGTGTCAAAAAGTATAAGAAGATTATGAATTAATTTTGTATTTTTAAACGTCTTTAAATCATAGTAAAAATAAAATGTTCATACAAAAAAAATATTTAAATTAAATATATTGTAAAACATGATGTTTAGTTAACAATTCTAATTCCATTGAATGCAATTTCATATTTTGTAGCTGGGGGTGTTTACTTCTTTCAAATACTTTAGCAATCTTTAATTTGAACTTTACTATAATTACATTTCATATACATTTTCCTATATATATATATTATAATAATAATAATTTATTGTAAATTAACTTAAAAGTTTTAATAACTAAACAAGAAATATATTCTTTAATATGCTATTAGAATGAGAAAATGTTAGTGAATTACTTATAAGATTAAACGAATTTAGTACTAATGAAAGAAGAATTAATAAAGACATGAAGGAAATGAATTCCTACAAATTAAAATGCAAAATATGAACATCACTTCTTTGCCTACCCATTACTTTGCCAGGCCTTAGCGGCAGCTTAGGTCGGCGCGTGACGTCACAGCCACGCCCACTGCTGGTTACATGTGCCTTATGGGACTGAGACAACCTTCTATATAATAACCTTGAGCAGCTTCAACGTTTAACAGGTTCAACAGTTAGCAGTATACGTTCGCAGCTGGAGTTACGTTAGCAGTTAGTACCGTAGCAGGTTGGAAGCAGTGTGCTCTAACCCTGTTATTTAACAGTTTGTTTATTATCTGTTATTTTTAAGTGTGATTAGCAGTCTGCTAATGCTAAAACTATTTAGCAGTTAAAAAATAACAGATTGTTAACTAGCAACCCATCACTAATTGTTTCCTTGTTTGTAAAGTTAAGTGTTCAAAACGTAAGTTATTGCTATTAAATGATATATTTATTCAGCTGTTGAAGCTTGTAATGGTAGAAATTTTAAATAATATTAAGTAATTCTATACCAATATCACGTTCCAGATATTGTCTTAAAGCTCCTATTTTTATAATGCATGATCTTGCACAATAGTGTGCAATTACTGATTAAACAAAAATATCAGGTAGTCTAGTTACAATATTTTACTCAGAAATAATAATAAATAAGCAATAGAAGTCCTACTTTTTTTCATGTCTTTGTCCCAGAACTTAATTTGTATTTATTACATTTTAAGTTAACTGAGCTAATTTGTGTTATATACTTAGTGTGTGTGCCTTTTTAATATGTTAATGTTGAGAAATTAATGTAAATATAGCATTTCAGTTGAATATAGCATTACATATCCAACATTTGTAGTCCAAAATATAAACGAGCATAAACTACCGGAAGTTAAAAAAATTAAAATGAAATTAACCAGCTTAACCTAAAAATTACTACTGTAGGAAAGTAGCAAACATGTTTTTCAACCCTAAAACAGTTAATTGTGTGTAATTAATAATCAAAATAATTTAAGCTTGGTATTTATGTAATGCAGGTTATTTTTTTCAAATAGTGATTTTTGAATATTATTTTTGTTTTATTTCTTACCTTATTATCTAATACATAATCACCTGTGGAAAATATTTGTGTAAAAACTAATTAGGATTTTAGGTTGTTTTTTTTTAGAGAAATATATTGTGACATCATTGCTGTTTACATTGCATTAAACTATTAAATTTCGGTATTAATGCACTTAAGGGATTTTTGTGAAAATTGTTATTTCACAGATGTTTTTATTTATATTATGTGTTATATCATTTCCTTGAGAGAGATTAAGACATGGAAAATGACATTTATTATGCACAGGACATTACATTTTTAGCTATTTATTACCAACTTGTATTTCTAACCTATATTCTGATGCCATTGATGTTTATTTTGAATGAACATACTTGCATGAGCATTGAACACTTTACATGGATGTGCTTGTAAGTTTTGAAAGATAAATTTACTTCACTAGATTAATAAGGACTTTATAATAAATCAGTTAATATCGTGAAAGTTCTTATTCTAAAAACTTCATTTAATAAAATGGCTGCCGTTAATTAGGAACTTTGCAGTTTGCATCTTTTTATCAGTTTGTTGGAATTACAGTATTGTTAAATTTCTTATTAATCATGGCGTCTCTAAACAATTGTATCCGTGTTCGAAATGCAGTAATAATTGTGAAATTGATAGAGAAACATTTCAGTTTCTTTGCAACTGGCGTGCTAATGTTCGTCACAGTATTTTAACACAACAGCAGAGTCGAGTTAGGTTAAACACGTAACAGTCAAGTTAGGTTATGGAGTTCTTTAAAAAAAAAATATTCCTTTCATTACTCATTACACATAAAGATAATAATACTTTTTTTTTCTTAACATCCATACTTTATGCCAGTTAGACTAATGAGGATAAGGGTCAATGTTAACGGTAAGGGGAAAGTAATGGGAACTACTATGGCTAGTACTAAGAATCTTTAAGTGCAGAATGCTGTGTGAGTCAGCGTTTATAATAGACTTATGAAAAACATTTTAATTTGTTACATAGGAAAAATAATTGAGTACTCACTATTAATATGTCAAAGATGAAGAATGAAGAAAATTCACAGAATAGAAATCACACTTTACTTTAACTAAATGCATACTAATGTAATTAAGCCAATGTACACATAGGACAAATCAATACTTTATTTATTTTTTTGGTTATTACTGTAGCTTTTTTTAGTTCAATAGTCAAAAGTTTGTTTTTTACTTCCACTACCACAAGCACTTCTTTTAGAATCCATTTAATTAATTTTCACCAACAAAATTGAAAACAGGATTGAAACATTAACTTGAAACCACACACAAAGAGAGTGTTTTGTTAAATTTAAAAATCAAAAGTATGTAACTTGATAATATTATAACTGTTTAAATTTTTTAATTGGCTAACAAATTAAACACACAGTAAAAGGGTTGATGACATTCAAAGTAAAATTAGGTATGCTGACAGAAAAGGGAATAGGAGTGGGCATTCTGAGAACAGATAACCAAAAAATATCCTGTAAGTTATTGCCCTACAGAAACCAAACGGCCATCAATCAAAGGTTTGTTTGTGTTAACTCAGCACAATGTTATCTCTATATTTATACATGTGCTTAGAAATAATTTAACAAAATGAAAACACTCTTATAATATGTTTAGCCCTTTATTCGAAAAATAAACTGTTATGCGGGTAATTTTTCATTCCGTGGATTAAACCATTGTCCAGTTCGACTGTAAGCCGGGGTATTTCTGTAATCGCATCCTTGCTGCCATTCGCGCAGTCATTGATTATTCTTCCAGAATTATACAGTCATTTATGATTTTCAACTAAACAAACTAATTTTGTATTAAAATCTCCCACATTAATATATTGCAACTTGAATTACATAAGAAAAATAGTACACATTCTGTTCAGAAGTAGGCGAAAGCACATCATGAGGTGGTTGTGAATGGTGTATAAAGTGACTTGCAACGTCAGTAGAATGACCTGCTACGATTTATGTTTCCAAAGAGTGGCATTCTACTTCCTTTGTAACTCCCATTGTGTTGCTATTTTGCTTGCCATGCAACTCCTATGGAAAGTTTGCCCTTATGTTACCTACATTATTATAAATTCCATTAAAATTGGTATTAAATTTCCAAATTTACTGCATAATTATATGAACATAACATACAGGATATAAAGTTTTTGCAAGTTAAAATAATTGTGGCAGGAAACCAACCAAGAAAAGTGAAAATTTAGAAAAAATGAGTTCTCATTGTTGTTCTGTATTGGTCCAATTATATTAATGATCTTATTGCTAAAGTAAAATTATACCAACTGATATTAAAGAAAGTGGATGCTTACCAACATCATATACAAGTATAAAATATTAAACTTGTAAAATATATCCAACTGTTAGTTGTAATAATTGTGTTGGTTAGGCTTGACATGTAGTACAACAGCATTTATTAGTCGTTTAAATATTTATTAATAAACTTATTAAACAAATACTTATAGTTTTATTACACATAAACAATGCATATGATATATTTAATTGTAACCCTCTAAATAGTTTTGTGCTAAATGGTTGAGGTATGTAGTATATGGTTAATTTTTATTTAAATATTATTTATTATTATACGTAGCACTGAGCCATAAATTCAATAAATGCTATCAATAAATGCTTACTTGTAGACAAAATTTACTTCAAGAATTCTAATCGATATACAGTTAGTGTGAGCGTATTTATGGTATCACAAATTTGTATGAGCAGGAATCGTAGAACAAAGTCATGAATGTAGCAAAAGCCATCAGCTCACTAGTGCACTAAATTTCACTTCAAAAATTGTAATAATCTGTATATGGTGTTGCGCTTTTTTTATATTATTTGTACTATTACAAGTTGGTATTTTCCCCTTCATGTAAAAAAAGAGCTAGACCCGCTTAAAGAAATGAATTCAAAAATATGTTTGTTATACTATTAATAGCAGTATAGTAGTTTGTTGTGACTTCAATATTCTTTGTATCATATGAATAGATCAGAAATGAAATTAAGGTTGTCATTACATTTTCAAATGGGTTGCTTAATTTTATAAAAATTGGTATAATCATGTGAAATTGGTTATTTTACAGATAGAAGATGTCTAATATATGGCCCGCAGCAGGAGCAATAGCTTTACCAAATATTGGTGGCTTTATAAGTGGATATGTTGTCAGAGAAAGTTATACGACTTGGTATGAGGTGAGTATGAAGTTTAACAATTTTTTTTTTTAAATATGTTTTCATGAATATAATAGTGAAAAAAACTGATGCTATAATGATTTTTTTTTTAATTTGAATTTTGAAACTTTGTTTTCTATAAAACACTACATTAGTTTTTATTTTAAAAAACTGTAGTTTTAGTGACCATTTTTACAATTCTACTTTTTATTATAAACACTACACTTTTGTTATACATTAGTGTATACATTGTTATACACTAATTTACAAACTTTTTTATTTATACATTAACATTTTACAAACTTCGGTGATGATTTACTACTTGACTTACACGGGCAACTATTCTCTAGTCTATCTTAATATATGTGTTATTAGATTAAATGTTGTTTATTTTGGCTTCCTATTGAAAACTAGAAAATACATATGTATTTCCAGGTGTACCATGTTAGGTAGGTTATAAAGCATAACTAGCATACTCTAACTAAACTAATATCGCATCCTGGATGTAATTCATTACAGTAGCTGTTCATCAAATTTATTTTACAGTAGAGCATATTAAAAAGGATAAACTTCACAGATATTCAAAATCAGCAGTTGGCGAGTCTGTGGTTAACAGTAGGTTGAATGAATAAAGGTGTAGGGTTATTATTGCACTGTGACCTTTATAGATCTATTGTGCTCCCTTTCTATATCCTGAGATGCTGAGTTCCAGTGTTTTCTTCAGTACTAGTCAACATCTAGGATTTGGAGGTGATTGAAGGTAGACAACTCCCCCCATTTCTAACTGATTTCCCAGTTCCTTATTGAGGTGCTTGCTCTGCTAATTTGTTTTCCTTTTAACCCTTAATACAGAGGTTTTGCTCCATTTGGCCTAATTGTTGTGCAGTTAGATCCCACTCATTCTATTTTACATTCACTTATGAGAACATCCACAAGTAGGTAAGGAAATGAGGTCCGCCCATACAGAGCCCTGGCTAAGGTACACTGGGAGATTGTCAGGTCTCCGATTAATACACCATTAGGACAGTGTCATTCCCTCTAAATATCAGCACAGATTGCTTTACACTTTAAGCTGATCTCTGTAGAGCAATGGATTGTGTGTGTCTTGAGTAGATTAGTGAACTAGGGATACAGTGGGTTTGCTAAGCACTTCAGCTGCCTCTGCTTTATTGACAAGGGATTACTGTAAGTAGTTTTTTTAAAACAAAGTCTCCTTAAATAAATAATATTTCAAAAAATCATTTATTCCTTTACAGAATGTCATTTAATGTGTTGACAAGTTTCACCTAAATAACTGTTGGTTACTGGGTTATGTAATAAATAAAGTAAATCCAAACTATTTACAAATTCCAGTTAACACTGATTTATTTAATATCCTAATTTAAAGTTAATAGAAAGTGAGGTTCTCTTTACAGTAGAGTCTCAAGTAATTGTCATCATCAACTGTCAGAATCTGATATTTTAAAACAGTCTTCCATTGTAAATAATTTGTAATAAATAATAATAATAAAAGTTTTTTTTGTTATTTTGAGGTGAAAAGCACATTAAGGCTATTATTGCCTCCCTAAATGTAAGCGTGAGTGTGAAGTGTTAGTCGTAAGTGTAGTGTTGTAAGTGTGTGTTAGACTCGGGTACCATGAGGGACATCCTCTCAATAGGTGCAGTTAGTCTGCAACCCCCACTGCGGGGTAAATAATAAAAGTAATGTTTTAGACAAAACAAAACACTATAACTGCACACAACTTATATATAGCATAGGTGATGGTATTTAATTGCTACAGTAAGTAAATATTGATAATGGAAAGATGGATTGTATCATCTAGTAGAATGAAATAAAAACACTTCAAATAGTTCTAAAAAGTTTGAATGTTTCTGTTGAAAGATGAACACACACACACACACACACACACACAAACAAACAAACATTATTTATGATAATACCATTCAGTGTATAAGTCAGTCATGTAAAGTCATGCGAGTACTCTGTCAATGTGAATAACTACCAAAAGGTAAGTACGGATAATTTACAGTGCTAAAGATATATGAAATTTGTATAATACATAATTAGAGTTAAATAGAGTTTAAGAGTTTTATTACATTTTCCCAAAATAATAATAAAACTATGTACTGTAAACAGAATATAGTAGTGTGTGATTTTTATCAGTTGCTAAACGTTCCGCTGGTCTATTTGTTATCCGTCTATTCTGTTATCTGTCAGTCCTACAGTCACAAGAACGATGGTTAATCGGAACTCTATAAGTCGATGTTTAAATAAAAAATGAACATTAACTTAAAAAACCAAATTTGTAGACAATTCTGACAATTCTCTATTACAGAGAAGTATGAGAGAATGTCATTAGCAATCTTTTTTTAAACTTCCACCTCCACCTGCCCTGTCTGTCTGTATACACAATCACCATTATTAACAAACAAGAAAACTGTTCAGACCATTTGCTTCATCTTGACCTATTTAACACACTAATCAGATTAGTTATTATAATCAATGTCACTCAAAGAAATGATAAGGTTATGAAATCAATGAATTGCTCTTAACTGTGATTTAAACAAAAAAATACAATTTTATCAGCAATGTCTATTTCTAAAGTTTGATTAGAATGCAATCCGTATGATTTATAACTACATCTTGGTAATAACACTTCACTATAATATTTATAATTTTCAACTTGCACTATATTTTTAAATAATGGTTTCAATAACAACTTCATAAGTAAAAGTTAAACTAGAAAAGGTTATGTTTTCCATTTGGAATCTATATCTTGATTTTTAAAATGTACAATTTTCTAGTTTGAAAAAAAGACAAATTCTACTTTAAATTTACGCTTATCAGTTAATTACTTGAGCATTACAAGCTTCGCTAGAAGAATTCAAGTAATGTATGCTTTATAGTAGTGATTTGAGTATGTTTTAAAAATCTGATAAATTAATTGCAAAGTGGTGAGAAATCATAAATTTTACTTTAGATTTTATAATTTGATTTTTAATACAAGGATTAATTCCTCAAAGTTTTATTGGTTGCTTTAAAATGTATTATATTGCAAATAATATTTTACTGTTCCAATTTTTTTCATAATTTTAGATAAATTCTTCTTGAAAGTGCATAATGTGAGATTTATAATGTGAACTATTTTCGTCTTTTTTATGCTACTTCCGAGACTTGATTTTGTTGTTGTTTTTTTTTTTTTAGTTTAACGTCCGACTATTATGCACACTTGGGCTAATGCAGACGATTGGATGATTTATAGCATATGAAAATGCCAAGCCCTCGCTGGGAATCGAACCTGGGTCCTCGGGGTGAAAGCCTAGTACGCTATCCACTAGGCCACTGAGGTGGCTTTCCGAGACTTGAATTATTATGACTAACGTACACAGCCATACTGTCATTTCTACTGTACAATGTAATTTTTTAATTTGCAGAATTCCTGTCCATTCATATATGGACATGGATAACATTTATGGTGTTGTATATGTTATTGGTCAGTGCGGCATCAGCGATAAAAAAAATTGTTTTGCAAAAAATGCATACTCAGAAGAACTAACAATTTTTTGACACTATAAGAAAGTAGCACAATATTTACTAAAATTGAATTTGTTTTATGTTCAGTAAGACTTAAAAAAGATGTTTTGTACAAGTGGGCATAACATTTACGATTGTTAAAACCAAGTTTGACTATATATGCAGCTCTGACTTGATGATTATTGTAGGCTTTGTTAAATAATTTGTTTAATTATGCCATTTTTATGTTTTTGCTAATAAGAGTATTATTCATAGAGTAGGTAAATGTTGAGAATGCTAGACTTTAAGGATTGAAAATTTGAGGTTAGTTTTATATAACAATAAAACACTATTTAAACTAATAAACATTATAAGAATAAAACACTGTTTTCCAAATTTTGTACTGAAATGCAAAGCAAACTTCCAATCAGAAATTTCATGAATCAGGCTAATTTGTATTTTGGCACTATCCATTCTTTACTTTACGTATTTTTTTTCTTAACGTGCATACTTTATGACAATTAGGCTAATGAGGACTAGGGATCAGTGTTAACGGTAAGCGAAAAGCAACGGAGCAACTGCAACTGACTCGAACTAAGAACCTTTAGTTGTGCAGTAGAATGACTGACACTTCAGTCACTTTGACCACCGAGCCTCTTTACGCAATAGAATAACATCCTTATAGTGATCATTTCTTTTATATGTCTCTTTTCTTCAGTGACATTTCATACAGTATTTTCTCTAGAAAAGAAGAGGGCATTTCAATAATGGTAAAGGCTTAAGGGGCTGATCACGTGCTAGAATTTTGTTTTTGTTTTTACATCACAAAAATTAAAATGCTTTATTCTGTCATGTTTGTAGTTCTTAATACATATATTGAACAAATTATAAATAAATATTTGTAATTTTCAGTCTTTAAAGAAGCCAGAGTGGAGACCTCCTAATGCTGCTTTCCCTATAGTATGGACAACATTGTATAGCAGTATGGGATATGCTTCCTACTTAGTATGGAGGGATGGTGGTGGATTTGATGGTAAGTCTTAACTGTCCCCATTTATTCAGAAAATGATGTAAACCAGTAAAAAATACAAACTGTGTGTTTTTGGAATATGAAATTAATCATAAAGATAATAATCATGTTTTGAAGAAAAGTGAATATTTCCTTGTAAATATGGTAACTTAATTGGCAAGATAGAGTACAGTTCACAACTCTGGCCTGTACACAGGTTTGAGGTATGAAGTGCGGAAAATAACCGGGGCTGGTGCTACAAAACATTTTATTTATCACCAGTTACATCACAGAGCTTACCCCCCTTTTAATGTACTCTCCTAGCTGATCCTTACAACACTCCATATAAATTTTCTGTTGTTCAAAGCAGAGCTTAAAGTATGCTTCTACCAGCTTGTTGAGAACATTCGTCGTTTTTGACTTCCTCACTGTGAAATTTTCTCCCCTTAAGCTCCAGTTTGACCTTAAGAAATAAAGTCACAGGGGGCCAGGTAAGGCAAGTACGGAGATACCATATTTTGCAAAGATTGGCATCATCAACAAAGAGAACAGCTTCATAGAGAAGGCAGAATGGACAGGCATAATGGGTGCATTATCTTGATGAAGCATCCAGCAATTGCTGTTCCACAAATCAAGTCTTTGCTTTCGTTCACAAAGGGCTGTCAGACCCTTTGTTGATTGACCATCTGACCATGCTTTAAAAAAAAAATCATAGCCTTGAATTTTTATTTGCTCATTTTCACTTCTTTTGCTCTGGTGAGGTGGGGCTCTTCCAAATGCATAGATTAGCAGTTTTTTTTTCCAGGATCATTAAGTAAAAAACCATAATCCATTGCAAGTAATCATGCTTGTCTAACAATTCTGGATTCCTTTTGCTCATTCTCGATTCCTTTTGCCTTGGAGTGAAATATTTTGGCAATATTTTTGCGCAAACTTTCTACATGTAAAATCTGTAAAATCTTACATGTAAAATCTGACGGATTATTCTTTGTTAATTCCTCAGATTTCAGCAAGAGCTTGGACACATGGACGACGATTTTCACTGATCATTTTTCAGGATGTTGTCTGTTTTTGATGTTGACGTCCAGGGCATGAATTGTCTTCAGTCGTTTCACATCCCTTTTTAAAACTTTTAAACATCTCAAAAAATTGTGTGCAAAATAAACATTCATTTCCTTTAACATCGCATGAACTTCTGTAGCAGTTTTTCTCTTTCATAAGAAACTCGAGGTTATCTTGTTGCTCCATCTGAAAACAGCATTTTTTGGCAAGACACTAGCACATGGAACGGGCGATAGCTACAGTGAGACAGTGATATACGACCGTGCCCATCGACCTCAGGATGGGGAAGCATTAACAGGCACAGACATATTCAAACCTTCTTCAGTGCGTTCTGTTTACTGGTAGTAGCACTAGTCTGGTTATATTTAATTGCCACATTTTATAGTTATTACCATTGGCTTATTGGTTTTTTTCGTTCATTCCCTGTTTTTATTAATCTAACTGTCATAAAGTAAAAATGTTTACAATTTTTTATATGTAATATCTGTAAACAAGATATGTTGGTTTTTAAAAGTTTATAATAAAAAAAGCTTGTATAACTCATATAACATACACAATTTTGTTTTAAATTAATTCTTCATAAATTGTAGGATTTTTGACAACAGCTTTCTGAACCTGAACAACAACTCTACCGAATAACTTTTTTTCATTTGTAATGTTAAATTTGAGTTAGTTCTTTATGAGAAAAACAGAATTTTTGAAGTGTTCACATTAAGCATTTAAAGAAAAATCAAGTAATTTAAAACTTGTAAAATCCATTATGTAGATAATAACATCACAAAAATATAATTGATGCATTTTTTATAATTTGAATACTAGGGTCAAACATTTTAAAGTTATTTTGTAAAAATATGAACATTAAAAAAATTGTTTTTAGTGTTTAGTACTAAATTATGATTTGTTTCAGGCAAAGCAAAATTGCCTTTAATACTGTATGGCACACAACTGGCTTTAAATTTTGCTTGGAGTCCAATATTTTTTGGCGCTCATTCATTAAGTGGGGTGAGTCACTTAAAAGATTTTAGTTTCACTTAGGGCTATTTAAAATACCATTGGATAAAGAGTCGGTTGAATGAGAAGCTTTGTAAGGTATAAAAATGTTATTTCTATATCAAATCACAAAGCCTTTATAACATTTTTTTAAAGAGTTCTATTAAATCAATTTTCTTAAATCCTTTTTTATACTAAAATATATCACACAGATTTGTTATTATAATTTGATTAAACTTGTTTTCAGTGATGACATAAAAAGAGGTTTTGTAATCAACCATGTAAAGAAGTTTAAAATTTGTGTAGATAAGAGACAAACATGTTTAAATTGCCAACTAATCCTTGGTAAATACATTACCTATAGTAAACATGTGAAGATAATCACTAAAGATATTTAGTGAGCATTGTTAACTTCCTCAATCCTAGATACACTTTTATCAGTCTTTTTATTAATTGATGAACACTGCGTTTGAAATATCGTATGACTATGACCACTTTTTGGATACAAAAAATTTCTAATAACATTTAAAAAATTGCAGAGTATAATGTCTAGCAAATGAAAAAGAAGCTTTGTTTAACACATGAGTAAATCAGAATCAGTTAGGAATGGAACAGGCCTAATCTTTGTAAACTGTGACAATCATTTTTCAAGTGTCATTTTATATTTAGGGGTCTTTATGTAAACATTGTTACACATATGTCTGCCTCGGGTAAAGAAGGTTCTTGGTATACAGTAAGATCGCTGGTATTGGGAGGGGGATTATTATATTGTAATTTATATCAGAATATAATTAAGTTATTTATGAAGAAATCTTTCTTTGTTATTTAGAGAATGAAGTTATTAAACCTTAATTTTGTGCATATTTGTAAAACATAATGGGAACAATACAAGCAGTGTATGAGAATACATATGTAACACTGATATCCGCCAGTGGAATTTGTTGTTAACATATGTTTATGTTGGTAAGAAATGTTTACAATGAATGTTACACTTGCTTCACAAGTTATCCAATTAAAGAGCATGTTTATTTATAATTGTTGATTAGGGTCTGTATAACAGTCTGATTTTGTTGTCAAATGTCAAATAGGCTAGCAGTTATAAGCATGTGAATATTTTTCTCCTACTAAAGATACGGCAGACATAAAACAAAACTAATTTCATTTCTAAGTAGACACGACCTTTGTGTCTCTTCTGCTTTCCTTGAATAGAATTGTATCGTAGTAATACAGTTGCAGTAGCGTTTTATTAAATTTATTTTACAGTGCAGTATATTAGAAAGGGAAAATAAGTTACCACGGATATGCAAAATCGGTGGTTGGTGAAGGATTACTGTATGTAAATTCTTAAAACATAGCCTCCATTACATTTCCACAAAACCATTTATTTCTTTTACAGAATTTTATTTAAATAACTTAATGTTTTCTGTACGAATATATATTGAATTTCATTTGCAGAACATTTGAAAAAACACACACACACACACACACATACACGTTACAAACTTTTCAGCTTCCGAACAATCGCTGTAAATATAGATTTTATTTCAGTAATCCAAATTTCTGATAATCATGCATCTGTTTCTGATAAACAAAGGTCTACTGTAGTTGCTCTTAAGTGTTGTTTCTTTTAATTTAAAATAAGTTTTATTTGTATTTCAGGGATTAGTAGACATAGTTCTACTAGTTGGAGCAGCTTCTGGAACAACATATTTATTCCATGAAGTAAATCCTGTTGCAGGGTATTTGTTAGTTCCTTATCTAGCGTGGCTCGGTCTAGCCAGTGCTCTTAATTATACCATTTGGAGAGATAACAAGTCTGGAGCAAAAATCACAGAGATTAAAGACAAATAAAACAAAAATGTTAATCTTTTGCCTACGTAGATATAACCGATATAGTTGAATATGCATTTTGATATAAAGGTTTTGGGGCTTGCACAACTACAATAAAATATGATATAGAATAAATGACTTTAGTGTACACATTCTACAAAATATGCAAGATTGTTAGGATATATACTGCAAATATACATATACAGTATTGAAGTAAATTCTATTGGTTCCATCAATATATCAACAAATTAAACAGTATGTCCACTACAAAACTACTATCAAAATTTGTTACTTTTTAGTTATTCTATTTTTAAAACAGCTAGTTGCATTTGTACAAGAAATTGCATTTTACAAAAGAGCTTTAAATTTGACAAACAATGGTTAAGTGATGCAAGGAACTCAGAAATCAGCTAAAGGGAAAACAAAGACGTAAAAATAATGAAATTTAAAAAAATTCATTGTTTCAAATTTTATTAAGAATTACAGCGCTTTTATTAAGAATGGTAGTGCTGCAGGTTGTCATACGTCTGAGACATGTAGGCTATTGAACATTTCATATATGGGATGCAGGGTATATTCAGCAGAGCTGTCTAAAACACAAGAACTTGGATTTACGACTGTTTTTCAGTATGGCTATATATTGTTACCATGCTGATCTGATGTTACCAGAGATTAAAAAAAGTACTTTAACAATATTAACGTAGTATAATGAGAAACACCACCACACTAAAAGAAACACTATTATAATATTCCACATATTATATATGTACATTATAGTTCGTAATAACAAATATGAACAACATCAAATGGAAATAAAAGCAATTTTTTTTTAATACATTGTTCCTCTGTCCATGTTTTTCAAATTTTATACCAGTTTTAACAGTCATTTTACAAATTTCTTGTCCTTAAATCTGCTGATCTGGGTCCTTCTGGTTTTGATCATAAATCTATGGGGACTGATATACAAGAACTAGTTCATTCACACGGACTGACTTAATGTTAGAGGACAGTAACCAGAATAGTAACAACATTCCATGTTAAATGTCGGTCAGCTGAATTTGGACCGAGTGTGGACATGTGAAATGCTGGTCTGTGATTAGATCTGATGTCCTATTGTGAGATGTCGATCTATTATGGGAAGCCTAGTTTTTCATTTAGTAGCATGTTACAAAAACCTGTTAGATATTACTATCTATTAACAATAATAAATTGTTTATATTTTATTTAAAGGTTTCGTTTATACATTATTTGGAAAAATCAAACAGGAAGGTCAGCAATAAGTCAGTGAACTTTTGTGGCAGTTTTGATAAGGTATTCTCAAATCGTAGTATAACATTGAATGTACAGTATAACCTTGATTATCTAGGCAGTAAAACTAAGAGTTGGATTTTTGTTAACTCTCAAAGCTCTATATGGCAATATAAACAAGAAACATGTTTAATGTGTTAGTCAGCTGTTACTTCGTTACGTTTTTGAGACTTGTACACAAACAAGAGTACAGCATTGTTAAAATATACAGTATACGGAGACATAACAAAGAAAATAAAATTACAGCTTCCTTCTCTGTGCTCTTCTAGTTGGTAATAACATTACTGAGAAATCCTCTATATTACAAAGGAACATTTAGAGAGAAAAAGTGGCTTGCTCAGAAATTAGTCTCCCCGATTGCAAGGGCATAGAGAAAACACTCCAACAGTGACATTAGTATTCTGTTGCAGTTTGGAACTTGGAAAATACATTAGTAAACAAAAATAAACCATTCTCAGAAGGGTAGAACATTACATTGTTGTCTTAAATAATTGATCTATTAGGCAACTTGACACCTAACTAGATATATGCATGTCATTATAAGTAGAAATGTAAGAAAAGAAATAGAAAACAATGATGTGGGCTGTCAGTTGTACATAAAATTTTATGCGAGTTTTACCAAGACTCATGTATGTAGTGTTTTCTTTTTTTCATGTAAATGTTTTAATTTTTCCATTAATTTATTTCTTGAAAACAAATGTTGAATACAGTTCATACTTCATAATTGTAGTACGTAAATATACGTGTTAACTATAGGCACATATTACTAAAACGCATTCCTCATTGTAATTACAATATCTTATTACCCTTCCTCCCCTTACTTATCCCGAATAATCAAGGTTCAACGGTATTAAGACTTCATCTGATGATCTTACAAAAATGTCCATAGTAAACTTATTTATACAGGAAATTTTAAACAGTTTATTTCTAAAACTAGTATAAGACTCCAAGTTCAGTAGGTATAGTTTCACTACAGTGCTCTTCCACATTTAAGTGATAAATTCAAATTTAAAATATTGTAGGCCCTATAATCTTAATTTATAGTTGCCTTGATTTTTAAATTGAAAAATGTGATGTTTAATATTTATTTGGACCAAGTACAGTATCTAGATGCAGTACATTAGTAAATTCAGTAGGTTACTGTCAAGTGCCTTACTGTGAGTTCTTTTAGTTAATTAAGTAGCATATATTTTGTATTATTTTATTACTTAATGCTTTTTTGTATAATTTGTAACCTTAAATGTATTTTCGAAATACTTTAAGAAACTCTACTTGCGTTACGAAAATCTTTGTTGTATTTGTAAATAAAAGCTTGAT
The DNA here is from genome assembly GCA_022606455.1 of Callitettix versicolor. Classification (NCBI taxonomy): domain Eukaryota; kingdom Metazoa; phylum Arthropoda; class Insecta; order Hemiptera; family Cercopidae; genus Callitettix; species Callitettix versicolor. The sequence continues at coordinate 25,910,942 of CM040182.1, forward strand.
GAAAGGTATTTTGTCAGTTTTTTTACTTATAGTTCTGACTTTTCAGTGATGAGGCAGAAAAACCATCTAACAAAAACCATCTGTTAATGACTGCGCACCTGATCATAAACCAAATTGCCCGAAGTACTCGTACCTACGAAATTTGAGTTAGTGTATTACTACTTGCTCTTAAAGTAGAGCATGAATCTTCTATTGGAACATGACCACAAGTATTTGGGAATGACCATTACTAGTAATGGACTCTTGTACACAGTGGTAAAAGAACATTGGGGGGGGGGAGAGCAATAAGGATATTGAACAGCATCATATGGGATCAATAGATGTTTGTTCTTATGTAAAAAAAAAAAAAAATACTGCAATGACTGCATCTGATAATTTGTAAAAATATTAACTCTCGAGTCCTATGAACTTTTTTTACATAGATGAAAATGTAATTGTTAAGGTTATGTTCTAATTCATTGTTGCAAGCATGGTTCAGACAAATCCATATTTATTTAGGGTTGGCCAAAGTATTTTTAAAAAATGGAACTTCTCTTTCACATTTTAGCACTGTGTGTCCACCAATATTGTTCCGCAAGTTGCATTAGTTGGACATGTTTTGGATATCTGTCAATTAAGCCAATATATTCACTCAATTCTGATTTCCTCTGTCTACAAGACTGATTCCTTTATTGCTTTTCCATCAGTGGAACAACCAAAGATACTGCTTTACAGTCTAATAAAAGGCTGCTCATAAATGTTAAAATATGTGCTTAGATTAGCTAAATTGAAGACAATAGATTAGCCAAATCACAAACTTGGACATACCATGCAGTTCAAAACTATATGTATCATATTCAGTGAAACACAAGATAAGTGAACTAATATCCACTGGTAATAATTTTGTGCTAATTAAATGTACTTTAGTTTCTCAACAGAAAGGCAACATCATCTAGCCGGCCATACACCAAAATTCCCATATACGAGTATTGAAATTGTGCCTTAATATGTTCACTGAGCATATATGATTTTGACTGTAAACTAGCTTTGTGTGATGGATAATTCTTCTAGTCCTCCAGACTTACTGCAAATATTAAAACTGAATAATCATAAAACAGCATGATTTGCTAAAATCTAAACACATTTTCCAAAACTTTTAATTTAATGTTTATAAACATTCACAGACTGGACTTCTTAGTTTTACAAAACAATAATATTTTTTACTCCAGCATATTTGATAATAATAATAATTTCAGCTGGACAGACACATACACATTATTATAACAAGGAAAAAAGCAAAACTCTTGGGTTATATGTATAACTCTCAAAGAATTCATTCATCTCTGTCAGTTTCCATTTCCATTCACTCCCCACTGTTTATGGTGAACCTCAACCACTCTCTACCACAGTCAGGCATACTAAATTATACAGAAAACGGTTGCATCAATGGTTGATGGGAAGATTAATCTTGTTCACACAACACTATACTGGTCAAGTATAGTGCTTTGGACAACTTGAAAAATATATCTTGACACGTTAATAAATCTCATAACCTGTTGGTTACTGTAATATTAATATTTGGTTAGGTTAAACAAATTACAGTAAAGCCTTACTAACCCGACCTAAACTAGTCACGGCCGGTTCAAATTAGCGGGAAAGTGAAAAACCATTAAAAAGTATTGAATTAAATTTATTACATTAAAAAACTTTGAATTATATATATTATTACTAAATGTATTGTACTAAAACATAAAACAGTACACAGAATCTCCATACAGTAAGAAGGAGCAGTATGTCAAATTATCAAACTTGACGGAAAAAGTTTGTAATTGTTTTTGTTTACCAACTGTTGACGTTTTCTCGCTGCTACATCTCGCAATCTCATGAGAAGTAAAATCTTCTACCTTCTGGAAAATAGTGAGTAAAAAAACCTGTGAAACATTATGACACATTATTCCACGAATCTGAATTGATACTAAAAGACGGAAATGAACAAACATAGCAGGTATAAGGGCAGCTGAACCCCTCTTTCTTTTGAAGGGAATATAGATCATCGTCTGGGCACATAAGTGACATGTAGGCATAAAAGCCTGGCACGAAAGTGGCGGACGAGCATTGTACATTCAGTTCGCCACAAATCTTTTAAATTACTTGAAATATTGTTCTTTGAGGTTAGGTCGGATAAATAGGACATTATTTGTATACCACTTTATTTTCTTAAAAAAAATATCAGCTAAAGAATAATAGGATTTTATTTATATAAAACAACATCAGCTTAATTAAACAATATTAAAAGGATTAACGTAATAGGCTATATGAATTAGTTGATTATGTAAAACGAGCAGATACTTGTGTAACCTTATTAATTTAATGTGTACTAAAAATTAGAATTTTTGTTAAATCAACATTTTTAGAGAAACTTAAAAGCAGAAAAATATGTTACAATCTATGTAATCTCTAATCTATATGTTGCGTCAAAAATTTTTTTTTTTGCAAGAAAAGGTTTTTGCAGAAAAAACCTGTTTCTTTCAGTGTCTTAAAACTAGACATCTGCTGCTATGTTGTTTTCCTTAGCCAATGTAAAATGAGTTCAACGGACGTAACGAGTTTGCCAAGCATATTGACAAAATTTACAGCCTGAAACATTGGCGTGTAAACAAGCAGGTTCTTAGATTATTGGATGTGTTAAATGGTGAAGTGTCAGATTACAGACTACTGTATAACAAAAAAAAAACTAAAAACAACTTTTTAATCTAACAAAATTGCCCTAATTTTTTTGGACAATTTTTCACACTACCAGTATCCCCAGTAACTATGAAATCCACAAACCACCACTTTGACATAAAATCTACAGACTGGAATATCATGTGAAGAGGTAGATGGTTGGATTATTGGATGTACCACATTGGTGAAGTGTCAGGATTACTGTACATTAAAAAGAAAACATGTAACACAATTTTTGTACCTTTTATTAAAAAAAATATATATCCTCATTTTCTTGGATGATTTTCCACACTTCCTCAGTAACTATGAAACCTCAGGCGGCTAATAATCCACTAGCTGCCACTTGGCAATATTATGGTTATGTTTGGAAGAATAGGAAGACTGAGTGATCATACAGGCCACTCTATGTCCAAGTAATTAAATCACATCCCCTGAAACAGTTCTATATGGTTGCCCTGGGTGTTCATATAGAAGTTTTATCTTCAATATTATTGTCAGCTTTTGTGTGCCATGTCTTTAACTAACATCAGCTTTCTAAGTTGTCTAACTCTAGTGAACCTGAGTTGACAAGGTTGGATGGCCTATTTAAGAACTGTTTGTCAAGTATTCTATAGATAAGTGGCCCTGTTACATTACTGGATGTGTTGACAGAGCTAGAGATAAGATGGAGTCGATCCATCAACTGCTCACCCCCACAGCTTCCACCAGTATTAGTGTACCTAAAACAATAAACTGTTTATATTCATGAAATTTTATGTATTGCCCTATTAAGAGTTTTAAAAATAGCAATTCTATTAATAATCATTCTATTGAATCAGAACAAGAATTATTATTAAAATGTAGCCTCTGAGATATCACAATTTTGTTTTTTACAAGATCACCCCACAATAGAAATACATCACACACTGGGCAAGTACCACTTAGTGGAATAATATGTTCGTTATCTATATTTCCAAAAAAATGTTTTGCTAAACAAATTACGTGAAACATGCTCTGACATTGATCTTTTAAACACTGTAGAGTGTAGTTTTGAATATACTGGTTGCACAGAAGACAAATGTCTGATGTAATATGTCTCTTTGAAGTCTGAAGTTGACTAGATTCTGTTATTTTGCCTTCGGACACTTTCTTCGATACAACTGGACCATAAGCTATTGGCATATGCATTGGAGGGCAGCGATCAGCCTGAAAAATTAAATGCTTTAATTCAATTATTTTAAAATGTATAATGGCGATTATAACCTTAAACAGTTTTTCGCCAAGGAAAAAAATTTAAATGTATAAATTATAATTACATTTTGTACCGAGATTGTTTTGAAAGTACAGCAATTGTTATTATTATTGTTACTTTATTTCAATATCGTTATACTAAAGAAGGAAAAAGTATATAGATGCTCTGCTACATAAATTTCTGTGTAAAAATAACTTATAAAAACCAACACTTTGTTTTAAGTGGAAATCTCACTGCAGTTACAATCGCCCAACATTATAGTTGTTGATATAGGCCTGTTTAAAATAAAAGAACTGATAAAATTGCTGTAGATTCTAATGTAAGTTAAACAAGAGAAAAAAATGCAGTATTCTTATTTACTTGGAGTGATGGCAAATAAATATATTTTTTGAATACAATTTTATGACCAAAGTATACTGTATAAATATTTACAGATTACACTAGATCAAAATAGGTAGACTTTTCACAAAATCCATTTTCAGGTTATTTTTTGCCGAAAAGGGAATAAAAAAAAAACTTTTTAAAAAAATTAAAAAATGGTCCTGAGGTATGGTCAAAAAATACTACATGTCAAATTTCACCATAATCATTTTTTTTTTTTTTTTTAGTCTCCATTAACATGCAGAGACCACACATACAGGTACCCACTTTTGGAATCTGGAGGCTTCAAACACTTAAGATCCATCTAAATCTAAATGTTTTTTTCCATGATCTACACTTTTTATAATAACAATAAAAATGGATGTTTTTTTAGTATATACTACTATACTATATACTACTTGTATGTAAAACTACTCCATAACAATCGAGATAACCAAGCTTTCTATTAGAAAATAAAAATACTTATATCTATGCTATTTCTTCTAACCAAATAATGATTACAATTGTGTCAATCAACCAAAATACAACCTCCAGTTTTGCAAGAAAATTACTTTCTCCCATACTCACTAAAAATTCCTGCTGAAATTCTAATGCTAGCCAACGTAATGTTAAAGGCAGCCTATTCCATGGTCCAATTCTCAACATGTTTTGTAGAATTCTTATACAATAGTCGAATGGTTTTTCCCCAGCAGATTTCCTTGCATAATGACGTAATCTTCTAGATTTTTTTGGATTTTGCCAGGCCCATTCAAACTATAATGCAAGAAAATAAGTCAAAAACCTACTTCTGAAATTATTTCTAATTTTTGCCGATTAATTTGAATTAGAATTAAACAAAAGTATTAAATTAATCAATTAAATTACCTAATTGTTATTTTATACTATTTATCTTATAAAGAAGATACCACTCATTTTAAGTGATATCTTGCTGTATCTTAATCACTAATTAAAATACATTAAGTAATGATTAATCAGTTTGTAGATCAGCAAAATTAAAAAAAAAATTAACTACAAAAATCGATTACAAAATTTTTATTAAGTGTGACATACCCTTAAAGCAGATATATCGTTTGGAAATCCATGTACTATCAAGACCATTTCCCTGAAAATTAAATAAAATCAAAAATAAAATTTACCTGAAATTGAAAAAAATATTTGGCAAAAGTATCGTTCTTCAAACAATGACTAAACAAACATTAAGGCATTGCAGTATGATATATATTATTTTTCAGATAGCATATTTATTTTATCATTATCTAACCTTAGCAGGCAAGCCATTAAAATGAATGAGAATTAGTTGAGTATCTAAAAAAAATAAACGGTGAGTCAAAAAGAACTATAACTTTGAAAGCATATAGACATTTATTGAGATAATTTACAGAATTGATAGAAATGTCATTTTGTAGTAAAACTTTGTATTTTAACACCAAAATGTCATTTTGGTGCAATGTGACTGCCACTGGTGATGCAGTGAATCCCACTAGTAATCATTTCTTGCTATATCATTCTAGCAAATCAGGTGTAATTTTGCTGCAGCAGCGAAGATTCAATTTCTCAGATCTGCATGATTAAGGGCGGAACATATACTAGATCTTTAATGAAATCCCAGAGGAAGCAAATATCTAGGAAATCCCATACTCCATGAGAATAAGGGGTGGTGCACCATCATGCTGGTAACAGATTTTTTTCTTTTTGTTATTTTAAGGCGAAAAACACATTAAGACTATTGTCGCCTCCCTAAATGTAAGTGTGAGTGTAAAGTGTTAAAGTTGTAAGTGTGTGTGTTAGACTCGGGTACCACGAGAGATGTCTAAATCCTCTCAATAGGTGTAACTATTCTGCAACCCCCTGCGGGATGCTGGTAATAGAAAGGCACAACTTGCTCAACTGATATAGGAAGCAAAAAATTTTCCAAAATATCAAGATACATGATTCCATTGACAATATTTTCCATTAAGAAAAAAGAGTATGGTGTATACGTTATTAATGGCACAAAACAAATTTAGTCTGAGTTGTCACGAACATGTTCAAGTGTTCCACGTGTGTTTCCTGTCCCAGATTCTGTAGCTATGGGAGTTCACTTTGCCACTGTTATAAAATGTAGACTTGTTGCTGAAGATTGCTGTATTCACAAATATCTCACCTTCCTTTATCCAATGCAACATTTCTGCACAGGATTCTTCACAAGCAACCTTATCTAAATCAGTAATCAACTGTATCATTTTAAATCTGTGTGGTTTTTAAGTACACATTTTTACATAGCTCTCGCCAAAAAGTCTTTTTGGAATGCCAGTTCAGTGAGACACATGTTACATAGATTTCTTTGGACAACAGGCAAAGCTTTCCCTAAGTTGTTCAAAGACAACCACATGGAGCAATATGTTGGCGACCTGCTCTATTTGGTTTCACATGACAAATAGAATAATCAGTTTTAATAAAGTTCTTGTGCCAACTGTAAATTGTAGGCCTGATTGGAGGATCTTTACTATATTCTGTGTAAAATCTACACTGAACAGTTATAGCAGGGTTTTTGTTTCATGAAACAAATAATACACTACAATTGAACTAATGGTGAGTGAATTTAGTACTACAGCACTAAGCAAGTCAAACTAGAAGTGTTTTGCTACAAAATAACATGTCTGTCGATTCTGTCAGTTAAGGAAAAAATATTTAAAGATCATTAATTTTATAAGAGGCTTGAAATATCATAAACACCATAGACTGTCATTTTTGCACTTTCTCTTAATTTACTAAAATTACTTTTACAATTTTTTTGTTTATATTATTATGTACTTTATTATTGAATTAAAGAGATATTCATTCATAGAAGATTAAATTTCTTACAATAAGTTATGATTTTAAGTGATTATTTTAATGGAACTATATTGTGAAGTCATTGCTGTTTATATGTTGCATGCTAGATTTACTATGTCAAGGTCACACATCGAGGTGATATTGCTCATATGCATTATCACATTATAAATAAGTCATTACATTCCTACTTGTAACAAAAACTTCATTACAGTTTAGCAGTCATTATTTGTGAACTACGCACTTTGTCTTATACTGTGTTTCAGTTAGGATTACTGTTGTGTCATCGATTTCTTTATAAATCACAACATTTTTAAAGATTTGTATTCATGTTCAAAGTTAGGCAATAATTGTAAATTAACAAGGAAACATTAAGTTTAAATGCAACCAGCATGATTGAGTAACATCTGTAGGTTTTTTGCGTACAACCATGTTACATTCTTTACACACAACCATCTTAATTAGATTCTTAAGTATTTTTTTAAAATTGCTATTGTTTTCATTATTAATAATACACATTGAATTAATTGTTTTTGGAATGAAAAATATATTACCTACTTTCATGCAGTTTTAATTTCAGGGTTATATTTGTCACTTTTATTTTTCATTTTTTTCCTAACTTTCCAATGTTTCCGCACTTTTATAATTTGGGTTTTTAATACTGGACATATAATAACATGTTTTGGTGCAAAAATTACCACAAATTGACAAATCAAGTAAAAGTGCGGTTTACCCATATAATTACCATTTTATCGGCAAACAAAATCTTAAAAATCATTTGAACCACTATTATACATATTTAGTTTTATAAAATCATAATATAAGACTAGTTACAATTACCATGGGCCTCGTTTACTAGTCCTTCGAGCTCCTCCTGCTTTTTCACCTTTATTATGTTGACCAATTCTTCTATTTGGATTGACTGTATATCCAATATAAGTTCTCCCCTTATATCTAGGATTTAAACAATATAATAAATAAACTCCAAACAAATTTTGAACCACATCACAACTTGTAGTTTCAGGGCTAATGCTATCCATATCAAAATTCAAATAAGCACTAAAACAAATAATTATGACCAGCAGCTAAACTTAATGCAGAAATTTAAATAAAATCATTGTAATGCAAACTTCAATAATTTTACTATAAACGATAATGTTTACAAAGTAACAAATATTTCAAAACTAACCTCAATCACCAAACTCACAAAGATATTAAAATGCCGTATTTACAAAACCGAACACACTGTCACTTTATCACTGTCCTAAATCAAATCAAAATCCATGAACGCATGACCGTTACAGTTAGTCAGTGTCTCCACCGAAGGGAAATATTTTGAACTAAATTTCCCTCTGGAATGTACTAATCTGATGATAAAAGTACAGTAATACATTTTTTTTAGAATAAACAGAATGAAAACATACATTGAAAAAATGTTCATAATAAAGTGTAAAATACAAAATTTTCATTTAATAAAAAAATGAACTATTAAAACACTTCCTTTTCTTTTCCAAGTACCGTTTCAGTTAAAAATCCAATGTAGGCATACGTGAAAGTAAAACATCCATTTTTTTTTTTTTTTACTGTACATGACAAAATTAACTTGAGTACTGAACTCATGAGTTTTAGTTCTATAAATGATAATTAACTCAATTAAACTGTATTAAGAAAAAAAGGAAATTTTCGTAAATTAAAAATGGGCCTAAATATTAATTTTTAAGCCTAAAACCAAACAAAAATGTATTGTACTGTTGTGCTTTTTATGTCTGTTCTGTATTGTGAATGTTTTGATTGGAACTCGAAGACGCCAGCCGATTTTTATATTGATTTATTTTAAGGTGAAAATAACTCTCTAAATGTAAGTGAGAGTGTAAAGTGTTAAAGTCGTAAGTGTGTGTGTGTTAGATTCGGGTACCGCGAGGGACGTCTAAATCCTCTCAATAGATCCACTCCCTGCGTGAAACGTCAGCCGAATCAATGTTGTTATTGCAGCTGCAGACTATTTATGTATCACGCATCACTTACTTTATAGAAAATTGTATGAATAATCATAGAAGAATTAGAGTGATTTTGTAAATAACTCGGTGTTGATTTATTAGTATACGTTCATCATTTTTGTCTTTTTCAACATATATTAGAGTATAGTTTATACAGGTCTGTACTAGATCTAGTACTAATGGTGGAAACTCTGATTAGAGTTGTCAGTCTACTAGAGGTGAGACTGTGAATGCTATCACTGTTACTAAGAACAATATTCTTATAGTCCGCCATATAGTAGACGGCCTGTAGGAGAATTTATCACGCATGTGGTATAGTGATGAGCGATTTCGAATGATTTCATTTTTCGAATAATTAGTAATTACTAGTGCCATTATTCGACTACCAGATTATATACTAATATAGATAATCAATTGTAACTATTAATTAATAATTAGTAATCTCGGAAATGAATAAATTCGGGAAAAATACCTTGCTAACAAGTTGACTGATATAGAGTCTATTATTACTGTAACTGTTACGATTTTATAAATTCTAAAAATGATAAACTGCAATTTGAATATCACTACCTTTGTAAAGTCAAATATTCTCAATTTTTCGATAATCACCTCGCTTAATGAAAATAGTATTATTATTTATATTATACACCTAGTACATTACAGCCTCTAAAAATTTTAATTTTATGGTACATGAGTGTAATTAAAATGTAATTATACACCTATATAATTAAAACTTATAGAGTAGTCGAACATTAAAAAAAAAAAAAAATAAATAAATAAATAAAAAATAAAACTTATAGAGGCTGCAAGATTAAATAAATTTTGATTTAGTACCTTGTCCTTTTTACTTATTAAAATTACAATTTCGTTAAATTTGTTCATCTGTACCTTTTGAAGCAATAATTAAAATTTTAGTCATAACCTACATTTCATAATTTATTTATTTGTTTTATAGCAGTTTATTGAAGAACTAACAATATGCTACAATTAGTGAGTAATTACCTTGACTTACTTTTCACCATCCAACACTCAAAAACATACTAACGTAACAATCAACTAAAGTAGCTGATGACTGAACAACAAGTAGTTGTTGACTAATAATTCACATTACTAATCTACAAACCTACTAATGATTTGAGTGATTAGTTGTTGAAGTCAAATAGTAATGTACAACTCGATTATTTCTGTTACTAATTAGTAATTACTAATATGTTAAGAGCTGATTTGTTGGAAACTCACAATTATAAACACGTAAATGAATGGTGGCCTTTCAAGTTTTTTCGGAACAACTTGGTTGTTAGAGTGGACAACAGTAGAACTTGACTTTGTTATATTACTAATTAGTAATGTGGCATATTAGTAGTCTACTTATTTAAGTGATTTTAATAATCAAATGATTTTATTAGTAATTTTCATAATCATGCACCACTAATGTAGGGGATAAAGCTTCTCATAGGAGGTTTTGTGTGTGTGTGTACGCGCATATATACAAACTCGTTTATAACAAATTTCATTGAACCATTATTGCTACATAGAATTTCCTTTATGTTGAAAATAACTTATGTAGGACTACAGAGTGTGATAAAAAGCAGGCTATAGTTTAAATAAGTTTTCTATTTTAGTGTGAGTAGTTTCTTTATGAATTATTTTTAAAAAAAACTGTTCCTTGAATCAATTAACTGATGGAATATTTGCCCTTAATGTTAGATCTAGTGTAAATCGTCCAAGTCCATATCTAATATTATTTATTATTTTTGTTGTTCTTATTTTAAAGCGAAAAGCACTTTGAGACTATAATCGCCTCCCTAAATGTAAGTGTGAGTGTAAAGTGTTAAAGTCGTAAGTGTAAGTGTGTGTTAGACTTGGGTACCGCAAGGGACATCTAAATCCTCTCAATAGGTGCAGCTAGTCTGCACCCCTGCGGGTTGTCTAAAATTAAGCACTCATTTCATACATATCTTGTTTTCAACCATTGAGACAAAGACAAGTCGCCTCCAGGATCTTCACTGTTACTGGAAATTCTGCAAGTTCTGCTTTTCTAAAACAGTTACGTCTTGACCATTCTGTTATGTTTTGCCATGGTGTTTTTCGAAGAAGACAAATTTCACCGAATTTCTAAGAAGTACTGAAATTTTTGCGATATGAAAAGTTTTAGCAGTATTATTTTTTATTTGTTCAATTAAATTTAAGTCTAACAGTTGACCAAAATATATTTGAAACTTATAATTATGCCTTGATCCATTGGTTGGCAATAAAATTAGTTTCATATTTTTTAGGGTTTTTAATGGTGGGTGAGAGACAATTATCAATTGAGAGCAAAATCTTTTTTAATGCAATTCATCCCATCAAAAAAACTTCTTTTTAAAAAATATTGGATGTTGTCCATTCTTTTTTGTTTGCTTTGTAATTAATGTACAAAGAAACGTTCCACATTTCTAAAACATCTCGGCTTTATTAATTTTCCAATTACCAGAAGCTTTTTTCAACAGTTCTTGTCAAATTGGTGAATAATAAAACAGTGAGGTGCTTTTTACTTACCACACATTTTAACTTTAAATTTAATATTTAGGTGAACACAGTTTCAACCAATCATCGACTATAGTATGATTAACCGAAGATGTTTCATTATTTTTTTGTCTGCCATTTTTGAAGCTGAATTCCTGATTTATCCTATTTTTCCAAATTATAATTGTTGTTAACAGTGATAAACTGTACTTTTTTGATTTAGAAAAACTAGATAACCAATTTTTAATGGAACTTGTTTAGTTTTCTTGAACAACACTTAATGACTGTAACAATGAAAGATTAACACAGTATGATAAAAACATTACAACAGCAATAGTAGACTACACAGAGAAACGTTTATAGAGGAAAATTGATTTTTTATTACTATACCAAAGTTCATTTCAGGGAGGGAGGGATGGAGGGAAGGGGAAGGGAGGTAGGGGAGAGAGATATATGATCACTCCCTTCATTGTTTTCTAATTTTTTTTTTTTTTGTTTGGTGTTTAACGTCTAAATCACATCAAATAAAAATAAGGTTAGAAATAACAATGTAAAGTAATTATGATAACTATTATTATTACAGAAAAGCTTTAACATAGATAATTTGAGCTATATATACATAAAATTAACAATATACATAAAATACTGCAAGTAATATAAGTTGAAAAAAATAATACTGTATTGCCTTTAAGATCTAGCGTAAGAATAAATTATGATTTAAATCTAAAAATAATTACACATTCTATTTATACTGGAATGAAAACTATTTGATAAAAATGATTTAGTAAGGAATTTGGTTTTGATAATATTGGATCATATCGTAAGTACGGGTTCGGAAATTAAGGAATGAATTACGAATAACCGACATCATGTAAGCAGCTGCTTCTTTATCACTTGCTTGAGGAGCAAACCTTGCTCGGAGGAGTTTTATAGTCTGGCCTCGGAAGCATGGTAAACCTGTGTCAAGCATGAGAGATACTAAGGAAATAATCGCCTCTTGATAAGGTCTGTAAAAAAGTTAATAAAGATTGACATTAAACAATTTTTGTTTAGCTATTTATAAAATTTAGACTTACCAGAACAAAAATATTTTTGAAGATCAATATTATAATAATTGATAATAGATAACAACTATAATACATATAGTAGATAATAGTAGTTATCTAATTTCATGCGCCCAACGGTTTTTTTTAATTGTACAAGTATTTTCATATCTATAAAAATTCACTGTCACAAATTTTTATGACAATCTGTGTGTGATTATGAATCTGTATAGGTTTATAAATCTTGATGTATTTATGATAACTAATTTTATACTTTTTTAGTCCATTTTAAAAACATAATTTAAAAAAAATTTATACAATTATTTTTTTATAATTAAATAATGTTTGTTAATTAAATAAATTTGTTAGCTTAGCCAAGTGCTTAAGTTTTGGTTTTATGGTATTAAAATAGCTGTTTTCGTTTGATCACCAATAACTTCATGTACATCGATAAGGAGTTGCAGCAACATTAATCAACACCAGTGTCCAACATTACAGCAAGACTATAAAGTGATGTAAGTAAGGTTAAGTGAAGTACATTATTTACCTGGCAAATTTAAAGAACTCAAATTACATTAGATAGTAATAAAGACCATGAATTTAAATGTATCATAAAATAAACTATAATATCAACCAGTTGACAATCTCAATAACTTTGTAAATGTAGTATAACTTTAAAATGTAATAACTTTACATTTTTATATGTTGAGACATCATGGTTAGTTGACCTGATATAATACTAGCCATAGCAGTCAGTGATTCCTTTACTATTTTGAACTATTCTCAAGATAAAATGCAGTAAATTCTTTATAATAGGCCAACTTGTCATCACGGAAATGACAAACAAAAATCCATTTTTATTTAAATTTATAAAAACTGTTTCGTTTAAGATGGAGCATGATAAGTGGTATCTGGATGATAATCGGTGCCTAATGTAGCTGAAATATAAAAGTTGCAACAATAGTGATGAATTCATTGGCCAAACAGCAAGGATTTGTAAAACATGTCTCAAAGAACACTTGCAAAAAATATAATGGAAACAAATAAATATATTTTTGCATGTTAACTTGAAACTGAAATGAGTCCATCTATCAATGTTTCTATGAAATAAGCAACTTGTAGTGGTGGCACATCACATGAAGCACTCCTATAATTAAAAATTATTTGATCTTGAAATAGCTGTTTTGTTCACTTAGGCCAAGTCAAATGGTTTTACCTTGTTCAACTGCAGCACTTATCTGCATAGTGAAGAAGATGGTAGCATCTTGATGTCTGGTGTCTATGCAAGACTGCATAGAATTCTTCATGCTTCTTAGCAAATCCCCGAACCTCTTCAGGAACTACAGCAACTTTAAATCCCTGTCATTTCTTACATACCTAGGATCATTAACCCTTTGGCTGCTGGCCTGCCCACTATCATGCTCTACCAGTACCATGCAAAGCTATTTTAGCCAAAAAATACATAAGTAACTTTAAATATATCATTTTAAAAATCTGGAAAAATCATTCTTACTGTAGACAATATGTAGGATTTATTTATTTGTATAGTAATTTTTTATTTCAATCAATTTCAATTTAAAAAGATTAAGTTTTTAATTTCTGATCGAAGAAATACATTTTAAACCATTAACTATGAAATACAGTAAACCACTATTTTATTGAATATCCTAGACTTGACTGGTATAGTCATATTATCTGTTAAATCCTATGCATTTTCATATATTATGACATTTAACTGAATTATGTCATCAACAACACCAAAAGCAAACTCATCACAATTGCCAGCCATTCTGACTACTTAGTAAAAAAAAAATACTAGAAGTACAAGTAAATTATTATATTACAGCTCTAATAATTTCGTTTCTGTAACAAAAAAATATGAAAGTGGTAGACAATTGAATTGAAGTGATCAGTTAATTGAAAAATATAGATTTACATGTTATCTATTGGATTTATTTTCAACAATTACTAACTATAACAACAATAGATTATTGTGCTGCATTTCTCGCTAGTAAATTAATATGACAATACATTTGGGCTTGTATAACAGCCCAAAGGGTTAATAATGCACCTTCTACTACTACTATTACTAATGCATCTTAGTATTCTATTTTGAAACATCTGGATAATTTTTATGTTACTTCTTTTAGCACAAGATAACATTTGAAGATAAAAACATAAGCTGCCATATACATATCAGGTTCAGTTTGCCTAACCAAGAAGGCTGTAGTTTTTGGTTAATGCTTGTGAAGTGCGCTAACAACTTTACATTCTTTATAAGTTCACTGTGTTATAGCAATGACAGATCATTGTGATGCATTTCTTACTAGTAAATTACTACGACAATAGAATGTTGCGTAGCAGCCAAAGAGTTAACAATGCATCTACTACTATTATTAATGTACCTTCGTATTTTGTTTTGAAACGTCTGGATAATTTGTGTTTCTTCTTTTAGCACAAGACAAAATTTATATATAAACATAAGCTGTCATATACATATCAGCTTTAGTTTGCCTAATCAAAAAGGCTGTAGTTCTTGGTTAATGCTCGTGAAGTGTGCACCCAATTGTTATATTCTTCAAAGTTCATTGTGTTTGTTTGTACAGTCTTATTTTTTTTGCATTTCCTTAATGTATAATGACACTTCAATATAGTGTTTTATTCTGATGATATAATTCCAAAACATTGCATCAATAATAAATAATAAAAAATATCATATGAATAAATTAATACAAACAAAATCATAAACATTAAAAAGAAGTATAGCACATTAAAAAAAAATTGATTAAAACTTTACTGTAATAAAAATATAAGATACAAATATATACCTAACAGCCAAAAATGCTTGTACACACAATTCAGTGTACCATCGGAATGGAGCTGCTTCAGTTTTTCCACCCATAACCATTACCATTTCATCAGTTAATTTTATGTCTGGTTCAAATCCAAGATTTCCACCAGGTGAGCTTTCAAACATGAAACCAAAATCTGAAATGCAGAAAAAAATGGGTTTTTTTCTTAACTTCTATAATTTCTGCCAGTTGCTAATGATGACAAGGAATCAACATTAATGGTAACGGTAAATGATCAGTAGTAACTGCAGCTACAACTAACAACTTGGAAGTGTGTAGTTTAGAGATGTAACACACTGACCGGTGCCTTAACCCCATCGACCACCAAGCTCTACAATATACTTTAAACATTGTGCATGTGGTTCAAAAACTGACTTTAATGTATTTTGTATACAGATAATATCATAGCTCAAATAACCAAAATCGACCTATTTTATGTTTTCTGATCGATTGATATGTTTTCTATACCTTAGAAAACATCTACCTTCTGCAACAAATCCATACAAATATATAACTAAATATGGCAGAGTGGTTAATAATACTAAAAGATATCCTCAGGAATAAATATAAATGTGATTGTAAAATAAATACCAAGTATAATGTATATTTATGTGTTAACTTAATTTTTGTAAGCTAAGAATAATTATTTAATACTTCAGTAATACTTTGTTGTATCATATACAGATCTAAGTGTTACAGAATACATGTATAATAGAATTTTTGTTTATAATAGAGATGTAATGATTTATTAAATTATAGATTTAGAAGGTTGGCTACAATGCTTCAGATCAGCGGAACAAGTGACAGATAGTCACTGGTATGAAAAATATGTAACTCATGTATTAAGGTTACATTTTTATAATAAAAACTGTTGTTAAAAATTATAAGAATTTTAATTATTAATACAAAAA
Source organism: Callitettix versicolor (assembly GCA_022606455.1). Lineage (NCBI taxonomy): Eukaryota > Metazoa > Arthropoda > Insecta > Hemiptera > Cercopidae > Callitettix > Callitettix versicolor. Next base: position 25,927,376 of record CM040182.1, read on the forward strand.
ATATAACCTAATTTTGTAATAGGTTTGAGCAATTTTTTTAACTAATAATATACTGCTATAATTATTTTGGCTACACAAAAATAACTACTGTATAAAAAAAACTATTTTTGTATGCAGACAAACCACAAGAGACTACTCAAAACACATTCAGAGACGGCGAAATTTCTATGTCAAAATAATGTTGAATTTGTGAACAATTCTGTTTCTAAATAATGTTTAAAATGTAAAATTTATAAAACTTACATAGTAATGAGTATACAAAGGAATCCATAGTTCCCACAAACAAGAAGTCCTACAGGAACAATAATGAATATACTATAGTGGACATGTCAATCAGTTGAAAATTTTTCGTAATTAACTTGTTTTATTGAAATAAAGACTTGTAAGAAAACTGGTAACACAATATAGTGCCAGGATAATGAATCAGAGTTAGCATATTGTCGGAAAACTTGTGTTGGGTAGTGCCAAAATTGTAAAGGAACAAATTTCCAAGTCGTTTGTTCAGTAAACAAGAAAAGGTCATTAGTGTCCATAACCCAAATTAGTCAGCAAGTTGAGTCATCCAGGAGACTCCAGGACTGGTGGAAAGCGGAAGGATAACACCTTCAAGGATCAGGTAAATTCCAAGCATAAGAAAAACGAGATCTTCAAATAAGATGCATCTAGCATTTTTACTGTCTTTGAATTTTGCAACTTACAAAATTTTGTTCTGAACAAAATTTAAATTTTGATGTTCATAATTTCAAATTTAATTTAATATTAAAATTTTCTTAAACAATAATTATTAAAAAAGGATAAAGAAAAAAAATGAACATAATTCAATAAAAATAATAAGATCAAACTTAAATACAAAACTAAAAGAGCTTGGTTGAGATTCAAATAAATTATCATAAATCATAATTAACTAAAAATCAATTATCTAACATTCTATATAGGAACACAAGATCAGAATTATCACAGTAAGGCAATTTACTATTTATAGTAGGTACAAATTGTTTCTATAGTAGAATAAGTGTCATACATCTTAGATAAGTTGATTAGTATTAAGCACTGTGTTGTACATTATTTGAATTTACTAAATTCAGGTATGAAGAAAACTGAAATGAAAGGACTAAAATTTTTTATACAATATCTATGTCTATGCATGCTTTATTTGAAATTAATCCACACTTCGAAATACCTACCACCCGGAGTCTTTTTTTGAGAATTTGTTTTAATGAGAAGAAAAAACAAATGAGGATGTACCACTAGATCTTGAAACGTTAAAAATGGAGAAGTGTTTTTTAAGTGAAGATAATAGTTAAAATACTGTAGTTCGCAATAACTAACTGGAATCCTACGGCAAATTAAAACTAGCATGTTCAGCATTTTTAAAGTAACATGAAAATTCAGTATAAAGAATTACAAGCAAGTAAATAAATTAAACTTATATAAATAAACTTTTCAACATATAATTCCAAAAAGTAGGTAACTTTAAATTAATTAGAAAGGTTAATTAATTTAAAAAACCCGAACATGTTAAAGTTATTGCCAAAGAATAATGAAACCAGGCACTTTCATGAATAGGCAACTATTCGTTAAACAAATAGTTTGCCTTAAGTGATAAGCTGGGATATAATTAGATATTGTTTTTAGGAAACACAGCCAACAGCCCCGGCTGAGCTAAACACGACTATAGTAAAATTGTGTGTTACCATTATTTTTGTTGCAGCAGGCGCACCTGGCAACTTCCTGGTCAGTAATCTTAAGTCATCATAAAAAAAATTCTGAACTAGAGTGACCTAAACTCAAATATCTTACTCCCCAGTTGGCCTATCTGTAACCCAGAATTATCTTAACCTAAACTATATTCATCTTTATTAACATTTCTGTTTGGCAAATTCTACAGCATAGAGCAACCTGTGCTGATGCAGTGAATTACACTGGCCTAATGGTGTATTTAACACATCACCAATCACATCAAATTGCCCTATGATATCTGGCGACCTTCCAAAGTATCTTAGCCTTACCCATGCATGCCTTTCTCTCTGTATGGGTGAACCTCAATTCTCTAGCTGTTTGTATGTACAACACAAGCAAGAATGTAAAAATAAAATTAAATGTCTGGGATCTCATTACACAACAAAAAATTAGTCATATGGAGTGCAATCTCAAGGATAAAAATTAAAAAAAAAAACAAAAAAATTAAAAGTGAATTAACAGAGCAAAACACCTTCAAACAGCTCACAATGGTACCACAAGGGTATCAAAAAAACATAAGAAGTGACATCTCCTTCCCATTGTGAGACAAGTCTGGCAAAATTGACAACAATCCATTGAGAAAAAGCTTCAGTGGAACAAGAGTCAAATAGTACCTGCCCTGCATTTCCTTTCACAGGACATGTTATCTGAGGAAGCAAAAAGAGCAGCAGAGGCAGGAAAGTACTATAGGAGCATGCTCCGTGAGATCAGTCAAACTCCAAGAGATGTACTAGCTTTATGATCCCCTCTTAAAAGCTCTAAAGTAAAAAAGATAAAGGTCCACATTACTTTGGCTGCAGTAATCCTAGACTTTATGAAAAGATTAGGGCTGGAGAAGATGCCGTAACTGAGCATCTGAGGAATATAGGAAGGAGCATAATAGATCAATAAAAATCTCCGTATAATAGCAACCCTATACATCATTCATTCACATATTTTTTTTTTGATGAAATGATGAATGATTTATGACAATGATTTAATTCTCAGAGAAAGCAAAATAGATGGTCAAATGGTTGTGGTTTATTTATTCATATTTTATTCTGAAGGGTATTACATTTCCAAGGCATTTCCCTTCCAAGAAATAAATAAAATATTTCTATCTGATGTAACTTAAAAGATATGCTTATAACAGTTTAGTAAAGTGTATATTTCATCTCTCACTAAAACAATAGTAATTGAAGATTATCATACAATTTTTAATTTGGTTAATCATGTATTTATTTATTACCAAAAATTCCTTTATACAAAATATCATATAAAAGGACCTATAGGGGACATAAATGTAAGTAAATGTATGTTTTATAACAATTATAAAATTACATTATGTGATTACCTATGTGTATTATGTGGCCATTCTTGCCCAGCATGATGTTTCCGTTATGCCTATCTTTGATCTGCAGTAGGAATCCAACAACGCTGTAGGATGCCATAGACCTTACAAAATTTCTTCTTGCGTTCTATTAAAAATGGAAAATATAATCATAAACGACAATTTTTTAACAAAAGGTATACATAGAGTGTATACTTTAAATTGAAATTCAGATAACAGTATTGGCCTCTAACACTCTATACTTAGTTTATTAAATAGTCTAATAACAGTGTTTTCTTTTTATTTAATTAAAATACAGTAATCCATGAAATATATATATTTCATAGATTAGGTAGCAGATTTGGTCCAACATTTAATAATGTGGGGAAAAAATTCCTAAGGGTTGTGATAGATAATACATATTAAAATTTTTTTTCATTTTGTTTAATGTCCGACTATTGTGCACACTTGGGCTAATGCAGACGATGGGATGATTTATAGCGTATGAAAATGCCAAGCCCTGGGTGGGAATCGAACCCCAGTGTACTGGCTGGGTGAAAGCCCAGTACGCTATCAACTAAGCCATCGAGGCGGCTTATATATACATATTTAGAGTCACCCTAATTGTAAGCCTGAAAATACTTCTGAAACATTTACTTGTCTAGTAACAAATGTTTTTAATAAAAGCAGGAATATAGTTACAAATGCAATGAACTATATTTCCAGAAGTAATTTGAGGAATACTAGACAGTACCTACGCCATTAACTACTTTTTTATTTAAAAAGCATTTCATTTCCTGATCTGACTATTTTAAATAGAAAGCCAGAAGAAATTAATATTCTTTAATATTCATTCAAAACATATTAAATCTTTCAATTTACAAAAAAAAAGAAAAAGAAAAACATTTGTTGCTTTCCTTAAATTGTAACACAGCTAAGGAGTTGATGGGTACTATACTTAAGATTATTGGTACTTGGTGGAAATCCATTATATTAACGAAATAATAACATGTTTGTGTATTTCCATAACCTTTTTTGAGTCTTGTCTACCAAGGTTTCACTCATTAGAACATTGTCAAGGCTACTTAACAGACTACAGCTAGTACAAGTTATGTTAGAGGAATGCCACAGTAAACACCTAAGAGCTATGAGGAGGGGATAATGACCTATATAATTGTTTTAAAAGATGTGAATAACCTGAGTGTAATTGTTCATTTAAAACTAATAGAGATTTGCTTAAAACTAAACATTTTATTTCTAAATTCTCTAAATTAAATCAATTTATTTCCTGGATTTGCTAAATACATGTAAAATTTATAAAAATCAGGAATGCTATGAACTCTCAAATGGTTAAAAAAACTAGTCTTCAAGACCAACTTTAAAGGTCTATTGTGTTCTTTTCTAATTTTAAATCCAAGATCAGTTTGGCCTACATAACTAGTTTTACAAATTAATTTCTACACACCACTTTTATACAGATTAGGTTTTCTATATTTACAATTATTTAATATTCTATCTAAATTACTGTCACAATGAAGAACTAGAATGAAATCCATGTTTCTTTTCCAAATGTTTTTTTCCTAATTTATAACTTATTTTACCAAAATAACTGATTTGTTTGCCATTTTTTTTATTGGTTTTGGCTATAACATATAAGGAATATACATTTCTTTGCATTGTTTTTTTATCTTACTACTTAAAATTGTGTCTATTAATTTTTTGTCAACCATTATTAGTAGCAATACTTTTAATGCAACTTAATTCAATACAAACATCCATGTATGACATTGGCATATATATCCTCTTTAGTTCTTAGGCCTGTACAGTGGATTTTTCCTAACAAAAATATAATGTTGAGCTGTTTTAAACTGCTTTGGCTTTAATCTGTTAAATAGTATTCATAATGCTCTAATGAGTAAAACCTTGGTTGGCAATGCCTAAATAAATCAGCTGTGGAAATATACAAATGTTTTATTATTTCACTGAGTTGAAGGGTGTATTACAAATTAAAAATGTAATTATCAGCAATATGCAGTATATAAACACAAACACAACTACTATATTGCTTTTATTCTCTTGCTACTTTTAAACTTTTTGTTTAATTATTAAAATACTTGTCAGTTGAAAAGATCACTCAGTATTACAATCATTCACACCAATGGCTGACTCAAAGCAAATGTTCCAAAAGCACAGGTATCTTTAAAACCATCGATTGTTAAATGTAAAAACATTTATTATTAAATGGGATACAGGGTGGCAATTTTAGTGAAAGCAAAGTTTTGTATTTTGTTCATTTGGTAACAACCAACCAATCAGTTTTTTAATAGTGACTCCAGATAAATTAATTTTTGAAAATACATTGCTTGAGTTTAAAAGTAAGTACTTAAACTTTTGAATTAAAATTTAATATTTTTGAAAAATAACAGGTATAAGAAGGAAATACTATTACTATGTTATAATTATAAGATACACACAATCATGAAAAGTATTGTTTTTTCAGACATCTGCCATCATTTGTATATATGTATATATGTATATATGTATGTATGTATGTATGTATGTATGTATGTATATATATATATATATATATATATATATATATATATACATATATTTGTGTGTGTTATTTTAAGGTGAAAAGCACATTAAGGCTATTATCGCCTCCCTAAATGTAAGTGTAAGTATAAAGTCTTAAGTATGGTGTTATAAGTTTAAGTATGTGTTAGACTCGAGTACAGCAAAGGACGTCTAAATCCTCTCAATAGGTACAGCTAGTCTGCACCCCCTGTGGGATATATATATATATAACAATATACAACATTTAAAGCATACGGATCAACTTTCATTTTCAAGTGTCTAACCTAACCCTTTAATCAGGATGGCCAATTCATTTACGACCACGGAAGATTCTACCAAGTGTGGTACAGGTCATTTATGATCTGGATTTCCTCGTCACTTATTATCATTGTTGAATTAATTTAGTAGTTCTATAGTCTAGTAGGACATATGCACAATAATAAGGAAAGTAAATGAAATAACTGCGGACTTGGCCTTAAAAATGAATTTCACGATAGCCTTTATACACTCTCACCACGAGAAGACTACTGTCAGTCTAACCAATACTTATCACTGATGTGTTATATAAACAAACAGTGTGTTGTATTTATAATTCTTAATTGATATGCATTTATTTATTAAGTTTAATTTTAAGAACCTCATTTTACTACAGTAGGAAATATTTTATTTTCCCCTTATTTGTGAAGGACCTAGTTTCATTATAATTGTTCTCTTTTACAAAAATGTTCATTAATTCTAATTCTTCCTTTATTTCTTATCTTTAGAAAGAAAAATAAAGGTTTTTATAAAAAATATTTTAATATGCATTTTTTTTTAACTCAACACAACACATTATTAATGTCTTGAATCATACTGATGAAAGGGTTGAAACATAAACTTAGCTACAACAATATAAGACTAGATGACTATGTTTATGTTAAAATACTACTAACTAAGCAACAAATACTTCAGGCTGATTCCCTGAATGATCAAAAATTAAAAACAAACTAAGACAATTTTCATCTGTTTATTATTATTATTCTCTATGATTTGTTTCTAATTACTCAAGGAATCAACCTTGAGTGTTTGGTTTCTTAGATTTTTGGTATTTTAACACATGCTTAGGCATCTAGGCTTACGATCTAATTGATTAGTTTGGTACAAGAACAAAACTTGATCTGTACTCTATATACATATATAATACGTAATGTCCAAAAAAACAATAATAATAACATAAATATTCCATTATTAAGTAACAATTTCAAGAATAGAAGAGCATACAAATGTACTCCTGCTATTAGTTCAGTTGGAATGTAGTCTGGTTTAGCAATGCATAAGCAAATTATTTACTGTAATCAAGTTTTTTATTGCTTTTTTAATAATTTACCTGAAATTCTTTGGTTGTTTCATCTCCGTATGTCTTAATAAAGTACTCATACATGCCAATGTCAGTCTGTCTTCCTAACTGGTCTCTTGACTTAGCATCTGGTACGCATTCAATCACTCCACACTAAATACAAAGATAAACATGTAGTAATGCAGTTAAGGTTAACTTTCGTTTACTAAAAAATTTATTTAACCTTTTGTGGCTGAAAAAACCATTTTATATGGTTCTCAATAATCTAATCTGATCGGATAGATATTTACTGAAGTTACCCAGATCTCAGAAGGCTGGCACTATTTTCTTGTTAGGCTAAGTGTCAGGCAGACCTTGTTTACATCTAGCGCTTGGAATTAAATTATATGTATGTTTGGTGGTAGGCTATGTGTCGGGCAGATCTTGTTTACATCTAGCGCTTGGAATTAAATTATATGTATGTTTGGCTTTATTAATCATCCCATTAATGTACAATTTTTTTATTCTTAAAAAACAATGTTTACTGATATAAAAATGTGTGAGAAATATCATCTAATAAAATAATTAAACAATTTAAAAAAAGTCTTAATTAATTAAAAATACGAAGTAACACAAAAAAAATTATTCATAAGTGGAAAAGCACAAATTAAACAGGCAAATCATTTAATTAGTTTTGAACTAAACAAATGCTAAAATTTACCAATTTGAATTTCATGCAAAGTGCATGTGTCAGGTGTTAGAGGACCTGTCTATTTCATAGCTAATACAATGACTTTAATGATTTAAAGTTAGTTTTGAAGGACCAGATTAAATAAACGTTATTTGCACAAATAAAATTTTATGTTATGTGAACATATCTTTAGTTGAAGATCTTGTAGATGTTAATGGCCAGCTAACCTGGCTTCTGTGAAACCACTTTGAACACAATGTTAATTATCACACACAATTTTTAAAGTCACTTACGTTCACTTCACAAAAGTTTGGTTATTTTGAAGAGATTTACACTGAAATGATAAACTTCACATTATGTCTAAATTTGTTCTATAGCAAACAGTTTGGTGATTGTGTTTACTAGAAAGACAGCAAAATTGAAGTGTTTTATGCGGATATAAATCTAGCACATGTTAAGTTCATGTTTGCTGTGACCTTCTTGAAGTTGTAGAGCAATACTTTTAATTACCCACTGATGGATAACAAATAAAGGACAATTAGAATTAATGGTACCATGACACAAATCGCCAGTATTCCAAACATGGTGAAATTATATGTAGAGCATTGTTACGCAAGAGTCCACTGTTACGTATTCTCACAAACACATCTGGTAAGCAAGTAGGAGGTCTTCAATTTGGCAGAGAGCAAATTGTGAAGCAGCATGAATACATTTTATCAATGGCCAGCTGTAATGGTGTTTTTGATTGGTCCAAGGCTAGTGTACTTAAGTGTATCAATAACTTATAAAAACTAATACAATTAAGGACTCGTAATTTGGTAATTGACTGAAGACAATGGCACCGTTGAAACTGTGTTTCAAGATGAATATTTAGGAAGCAAGTCGAGAGAAAGGAAAGGTGTCTGAGAGATGATTTAATTATAACTTTGTTTTATTTTTAATTTCTTGAAACTGTATTTCCTTGCTATATAATTTCTATTTAATAATATTTAGTTAAGATTTTAATTTTGGCCTATAGCTTTTGCCCTGTTTGGTTGTTTAAAATTTGTTTTAGTAACAACTATAATTAACAGTGTAACGAATAATTATTTTTTAATTTAAATGTTTTAAATTAAAATAAATGATCCAATGTGTTTTTTTTAATTAGAGAATTAACTGTGTGGAACCACATTATTGATTTTAAAGTAATGTTAATGAAACACACAAAAATATATTGTATTCCTGACTTATCACATCCTGACTTTTGCTACCTGCTGTGGTCCAATAATGATGTAATTTCGAGGTACTACTTTACACAAGCGAAGCAAATGTCCAAATGGAAAAAAGAAAAACATAATAAAAGGAAATTATATTTACTTTGACAACAGTAAATATTAAAAAACCTGTTAGTAAATAAATGTACCTTTTCCTAAGCTAAAACTTGATACTTTTTAAACAGCTTTTGTAAACAAGAGGAATTAATATAAAAAGAAAATTAAACTTACTCCAGGAGCAGTTGCTACGACTCTGTACGGAAAAAGAAATAGTTCAAGGCCAACTTGTTGGAATACATTCTTGAATATGCTGATAACTTGTAATGCTAACATATCTTGTCGTACATCATCTCCTACCTATTAAGAAATTTATAAAAGTTTATCAAACCAGCGCCACACAATTTTTAATTGAAAAAAATTAAATTTGTTGTATGTTGATAAACATATTTTATATTTATGTGAATGAAAACATATTTTCAACTGAACACACAGTATTTAGTAAGACAAAGCAATGCAGCTCTTAATCACACATGCAGCTCCAAACAATTCATCCAATCCTGTTATCTTCCACCTGAACTGTCCATTGTTTATTTATGATGGGCCTTACCCCATCTAACTTAATCATAGATAGATGAACTTTACGTGAGTTTTACAGAAAAATAATCACCCAATGCAAAATTTGAACATATACACATCTATCACATTATACTGCCCAGGTAAAATGCCTTAAGACTGCTTAGATGATTGGCCATCTGGAAGACACTTTATATACCACAGAATTATAACTTTGGATAACATATTATCAATGAATTGGTATATTGCCTTTTAAATTCTAATTTAATTTTGTACAACATTTTTTTTATAGCTGCTGGGATTTGAATTATCCAGTCATTTGCATAAGATGAGTACCACAAATCTCGTGTGAGTGTCATCTGTGTGGGTTGGAGGCTGAAACTGCAACACACATACTCAAGTGCGAGGTCCTGGAGTCCAAAAGAAGGAGATGCTTTGGACGTCAGCAATCGGACAAGGACACCCTGTACAAGACTCTGGAGCTCGTCAAGGGCATTGGAGTCAGTTTAAGGTGAAGTATAAGGGAACACAAAAAGCTTATAGCTGACTTGTTGGAGGCCAACATAGCCTCAGTAATAACCCCAAGGAAAAAATCTTAGTTAATTTAGTTTTAACCCAAGGGACTGCATCACTTCCTAAATGTATTAAAACTACCCTAGAATTTATAAGAAAAAAATAAATAATAGTGGGACATAAAACCACTAAGGAAAGGGCAGTTGAGGTGAGCAATTATGTGAGGCCTATCAGAGCTGGAGTGACTTAATGCCACTCGCTTAACCACATTATTACATCCCCAACCACATCAATAAAAATATTAAATTCATTGTAACTTTCTGCTCCCAGGATGTTCTGTGAGTATCACTACCCGAAGACTTGTTTTTCTTTGGTTTAGTGAGGTTGAAGATCAATTGTAAACTAATGTTAGTTCTATTGTAGTCACACTTTTTAAAAATATTAATTATTTAAAAAAAACTTTAATTATTTTCTGATCTAACCAGTTCATAATCACCCTGGATTATACATTATATATGCTTACTTTAAATATAGCAGCTTGCCACATTTCCTGTCCTATACCAACTAAAGGGTTGTTCAGTTGACGATCTTCGGTAGAATATTTGTTGGTTGTAACTTGTTGGTTAGATATAGTCAGAGCAGTAGACTCTAATTCTTTAATACCACAGCGACTTACACGGAACCTTGCTAAATAAGGAGCTTTAGCAGCACTGTAAAAATATAAATTTATTCAACTAATGTAAATCATTTGCAAATACTATCTAATGTAAAAATTGTTTTAGAATTTAAATTCAAGCATATTCCCAGTACAACTAACATTATTTCAGAAATCTATCTATCTATTTCAGAAATATATATATAAAGGCAAAAAGCACATCGAGGCTTCCCTAAATGTAAATGTGAGAGTAAAATGTCGTAAGTGTAGTGTTATAAGTTAAGTGTGTGATAAACTTGGGTACTTCGAGGGATGTCTAAATCCTCTCAATAGGTACAGCTAGTCTGCACCCCCTGCGGGGGTAGAAATCTATAGACTTTTCTAAACAGAAAAGTATAGATCATATACAAGGCATGTCCAAAAATTAAATACAGTTTTGTTATACTGTAACTGCTGCACTGCTGTCAGTGCTCCGCGCATGTGTGCTAGTCTTCATGGTTAATTGCCGCTCCACTGATGTTACCAATTTTTTGTGCACACTTAAAATGTTTAAGGCATGGAGAATGGCATTAACTTGCTGATTGTGAGATTCATTCTGTCATTCAATTTTTGAATGCAAAAAAAGTTAAGCCAACCAAAATTCACTATCATATTTAAGAAATGAAATAAAATGCAATGAATGATAGAATGATGAGAAAGAAAGAAACTTTAATGAAGGGTGAACCAATGTCCACAATGAGGCATGAAGTGGTTAGTCTTCTGTTCTCAATGATGATTTGTAAGGAAAGTAGACGAGAAAATTAAAAAAACAGACAGTTCACAGACAATAGTTTCTGATGAATCCGCCTATCACAATCTCTTTTGTTTGCGAATGTTTCAGACTATTTAGGTTTTCACAAGCTATCTTTTAAAAATAATGATGACAACGAATTCCAGCGACTTTGCAGTGCTTTGATATTTCTTACTCAGTACAGTGATGAGGGAGTGCTTTGTACACCAAATCGTAATTATTAATGAAATTTGGGTTTGTCATGCCATCTCAAAACCAAAAAAGCAGTCAATGAAATGGACACACTCAATCTCCGAAAAAATAAAAATTCAAAATGACAATGTCAGCCCAGAAAATCACATGTACCATGTCCTGGGACAGAAAAGGGGTTCTGCTTGTCGAATTTCTTCCTAGAGGTCAAACCATCAATGCAGCACGATTTTGTAAAACCTTCAGAGTGCAATTCAAAACAAAAAGAGAGCGATACACAGCCAAGGAATTTTGTTGCTTCATGACAATGACAATTTTGTTGCTTCATGCTGCTGATGACACTCAAGCTCTTATTCAACAGTTCCGTTGGGGCAGTTTCAACACCATCTTTACAGCCCAGAAGTGGTACCATCTTCTACCACCTGTTCTAGCACATGAAGTATGAGCTTGGTGGTAAGCACTTTGAAACTGATTACATGAAGTACTCTGTACAGCTCTATGGCTATCATCATTGGTGAGATCATTCTTTGAGGAAGGACTGGATGTTTGGTCAAACACTATGACAAATATCTTAACACTGGTGGAAATTATGTAGAAAAGTAATTTACGGTATCCTCTTTAAAGTGAAAATAATGGTATTTTTTGAAAAAAGGTTTTACAATTTTTTTTTGAAATAATACTTACTTTCTGTATACACCTCTCGTATTTTTCTTAGCAGATTTAGATGGTAAAAATACTTTGTTAAAGTAGAATAGAAAACATGACAAATTAGCTTTAATACTACCTAGAAGAATTTGGATAAATCTGCTAATTATTTTTAACTGGCTAACAGAAGGCAGACATAGCTTTTTTTTGTTAATTAAAGGCGAAAAGCACATTGAGGCTATTATCGCCTCCCTAAATGTAAGTGTGTGTGTAAAGTGTTAAATTTTTAAGTGTAGTGTTGTTAGTGTAAATGTGTGTTAGACTTGGGTACCGTGAGGGATGTCTAAATCCTCTCAATAGGTGTAGCTAGTCTGCACCCCCTCTGTGGGGGGCAGACAGTAAAACCCCAATCATTTACATGAAAGATGATCTTCCGGGTACCAAGAAAATAATTAGTTTTATTAATAAATAATATTTGTGATTATACTGGCATTGTAGATTTCTACACGGTACAAACAAAATTATAATTTTTAAAATAAGTAATACGTTAATGAAAATTGTTACGATCAGATTCACTCACTGCATTTATATCATGCATATCACAGTAAACTCATCTGATTACATTATTCGATTATCTAATTATTTCACCAAGTACTTTACAATATAGTACAACAGATAGCATAGAGCTGTGTGTGTCAGCTTGCTTAGGAAAGGTGAGGATGGTCAAGGCACACAGGGGAAATGCCATCTTTCATGACTCATTACCGTTGATATTATAAAACATTAATGTCTATCGTTTATCATATAATCAGACCAATATTTTTGTACATAACTAGTATAAAATGGCATCTGGAAAATGTCACACACTCAGCTACTTATTGCCTACTACACTGTATTATAAAAATGTTGTTACAAAAAAAAGCAAGTGACTGACTATTTTGGATGTTTAAACTATTATTTATAACATTAAAATTTTTTGCTCTGTAATTATACAACTGCGATACTGTAACATCATTTGTAATAAATGTAATTTAAGTATGATTTATTTACTTAGTTCCTTAAACTTTATACAGCGAAACTTCCCAACAATGGATTCAGCTCGGACCATATGAAATGTCTGGCAGAACTGGATCTACATTTATTTTCGGGAGGGACAAGCTTTGCCATTACAAAGTATAGACCTTGTCCGAAAATTCCAGATTTACCAATACAATATCTTATTTCTTAAAAATAGCAACAATATAACATAATGTTTAACAAATTAAAAAATAAAAATACTGAAAAATTCAACATTTAAATTTGAAACAATAAAACTTTATTACTCTAAATTTGGGTTGTAATTTTATTATTTAGTGTAATAAATACATTGTTTTAGATATAATTAAATATATACATACTAAAGGGATGTTATACCATTTGACACTTACTGGTATTGATATTTGACACTTGATACTTATACATTTGACAAAGTCTTTATAATATATAAAATACTTAATCAACAATTTTTTCTAAAAAAAGTAAGTGAAATGTGTAATAATAATAATAATAATAATTACATTTACAATGGCATTTGAATAATGACATTTATTTAATCTGTCGAAGTTGTCATTTCATCATGCACAATCAAAGACAAAATTCCAGTGTACCAAGCCTAAATGGCTCAGTCATTTATGGTTTTCTAAAAGTTATAAATTTACCTTTGCATGGGTGTACCACTCTTAAAATCTATATCAAGAACCATTGATTCTGGGTTTGATGGTAGATAACATCCTGGCTGAACTTCAATTTTACTCAAAGCTTCTAAGCAAGCTCGTTTTCTTTCTGGTCCTAAAGTTGAAAAGATAATAAATATTTCAAAATAAATAATAATGTTTAATCAAAGTTGTACATGTATATATCACATATCAAGTGATGCTAGTTAAACCTAATTTAATAATATTGAGAACAGTTTTTTTAGAACTTCAATAACTAAACAATACTGATATTGATAAATTATCGATATTCTCTCACTTGTCATGTGCTGATTTATCAGGCTGTATTCAACTCTGGAGGACACAATTACTTCTACAAAAGAACGTACATTACCTCTAAAAAAGTGTCAACTAGCAGGAAAGATAAACAATTGAAAATATTCATTGTTTTTTATGTACATAAACAACTTTTTTCACTAATTAATAGGGAACATGGTCATTAATAAGTTTTTTACCCTTGACTATTATTATTTTTTTTAATCAATACTGTTTACACACTCATTTTGATTCAGTATTATTATATCAGCTATTATGTAGCTTTTATTTTGCTGGTTACTTGTAGTTCTCTCATCATATGTAAATCTTAGTTCTGACCATTCAGGTAATTTTTTTAATATCTGACCTTGAGTATTTTTTTAATATCTTAATACAGGCTTACGCACCTAGTCTTGAGATCCAATTTATAAGTTTATGTATTATGTTAGACATTTGAGAAAGAGTTGATCCATACTTTTGAAATGTTTTGTATTGTCTCAATATTGGGTATATTGATCCACATTTACGTATGATATCACAATAATATCACAAATATTTCATCATTAGGTACAAGTTTTAAAAATAAATAAAAGGGCAAGTTAAATAACATAATGAAAAAATAAGCAAATAATTAAATAATTATAAATTAATAACTAAATAATTTTTAAATAGCAGAATGACACTTATGAGTTCTAACTCAAGATTACTAATTAAAAATTTCTCTTTTTCTTTATTTTACAATAATAGTAATTACTTGATGAACCCCTTCTTTTTGCTGAACACATAATAAAGTTAATCGAAAACAAACATTAACTTCTATACTGATATGAATTGATTTTATAGCGACATATATACAAAGATTAAAAAAGTATTATCATAATTTAAAGAAATAATTCAGTTATTGCTCTTATAATCAGAAATGAAAAGGATGCTTCCAGTGAGGGACATTTGTTATACTGGCATATGAAAACAAATTAGGTGTTTTTCTTACGCTCATACGATACAAACAATGTTAACGGAAAAGGTAAAGCTTATATTATCAATTGCAGTCCAAAACATATGACCATAAGATGCGTAGTTTAGAAATGCAGCACAGTAACCGATGTCCTAGACATCTCAACCACTGAAGTTTCTGTATTGTTAATAAAAAGAGGTTAACAATATATGTCCAGCAGGCTAGGTGAATGTAGAAAGGATAAGTTCAGAGAGATTGCCAAAATGACTGTTAATGCAAATCCAGAGAGAGATGGAATTTAGGAAGACTAACTCCACTGGATGGGCAGAGGGAGATTTTAAACTTCGGATATTTTTGATCTGATCATGAGAAGTGGAGGAATCTGGTGGAGGAATTATTGCTGAATGGACTATAGATTTATTTTTTTTTTTTTATTTTAAGGCGAAAAGCACATTGAGGCTATCATCGCCACCCTCTTTAGGGTGTGAATGTAAAATGTTAAAGTCGTAAGTGTAGTGTTGTAAGTGTAAGTGTGTGTTACTCGCGTACCGCGAGGGACGTCTAAATGGATTGTAGAACCACTGAAGTAAGCGATTTAATTGTTTGTTTCATAATTACCAACAAACTTATAACTATTTATATATTATATAAAAGTTTTTAAAACAAGTAATACATAGGATTAAAAATTTGCAAACCTTTAGGGAAATGCCTTATTTCTCCTGAAATATTAGTAATCTGGCTGAAGAAATCAAACTCTCTTTCATAAAATTGCTTTGCAGGCCCAGACAAACATGCTACGATTGTTTTCATTAAGGATTCCAAGGTCTCAAAGAGAGCAGCTGAGAAAAAGTAACAAAAACATGCATTAATTGAAAAAAAGTTTGTGAATTGTCCGTTTTTACAAGAATATATTTCTGATATATATATATATATAGCTGAATATATTTTATTCTATATTACTGGTTCATATGTTTATTAAGTAAGGAAGAGTGTTCTTATAATATTACACTGCTTACTATCTTTATGGTGCATCTCTTCATCTAAATACATATTTGTCTTCATATTCCAAATCAACTGATGGCAAACAACCTGAGATTTGCGAGCAATATATTTGATGAACTCTGCAACATACCCCATCTGGAAATTCAAAGGAAATGAATTTAGTATTCTTGTTAATCAAAAAAAAAAAAAAAAAAAAAAACATTCATTTTAGCTTCCATACACATTTTCCAAAGAAGTAAGATTTTAATGTTGTTTTCTAAAGAATAAGTAAATGTTTACTTCATCATGAATTATTCTTATTACACCACAAGAGTTCTTAAAACTCTTTTTTTAAAGAGAGTTAAAAAAACTCTTTGTGAGTTAGAACATAAAGGGAAATTACCTTGTCATGGCGCAAAGACTGAACTAACTGTGGTATATAAAACAATACAGCATCCGCTGGATAAGTGGATAAAACTCTGACAGCATACTGAGCTGTGATTGGATGAGGAGGGTACTGTCGAGAGAAATATGACAATGCTTGCACAGGAGAGACACGACTCCAAGAAAGTACATGCACCAACTGCAACAAAACACAAACTTGTTACTATCTCTTAAAACTTTTAGACTATTAAATTAAACTCTACAGACCGATATACCGGCTTTGGAAATATTTTAAAAATCAATGTTGAGCTGATATATCAACCAATTGTTACTGATGTGACCAAAACATCAGGCTGACATACTGGCTTTTTACATATTATATACACTGCTTTCCAACAAAATTGTAATGGCACTGGTATCAAATCAAAGATTAACATTCATAGATTAACCACATTTACACAGAACTGAAGTCTGTGCAATATACAAGTAGATATCCATGATCAAAAGTTGGCCTTGCTGTGCCAGCTGAGAGTATTAGAATCATCTAACATTAACACTTTACTGTTGAGAAATTATTTGATATTCTCAAGTTATTTTTTTAGTTATATTTAAATATTTTTAACTGTAACGAACTGATTTCTACTTTACGTACACAATTTCAGCATCAAAATATTTTAAAGTTATGTATACTTTACTTCAGGTGCTTCGTTGAGTAACGTGTCAGTTGTAACCAGAAATTTCAGTGCTTCTGGAATATGGTATACTGATGTCGGTGATAGTCGAACAAGTCGAACGACCTCCTTCACAATGCTCTCAGCATTTTTTAATCTGAAATACCATACAGGATTTTTTTTAACTTGAGATCATGGAAACTATAAGACTTACAAAAAATTTCAAATGAGAGATGGCATCAATAATTAGAAAAAACCGGGACTTCACATACTTTTCCTCTGTAATTAAAAATTAGAATTTTTTAAATAATCACAATTTTCTATCATGACATCCAAATTTTGAATTTCTTATAGGAACCCCTACTTTTAATTCTCTTTTCTAGTTAAACAAACCATTTCAAACATTTTTGTTTTTGAGCATTTTGTCGCCAAACATTTCATTTACAAGGTAGAAGCACTCAAAGTTGGAAACTTGTGATTTAAAATACACAGAGAACAATCAATATTTTTATTTATTTAAATCTTGTATAAATGATGAATAATTCTCAGAGACATAGTCTTTAATTAATACATTGTTAGTTAATAACATTTATCGGCAAAATCACAGTACTTACATCTTAAAAATCAATTTCAATTATGCAGGCTAATGTCTTCAAAAAATGTAATATATACAAAAAAAAATTAATTTACCTAAACTAGCATGATTCATTACCAAAAAATAAACAGCGCACATCTCAGTAGCACACTGCGAGTCAGGGATTCAACTGTTGCTTGTTCCAAAAAAGCTTACTCTTCTTTTTACATTACATCATGTTTATTGGTTTATAAGGCTGGCATAGATATCAGCCAATGTAGGTAACAACACCAACAGTATATGTAAAGAAAGTACAGTAGAGTCTCGATTAACCATTGGGGTCATTTGTGTGACCATTGGTGACAAATGAAAGAATAGACTGATAACAGAAATAGAACACACACACTTTCAGCGATCAATAAAAATAATGTACTATACTCTGTTTTTAGCGCATAATGTTTTATTATTATTTTGGAAAATTTAGTAAAACTTAAATTTTCTACTTAACTAATAACGTTTAATACGAATTTTACTTACACATGTCTTTAATACAGTAATTATCTGTACTTAATCATTTGGCAAGTATTCAAGTAACATATGTGAGCATTACATGTCATTTAAAAGTACTCACATGACTGTTACTTGATCGATTTATACTTTGAATGGTATTATTGTAAATAGTGTGACATTGTTTATCTTTCAACAGAAACATTCATTCTATTATTCAGAATTGATTGACACTATCTGAAGTGATGCTAGCTCATTCTACTAAGATGACAGGATCATTTAATTTTTGATTATCAACATTTTCTTAGCGGGGAGGGGGACTATAAATAAGTCGTGTCCAGTTACAGTGTTTTATTTTGTCTAAAAGGTTCCTATTATTATTTATTACACTTTATTTACTATGGAAGGCTGTTTAAAAATGTCATGTAACAAAATTAACCTGATTGTTAACAGAAACTGACTGAAATACTGACCTCATAGTCTTTGCTTTATAAATTCAGTATAGACCTTTCTAAACTTTAAATGTCCATTTTTGAAGTTATATTAAGTCTATTATATTGAAAGTCTGTTATGTAAAATCTTTGTCAATAAAATCTATGTCAAGACAGGACTTTTGTATTTATACTTCTACAGATAAAAACTAAAATTTAATCTGCCCAACCTAACCTTTCAGGAAGAAATACAGCTAACGCAGGACTGATGTCCCAAGCTAAGCGTGCTGTGTCTCTTAATGTTCGTTCAGACACCGTTTTGGACTTCCAAGCAGCTATTATATCTTCTCCAGGAAAATGTAGGTCGGTTCTAGAACTTGGATTGTGCCATGTTAATAAGAATTCAATTTCAACAGCCTAGAAAAATATAAAATATCATTGGTATTATGTTTTAGTAACAAAACTACAACTGTTTCATAACATAAATACCAAATTCAGACTGATCACAATTTACACACTGTGAACCTTCATTATATTATCATGGTACAGAAATTCATGTTGTGATAAAATTACTTTTGATACAACATAAACATAATCGTTTTAACACTAAGGAGTAATTATTGTAGCTATTAACGAACCAAAGTGGAATATAAATACAGTCATGATTGAAAAATTCAAGCTACTACATAAATACAGTGAAACTTGGTTAAAGGTTATTAAAGTGACTAAGAAAAAAAATGTTATATAATATAAATATTAAAAATTAGTAAGGGATAACTGTTTTGAATTTATTTATTTATTAACTTTTCCGTCATACAAATATTTACAGAAGAAGACCTTCTATTTATTATAAGAATGACCTACAGGGGGCATAGAATGCCCGTACATATATGTTGGTCCTGCACATATGCACATATGGTACCAACATACATGTTGGTCCTGCACATACATATATTCATGGACACAAACAGGAGTGAGACAAACCTCACCGAATTATATTATATAAAAAAAAAAGAATATAGAAAAACAATAAATAAATTATTAGATATGCATATTATTTAGTCTATTACTTTCAAGTCTTTGATTTTGTCCTTTAATTTATTTCGCAACACTTCAGCACCAACTTCTAAACTTTTAAGTTCCATCGGAAGTTGATTATAATACTTTATTGCATAGTATGTGAAACACCTTTGACCAATTGTCAATGAGTGTTTTGGAAGTTGAATATTTTTATAATGTGTATTTCTTGAGATACTATTAAAGTCTTCTTTTAATTTAAAATATTGATACATTATTGCTCCCAGTAGAAAAACCTTTTTGAGATCAAGTGGTCTATACAGATCATGTTCAATTAATTCCTATCATTTTCAATATGTGTTCTGAAGTCTGAGAAGTGGCATAAGGGTCGCATCATAAAGACCACCCCAGCCAGTAATACCATAAACTGCAATGCCATGAAACAACCCATAATATATTTGCAACAGAAATTTCTTGATAAAATTTGCCTAAGTCTGTAAAAAACATATACTGAATATTTTGCCTTATTAACTATCTTCTGTACATGCAGGTTCCATTTTATAATATAATCATATATAAGTCCAAGGAACTTACAATTTGTTGCTCTATTTAAACTATTACCATTTATTAATATGTTTATTTGATCAGGTACCGAGTCTATATAGTTACCAAATGTAACATATACAGGCTTATTTGCATTAAGTATAAAATGGTTTCGATAAAGCCAAGAGTAGATATTGTCAAGTTTATTTGACACAACTTTAGCCAGATCTGTCCATGAACTTGCTTTCATAGGAACAGCAGTATCAGCATATGCAATTAAATCTTGATGATTTTCTAATAAATCATTTAAAAAAAGGGAAAAGAAGAGAAACAATTATTGTCACATAAAATATTATTTTTTGAATATATTCATGTGTTTAAATATTTAGAGATACAGTATTTGTACATAGAAATATAATGAATAAAAATCATATTTTAAAATAGGCTACAGTATCAAAAAGAAGGGATAATATTGTGCAGTCAGAATCATCTCTGGGACTAAATATGGTGGAATAGATTAAACGTAAAACATGCATATCAGCCTTGAACAAAAACATGTTTCATCAGAATCATAAACATCTCAATCATACCTTTATCAGTAGCAGTAATTCTATTATTAGGAAATTATTTGCTGCCTGTTAATTTACTTTATGTTGTGTCAACAATAGTCAATGTGGTAACACAAGAAAGGAACTGTATCAGTGATAAAGAAAATTATGTGTTTAGAAAAAACACACACACACACACACACACAAACACGCACACGCACACACACACACACACACACACACACACACACACAACTGAGTAACACAACATTTACTATCACTAAAACAAAGGTTTTTTTAATGTTAAAGTTAGACCTTTGGTCACTTATGAAAAAATGACAATACATACAAATTGATTTAAAATCTAAGGCCGATATAACCAAGACTGACTGTATTTATAAGGCTGTTAAACTTACCAATAAATCAAGAATAAGATTCCGTTTCTTAATATAATCTTTAACAAACAGATCACCATTGTTTACTTGACGTTTTGATCTTGTTGATCTTTTTGTTAAAGTGTTTGTCGATGCAGAAAGAGGAACTGTGTTGATCCATCCTGTAGCTGTGAAAGATTTTGGTAAATCACTACCAGTGATAGAAGTCCCTTGCATCTTCACATCATTCACAGAAGATCCAGAAATAGACTGATTCCCCACTATGGCTGATGCTGATACATCGAAATCTTAAAAATAATTATTCAAATGTCAGTTTGTTTTATAATAAAATATCTATGTAGATAGGATGTAATAATTTTGATAGATAGGACGGTTTAGTAAAGCTGGAAGACACTCATGTCAGGAGTCATCATTTGCAAGTTAAATAAAAGTGTATTTATTTAAAAGCTCTAATAAAAACATTTGCCTATTTAATCCGTTTCAGTGTTGGCCAGATGATACCTGCTCGTAGAATTTCTATACAGTTTATCTCATCTTATCAATATAACCTGCCAGTCAATCAATTTTTAGTACCATACAAAACAATGTAATGCATGCACTGTTTAATCCTTTATGCTAGGAAGGCCACTATGTTTGGCTACTGATGATCATCTAATCAGATCGGGTAAATATTTACTGCAGCATACCCTCAACTCGGATGAGGCACTACTTGTGGCTTGCACTGTTTTACTGTTAGGCTCGTTGTATGTCAGTCCTTGGTCATGTCTAGTGCTGTGAATTAAATCACATGTGTTTGGATTTATTCTTTCAAATCAATAACTTTTATCAATCAATATAATATTGTTTGTCAATCAAAATAGTTCTTGGACAAAATTCTGCAATTAATACTTTCTTCACCGTATAATGTAATGTGGTTATTTATATACAAGAAATTAAAAGATTTTAAATATATATATTTTTAATGCATAATTTTCTTTATTCTTAAAAAACATTTTTATTTGAATAAATGTGTTAGAATGTTATTTACAATATAGTTTTATAAACATCATTAATATTATATATATATATATATATATATATATATATATATATATATATATATATATATATACAAGCTATATATATAAATACAAGCGTTTAGTTATTTTGACATTATTATAAATTATTATTGAATTGTAAAAAAACTAAATTTCAACTTAATATGATAATCTAATTAAAATAATTTTAAACAGTATACATTCAAATTTCGAACAGACTAATACACTAATAAGAATTATTTTTTTAATAAATAAAAATTGTTTGTAATAATACATCTTAAATCAATTCAATATAAAGTCACAAAAACATAAGCGAGTGCTATAGCAATATGGAGAAGACAGTACTATTAGTTGTTTAAGACTAAATACATTAAATGTAATTGAAATTACTGTAAAATAGTTTATTTAATAACAGCAAAATGACAGGATATCAGGGTTAGGTGGCCGAAGGCCGCAATGGGCATGTCCAGGAGGCCAATCTCCTAGGCAATCTACGAAACTAGGTAAATTATGAAGTTTGCTTGTAAAAAATTTATGACATTTTAAATATAGAGTAACTCTTGATTAACTGACCAATTGATTATGAAATTTTTAATAAAGATTAATTGACCAACCTAACATTTAATATATAGCTCTACCATATGTATAAAAATAAATACTTTATTTATGGAAAATTGCAAAATGCCAATACAGGCTAATATAATAATTTACTAACTCACTTAAATTTTAACAAAATTAACAAAAATGGTTTATAATAGAAATAGCTAAATCTTTCAAGTGTATACATGACAGGATGATTGACTAAACATAAACAAATAATGCTTGTAACAGTTGTACATACAATCTCAAAAAGTTGAATTAATGACTTTTTCAATTAGGTCAGTTATTCCCTGATAGATTGCAGCACTTCCCAAATATACTATCTAGAATTTATAAGAAATAAATAAATAATAGTTGAACATAATTATTATGTTCCACTAGGGGTAGGGCAATTGCTATGTTCCAACTACTACAGGTAGGACAGTCGAGCTGTAGCAAAAAGTAATGAAGCATTAAATGTGGCCTGTCCAAGCTGAAATGACAGAAAGCTACATAATATCGATGACCCCATCAGCAAAAAATGCAATAGGCATTAAGTTTGGCCTTCTGGGCTGAGAGGAAGATTATCAATCGACCGCAAAAGGTTAATTCTCTATTTTATAAGTTGTTTAAATCACAACAAAATATAAACTGTGTACAATGTAGTAGCCATTACCTAAAATAAATCATCATATAGTGTGAATAATGTTAACAATACTGTATTTAGTTATTCGCTTGTTTTATGTGTGATATATAGATTGTTAATTTTAATTTATGTTTAAAAATATTCACAGATTGTTAATTTTAATTTATGTTTAAAAATATTCACAAAGACTTTGGGAATGTGAACTCTGTAAATGTGAAAGATGTTTGTACTATAGTTAACTTCAAGTTTTATATTGTTTGTATACAATGAAATACACAAATATAGAGTATGTATTTCCAGATTGTAAATGTACATTTTTTTAAACATTTCTTCGTATGTAACAGATGAAGTTCAATAGTTTTCTTGTTTCCTATTATATAACTATTCAACTTACTGTCAATTACTGGTTTTCACCGTGACAGTTAAAGTTTTATATATTACAAAATATTCTTAAAAAATGTACATTAAAATTAAATTATGTATCTATGTAGATAGATAGGATATAATAATTTTGATTAATAGGAGGGACTAATAAATCTGGAAGACTTGCGAATTTATCACTTGCAAAATTTTGTTACATAAAAGTGCAAAAGCTCAAATAAACATTTTTCTACTTAATCTTGTTGAGTGTTATAATAATGATGATAATAATTTATGAATTAAAACTGGATGTTACATGAGTATATAATATTACATTACCATTTATGATATGACCAATATAGTATTGGGGGTGGGGAAGAGGCAAGTGGCTCCTCTAGAATCTTACCTATTAAGTTATAAAACTAGGGACAGGTTAATTAACTAACCTCCAATAACACTCGCCAATAAATATTTCTTGTCAGAATGCATCGTTTGCCAAAATTTTATAAGTACATGAATATCATCTCTTAGCTCAGCACCTCTCTGCGTAGGGCAATGTTTAGGTGAACAAAAATAATCTAGACAAGTGCAGTAAATCCTTTCACGCAATACATTCTTAGCCAATGATCTAGTCAGTACATCTCCTTGTAATAATGATAATCCACAGGATAAAAGTCTGAAAAAATAACATAATTACTTTATAATTTCTGTAACATAAGGTCCAATATGCAAAAGAAAATTATTATCTTATGGTAATGTTCAAATAAACAGCTGATTTTGCACCACAGGAGATCCTTCGATAATACAATTTCAACTGAGGTCGAGTTTATTACCATTGTTCACAATGAATATTAAAAAAAATAAATAAATCATTATTAATAATTATTAATATTGCGAAATATTTAAGTGGTTTTGATTATGATATGGTATATGGCGTGTGTGTGGAGACTAAGAGATACAGTCAGTTTTACGCAAAGGAGTTGCCATTGCAGCTGTTTTCATTCTGGTTATGTGTTATTCATATATCCTGTTTAAATAACATAACAAGGCAGCTTTACACCATGTTTGTAACTTGTACAAGTCACTGAGGTGAGTACTGGAAACGAGTACTGTCAGGGATAGTGGTGTCTACACGCTAAAATTAGCTAAAAATGTGTAGACGCCACTCGGTGTAGCAGCAATTTCCAGCAGTCGTTTTTTGTCTTACTTTCTTGGAAAGATGAGCATTATATGCAAAAAGTCTTTGATCAAATGTTTGTAATTCTTAATTTTAACAAGCTCTTGACTATATGTTGATCTTAAATTCTTAATTTTATTTTTTGCCTCAGCAACACCAACATCAGATATATTCATTTCTTTTACAATTCTTAATATAGCTGATTCACAGGCCAAATTTTTCTTATAATTATTCAGGCTCGTATTCCATAAACATTCTTCGTCTCTATATAGTTCCACAAATTTTGAAGTGGTATCTTAATTTTAAAAAACTACACAACAATCAGCTATTACAAAACAAGTGGTATGCACTATCAATGACTTTAGTAGCACTAAACTAACCACTCGTACATGTTACTCGAATTGTGTAATCGGTCTCCAACAGTGCTAGTATGTCATATAGTCAATTATTGTGTGGGGGAACCATCGTTCCAGTAAATAGGATTGCTTTCTATTCACTCAACTGTCATGAAGACTCACAGCGAGTACTTTACTTAAATACAAGGAGAGTATTTACACAAGGAGAGTATTATAGTGAAATAATCGGTAGCATCGTGCAAAGCCGCCTTTAAGGTTACATGTGTCACTAAGTTTTCTCTGAGCGTCATCTGGTTTAGTGCATCACGTTAGTTAGGTGTTAAAACGGAGTTTTCGAACAAAATGTATTTATTAAATAAGTTTATCAAAGGCAGTTAATGGTATTATTTTAGCTATCAGATATGTTACAAACAGGAGATTCATGGCATTAGCAACAAGTGATCAGGGTGTTGGTAAATTTCATAGTATTTACAGTACTTACGTACTGTATTTTAGGCCCTAGTGCTTATCCATGCCTGTTGTGGTAACAAGCTTATTGCAGTTAGTAGGTAGTAGATATGACCCTATCTGCGACCTTTCTAAGCAACTAAAATGTTTTATTGTTCAAATTTTCCAAAATTTTAAAAATTGATCACCCATTTCGACAACATATTTTCTCTAGAACAATCTTGTGAGTTGGAATAAAAACAACTGAAGTGTTATATAATTTAATTATGAATATTGGAGAAAACAGTACTATTAGTTGTTTAAGACTAAATACATTAAATGTAGTTGAAATTACTGTAAAATAGTTTATTTAAAAACAGCAAAATGACAGGATATCAGGGTTAGGTGGCCGAAGGCCGCAATGGGCATGTCCAGGAGGCCAATCTCCTAGGCAATCTACGAAACTAGGTAAATTATGAAGTTTGCTTGTAAAAAATTTATGACATTTTAAATATAGAGTAACTCTTGATTAACTGACCAATTTATTATGATATTTTTAATAAAGATTAATTAACCAACCTAATATTTGATACCATAAAGTCAAACACTAAATAAATATTTTCTATTCATTTTTGCATTTAAATAATAACAAAAAATTGGATAAACAGAATTAAAATTTGATTTTTAAGAATAAGAGAGAAAGTTTGAGTTTTAAGATTTTTAAAACAATTTTTTATTACCAATTTCAATGAAATTTAGCATATAGTTCTGGTTCATCAAATTTAAATGAGAAAGATATATTTTACTGACCTGAATCTAGCTCCTACTGCAGCTACATGTCTATTCTGATGAGGCTGATCAGTGCCACCGACCAACATAAATAGTGAATAATGCAAAAGGTTTGCCAACATGTCAACTTTGTCTTGATTGTTATATTTAGCTGTTTCTACAAGTTCAGCTAAAAACTGGGGAAAACACAAAATTCAATTACAAACATTGTAACTTATGTAAAGAAACAAAATTTGATAGAGCACAGATAAACTTATGTATTATAAAGCCAGTAGCTATGTTTAAATTAAAATAACATAGATAAGCTTCCCAACACTTCCTTCTAAAAGTATGTATTTGTGACAACTAAAATGAAATATAAAATAATTTTTTTTAAAAGATTGGTGATAAATCAAGCAACATATTAAATATATTTTGACAAATCAGGAAAGAGAAGAGAATAAATTGTGAGAAACCAGGACAAAGGACTTAAGATCTTTAATCTTCGAGAAAGCTCCTATCGTGCATGCATGAGATCATCATAAAAATAAGCTGCCCTATAATTGAGAACTTCGTCGAATTGTTATGAATATGACTTTTCTATGTCGATCATAATTTAAAATCTGAATAAAATAATTGCGAAGTAATTTTATGAAAGAATATTCAGTTTTTAAAGAAAATTATGTACTTAAACAAAGAGATAGTTGTGTCATAGTACTCAATCATGTACTTATAAAGCTTTTTATATTAGAGATTTTTAGAGTCTGCATACTATTAAAAGCATGAGTTTCTTTATTGAATTTAATTTTTAAAATAGTATATCGAGATAAAACTTCATCAAACAAAGTTGAGGACTTTCAAACATATGTGGTGTGATACAACATGGAACAATCCAACCTAAAAGTTATAATTGAATTGTACATCTGAACATTAAAAATTTGTTTTTTTTAATAACAGTGGTCAAAGTTGATAATTTTATCATGTTTCTTACTAACTTCAAGATTATCTTAAGTTTGTCTTGTAATTTATAAATTGATAATTTTGTAATCACCTACCACATTAATTTTTTTTCTTTAATAACATATAATGGTTTTAACTTATTTTTTTTAATAATAATAATTATTTTTTTGAGTTAAGTAATAAATAAGCCAGTTATAATACTCAACAGTCTTTTTGTTGATAATCTGCACCTTACATACCTACTTGCCAAAATACTTGCAAGTATTTATCCAAAATATTTCGTTTTTATTTGTAAAGATTAAGTTACAACATAGTTTTAGGAAAATAATTTTTGAAATTTTCCATACATTTTTCTTACTATAAAGTATTATTTTTCTGAAAAAATCAATTTTAAAATTTTGACAGATATATCAAGTTACAAAAGTGAAGTGGTTTTACTTGGACGATTGTTTGTCTATATGTGTGCACATTTCTGGAGACATTTCATGTAAAACAATAAGCAAGTCTCACAAAATTTAGAATCAAAACAGAATACAGTAAGTTCTTTATTTACAAACTTAATATGTTTGCAGTGGCCAATCAAAGTTGAAACGTTCATAACTCGAAAAGCATGATGTTCAGCATGCAAAATTCAAACACAACACTATATTTGTAACTAATTACAGGATTAATAAATATAGGAAGAAGCTTGAAAGGCCAGGATTCCCATAATCCTGGTTTTGATACTCAGTTATATAGCTGCACCCATGTCCACATATTCAACCTTCTCAATCTAACCCCAGGTTTTTGGAGAACTGTAAGATGCTTCCAACGATGTGCTTTGTTTCACTCCACAGAGTGACTAGGGATTCAAATTGTTTTCTATCTTATGCTGGCCAGTCACTGTTTACTCAGCTGCATCTCACTGATGCACCTATCTTACTAGGTAGGTTATTTTTATACCTACACAAAATATTTGTCTATGTGTATAAAACTTCAGAATGTCCAATCAGAAATCCCATCACTCTCCGCAGATCTGTCCTGTTCAGCCTAAGGGCCAGTATGGGTAGCTAGACCTCTAAGCATCCTCTTTCATTGTATGAGGCCTACTGTTCTTTCCCTTTGTGTTACTCAGAAATCACTAGGAGACATGACTACAAGGTAGAGTATACAATACTCTAATACAGGTTCTGGACCAGTGAAAGGGCTTATCTGCAATCTTACTATTCATAAACATTTTGTACATGAGGTAGACATATGTGTACCAATATTAATATTTGTGACATAATATGTGTGATAAAGTACATCTTAAAATAAAAAAATGACAATTGAAAAAAAATGTTAAGCCTGTTCCAATGTTTATTGATTATGACCGTAACTGAAACAAAATTCTATTAAATAACCTAAGATAATATTGTTTACCTTAGACGTAGAGGAGGGCATAGAGGAAGTAAGGTTAACAGTTGGTTTGAAAAAAGTGCACTTTTCAACAAGCACTAATACAGTAATTATTTGACAAGACTCCATGAAGATGCCAAACGAAATAAATCTTTTTTCCTAAACGTTAATAAATGTTGTCAGTCATTAAAAAATACCTCAAGTTAATCATTTTTGAAGGTTATATTTTTAAAATTTTTTTCCTGGATCTCAATTTGTAACTTTAAAAGTTTGTAAGTATCAACAAGTATTGTGTTTTGTAATGTACCTTAATATTAATCAGTCACTATTAATGTGAAAAAAGGATATTGTAATACATATACTTACAGATGAATTAAATATTTTAAATAAAAATATCTAACTTCATACAAAATCTAATCATTTGGTGGATACTACATACACCATACCTATCCAATTACAGAAGAGTGCCTGCAAAATGATTGAAGGCACAGATTCAAGGATCACTTTTTTCTCTCAAGAACTGCAGTTATTGTCAAATATTAATTCAGGCATACAAAGTTATAACTCAGGTAACATATTGTAAACATATAATTATGATCTACTAGACTATTACCTTAATCCAAATATTGTGAGGGGCAACAAACGGTGGCGTTGGTTCTAGAACACAACCTTCATAAGCAGCTAATGGACTTACTTCAAAGGTTTCTACACAGAAAAGTCCAAGTTTTTTATCCACTGAGCACTAAAACATAATTATTTTTGTATAAATTTGTTATATAAATGCACAAAAGCCCTAACATATTCATCCAATATGACCTAGTGAAGTAATCAAGCTAAAGAATCAATATTGTTTTTTATAAATTCCTAAAATATTTCCCTTTGGTACTTTTACTCAATTAATGATTATAAAATTAAAATAATCACGGTTCCCAACTGTATCACTGATGTGATAAAAGCAAAATTCTAACAATCATTTTTATTTTTTTGAAAATATCACAAAAAATAAGCATTAGAGTTTGTAGTATTAGCTATCTAATTAAACTGAAAAATTATGGAGATTTTAACACTTATTGTAATGGTAAAATCAGATTTTGAAAAAGTATAGGATAAAGAAATTATTTTTTAATGACTCTCAATGACTACCATTTTGAAACTCTTAAATGGATTGTATAGAGTAACAATATTATTAAAAAAAACTGATTTTTGTGCCAATTTTTAATCAAACTTGGATAAATTAACATTTTAAACTTTCAAGTTACAACGAAAATATGAAAAACTAATTATTTTTTCAGTAATTCAAGAATAATTTCCCGCTGATAATTGATAGTTTTCTGTAATTATTATAGTTATTAGGTATTAATGTGCATTTGTAAACAATTTTACTTACCCTCCATGATGAAAATAGTTCTTGCAAAAACTGCAGTTCAAGATCAGGTCTAGCAGTAATAATCCACTGCCAGCATTCTACAGCAGTCAACATTACTGTTTCTGTAAAAAAATCCAGCTGAGACCAAGCTACGACATGTAACAATTTTCTTGAAGCACCTAAAACCAATAAATTTCCCATTACATATCTTAAAAAGCTCTTCAGTTGTGATTTAAATAAACACATCAACTTAAATTTTGATTTAGTGAAATAATTTTGTAATGTTATGGTTATAAACAACTTTTTTTTACAGACAATTTAAAAGTTTTAAATACTACAAACTCTTAATTTTCTTTTAACTTATGACCTGAATATCGTATTATTTGAAATTTTGATTCAAACTTGTCACAAAAATTGATTTTGGTAATAGCTTGGACATTACCTAGCAAAATTTGTTGAAATGCTTTAAATTTTAATATCTTACAATAATTACAGTTTGAAGATAACAGTTTGTAATTATAAGTTTATATTTTAGTAATTTATGAACAATAATTTGAAGTTTAGAGGAACCTCAATTATACGTCTTCTGATTTACCATCTTTCTACGTTACGCATAACTCTGAAAAGTTTTTAACATACAATGTGTTAAAACAATAAACAATAATATAACTGACTTTTTTCAAAAAACAATAATATTACATAAGATATATGTAAATACCAAAGATGTTCTTTTACCCTAACCCTCTTTAACCTTCAGTCAGCTTAACTGCCATTTCTTGTCTGAAATGACTTGCATCCTTGTTAAAAGATGTTCACAGCATCTATCGTTTCTCAAAGTGATAATAAGGGACTAAAATATGATTAGTACATAACTATTATATCAGATATTTTTCTACAAGAATAAGTGTACTACCAACAGCCACATTTGCAGCATCAGTCAATCAGTTGTTTTCTTCCTTTCATTGCATGACGTTTGCAGTGAGTGTTATGTTTTATGTTTTTGCTTTTATGTTTTTATGTTTATGAGTGCCTGCAGTTTTATGTTTTTGGATATTGAACATTAGAGTTTTTCTATAAAATATGTGTAATGACTGTGCTAAAATGACAACATAATGACTGTGGAACAAAAACTGAAAGCAATAGAACAGTTACATAATAGTGAATCAGAGAAACTGATCAGTATTGAGCTTGGTATTGGTATGAAAACAGATAAAAATGGCTAAATGTTAGTTGTCTTTTTTAGCTGACAAATATTAATTTTTGATTTAATTACTTCTTCGCTATATTACTAGGGTCTGGTCCTCTGGGGGGTCAGTTTAGAGGCCTTACATTATCCAATTTTTAGTGTTTTATATCTATTTTCTTGCAAGTTTCATAGAGTAATTCTGTGCCAGGAGGTAAAGGACAACTAGTCCATTTTTTTAATAAACTGACTTAAAACAATGTCCTTAATATGGACTTCTGTATCTCTACACTAGTACAGGGGTTATTATTCCCTTAAATAACAAAGATAAAACCAAGTCTGTTTTCACCAGAGGCAATATTTTAGGTACTTTAATATATTACCACAAAATAGGTAATATTTTAAGTAAATTGTCATAAATAAATGCCATGATCAATACTTCCAATTACTTATCAATGCTAATAACCATGTGAAAACCTTTCATTATGCTGTTTCTACAAGTAACAAAGAAACACATTTTTATAACTCAAATTTATAGAAAACTGGTTCTCCTGAACAAATACAAAAATGTGACATGGTGTCCTTTACCTCCAGGGTACAGAACTCTTTTTAAAATAATTAGGATTATCACATATTTCCATCTACTAGTACTTACTCACTTTGTAAAAGCCACTGCGGTTTCAAAACCTTACTTTTTCATGTACAGGCCATAATAGAAAATGTCAAGGTCATCACAAAGTTTAAAAAACCTTGAAAACACACTTCACAAATACTGAACACAATTACAGATTAAAATACACACAATAAAATTTGGTTTGGCTAAACGATACATGTAAATTGTATGTCGTTACATTCTGGACAACATACGAGTTGTATGTATTGTTTGGCCAAACCAAATTTTATACTGTGCATTTTAACCTGTAATTGTGTTTAGTACTTGTGACATGTGTTTTCAGTGTTTTGTTTAACTTTGTGACTACCTCAAAATAGGGATTTAACATTTTGTATTATTGCCTAAAGATGATACAGTATGGTTTCGAAACCGTAGTAGCCATTACAAGGTGAGTAAACAGACCACTAGATAGAAAAATAGGTCATAATTCTAATTATTTAAATGTATGCTCTGGTGGCTGTGTTGCAATAATGAATTTTTTTTTTAATAAAACAACACTGAAAAAAGTAATATTTTTGTGATCATTTTCCTTCCCATGATCCATGAAGGCTTCCATCCTGCGACTGACAGTTAATCATGGTTCCACTGCAACATGATTAATTAATTCTGTCTTCTTATCCCACACATTTACCTGAATTAGAAATAAGCAAAGCTGTTGCTCTCCATAGAGCCGTATGATGCAGTGTGATAGACTTTTTCCTGCATGCCTCCCACACTTCTTCTATCACAGATTCCATGATTTGACTCTGTGGGACACCGGCAGCAAACATTCCTGTTACTTGGCCAGAAAATTTACTTCTCAGACTGAGAGAGGACACAAAATGTGAAGAATCACTTTTTACGCAAAGTGGTCGTTTTTCAAGAGTGTTAATCTAAAAACAAAATAAAAAATATTGTTAAATTTTTATTTTTCAAGTTAGAGTTATACCCTGACTAAAGGTCGACCTGGACAATGGTCTTAATTCACAGAATGAAAAATGACCCGCCTAACTATTTAGGTTTCAGATAAAGGGCTGAACATATTATAAAAGTGTTTTAATTTTCCTAAATTATTTCTAAGCACATGTATAAAAACATAGATAACATTGTGCTGAGTTAACATGAAAAAGTTTTTGATTGATTGGTGTTTGGTTTTTATAGGACAATAAATTACATGATATTTTTTAGTTATCTGTTCTCAGAACCCTTTTACTGTGTGTTTAATTTGTTAGCCTGTTAAAAAATCTCAACAGTTTATCATGTGAAAAAAAAATATTATCACGTTACATACTTCTGACTTTTAAATTTAACAAAACGTTAAGTGTCTTTGTGCAAGTTTCAAATTGTTGTTTTAATCCTGTTTTCAATTCTTTTTATGAATATTAATTAAATGGATTCTAAAAGAAATGCTTGTGTTAGTGGAAGTAAAAGACAAACTTGACTATTGAAGTACAAAAAGCTACAGTATGTACTAAAAAAATATACAGTGCTGATTTGTCCTATATATATATATATATATGACAATTACATTTGTATGAATTTAGTTAAATTAAAGTTTGACTTCTGTCCTGTGAATTTTATTCATTCTTCATCTGTGATATATTAATAGTGAGTACTCAGTTATTTTGTCCTATGTAACAACTTAAAAAAATGTTTTCCATAAGCCTCTATTGTGAACAATGACTCGCACAACAGTCTGCTCAGATAACAGTCTTAGTTAAGGAACGAATGAAGTCCGTTAACTGGTGTACCACTGTAATTTCTATACTAAATATGGAATACGGAATACATTATAGAATAATATGATTCTATAGATATATAGAATCAACATTATGTCCATCTTTTACAGTGTATTCAGAGACCATGCAGTAAAGAAAACAGTTGACATAGTTACATTTACATATTTATTTCAAGTGTTTTTTAATTCACCTGAGACAAATGACTAAATAAATCTGTATTGGGGTAATTTAAGGTTCAATGTATTTTGAGCTGGTTTTAGAAAAATTAGATTTACAACAATCACACAAGACAATGAATGCATTGTGTACCTTACATATTATTACACTTTACTCCATGCTTTTTTCCTCTCTCTCTTTCTGATTGCCTACTAGGCACAAAAAATTTACATAAGATAACCTGACCCTTTTTTTAATTTAAAATTACAGTTGAACCTTAATAGTCCGAACTAATTGGGATCAGAGGAGGTTCGGATTACTAAATTGTTTGAATTATGAAACACAGACATAAAAAGTGGCTAATAATAGGTAATGTAATTGTACAGGCTAATTGTACAGTAATGTATTTAAATATAGTATATAAATAATAATAGGGCTACAAAAGACTTTCATAAAATGACAGAAGATCCTTATGTAACACATTAGAACACTGTTTTGATATCATTCTTGGAAATGTTGTGTAAAAACATGATTAGCAATGTGTTCAATTTTGTGGATAGTTTAACAATTAGGCAGCATGGATTCAAATGGTGGTATTCACAGTTTGTCTTGCTTTCAATATTTGCACAAAAACACCAGTTAGATTTTAGGTTATGCCTGATTAGCTAATTTTTTTTTTTTTTTTTTTTTTTGGCATTATGTATGACAGAAAATAATGGGCCTATGCAACTGCCCTTATTATTACAAAACAGTGCCAAGCAACATCGACTGTGTTTAACATTACGGCCCTTCCTGCATGATATGCGACCAATGCAGGTACCCAGATGGAAAAAAAATAAAAAAGATGTTTTTATACGCAAATACACAAACAAGACCAACAGTGAAAAGATACTACATTTGCGTGTTGTGACTGCAAAGTGTGACTATTTAGAGATTATGTAATCTTTGATTTAAGAATATCATAAAAATGTTTTTTTAATTTGAGTGAATTTTATTTGCAAGTTGTTTTTTTCTAATTTAATTTCTATAAATAATAAACATACATAAATAATTTCAGAATATTTTGAAATTAGTTCTACTACTTTTTGTTGTGTAATACTTTATTTTAACCCAGCCCATTCAGATATTTCAAAATGGCTATACTCCCGAAGCAACAAAGATAAGAAGAAGACAAAGACAAAGGCTTAGCACAAAATGTTTTGCTTCTGATATAAAAATTATTTTTGCCTATTTTGGGTTCAGATTATCGAAAGTTCAGATTACCAAGGTTCTGATTATCAAGGTTCTACTGCATACTTACTTTCAATTATAAGCTCATTTTTAACTAAGGACAGGCCTATTATTTCTAAGTAATATAGGACTATTATTTCTACAGTTGTTCGCTGATAGGGTTGACTATTTAGCTTTACATATGAGGTTTCAATTATTTTCTGTTATACTCATGGTACATTATTTTTGCTTCTCATTAATTAATTAATTATAACTTTCCTTGCTGGGAAGTAAAAGAACTTATCAAAATACAACTGTTGTTTTACTGATCTGATCTACTTTCACTTAATTTAATTTTGTTAACTTTCCTTACAGATAAAGGTGCAGAATATGAATTTAATCCTTTTGATGTAAGTATACTTTCTGTAGCTAGCGCCAGACCAGAGTGATGCCAACGTTCAGAGCTAGGGATTTTGTTTAAATAATCTTGTAAATGAGATCTTGTAGCTTGTGGTGCCCATTTCATAGCTTCCTGTACTATTCCCAAACAGCGTGCAGAAAAGTCATTGATGATACTCTGTAACAATGTTTTCTCAGTTTATATAAAATTATAAGAAATCTAATTCCTTCAGGTAAGTCAATTTTTTTTACTCAGAAAAATAAATCAAAGTTTCAACATTTTTTTTTTTTTTGTTTAACGTCCGACTATTGTGCACACTTGGGCTAATGCAGATGATGGGATGATTTATAGTGTATGAAAATGCCAAGCCCTCGCCGGGAATCGAACCCGGGTCCTCGGGGTGAAAGCCTACTACGCTATCCACTAGGCTACTGAGGCGGCATGAAGAGAAAAAAATCAAAGTTTCAAATTATTTGATTTCAATAAATGTAATTTTGTCTTGAATTTTGACAATGCGGAACGTTAATGATTTAAAAAAATATAATGAAATTAAATTCCTGGTGCCCTCACCAAAATCCTTTAAGCTCGCAAAAATAGACTTCAATCATAGCTCGTAAGGCAAACATTTTTTTCAAAACTTCAATGTATCGCAAAAAACATGCAATTATTTTATATAGCACTTTTATCATTACAAAATTAAAATTGAAAAATTAGAACATGTGTTAAATAGTTTCACAACAAATAAAGACTTCAAAATATGGTATAATGAATACTTGTATATATAAAAAAATTAGGCAACAAATCAAGTATAGTCTGACAATAAAACTATATTAAGAGTAGACCTTGTTTTACAAACTCAATCAGCAACACACCTGTGGTTACCTTCTTTTTATTTAGTTTTGGGAGATGATTGTAGAAATAACTCCCAAAT
Source organism: Callitettix versicolor (assembly GCA_022606455.1). Classification (NCBI taxonomy): domain Eukaryota; kingdom Metazoa; phylum Arthropoda; class Insecta; order Hemiptera; family Cercopidae; genus Callitettix; species Callitettix versicolor. Next base: position 25,963,960 of record CM040182.1, read on the forward strand.
CATGGGTTTGTTTGTTTTGCACAATAGGTTAGTTGATTGCAGTGCTTGGGGTTGAGACGAGTGAAAAAGACCACTAGACGGAAGAAAATAGGTCATAATCCTAATTATTTGTATATATGGTCCAGTGGATATGTTGCAATATTTACAAACCTATTTGCAGAATGACTTTAAAATGTACCCAAAATAATTTGATTTATAAATTTTTATTTGTGGGTTAAGTTACAACAGTAAAATTCACATTTGATGGGAGAATAAACCAAAGCAGCCATGTTTACATGCTTGCCATTCAGCTTTAAATAGAGAAATGATGTTGAAAGTGGTTGTACTAGGTGACACACTGTTACTCTCCATACACCTCTGCCTCCTATCACATGATTGTCTATTCAGAGGCACAACTGGAGGTTGAAAAAAATAGCTGTAATACAAATAAGATACAAGTATTTAAGAGAATTTTAAATTACAAAATCATATAAAACACATACATACTTCTCTAGCTTCCAGAGTATCCATTAGAGGAATACTGTAATGTGTACCAGGCACATTAAGTGTGGGTGTTTCTTCATTTGGATCCAATTCCAAAGAAAACGACAATACTTGTAAGATATCCAGCATGCACCACAGCACTCGACAATTCCACAAGAGATGTGGGAATCTAAATAAATAAAAAATTAAATTATTATAATTTTTTATCTAGAGTACAATGTACTACTGCTTTATCAATTGACGAAAAATGGAAGCAAAAATTAATAATTATAAATTTTTCAATTAATCACTTTCAATTAATTCACAAATTATAATAATTATTTTTTTATATGGGAAGAACATTGTTGAACAGATAGAGCCACCTAAGTATAGCTGAACATTTAAATTTCAACAGACCATTAATATTAATTCTTAATTGAATAAAAATTTAATGTTTACATTCTGTTGTTAAAAATTTACTTTGGAAAACTTTGGAAAAATGGATAATTCCTTAATTAAATATAATTAAGTCAATACAATAATTACAAAAATTGTATCAAACATTTTTGTAATATTTTAAATTAGAAATATACTTCATGATTTTAGAAATTTTCATATTTTATTTACTGATTGCAAAATTTAGTTTTATACTACACAGGGTGATTTTCAAGCCCCTTCCAGCCCTATTTTCCCCCCACATTTTATACTAAATAATTTTTTTCAACTATGCTATCCTCCATGCATATAAAAACCTTATCGTTTGTGGTACTGAAAAAATTTGGGCTTTACCTGAGGTCCAAGATGCAGGTGTCAACTTACAAATTCTTAAAAAGAAGATGAACATGCAACACTAATATTGTCTTTTTTCTAAAAACCGTGTATAATTTAAACTCAAAATTTAGTTTTCATGAAATCAGTAGGTTTAGGAATTTGTATGTTTAAAAATCTGTACGTTTAGGAAGGCGTCAACTTCAAAAATTGTAATAAGAAAGCGATTATGATTATATTGTTTAATATTTTTTCTAAAACAGTAGTGCAATCATAATTGAAAGAATTGTACCATTTTTGAGGTTAATCCTATTAACTTCTCAATGGTAAACAAGTTAATTGTATTGGCTCAGGGATAGAAAAGTAAAAACCTGAATGTAAAATTAATCTATCTGGGCTATTGCAGTATCTTATTTTTGTTTTAATTAAGTTTTGTATGATTATAGTCATGTCCGGCTGTCTTGGTCCCGAAGGACATCTTATGTATCGAGATAGAGATAAATAATACTGATTACAAACCTGTCAACTAAACCAGATAAGTATTTGTCAGCTACACGACGTATCTGTTTGTGTATGTGGTTAAAATTCACCAAGAGAAACATTGCGTGTTCTTCTAACTCCCTTTCTCTGTTTTCATCTTTCGGTTTGCAAGACATTGCGTTGAGAAAAAGTGAAAACACTCGGTCACCAACGCTGTACAAACATAAATTAATCACTTTAAAAATATTAGTATTAATGTGCTATGCATGCTATGCATCTGGACTGTATTTATTCAAGTTCCGGGTTATCTAAAACATGTTTTTTTAAAATTTAAACAAGAAAAAAGTATATTTTTGTCATTTCCTTGATGACAAGAGAAGACCTATCATAAGTAATTTACTATTGTTATTGTTATAATCTAAAAATATTTAAAAATAGCAAAAGAACCACTTTTAACAGGCATTACTAAATGATACCGCTACTTATATATTGCATCAATTATGTTATGTATGCTAAGCATAACAGAACAGCAGCATAGTGCTAATACAGTTGCTGTGTAACTTTGACAGCTATACCAATACCAGCCAGACTTCTGTTTATATCATCAGACTTGTTCATATATAGTCTTTACATTGAGGAAAAATGTAATACTTAATTTAATGTTTGAGCACCCTTTCCTTTCCAAAATTGTATATTTTATCTGAAGGTAGAAAAGGTATAAACACTGGCGATGATGGGAACTTTCACTGGCCCACAAATCACACTCAACCATGACATAAAAATGTTATATCTCATGCCCTCCTACAGTTTTTTTATACAGCTTATCCTGCTTATCTGTAAGGGCTTTGGTCCCATCAAATTCAGTAAATGAGTCCCTATAATGCAAAGTATTTTTGGAAAAAGTATCACAATATACAGGGTAAAAAAAGTTTGTAATATAATTTTTTTTCCAGTTTCTAATATAGAAGGACACTAAAGTATGAAAAGGATATAAAGTCCATAAGGAGGCTTATGGTAAAACGCTGGAAAGCTCTTGAACAGGACTATCTTCAAGGATGCACCAAAACAGCAATTAAAATACACAGAGTTGAAATTAAAAAAACAGCTTTTTTAAATGTAAGGTATTGATATTTCTTCATATTCATTTTGTTCTCTTTAAGACAGATATCATAGTAAACAAATTGACAAAATATTTTAACTTTTTGAGATATGGAAGTTTAAATATTATACATTTATAATGTGATTATGATTATAATGTCCAGGCAATACATACCAATGTACTGACCTTCAATTACACATCATACAAAAGTAATAGGTTTGAACTTAAATTTAAAAAAAGTGAAAAAATAGTCATATTACATTACAGCCCCTCACCAACCTAACATTTTTTGCTATTTCTAATAATAAACTACTATATGGAAGCGACAAGACAGGCTCCATAAATATAAACCATGAACTTCTTATTTTTATAGGCAACCTGTAAGCCAAACACTTTAAGGAAATGAATGTTCTTGTGCTTATAATTAGCTGACTAGCTAGGAAAAAATCTAAGTGATGACATTACCATTTTAACAATAAAAAATACTTCACCCTGACACTTACTCTTATGTAAACACTTACTTTTCCAAAACTGTATACTAAGCAAATTACAGATCCAGTAAATATTTAAATTTCTGTAACTTAAAAAGTTATAATAATTTTCTAATTTTTTTACCAAAATGTATTTCTTTAAATATAAAGAAATATTAATATACTTATATTTAACCATTTAATCAGTATGACTCAACGGTGTAATGATGTACTGCTGTGGTAGGATAGCAAAATTATGTGAATATATTTTTATGAAATGCTTTAAATTTGCATCATAAGGTAAAAATAAAAGATAAATTAAATGAACACTTTAAATTACTTTAGCGATTAGCCTATTTATAAAAAACTAGATCTTTTGCAAGTAAAGAAAAAATAAATATTTTTTTCAGTTAAGCAACGAAAAGACATTAAATAAAAAAATAACAACAAATAATAAATAATAAATGCCAATCAACTAGGATCGGTAAACAACCTTAGCACACTAATGGTTTTATATAATACATCAGTGGTAAGCACTGGTTTACGTTAGACTGACAATACTGTAGACATTACAGCAAATATAATCTATAATAAATCATAGTCTCAAGGCTAAATCCACAGTTATTTCTTTTACTTTCCTTACAATATATTGCCTGTACGTCCCAGTAGACTGTAGATGTAACAAACATAAGTAAATGATCATACTAAATGAGGAGGAAAACCAAAACATGAATGTATGACAGTACATACACAGCACAATCTTCCGTGATCATAAATATACAGTCATATTGATTAAAGGATTAGAAAAGTTATTTTTTTAAAAACTTTGTCATATACTTTAAGTGCCGCAGTTGCAGTGTGGGTGCACCCTGTACCTAGTTCTAATAAAGATCTTTCTATCGCGTCTTGGTGACTAGCTACAGATATTAAAAATAAAGGAAAAAAAATTATTTTCTGAAATTTTGATTTATTCTGTAAGTAATAATATATGGTGTGTCCCATGAAGCGGCACAAACTTTTCTGTTAACTGCTTATTCCTAAATCGATTCTTTTGAAACTACAATTTAATAAAGTTACAAAATGTTATGAACATTTCAAAACACTGGTGTTTATTAAAAAAATGGTGGGAAAAACATTTATGCCTGCAAGACTGAAGCTGTTTAAAAGAGCAAATATACCCCTATAGTTTCAACAACACTGAGGATTTGAAGAGCATTATCGAAGCATATCTTCTGATCCCACATAATTACTTTACAAGGGAATATGCGTAAGTTGTTAAGCATATCTACCAGTGCATTCATTGTTGATGCGTTTCACTTAGAATAAATTATTTTTTAATGTTATATTCATTGGTTTTTAAAAGAATTAGTTTTTAGTTTGTTAAAAAAATGTGTATCAAATTATATTTTTACCAATGAAAGTTTCTTTCTAAATGTAACAAAAACGACTGCTTTTTTTGTTGACACCATTTTAATTCTGTAAACATCAGTGTGTTGAAATTGTCACACATTTTTGATAACTCTATTAAAAAGTAAGTAAAGTTTTAAAAGAATCAGTTGAGGAACAAGTAATTAATAGAAAATCAAAAGATGTGGTATAATATATAGATTTAATATAGGGATTCTTGACAAATATATACTTCTCCCGAGTTAATACGAGGTGAGATATTTGAATATTTGACTACAATTAATTTAACTAACAAATCATTATAGATATAATTAATTAATGATAAATGTGATCTAACAATTAATCTATTACCTGCAAACGCACTGCCACATTCCAGATTTGTCCTTCTGAATCGTGGAGTCGACTAAGTATTCAAGAATTGGTTGTAGACTTGGAACAGCAGAGTTCTCTACACGCAATGTTTCCAACCAATAAACAGAGAGGAGATATGTGCACTGAGCGAAGGATAACTTGTTTACATACGAAGACACTTCTGCTGGATTCTCCAGCAGCAACAATATTTGAGTCTTAAATTCTTGGAGTTGATTCTGTAAATACCAATAACAAATAAACACTATGTAAAATATGAAAATGTTTTTAGTTTAGAATATTTTTTATATATATATATATATATATATATATATATATATATATATATATATATATATTACATGTTCAGAAATCTTTGTACATGACATTCTCTGACTTGGGAAAACCAAAAGGAACAATAAAAACTGGGATATTACAGAAGGTTAGATTTTTATAAAGTTACAATGGAAGTCTACCATTGGTTGGCCAGAAGGTGATGCATTCACAGCTTGGTAAAGAGGTCAGAGGCCTAAAACTATAAAGGAGAAATGAATAAGGAATTTGAGGCTTTATGTCACTACAACACTGAAGAGGAATGTGTGTGTGTGTGTGTGTGTGTGTGTGTGTGTATGTATATATATATATATATATACATTGGTACAGTAAACTCATGATTATCCGCAGATTGATATTCGCAGCAACAAAAATTATTGTATAATTTTTTTTTACATGAAACAAAACACATATTTTGTCTTTAAAAACAAAAACAAAATAGAATAAATATGATTTTTTAATGCAACCTATACAGTACATGACGAAAAACTAGAATAACAATCAAAACCTATGTTTTATCTTTAAAAACAATCCAGGTTTCGACTAGGATTACGTTAAAAACAATTTTGTTAAACAATACACATAAACACAGGTTCTGTTATAGTGTAATTACGTACACCTGAACTTGTTATAGTATGAATGATTAAGTTTTTTGTTCAAGATAAAAATTTAACATTAAATTTCAGATATTTTTCACGTATTGTATTGGACGTAGACAGAAGAATGACAGCTAAGGCAATAAATAAGTAATAGAGTGTTACGGTTGTTTGTCTCTCAGCTAAGCAGACAAGTCATACATCTCAATACTGTTAAGACATTCTTTTCCATTTAAACACTTTTTTATTGTTAATTATTCTTCTAATTAATTTATAAACAATGATGTAGTTTAATTCTTTTTTTTTATTTTAAGGCAAAAAGCACATTGAGGCTATTATCGCCTCCCTAAATGTAAGTGTGAGAGTAAAGTGTTAAAGTTGCAAGTGTAAGTGTGTGTTAGACTCAGGTACCGTGAGGGACATCTAAATCCTCTCAATTGGTGCAGCTAGTCTGCACCCCCCTGCGGGTAGGATGTAGTTCAAATATATAAACAGTGTCTTTTATATATTATTTGTATTTGATTGTTGTACGTGAAACAGCATTTGTTGTGAAATGTGTTTTTTCTGGTTTCTAAAAATGTTTATCCTATATGTGGATTATCTGCGGCAATCACAACACCAAATCCTGCATGGTGTATGTGTGTGTGTGTGTATGTCAGTGCGTGTGTGCAGTTATATTTATTCTGTTTTGTCTACAACTTTAAAGAAATAAGCTTTTTTTATTCTTATTCTTGTTTGTCTTAGAAAGAAATATGACTTAGTGGCACATTCTTCATTAATGTCAAATTAGACTATTAAGCAAAGGTCTGGACTCCAAGGTTGAATATATTTAAAATAATTACCAATGACACACTATCGTTTCTAACTGCAGAAGTATACTGAAGTTCTCGCATTTCGGATCTTGAAGATGTTTGAGAAACAAGATACGGAGATTTTACTGAAATTTTCTTCACTCCTTCATACCACTCGTTTGGCCACAACCCTGTTAATTCAAAAGACAATTTTAATCTGTTACTTATAAAGATAGTATTTTCAAATATTAATGGTACACTAAAATGATCAGGGAAATAATTCATCCTGATTGCATAATTTATAATCTAATAAAAAATTATTTTATAATAAAAAAAATTTCTTGCCTGTTCTGCACCACCACAAAATTATAGAAATCAGCGAGTTGATTCTCATAATTTTCAACAAAATATTACTTCTTTATAAAAATAATTATTTTAGTGCTACCCCACAAATAACCAAAAGTCTGTTATGTGCACACGCACACACACACACACACACACACACACACACACACATTTACCATGATAATTAACTATATTTATTTATTGGCTTTATATATATACATATTTCTCCATAAGCAGTTACATATATCCTGAAGCGAGAGGTGTGCCCCTCTGTGCTCAGGAGCCATAGCTTAAAAACTAAGAATTAAACAACAAAACTTAAGAAAAAAGAAAACAAAATATTTGTATACATATACACTACAGTATTTTTTTGTTGTTATTATTTTAAGGCGAAATTCACATTGAATCTATTATCGCCTCCCTAAATATAAGTGTGTGATAGACTCGATTACCGCGAGGGACATCTAAATCCTCTCAATAGATGCAGCTAGTCTACTGCGGGGTACACTATAGTAAACGCCTAGTTTACAATTTAAATGTGTTCATGGTTTGCTTATAGATTATATTTGAAGTACTTCAAAATTATTTCTGTTTTGACTTGTCAGATACTTTTAGATCATTTGGTAATAAATTAAAATATTGTATTGCAGTGTATATACAATTTTTTTCATATATGGTTTTTTATCTTTATGATATGCAATGTTTTTATTTCTTGATCTGCTGGTAGAGTCATAAAAAGTAGCACTTAAGTATTTATAGTGGAACATAACACACTTGGCTGCATACAGCTCTTTGAAAATTGGAATATTACTGTTATTTAACAACTATTAATAATAAACTTATTAAAGTTTATTTTGTAGATTTACAAGCCGTTTAAGTTCCAATAAATACGCACCACCCCAAATAATTAGACCATAGTTAATAAAACTATACACATATCCATAATAGATAGTTTCTAAAACTTCAGTAGTAGGTAACACAATTTATATGCTAAGTACAAGAAGTATCTAGCTTCTTTTATTACATATTGTATATGAATATCCCACTTTAAATTATAATCCATGAAAATACCTAGATATTTGGTAATATTAGTTCTTTTAATAGGAGTATTATTTATTGTTATTTTTGTACAAAATGGGACACTATCAGCATAACAACCAAATGTCATATGTTCCGTTTTAATATTCAAAGTTAATTTGTTTTTTTTTTTGCGGCGAAAAACCGTTAAGATTATCATCGCCGTCACGCAAAATGAAAGTATAAAAAAAAAAGAATATACAAAATTTTACTTAACTAAGAAGAAAACAACAAAAACAACAAAATATAACAATAAAAATAAATTAAACAAAATTTAAATAACAGGTATAGCTATATTACAATAACGAATACTTAAGAACTAAATAACAATGAATAATGAATAAAATTTAATAACAATTCGTAAAAGTATGCATAAACATAACAGATATAAAGTTATAAGATAAAATAAATAAATAAAATTACACAAGAAATAACAAATATATAAATTAAATTTTATTTAAAACATTCAGACGATGAAGGAAGTATAGAACCCGGTCAACGGCCGAGACACTATCTCCCAACATCGTCTGCAAACAGTTGCTCAGACCACACATAACACGCACATTTTGGAAACCATCACAATTGAGCAATATATGTTTTATTATGATGGTTTCCCTACAGAACTCGCATTCAGGTGGGTCACCACGTTCCATCAGAAATCCATGCATTAACATGGAGTGACCAATGCGAAGGCGGGTGATCACCACCTCTTCTCTACGACTTGCACGTATTGACGACCCCCAAGGACGAACAGTACTTTTAATTACCCTCAGTTTGTTACTGCTTGTAGCTGCCCATTCATTTTCCCACTGTAGAAGAATTAAATGTTTTACGTGATAAAGAAAGTCAGACAAGTTTACACATTGAGTGCATGGCGGCAGAAAAGTTGCTTCCTTTGCCGCATTATCCGCTACAGTGTTTCCAAATATTCCACAGTGACCAGGAATCCAGATAAAAGATACTCTTGCACTTTGTAGTTCAAGTCTATGGACAGAACACAGAACATCTTGAACCAGAGGGTTTACCGAATACATATCCTGGATTGCCTGGAGGGCACTTTTTGAATCAGAACAAACTACGAAATGCAAACTATCGAATTCAATAGTGTTCAGAGCCTTTAAGATGGCAAAGAGTTCGGCCGTAAAGACACTACAAATTGAGGGTAATCCATGCTTATATGTTTCTTCCTGTGAGTAAAACGCACACCCAACATTATCATTCATCTTAGAACCATCTGTGAAAATAAATTTAGCAGATGGATATAAACTAGTCAGTCGAGAGAACTCACGTTGATACACAATGTTAGGAGTGTTGTCTTTCAGGTATGTACACAAGGAGAAATCAAAGGTCGGCATATTGATTATCCATGGAGGGACAAGACAAAAGGACCTTTCAAACATTGGGGGTAGTTCAATATGCAAGTCTTCAAGAACACGGGTTGTTCTAATGCCAACAGGGGCTGTAGCGTGCGGTCGGGATTCATACTGTTGGTTCAACTGATTATGGAAAACGGTATTATGAGCAGGATGCCATAGTTTAGTTCGTAGATTACTTACATAATTTATTTGAAGCTGTTGTCTACGTCAAAGTTAATTTGTTACTTGTAAACCAGTTATTTATATATTTATAAATAATTAATATGATTTATATGAAAAATTATTAACCTGAATCTGTTGTAAATCCCATTACAACACAGTAGAGCCAGAAGTCTCTAAAAAGCTTGTGTAATCTTGGCTTTGGCTGACGTATCATTGGAAGACGATGCAAAAGTACTGCTATTACTGGGATCAACATTCCCAGATTTCCTGCACTACTGGAAGCCTGTAAAAATGTTGATTATACAGGACGATCAAAGAAAATCTTTACCATGTTGCTTCTACATTAAGAACCGGACAAAGAAAAAAATAGTCCAATACTATTAAAGTGGTTCCATTTTAATCTGCAATTCAGATTTGGTATTTTTCCAGCCACTTGCTTACAGATTAAACTTGGTTTCATGGATATACAAAACTCTAGTAGATTCTGGGCAGTCAAAAAAAAAAAAAAACTCATACTACATTCCCTGTATTAGTAATCAGACACATATTTTCAAAATATGAACAGCAATTGTATTTTTGACATATTTTTTTTTTTATTAAAAATGTTTTTCTATTAATGTAGTATATTAGGCACTATATTAAGGTTAACATTTTAGGGTTAGATACAACAATGTAAAATTTGTCATGTATTATAACAATATACATTTCTTTTTTGTAAAGTTTTCTATTATTTGCTTTCTGAAGATTGGATGTTTTTGTTTGTTTGAAATGCAAGCACACAAACTAAAGTAAAAATATTGAAAAATATTGTACAGTGATACCACTACTTACGATCGACCTGGACAACGGTCTAATTCACAGAATTAAAAACGACCCACATAACAGTTCAGGTTTCGGAAAAAGGGCTGAATATATTACAAGTGTGTTTTCATTTTGTTAAATTATTTCTAAGCACATGTGTAAATACAAAGATAACATTGTGCTGTGCTACAGAAAGTACAAGCTGTTGTGTTAACACAAACAAGCTTTGATTGATGGGTGTTTGGTTTTTGTAGGGCAATAATTTCCACAATATTTCTTAGTTATCTCTTCTCAGAATGTCCACTCCTATTCTCTTTTCTGTCATCATACCTAATTTGTCTTTTTGTGCGAGTTTTCAAATTGTTGTTTAGATCCTGTTTCCAATTTTTTTTTTGTGATGTTAATTAAATAGGTCCTATAAAAAGTGTTTGTCATAGTGGAAGTACAAGACAAACTTGAGTGTTGAACTAAAAAAAGCTGCAGTATGAACTTACAAAATATACAGTATTGATGTTTCCTGTGTGCATATATATATATGACATAATTACATTTGAATGAAATTAGTTAAAATAAAGTGTAACTTCCGTTCTGTGAATTTTCTTCATTATTTATCTTTGATATATTAATAGTGAATACTCAATAATTTTTTTCTATGCAAGACATTAAAATGTTTTTCATAAGCCTCTATTATAAATGCTGACTCACACAGCGTCTGCACAGATAACAGTCTTAGTTCTGGAACAAATTAAGACCGTTAACCAGGGTACCATTACATAAACTTTATTTTTGTTATACTGTTCACTAGAACTGAGTGTGGGTATGTAATTTCACTGCTGTCTGTATATTTTTAAAATGTTTAAACTAATTGTTTAACTGTAATATTATCTCCACTGCAAACTCTACCTACAAATGTACCAGTTGATTAAGTGAATGTTTATGAAAGAGTAAAACAAAATACACTTTCATGTATTATAACTTCAATGTAAACTTTTTTTCATTAGAACAACCTGTATCAACAAACATACAATTTACTTTGTTTAAAAGAATTATGTTAATAAATAAATTTCTATTATACATAAACACCTTATTGGAAGCAGGTGCCTTTTCCGAAGCCCTCTTGCCCTCTAGACCAAGCTGCACAAACAGTTCAAGAAGTCGCACTAAGAGCTCATTCATCTCAGTCTCACCTTGTAAATTGGCAGCAATATTTGCTAAGGCATTGATAACAGCACCAGAAACATGCCTAGTAAATAACAAATTATCTGTGTAAAATTTAATATAATATGTGTAAAATATAAATGTAATTAACATTAGTATACTAAAGTCACAAAATTGCTATAATATTTTAAGTTTCTTTAAAAAAATGTGTTTTTTTCTGTCACTGTGTTTTTCTTTAGTATATTATATTTTCATCTTTTTTTTTAATGTTAGCCATTAGGATAAAACAAATCATATTAAAAAAAATCAATTTTAAAATCTATTTACAAAAAAAGATTCAGCTATGATGAAATTATAACCATAAAATGAGTGGCCTAGTGGCAGCATTTTTCGCAATGAAGTTAATGATGTAAAGTGATGTTGTATCATTCCAGCTTGGACAGGCCGCAGTTAATGGCTCCTATTACTTTCTGCTAAAGTTTAACTGTACTTCCCGTAGAGGCTCTATATACTACTACTATTTCTTTTTTCAAATTAATTCTAAGTAGATTTAACCCTTTTAGTACGTCCAATTTATTATATTGTATAAATCTATATCCCAGCATTCTTCAGCTCTGACACTTTTTAAAAAAAAATATTTTTTTGAAAATATCAAGCAGTAACAATAACTTGTTTAACATAACCAAACATTAATAATACAATATCCAACATCTTATGACACTTGTTAAAGTGTCAAGATTCTGAAACAGCTGAATGATCTAAGACCCTATACTTGGCCAGTATACAGTGTGTTAATACAAGATGAGATGCAAATGTATTTTTTTAACTCATTTAAATTTCATCTGTCTGTGGTAGAGTGAATGGCAAAATCCACCATAAATAAACAATAGACAGTTCAGATAGAAGCTGACAGGGATGAGTGAATTATTTGTAAGTTGCATAAATGACAAAAGTTTTTATTTTTTATTTTAACATTACGAAGTACAGTATGTGTCCAGCTGAAAATATAATTTTCATTAAATCTATGCCTAGGCTTAAAATAATGTCCAGAAGTTATATATTTTATTTTTGTCAATGTAAAAAAAGTTCTTGGGTCTTTTTTAGGAATTAAAATTGCAGTTTTAATTATTACTTTTTAACAGCCAAAAATAAACACTATGAACAAAGATGTAGAAAAATTATGGAATTGCTGACATACTGCTTGTTGTTATAAACAACAAAATATGTAGAAAAAACTTGGGGAAGAAGTAGGTTGTGGTCAGTCAATTCTGAGGGGGGACCATAATGTCAGTCCATTCTTGAGGAACTGAATATACTCAATGATAGGCAAACAATACGTCGGGAAGTGTTCTGAGAGGACATTCCAGCCAAGCAGTGCTGAGGAGAAATGGATCAGCAGTCTAAGTAAGAGGACAGTTTTTGTGTACACTTCTTCCCTTTCTCTTTTTGGGTTAAAAATATTGGAGCACAGGTTTCCGGAGAGAATCATGGAACATTATTTTTGGAAAATACTCTGATCAGGTAATACAATAGTGTTCATTATTGAGTTGTTATCAAGTGTACTTGTAGTCAAACAATGTAAGCATACTTTAATGTAATTATATGTATTAAAGGGCTTTGTTGAATTACCGATAATTGATTCTTTAAAGGATCAAGATTAGGCAAAAAAGCCCAAGTTCCTAACAGATTAAAAGAGTTAGTATACTTTGGAAGTACTACAATCCCTTAAATTAAACGAACAAATAATTGACTCAGCTTTTAAGATTATATACACAGCTGTTATTGAATTATTTATTTAGATCTAGTCAGTCATATAGGATGTACTTATACTTTTGTGCATAACTCTCTTGTATTAGCACCAATTTTTAACTAAACATTGCTTTTTTAAGTTTGAGATCAGGTAGACATTTAGTAATTTTTAAATCACTCACTACATTTAAGTTTTATTTAGAATTAATCAGAGACCTCAAGAACCTTGCAAATGTTAATGAAGACTGTACAATATGTAGTGTGAATTGATTCTATGGAGAGGGCTCCAGAATCCCATTTACGTCGGGGCACATTATTCGATACACTTAGTACTTTGATTTAAAAGTCCTCTTTAACGAACACTGATTCATAATCTTCTACATTTTATTTAGACTGAGATCATAATTTCATCATAAAATACAGTGATACCCCCGGCTTATGGTCGACCTGGACAATGGTCTAATTCACGGAATGAAAAATGACCTGCATAACAGTTTAGATTTCAGATAAAGGGCTGTACATATTTTTAGAGTGTTTTCATTTTGTTAAATTACTACTAAGCAGATGTGTAAATACAGAGATAACATTATGCTGTGCTACAGAAATAAATATTGTGCTGAGTTAACAAAAAAAAGTTTTTGACTTTTTTGATTGATTGGTGTTTGGTTTTTGAAGAGCAATAACTTACACGATAATTCTTAGTTATGTGTTCTCAGAATGCCCCCTCCTATTCCCTTTTCTGTCATTATGCCAAATTTTATTTAGTGTGTCATTAACTCTTTTACTGTGTGTTTAATTTGTTAACCTGTTAAAAAATTTAAACAGTTATATTATTATTGTGTTAAATACTTACGATTTTTAAATATAACAATATGTTAAGTGTCTTTGTGTGCGAGTTTCAAATTGTTTTTGAAATCCTGTTTTCGATTCTTTTTGTGAATATTAGTTAAATGGGTCCTAAAAGAAGAGCTTGTGGTAATGAAAGTAAAAGACAAACTTTCACTATTGAACTAAAAAAAGCTAGAGTATGAAATATACATATTGATTGTCAAATATACAGTATTGATTTGTCCTGGTGTGTATATGTGCCATAATAACATTTGTATGAATTTAGTTAAACTAAAGTGTGACTTTTGTTCTGTGAATTTTAATCATTCTTTATCTTTGACATATTAATAGTGAGTACTCAATTTTTTTTTAAATGTAACAAATTAAAATGTTTTCCATAAGTCTGTATTGTAAATGCTGACTTGCACAGCAATCTCCTCATTCACTTAGTTCTGGAAAGAATTAAGACCGTTAACCGGGGTACCACTGTATATTTCATAAAGTAAATAATATTGTTATCAATAATAAGAATACGCTTACTGTGCAGGCTACAAAGTCATTTCTTACCTATACTGAGTTGTCCTTTCTTTGTTATAAGCCGCATTACTTGCTTCAACGGTAATAGTGACAAACATTCTCATAATTTCTTCATAAACATTCACCTGTAAAATATGTAATTTGTTTTACAGTTGTGTAAAAAAAGTAGTGTTCAAAATGTACACTTTACAATATTAGTTTATTCAGTTTACAACTACTGTTTCTTTTTTTTTTTTTTTTGAAGCGTTAGCTTCTTACACCATGTTGTGCATTTTGTATTTGTCACCATGGAATGATTCGGTTTCAAGTAGGCTTACAAATAGTAAATAACACGAGTAGGGGAAGTATTACACAGACACCCTCCAGTTCTCAGTGCTTCTCCTTTCTTTCATCTGACAGTTCCGACTGTTGCACGTGTATGCATGTTTCGTGCCTGTATGTACATACAACGTACATGCTTATCTCTGTACATACAACGTACATGCTTCTCTCTATCTCTTTCTCTCCACTATTCTTCTTCTCATGTTCTCGTCGTGCGCGCATGTAATGATGTTGTGTATATTGTCAGCAGCAACAGTTCAATGGTATAAGGTTTATATTCAGTAATAACATGTGTTTGATTTGATTTTTCTTATATTCTTGAGACAGAATATACGAGGGCTATTCAGAAAGTAGATTACGTTTTTGGATAAAAAAAAAACTAAGTACAGGAAAAAAATTTTATTATATACATTTGAAAGAGGAACTAAAATACTATTTTTCGACATAATCGCCAAACAAATTTAGACATTTGTCATATCGGCGAACTAGCTTTGAAATTCCCGTGTCGTAGAATTCCGCCGCCTGTGGCGCCAGCCAGTCAGTCACGCCGCGCTGAGATCTGCGTCGTCATCAAGCGCTGTGTTGCAAGCCAAGTCTTCATCTTCGGAATAAGTGGAAATCACTAGGTGCCAGGTCCGGACTGTAGGGTGGATGAGGAAAATCTCCCACTTGAAGGCCGTCAAGACGTCTTTTGTTCGATTTGCCGTGTGAGGGCGGGCATTGTCGTGCAAAAACAACACTTTTGCACTCAGTTTTTCTCTCCGCTTGTTCTGGATATTGCCAAACATTACGTAAACTTAAGACGAGCTATCCAGAACAAGCGGAGAGGAAAACTGAGTGCAAAAGTGTTGTTTTTTACGACAATGCCCGCCTCACACGGCAAATCGAACAAAAGACGCCTTGACGGCCTTCAAGTGGGAGATTTTCCTCATCCACCCTACAGTCCGGACCTGGCACCTAGTGATTTCCACTTATTCCCGAAGATGAAGACTTGGCTTGCAACACAGTGCTTGATGACGACGCAGATCTCTCGCGGGCGTGACTGACTGGCTGGCGCCACAGGCGGCGGAATTCTACGACACGGGAATTTCAAAGCTAGTTCACCGATATGACAAATGTCTAAATTTGTTTGGCGATTATGTCGAAAAATAGTATTTTAGTTTCTCTTTCAAATGTATATAATAAAATTTTTTTCCTGTACTTAGTTTTTTTTTATCCAAAACGTAATCTACTTTCTGAATAGCCTCAGATATATATATATATATATATATATATATATATATATATATATATATATATATATATATATATTAAGAATCTAACGCTCCTGCCAACAGTCCCAATGATTGTACCATTTTTTTTTTTTAGTTATTTATTTAATGTCCATATTTTATGACTAATGAGGACCAGAAATCAGCACTAACGGAGAGTAAACTGCAGTCCCAAACCATAAAAGGTAATATAACCTTGAGGTTAGCAGTTCAGAGATGCAGCAGACTGACTACCTTGACTACGCCAGGCCTACAAATGATATGTGAATGATTCATTATTGTCGAACCAAAACCACTTAAGATATAAGTATGAAATCTGATCTGTAGTTTTATTTTATAATGTACAGACTCTCAAAGTACATTAAAGACCACACAGTAACAGACACTATAGACAGTAGAGATTATATTTAAAGAAGAAGGGCCACCCTATATATATATATATATATATATATATATATATATATATATATATATATATATCACACTTTACACTCACACTTACATTTAGGGAGGTGATAATGCGCTTTTTGCTTTAAAATAAATAAATATATATATTAAAACTATTCTAAAATTAAAATCAAAACCAATTTTGTGCTAAGGATAATGAAAATAAAAATAGTACAAAACTATTTATGGCTTAGCTAATATAATAACAAATAAATGTTTTACTAAAACCTTCAATCAACCAAAGAAAATTTTAATTGCAAAACTGTTTGTTTTCAATAATCAACACAACTGTTACATCTGTCAATCTTAGCTTTAAATGGATTCGTCCAGAGTTTACGTTAACCATATAACAACTCTTAAACACTAACCACGCTGGATCTCGAAAGCAAACCGCTTGAAAAGATTTATGGAATTATTTGGTACTCCTGGTGATATTTTTACGCAAAAAACCTGAAATGACAAATCTGTTAAAGGCCGATGGTAAGGCACTTTTGAGTTATTTAGTCGATATATTTGAAAAACTAAATGTATTAAATAAACAACTTCAAGGAACACATAAACCTTTAAACCTTGTCAATACAAAAACAAAAATATTTGGTTTCATTTCCTTTATTGAATTACATCAAATATTTAAAAAAATTTTTTGAAGTTTCATTGGCTCCAAAAATATGAAGTTACTAATCCTGATATACTTGTTATTCTCAATCACATGAAAATTTTATCGGCTGATTTAAAAGAAGGATTTTCGGCTCAGAAAAATATGATTTCTCAACTTGGATGATGCAGCCAAATATGGATTTGTCTAATATTTCAAATGTGCAGTACCAAGAAGAATTCACAGAAAAGCAAAATGATGAGTCAATTACTACTCATATTTAAAATTATATTTAAATTAAATTTAAATTATATATTTAATATAAAGGTGTGATGGCACAGCTTTGTAAGGAAACCAAAATTAAATATCCCAACGCAACCAATTGTTGCAAGAGAAGTAATGTTACCTTTTCCATCTTCATATTTATTTATCTGAATGTGGATTTAGTGCCATAAATAGTTTGCTGCTAAAAAAAAGAAATCTGCTAGATGTAACTAAACGGGAGAGGGGGAGATGATGTCTTTGCAGCAAACATCAAGCGCAGGGGTCTCACTAAATTTAAATAATAAGTAATTACAAAAAATTAAAATATTATAGAAAATGTTTCATTAAAATTATTTTGTACATGAATTTAAGTTCTCCATTATATGTTTCAAAATTTACTTACTGTGTTTTCTCAAATAATTTCCTAGTGATTTCTTCCTAAAACCTATCACTCAAGTTTTTTTTCAATATTTCAATTTTTGAATATGAAAAATTGTTAATGTGTTGAGGGGGGGCCATAAAATTTCAGAAAAGCTTGGGTGGGTCATAGTACAAAAAAAGATTTGGAAACACTACTTTAGACAGTCCCATGAACTCCAAAAAATTATAAATACTGTTTACATTTTTGTTAAATTTCTAACAAGTTATGATCCACAAAGCAGGCACTAGTTTCTTCTAATGTTTATTATGTTTATTAGTTTGAAAAAGAATTAAACCTTCAAACTAAGTTCAATGCACTAAGTCTCTGCTAGTTGGCCAATTTTTGGCCAATAAGGGAACAGAAATGGTACTCACCGTATATGTTTCCAGCAGATTTTTTTTTATTTCCTAAAATAAAATCCACCTTAAAGGGATGCCGTTTTCAAAGTGTAAAAGCAATTCAAGAGAAATCGCTGGCACAGCTAAAAGACACCACACCAAACAAGTTCCAGGAAGCTAATGAACAGTGGAAAAACTACTGGGACTGGTGCATAGCAAGCAAGAGGTAGTACTTCGAAGGAGACAAGCATGTGTAAAGTTGTTAGTATTTTAACACAGTTTTAATAAAACAGAACTAACCTCACACTTAGAAATGATCAAGCAACCCAACTGGTCCACTATAAGAACATCAATGGCAGATGGAACGCGGCAAAAACGTTGTTGAAAAAATTGCAAAATTGTATCTGTTGTTTTTGGAGTATCCTTTAATGAGATAGCTATGTGACCCAACATTACAATCGTGTTCATTGGAATCAACGCAGATTCGCTAAAACAAAATTTTGACAAATATGCATTTTATTTTTAATTTCAAGATCATGCCTCACAGGTTACAAAGGACACATAAAGTGTCAATGAACTAATTACTGTAAACTACTGTCTATTGGCAAAATATATTTTTTATGTAAAAGAATAAAGTTTGAGAAAATAATTTTAAAAACATAATTTCTATTTGAAGATATATATTTAAGCCAAGTATTTCTACAATTCCCTTAAAGTACATATTTTAAAATGTATCTTATTTTTTAATTACTAACTTTTCAGCTGTAAAAAGCCTGTTTGACAACGAAGCTACTAATGCAGCGATACAGTGAGGGTCGACACTACAAGCAGATCTCAGAGCAATACAGAGATTCTCAATGGCTGCATCTCTTAACTTCTCAAATGGTGACTGTGACTGCAGATGGGCTGTTGCTATCTTATCTTTAACACAAAAAATATCAACAGATAAGCAACACAAAAAGTTATTCGTTTATAATTTGTATTGATTGTTAAATACAAAATAAATTCATGTAAAATTTCATGTTTATAATGAAATTTCGATTATTGGTCACTCATTTAAACATCAGTTTCTATGAACTGTCAGTCAAGTTTAAAAATTAATTACAGTAATTAATTCAATATAAGTGTACTGTAAAAGTTCTTCAGACATAAAAAAAATAATTAAAGAAATTAAGTTTTTTTAAGATATAATTGAAAAAACAGTAAGTAAATAAAAGTGTAAAGAATTAGTGCAGTACATATTATAGGTTACAGTAACAAGATTAATTGTCATAACTACAATAGTCATACTGAGTAACAAGGCATTGGTGTGGGGAGCACCACTCATGACTTACCTGCATGTGGTCAGTTGCAGTTGTGGCTGACAAGCTGTTAAAATTGTTAAAGGATGGAATATTCATGTCATTATTTTGGCTAATTCTGACACACCATAATTTGTGCACACAGAAACAATACATGACATTTCGAGAATATGGCATTCTCATTCTCAAATGCCTACCTTAAAATATAAACTTAACAACTAGCCTAGATGCCTAGGCCTATTTTAAAATATTAAAAACTAAGAATACGCAAGACTGATTCCATGAATAGTGAATATTAAAATAAAACTTGGACTTACATGAGATCAGGGATAAAAAAAAAAACAAAAAATGCTGTACAATGGTAAAGTGGCTTATTTTGGTTTGAGGTGTACGAAAAGGCAAACACAACTTGAAATTTTTCTATATAAAGTAGTGAATATTGTGTGGGTCTTGAAGAAACAAAAGGAAATCAGACTATTTTAAAATATGAGTACTATACCGTATACTTAATATACAATAAAATACAATTTCAGTTTGCATTTGAAGTTCGTAAACATTATCAATCATTCATATGCAATGATTGGAGCAGGTTGTTTTTTCTTTGATATTTTTCTTAATAATAGTTACAACCCTGGTTTCAACTATGAAAGCTAATCAAAGTTTAACTGAATTTATAAATTTGTGGTGGTTTTTTTTGGATGTAAAATATTTATGGTACATACTAACTCCTGATTATCTACAGGATTGGGTGACATGGACAAGACGGATGATACAATCCACAAATGAATTAAAATTTTTTTTGTAGGTTTACATGAAATAATTAAACGAGATTTCTGTATAATGAACAAAATATATACAGTGAATGTACAAGCTAGGTGAAAATAATAATAAGACTAATAGGTGTAACAATAAAATTTGTAAACCAAACACTGAGTTTAATTCTAACAATTTTCACGGAAAATATTACTTGTTATAGAAACAAGTATTTATCCAATACCATGCGGGTAATCTGCAATTAGAATCTAGGACCCACTATTAATTACTACCAAATTCCAAAGTGGAAACATAAATAATATTTAAAATTACCTGATACGTCATGTAAACTGGTTTTGTCAACATGTAAGTGATGCAACTTTCCTAAAATTGGAGAAGGTGTTACTAAAAAGTCTCGCAAGCACTGTATTGATGTATGAGCTATATTTGGGAATTTCTCACCCAACTTTCCTAAACCCTGAAACAATTCCAAATAGCTTGAGCATGATGGTATTCAATAAAAATACCAATCACCAATACCAAAACCAATGCTTGAGCATTGTATCTCAATAAAAATAATTATTCTCTAAGCTTCCTCCCCAGACCAATTTTAAAATAAAAATCTCACATTTTTATAATAAGTAATTTATAAATAATATCTAAATCACAAATTTGTATTTAGATTATAATAATAAACAACAGCAGTACAAACTGTAAAAAGCTAATAATTATTGCAAACGTAACGAAACACCAACTTAGTACACTAAAACCTCAATACAATGACTTTTAAGAAACCAAAGAGAAAATTTGTTATTTCGTAATATTCTTAAAATTAAATTAAAAATGGTTCATTACAGTGAGGTTAAATGTGGCCAGTATTCATAACAAAAGGGTTTCCTGAAATCTAAATGATAACTTCTATGTAAAATATAGGGTCTGTTAAAAAAAAAACTGAACTTTGACATTCCGACCAAACCTTGTAGTTTGAATTCACACGCTCTGCTACACCTAGCAACATTCTTTAGGAATAAGGCCCATGATGCATTGCTGCAATTGATCAGTTAGCGAACAAAACCAGTTTATTGAACATGTGCAGTCAGCTCTCAATGTAGTGAAAAAGTAAAAATGAAGGACTTTGAAGAGCAATGTTGTAACATTAAATTTTGCTTTAACATCGGTAAATCTTTTTCTGTTTCAGAAGGCCCATAAGGACGATTGTATGAGCCATACACAATGGTAAGATTGGTATAAGCATTTCAAAGCAGGCAGAACATCAACTGATGAAAATCCAAGATCAGGACGACCCTGAACCTCAATAAAATTGATGCACTGCGTCGTGTCACAAAATTTTAACAGAAAAACTTTGCATGCATTGCGTCTATGCAAAAATGGTACCACAATTGCTCACAGGTGAACAAACAGAAAACCGTGTCAACATTAGCCAAGAATTGCTGCACCGTGCAAACAGCGATGAAAACTATCATCACAGGTGACAAAACCTGGGTATATGGATATGATGTCAAAACGAAGGCACAATTGTCACAATGGGTTGGTCAACATACACCATGCCCCAAGTAAACAAGTATGTGTCGTTCAAACATGAAGTCGATGTTGCTTGTTTTCTTTCGTGGAGATATACCAGAGTAAACAAGAAGTTGTATGTAGATGTTTTAAGGCAATTATAGAAAGATGTGCAACAGAAAAGGCCTGAACTATGGAAAAACAAAAACTGGTATTTGCACCACAACAATGCACTAAGTCTCTGCTAGTTGGTCAATTTTTGGCCAATAAGGGAACAGAAATCGTACTCACCGTATATGTTTCCAGCAGATTTTTTTTTATTTCCTAAAATAAAATCCACCTTAAAGGGATGCCGTTTTCAAAGTGTAAAAGCAATTCAAGAGAAATCGCTGGCACAGCTAAAAGACACCACACCAAACAAGTTCCAGGAAGCTAATGAACAGTGGAAAAACTACTGGGACTGGTGCATAGCAAGCAAGAGGTAGTACTTCGAAGGAGACAAGCATGCGTAAAGTTGTTAGTATTTTTAAAAAAAATTTATGACTAAAGATCAGTCCTTTTTTGAACAGACCTCCTATGTCAAAGTTCAACCTCTAATTTACAAATGATTTTCAACTGTAGGTCCTACATCTACGTTGACAGTATTAGCGTGTTGACAAAATAGAATGCGATGCCCTACGTCACAGACAACACTGATGACTGTTAGTTGGAAGGGTAGGAAAGAGATTGAAAAGCTATTGTTTTCATATCGAGATGTGTATCTGATTCACTACAAACTGTACAGTACAGTTTTTGCAAAATGTGTTTTATTTGTTGTGTAGGGGTTTTGTATTTTAGATATTCGTAATATAAGGGTTTTATGCTCTATCTCAAGTTGAAAAAATCTGTTATATTGAAGTTATAAGCCAAAATACTACTTAGTACAGGGGTGTTTTAACACTGAGTGTTATGTGGTTTGAAGCGAATTTCAAAAAAATGTTCTATTGGGGAATTCTTTATATTAGAGTGTGTTGTATCGAGTTTTATTGTAATTGTTTAACTGAGCTGTTCTAAACTCTGGTTTCACAAGGTATAAAAAAATATTTGAGGAATTTTTAAAAAGGAAATATTTTCAAGACAAAAATTATTGTGGTGATTATGATGTCTATAGAACCATAATTAATGAGAATTTAATGGAAAAAAAAATATTTTAATATTGTCAAGACCGTGGCAATAAGTGATAAGGCCATAAACCTAATACCATTTGCCACAATATTTAGTGTGAAACAGAATTTTCTTGTCTAGTAATAATGACATCCAGATATAGATCATACTAAACATGACCAAGAATTGAAAGTTAGCAGTTTTCAAGATATCAAAACTTTATCAAGGAAAACAAAATCACCCAAATCACTAAAACTAAATGTGTACATTAAATAGTAAAACAGATTTTTTTTTAAATTACTATTTGAGCCATATTTGATTTAAAAAAATATTTTTGACTTTTGTTGTACAAATCAACTCAGAAATTTTGTATAAATACTATTTAGGTTTTGATCGTAATCTAAATCTGTATAAGGTGATCCATTTCTGTGAATGGTTATGAATGCCTGTTATGCAATGAGTATAGTTGGTAACAGACGTAAAATAGGCTTATCACACTTTTTTGCTTAATTTTTTTACAGTATAGTTTATACTGTAGCATGCACAGTGCTAC
Organism: Callitettix versicolor; assembly: GCA_022606455.1. Classification (NCBI taxonomy): domain Eukaryota; kingdom Metazoa; phylum Arthropoda; class Insecta; order Hemiptera; family Cercopidae; genus Callitettix; species Callitettix versicolor. The sequence goes on from CM040182.1 coordinate 25,987,675, forward strand.
ATAATACAGTTAGTTTATGTAGTGCGTATTATTATACAGTGTCCAAGGGAATTTGAACAATAGGGAAATAACATGGTATTTCATTATTTCAATAATTCTATCTATCCTTGAATGAGGTACTGCTGATTTTGTAGATGAAACCAAATGCCAGTCTAGGCAGTATAAACGAAGTCAATCCAAGTACTATATGTTCAGGCTTGCTGTGCTAGGTCTACTTGGTACTTCATACTTCTTAATTTCTTTACAAATATTTGTAAATAGGCCTAAAGTAAAACTTAAAGCAATTATTTTAAAAAATTAAGATTTCAAGGGATTAGAACCATGGCCTTATGGGTCATGTGTCCTGATTGTTACCTAATACACTACTGTTACACTCATAGTATAGTAATATTTCTTTCAAAAAGAGTAAAGTAATCAATTTCTTTATCTTTATAATTTTTTATTTAATTATGGTTAAAGTGTATCATAACCAATATTCATTGATGAATTAATTAATTATCTAACAATTCATGTTTAAAATAATAGTAATTTAATTTGTGGGTAGATAGAATTACAGAAATAATGAAACACCATATTATTTTCATGTGGCTCACATTCTCTGTGACATCCAGTATGTAGTGTGAATAAATATTATAAATAGTGAGGTTTCATTTACATATTTTTTACATCTCCATGAAAATATCCAATGTTCGTAAGAGAAGTGATTTGAATTTTATTTAAAAAATTCAATTTAAAAAAAATGACGAATTAAATTTAAATAACTGCAATTTTACATTATTTAATTTTTATTCACAATGTTCATCTTTCCATTATTGCAGATAATTAAGTTGCATGTAAATGTTAAAAACATTCTTGATAGGCTTTATATTGATAGCTTTATGTCAATAAGTGCATTACTATTGTACTGTTTATAATTATATCTACTGTAATACATACAACTAACGTATCTTATAAATAATGACTATATGCATGTTTATGTTTTAACATGATGCTAGCTCATACAAAGCACTCCAGCATACATCATGTTTCCCGATCTGCCGCCTTATTACATTCAAAACCGGCCCAATATGATTACAATAACTGGCAAAACTGTAATTAAAATTTACCATGGATAAATGTATTCAATAATTTGTTACTTGCTTTTTTATTATAATTGTAATAGGGGGATGATGGGAAAGGAAGGTCACACAAGGTTAGTGGGCAGCCAATATGATTACAATAACTGACAAAACTGTAATTAAAATTTACCTTGGATAAACGTATTCAATAATTTGTCACTTGCTTTTTTATTATAACTGTACACGGGGGATGATGGGAAAGGAAGGTCACACAAGGTTAGTGGGCAGAAGAAGGGGTTCCTAAAACATAAAAGTTTGAGAACCACTGGATTAACTGACACATGGGCAAGTTTCTCAGATAAGGAACAGACTGACAGACAGTATTTCTGAGTACTTTATGCTCGCCAATTCCTGAGCCATATACTATAGGAACAAAAATGCAGTAGGCCTCTACTTAGCTTATGATGGACTGACACTCTTAATTACGGGGCACATCTGAGGTCACATAATAACCCCAACACACATTTTTATGAAGAAATGTGCTAGTATGTGAAACATCTCAAACTGTATTTACTCAATAAAAACTTTCCTTCTTTTTCAATTGTTCTTTGTAGAATAAAAACATAAAGAAAAAAAGTGAAAATCATGGTTCAGAAGAATGTGTAAAAAAATGTGACTAAATTTTAAAAAATTATCTTAATAGAATTTCTTACCTCCAAACAGACCATCAGAAGTGGCATATGAGCTAACACCAACTTCAAATTATGACTAGAATTTATCTTTTCTGCAAGCCTCCCACACAGGCTGTCTGCTCCTAAAAATATTTTAACATTGTTTTAAAAACTTACATTCTTTCTTCATAATCATGAAAACAGAAAACTAGGTCTTGTACTTCAATACAATGTTTTCATTCCTACAAAGTGGTCAGAGATCAAGGATTTGCCTAAGTAGGCACAGCACTCAAGTTACAAGTACACTTATAAAATAAATAAAATCAAAAACATCTCTACCTCCTTCATCTCTAATGGCCCACACCAAAAGGTCCACACAAGCAGAATTCGCCATTA
>CM040182.1:25994799-26039799 GCA_022606455.1 Callitettix versicolor
TAGCGAGTATTGCAAGGATTCTGCACAAATTCTTCTTTTAAGTCACTATATTGATACACTACACATTTTAAGGCAAATACTTGTCTAATATTTAATGGTCATCAGGATCTGTTCTTGAATTCCAATATTTTTTAAAATTTGCTTTTGAAGTCTATTTAGTGCATCCAGTGATGCATCATAGATACCTCCCCATCAAATTAAGCCATATACCACAATTCTATGAAAAAGGTGAAAAAGGTAAATCTGCAATAACTGATTTTTTAACATGTTCTTGAGTCTATAAAAACATACACTAAGTATTTAGTTTTACTAACAATCTTGTTTATGAACATTCCATCTAATATTTGAATCATAAACTATTCCAAGATATGTAGGAATGGATATTTTATTGCATAGTTTGAGAATAATATTACGGAGAAAGAATATCTAACCTAACCTACAGAAAAATTAAATAAATAAATGGGTGGCAGAAGTAAGGCCTAGTGTAACTAGAATTTTTTTTAGTTACAATGCTCCGATATGAGATGTTGATCCTTCTGCCTAACTGCATATACTAGACTATTTTTTTAAAACACACTAACTCCACTATTCTTGCTTCATTCGTTAGTACGCAGTTGTTTAGTTGACAGTGTCAAGTCTTCTACGCCTCCCGTAAAACCGCAAAAATATTCACTCTGTAATACACTGTTTTAAACCCTGTTTTTTAATTTTAATGGTGGGGAGTCAATTATTTCTGTGTTTAGATTTAGTGTTTACAATGTGTACTTCACAATAAAACAGTTACAGTACAATAACAACTTGAATGCAGAAAAAATTAACTGTTTTAAATATTTTTTTAACAGTGATTCAGGTAATATTACTGTAAGTCAAAATTATGTTGTAACTGATTCCGGAGAGGGTAGCATAAGTAGGAATAAAACGTAAGTCAGGACTACATATTACTTATTAATCAATATCAGAAACATAAAGTTTAAATTAAAAATATGGTTCCAAATGGTTAATTCCCACAATAAAATAACATGAGTCATTTATTTTTAGTACCCAAAACAGTTTAGTTTAAAGAACTGTTTCAAACACTGCACATATGGCTGTAACACTTTCTTCAATTTTCCTTGTAAATTAAGAAGAATCTAAGGGTCTTATACACATGAATGCGGTGCTCACTCACACTATATTTTCTCCTGGAATTTACAAATCATAGCTTATAAAGTGAAAGTTATTTATATACAAATTGCTGTTTACACCTGAAATAGTCTTGCCTCCAACTACTAGGGTTAAAACAATTAAAGGGTTAAATACTTCAAAAATATTACCTCAGATCTGCAGATGGGTCCAAACAACTCAAGGTCAGTATATCCAGTGTTGTAAGATTCAGATTCCCTGATAAAGATCGAGGAATTATTGATCTATTAACAAGCATAAAACACACAAACACATTCAAACTGTTATCACCAACAAAAACATATGAAGCTAATTAGAATGCGTGTGTGTAACTCAACAAAATATTATTTCTATACTTAAATAATTTACATAAACTTGTCAATTGTAAAATTTACTATTGTAAACTTACAACTGTGTAAACTGTTGTAAACAGCAAAATATTGTTACAGATGAACCTTTAAAACTAGAATATTTTCTTATAACTCTATTACTGGTAAGTCTAGATTTTTAATGACAGCACAGTAATACTAAGAGTATTTGTTGAGCTAAAAAAAGTATTCTCTCCAGTGATCAAAGACTGTCGGGGAATTGCATTTGCCATGAGTAGCTCTAAATATAGACGTCTAATACCAACTGTAATGTTGCCAAGGCCAAGAATATGTAGATCTTGGTGTAAGAAATAAATACTTTCTTTTAACACGCTATAAGTTTTAGGTTACATGAAATAAGAAAATATTTAAGTAAAAAAAATGTATAATAGTAACACATTAAATTATCACAAAACCTTTGTAAGTTTTGCTACGCCTATAGTGACAGATAAAAAGTATTCACTTCATTCATTTTACATGTATTTATTTAGAGGTGGAATGAAAAACCGCGCAGGGGTACCAAAGACTTGCCGCTATGGAGTGTTAATGGGAGCTTCTGGATATTTAGCCAAATATACACAATGATTCAAATACATATCAGTATGCATCATTTAGTTTATTTGATATACAATATACTTTGGAGTAAAAATTATATATCTAACAATCTGCACTAGCCAGGTATGAAATGTATCTGCCATTATACTGTTGCACATATGTTCAGTCCAGTACCTCCTTGAAGCATTACACTAATGTCCTTCCTCTTCACTTACTAGAGCCTTTCAGTGCACATGCATCTGGAAACTCACTGGCCAATATTCACATTTACCATCATTGCAAGAACCTCATGACCAGCGTAAGATGAAATGGAAGGCCTCTTTTCTATAATACTGTACCTAATCCATTTTTGTACTATTCTGTTGGGTCATCTGTAACCCAAAACTCTTTACCTCTACCTCGACCTCGACTATACTCATCTATATTTTCCACTTCTCTTTCACTAACTCTAATACATAGCGACCTGTGCTGAGTAAATGGTCTGATCTAAATAGGACAGCTGACAAAAAAAGTCTAACTTGATTGGGTTATGCCAATGACTTTGTTCCAAATTTGAAAGAACCCTTTGTGACTTATTACGTCAGATAAATATAAGAAAATTGTGTGCAACAGAGTGGGATTTAATATAGATTCAACAAAAACTATGCTAGTACCATTTACTAGAACTAAGCTACCAAATCTGAGAGCTAACAGATTAGATGGGACACAATTAGAATGGAAGTCAGAAGTTAAATATCTATGACAGATACTGGATAAGAAGCTTCTATGGACATGGCAGGTCGAAGTAACTGTCAATAAAGCAAACTCAGCCCTAATGCTGTGCAGAAAAAAACAGGAAACACATGTGGATGTCATCCCCAGATTATCAGATGGATGTACACGATGACAGTAAGACCAGCTATCACATATGGGGCAGTAGCTTGAGCTGGTAGAACCAAATTAAGTACAACTAGGAGGATGTTAGACAAAAGTATAAAGACTGGCATGAACAAGCATTACAGGATTTATGAGATCGTGCCTTACAGCAGCAATGGAGGAGGTAATTTTAGACCACACAACTCTCCACTTAATAGTGGACACAACTGCTAAAAGCGCGTATCTTTGAATAGCTAAAGCCAGTAAAGATAAGGGAACTTGTCGATTACCCAGAACTTCTAAATGACTAGATCAAAAGGAAGTAAAACTTTGAGAAACATTTTCTCACTGAGCTTATTACTAAAAGTGAATGGATCACAACATGAATAACCTCATTATTAGATGATACCATAATGTGGTATATAGATGGGTCCAAGACACCTGAGGGAACTAGAGCCGGACTACTTGGGCTGAGAACCAAATATTTTGAGACAATGACAGATGTGTGCAAAGAAATCTTGAGAGGTGATGTCAGATAGTCAAGCAGCCATCAAAGCACTCAATTTCCACCCATCAGCTTAGAAATGGTCTGGGAATGCCTGCAAAAAGTTAAATAGGCTGGGCCAGAGTAATAAAGTTATACTCCTCTGAGTACCAGGACACAATGGGATAGAGGGAAATGAGAAAGCAGATGGGCTGGCAAGGGAGGGGGCATCGACCCAACTTATACGACCAGAACCATTTTGAGGACTTGAAGACAGCTACTTCAAGATGAAACTTAAAAAGGAAGAAGATCAAAGCTCTAGAAAGGTAAGAAAGATCTGAGACAGGCTAGGTATCTCCTCAGGAACACTGACAGGAGCAGAGTAAAACTTTGTGTTGTTCTTAGTAAACATAAGCTAAGACTGCTGACAGGGTGCCTTATGGAGCATAGCACTCTTAAGAGACAACTTAGGATCTTGGCTTAATAGCAGATCCAACTTGCAGAGACTATGACATGGAAGAGGAAACTCCCTGCCTCCTGAGGCAATTGCTACAAGAAGACCTATCGGATTTACCTACCTTGAATCCTCTCCAAATCCTGAACTTCATGAAAAGGCTAGGACTGGAGAGGTTAATGTAACTGAGAATCTGGAGTATAAGAAGAGGGCACAATAGATCTAATGTAGGTCACAGTAAGTTTGTAACCACCATTCATTCATTCATCTGTAGTAGCCTAAAAGTAAAAAATTAATATGACCATACAAATTCCACCCAAAACTAATTAAGCATTTAGGCCTACTAAATACAGCTCATTAAATAATCAAATCAAATGCTAAATACATTTTTTTAATAAAATTCGTTATAAAATAAATGGTATAAAAGTGTTACATGAACTTTTTAACATTCAATTACTTCTACAAGCCCAGAAACTATAGGAATAAACCGGAAATTAGCATAATTTTTCAAAATTGCATCATTTTGGTAAAAATATTGATGTTTATGAAGACTCATAACTCAAATCAATATGTATATTGTATTTTACGGACTATAATATGCACCTTTTTTTTAAAAAAACTGCACTCCAAAATTCAGGTGCGTCTTATACATGAAATTAATATAGAAATTCCAGGGTTTGTTTTAAAATTCCTGCCAGACTTAAAAATAGCCATATATTTGATACCACGGTAAACCTATTTCTATCTGGCAACACTGGATTCAACTGGCAGCAGCAGTGAACTGATGCGACGAACATGAGTTGCGGGGATTCACAAGCATGCTAACACTGTCTCCCTTCTGCCCTACCATCACGAATCCAGAACACTGTGGACGCCTGAAATAAATCCACATTGCAAATGGTCAAAACCATAAATGCATGAAAATAGTCTATAGCAAATGGTCCAATTGGAATTTCTTCAACGTGGACTTTTTGCAATAAATCTTGTATTTCTCATATAAAAGAAACTTTTGCAAATAGTTTAAAACTATAACTTGTAACATAATCATAGTCCAAAAACCACTCACAGCGTAGAGAGGTGTACCCATGAGCAAGGCAATAATCAAACAGTTAAAAACTGAAGAGATTTCAAACACGCATATGTGACTGAATATAAAGAGCACTATCTAGCAGTGAAAAAATGAAACACAGAACAAGTTAAACTGAATAATAATACAGGATATAATCTGCTGCTATACTGACTACATATTTACAAACATTTCTTGTCTAGCCTCTGATGTGTCATTGTAGTCTACTGTGCAACTTAAACTGAAAGTGATTTATGTTATCGGTAACAGTACAATATTTTTGTTAGTAGCTAGTTTTGTAACTGAAACAGATAAAAATAAAACCTAGAATTTTTTTTGTCTGGCTAATAATAAAAATGGTAAAAAAGTTGTTTTAAAAAAAATGCTTAAGCATTAAGGTGTGTCTTTTGTCTCTAACACCTTATAGTCCATAAAATATGGTATATATCCATTTTTTAGTTTATTTATTTTTGTTCATAAAAATGAATATGATACAGAATCGGTTTATTAATAGTTTTATATGTTACACGGAGGAATATAAAATAACTTTACCTAATTAAACTGCGTTAACTGGAATTAATCTATTGACCACAAAGAAACAATAGTTTATATACAAATATATAATTAATCATAAACAAGCTTAACATTACTCTGTGAACTTGGGTGCTGTGGTGGAAGATATGGCCACATAAGTTATGCTAAGAATAAGTTTGAAATTTAAAAAGCTTTGTCGGTACAAACTAAATTAGACGAAACTGCAAATCTGGGATACGCCCAAAACTTATTTTCAGGATGCCAGGATTCATTGTGAAAATTAGGTACTTTTGCCACTCTAACCATGAGCCTACTGTATTAATACTTTATAAAATACATATTTACTTATATTAAAGCAACAAAATCTTTCTATGTGCACAACAAAACAATGAAATAACCTTGTAACTCAATTCAACTGAAATCTACAATATTAGCAATGACATTGCAAAACTCATCATGCAATACAAGGCACTAATTCATCTACAACGTTGTTCTCATTATACAATACCATTGTCGTTATTCCGCTCATTCAGTACATTACGCCAGATATAACAGGGTTTAGACAGCTGTAATATAGAAATATTATGTTAAGCATAAGTTTCTATATATTAACTATATTTCATCTGTTTGAGAAGATTTCTACTTTGATTTAAAGTACTGTTTTAGGCTTACTGAAAGTGGAACAGAGCTTACCTCAACAGAATAAGCCTGCTTTTGATACTTGCTTGACTAACTTCTGATTCACGGTGACTAACTTGATCAGTAGATTTATCTTCTTTGTAATCTTATAATTCTGAATAATTCTATTCAACTGTGCTAGTAAATTTACTTCAGAATGAATTTTTGACTTCTGTAAGAAAAAGGAAACAATCATTGTCTATAACCAATATGCTAAATTACTAATATTTAAAGTATCCTCTTTGTTTGTCTTCAGGTACTTAATTCTAGCTGTAGTTATTCCTGTTACTAATCCCTTACCGTTACCGTTAATGCTGATCCCTCATCCTCATTAGCCTAGCTGGCATAAAGTAGGACATAAGAACTCATGAAACGCTTGCTTCCTGTTTACTCACTGTATTAACTCTTTGGACCCAAATATGTGTGGCTCTTAATAATCTTTGATCAGATTGGATAAATATTTACTGCAGCATTCCCACAACTCGGGTGGGTCACTACGTGTGGCTTGCACTGTTTTGCTGTGTGACTCATGTATCAGACCTTCGTTATGCCTAGCGCTTGTTATTAAATAACTTGTGTTTGGATTTATTCTTTTAAATCATTAACTTTTATCGTTCAATATAATAGTTTTTGCATAAAATTTTGTGATTAATATTTTCATCACTAAATCATATATTCTTTCTTGATATAGAAATTAATAACTTTTAAATAAATAAATATATATATATATATAGTTTTCTTTATTTAAAAAAAATGTTTATTTTTGTAAATATGTGAGAAAATGTTTTTAATTAAAATTTAAATTTACAAAATTATAAATTTACAAAATTTAAATAAGTATAATTTAATAAAAAACATAATTATTAATTATATATAAAATAACCTTTGAGTTATTTCAGTATTGTTATAAATTATTATTGAACTGTTGAAAAACTAAATGCTAGCCTAATAGGATAATCGACTTAAATTTATTTCAAACAGAATAAATTCAAATTTCAAACACAGTAATCCATAAATTATAATAATTTTTGTTAATAAAAAAATTGTTCATAAAATTTTAAATCAATTCAATACAGTTACAAAAACATAAACAAGTGCCATAGCTTTACCGTATGTATAAAAATTAACATTTGTCAATAAATGTCAATATAGGCTAATCTAATGAACTAAATCTTAAATTTTTAACAAAATTAACAAAAATGGTTTATAATATTAATATCTAATTCTTTCAAGTGTAGAACCATAACACAAATGACTGACTAAACCTAAATAAATAATGTGATAACAGTTGTATATACAATCTCAAAAGCTGAGTCAATGATTTTTTTCAATTAGGTCAGTTATCCCCCGATACATTGCAGCACATCCCATGTATATTAGCTCTATAGTGAATTTATAAGAAAAAATAAATAGTTGTGGAACAAATGGCCATTATGGGTAGGACAGTCAAGCTATAGCAGAAAGTAATGAGCCACTACGTGTGGCCCATCTGAGTTGAGATAACGGAACTCTATTTAACATCGGCAACCTTATCAGCAAAAGTACATTAGCCACTAAGTATCACCTTTTGAGCTGTGAGGAAGATCTGAATTACATTCACCCGACCGCAAAGGGTGTGACGATATATCCCCGCAGGGGGGGTGCAGACTAGCTGCACCTATTGAGAGGATTTAGACGTCCTCGCAGTATCCGAGTCTCACACACACTTACGACTTCAACACTTTACACTCACACTTATATTTAGGGTGGTGATAATAGCCTCAATGTGCTTTTTTGCCGTAAAATAACAAAAAAAAAAAAAACACTTATATATCATAAATATGGCGACGAGTATCCACGTCTAGTATTCTTGCTGTTAAATAATCATACTTCATAATCAGTGAGCTTACTTCTTCAAAAAAATAAACTTTTCCTACCAATGTAGCTAGATTATGCACTCTTTGTCACAAGCACATATAAATTAAAAAGGTTTTATTTTAACAGACCTTACATAAAAACAAGTCTTGTACATTGATGATTGAAGCACAACGTATAGAAGGTGAACACAATATTAGATTAACATTTTTTATATCAAATAAATCTAATACTTAATACTAAATTGTGTTATAACTCTGAACTGATGATAAATTTCGAAACAACATATTACCATCGAATATGTACCAAATTTTGAAATTATAAATAAAATAAAATTAATTATACGAAAAAAAAGAATAAATTTTCATGATGGAAATATTTTATAAGGTATACTAAAGCATTCAATAAGGTATGGGAAGATACATTCAATTATAGCCATAAGAAATTATTATCTTTATTATAATAAAACTAACATCTGGTTTGGAAAGAACTGGATCTTTAAAATGGATAGTTAATACCTATGTTTTCTGGGTATTAGACAATTTGAAGGCCTTTAGGAACAACAAGAAATTATTTTCTTTAAGGAAAAGACTATTAAAATATGGCTACTGTACTGGAATAATGTTATATGGCTGAACTTTGTGATGACCATACAATCTGTAATATCATGCATATCAAGAGAAAAGACTAATATTTCCAAGTACCAATTAAACTTCTAGTAATTTACTGAATTTATATTTTTTTAAATATAAGTATGTACTAAATGAAACATGAAAGTTAATCATTGTGAATTAAGATTATCATGCAAGGTTACACAAATAAAATACATTTGTGCGAAGTAAATATATTAATCATGCTATAAAACAAAACCATACAAACATGCAAACAAATAACAAACCGTTGATAGCTAAAAAATAAACATTAACAAATACATAAAAACAAAACAAAACAAAAACATTGAAGGCGTATGTAGATTATCAAGTAGTGTAAAACACAATACTTTTTTATGGTATTTCAGTACAAAATGCTATATAGGCTATGTGACGTAACTGTATTTTCTTCTTTAGGGTAAAGGTAATAGACCTACTGAAGAATAAAGAACCTCCTCTGGAAAATTTTGAATAACTGCTTTCACAGGATGCATTTTACATTTACATGTAGTGTTTATAAAAAAGTACAGTACGTAAAAAAAGTCCTATGTTATAACAAAACCATACAAAAATCATAAAAATGTGCAGTAGGTAAACAGCCAATGTTGTGATAACTGAAGGACACATTGGCCTTACTGTCACTTCAAAAAGCAGTAAATGTCAACCCTAACAAGTAACCCAAATATACAATGGATCCTTAAATGTGAGATACTGAATGTTTTTCTTTTAAAATAAACTAATTAAAAAAGTACTTTAAAAAAATATTCAAAATATTTATAAAAATAATGTATATTTAAAACTGAAATAAATATTACCAATACAGATTTTTAAGTAAAACTATTGTTATTCTTCAATTTTTTTATGAATTTTTCTTCTATGAAAGAGACTGACTCCCCCTGTAGTTTACCACTGATAGGATACATAACAAAATATAAATTTATTCTATAAGCATTCAATTATTATATATTTTGAGATTTGAACACAAATACATAACAGATTTTAAGCAATGAAGCTAAAATATTAAATTAGTTCAATTTAAAAGAGTGCCAAAAAATAACTTTATAAAAATCACAGATGACATTAATAAAAAATAATAATAATAATAAAACATACTTTTGTACCAAAGTGCATATAAAACTAATTACATTTATTAACTATTTGCATGGACATCGAAAGTGAAAAATATCTTCTTCCTGAACATAAAATTTCAAGCCTTTCCAAAATAGCTTAGTTTCAATAAGCAACGATCATTTCGAAGAAATAAAAATGAAGTGGAAGGGAAGAACAGATAAAAGAGATAAATTATAACAATACCCAACAACAAGAAACCCTCTAAACACAATATGAACAAACAGAATTCAATTTCTAATAACAATTAAACAAGGGAAATAATAATGAACTCAATATCAAAATGAAACCATTAATACATGAAAAGTTTTGTTTAAAGTTTTCTCAATTTTAAACAAAAGAAAGCATAAATGCCTTTAACGAATGATACAAATATCAAGAATGTAAAATTTTATCCAATAAATAGATCAAATGTAAACTACAGGTATACTATATTGTAGGCCTAGAGTAATTTAAGTTATCTAAAAATTTTAATTTCCTTACCTGGTTGCAATAGAGCAGGTATTGCAGATAGAATTCTTGTAATTGATAGAGCAAAACAACCAAAACTGACATAAGCACAATTTCACCGATAAATTCAGTAGAAACAAAAGATTACTAGAGAATATCAACATCAGTAGAAGACAATGGGACATTTCTACTGCTTAGTTTAGTCGATAAGCATACAAGAACGGTAGAAGAGAATGAATCACTTAAAATTGTATATCCTAGTGAGAAAACACACACACACACACACACACACACACACACACACACACACACACACACACACACACACATCCAAGAACAAATTACTTTTTTTTTATTCAGACGACCTGAAAAAGTAAAGGTACATAAAAAATCTGAAAATCATTTCTTTTTTTCATGATCACTAATATTTTCTTAATATATTAATGAGAAATCAAAAGACAATATCTATGTGGCACTGTCAAATAGAATGGGATGTACTGTAGATATCTAGACAAAAAATAATTTTCAGTATTGAAATTTTAAAAAAATCTGTTTAGTACAGATCTTTTGTAAACAGGATTTGGGTAAAAGAGCTACAAATCATTCCTACAGCCTCTATGTATCTTATAACAAAAAACATTGTGGATTAAAGGAACACTATACCCACACCAGGACTCATTGTTGCAAAACCGAACTGAGTCTGAATCAGTGGTCAGTGTAGAGTCGCAACAAGTCCCTGTCTCCCAAAAGTGCATTACATACTATATTTCTCTGTAGTTAGTTGTTTAGTTAGTAAAGGTGCATTACACATTTCCATCTTGTGACATCCCATTTACAACTTTAACCACAATACATCTTTTATATGTTTACTTTATACAACAAAAAACAAATTCTTTTGTCACTGTTATTCTTTAGAGAAAAAAAATTATCTTGAAATAGTTAAACCCAAAAATTAGACATTTCATGCACTGATTCCAACAAACTTAACACTTAATTGTGGTTAGAAATTAATGTGTAAAACAAAAAACCAAATGTTATCTTAATTCCTTCCAGAAAGACAATTAAAGGAAATTTTAAGCAATCTTGATATCAGATGAATGTGTTTTATGACAACTTACTGTAACCACCTCACCATAGTCGCAACACACTACAAGGCCAACTAATCACGAATTGTGGCTTTCAGGCTTACACATGATTTTCCTACTATTCCTTCTGAGGAGAGATATTATTGTTTTAAAATCTTAACCTTTGCGGTTAGATAGCATCTATGTGTGGCTTTCATTTCCTTGATGATCAGATCGTACATTTACAGCAGCATATCCAGAATTTTGTGCGGCTGGCACTGTTTACCTGTTCGTATTTATTAGACCCTGTTTAAATTTAGAGCTAAAAATTACAAGGTGCTATCCAAAAGTTTAGGAAATTTTAATTCCGCAAGCGAACCATTTGTCATATGACTTGCTGCCAGTACAGTAGGTGAATAATACTCTTTGTGAATTAATGTGCCAAGAGCTGTGACCATAAGAGGCCGTTTTCTTAAGTTTTGTATGTTTGTGTAACATGTTTTAGCCATGTTTTAGTAACACGGTGAGCAATCCGACAGAAGTGTAAATGCCTAGTCTGGCTGGCCATCCGAGCTGTGAGTATTGTTTACCGCAGTAAATATTCAAGGCTGAAAGTAGGGATTTGCCAGCAATATTGAAGTGCACTTTTTTCCTGGCGAAAAACCATTAAGGTTATCATCACCAAGGCGCTCCTCTTCTGAAAAAATTGCAGAAAATCATGCAAAGGTTGAATCCCACTATTTCGCAATGAGTTCCTCTGCAACAAAATGGCCATGGAGAGTTGTCCCAGCTTCTAGATGAATATACAGTTGTGAACTAAACTTTATATATACAAAGCCATTATACATAAATGATTTTTACACATTTAGTAGAAGTACAATAATACATTCCAATAAAGCCAATATAACTGTTATTATATCAATACTTGTAAAAACATATTTTTAGACTAATACCTGAAATTTGAAAAACTTTTTTTCTTGTTTCCTTTAATTTCATTTGAAGGTAGTGGTGTTTGCACTCTAGGTCTATGTGGCCTTGGGAAAAGACGGCACAAAAGTGAAGGGCCAGTTGTTGCAAAGCGCCCCATTGATCTTGCTAATCCAATCAGTATTGGGATGGTTATTTTGCATAATGTCACTGCAACAATGAATGTTACATCAAGCACAAAACATTTACTTCATTCCACATCCATTCAATATTCAATATTATAAGAATATACTGTCTTGATAACTTTTCTTTTGTTATCTTCTTGATATGACTCTTTACACATACTAATTTGTTAGGAAGCAACAATAAACAACATATCTCAACCCCTGGACAATAAACAAAGACCTCTGAAAAATTCTGTTTCATCATAAAAGACCATATAAATTTTCATTTTGAATATTTTTTTTATCGTGATAAAGCAGACCTTTAAAAAAACTTGTAAAAATTAATTTTTTTAGAAACAACAATAAATTTAGATAGCATAAGTTCACATTATTAAAAAAAAAAACATTTCATCATAATTACTGCACTGTTACATTTCTAAAGAATGCCTAATCCTAACCTGTACTTTGACCAAGAAATAAGATACTCTGCTTATAATACGCTACCGGTATTTTTTGTGTCCTTATCTTGTTTATCTGACTTTAAACATGTCAATCTATTATGAGAAAATACAAAAGAAAAAAAAATATATCTCAATACGAAAAAAAAATGCTTTTGAATGCCAAATAGTGAACAATTACCATTTCTGTATAAACTAAGGCTATCATTACGACAAAATTTAGTGTTGCCAGAATTCTCAATCTGTTTATTATGTGCTGCATTGTAATCCAAATCAATTTAGTTTACATATTCTTGGTACATGAAAATTTTTGATTTCTAATGTTGTAGTTAGTTCTTTGTAGTATTCAATTGTTTGAATTTAACACGTGGCTTAGTCAGATGAAAATATTTTTTTTCGGAGAAAAACCTTTAAGGTTATCATCGCCGAGCTGATGAAAATAATTTACATTCTATAGAGCAGAGGTGCCAATGGCTATGGTACGTGCCCCCCTAAATATTTGATGACTCTCTTTACTACCCATCAGTGGTAAAAAGATCTTTTATTTTTTGCTCGATCGATTTTTTTAAGAGATAAAATGAACAAAATATCAGATTTTATATTTTATCCTACTCAATATTAAATACACTTCATTAATTTAGAACAAAATACTTTTTATATTTATAATTCAGTTTTAAAGTTAGAATATAGGTAATAAAAAAATGAAGATTTTTACTGACATCTCAATATTTTCGATGTTTGTGTGAAGATTTTTTTATAACAATATTTATTTTATCCCCTTTTAAACTAATAAATTTTGCCCCCTCCAAAAATTTTGACGATGCATTTTGTGCCATGTTCCCCCTGCCTTGGCACCTCTGTTATTATTTAACTAGATCCGAGTTACGTGGAGTCTAAAAAGTAAGTTTTACTATTTTTCTAAATCCGTGTGGTAGGCAGGAAAAGTGCAGGAGTAGTAGAGAACTTTTATCTGGATGTAGTGGCAGCACTCAAAATGTTCTATATGTCTACCATCACTGCTCGAACAGTCATACACGCCAGTAACCATGGCAATTTCACTTGTTCTTACTGGTGATTGTGAAGTTCAAGATGTTTATGGCAAAAAATAAAAGTATGACTGAAATTCACTGTCAGTTGAGCAGTGTGTATGAAGACATTAATGTCAATGGTTTCTTGTTATCATCAATTATTCATTGATTAGGGAACACTACACGATGAACAAAACAAAATGCAGGTTTTTATTTGTTCAGTTTTTTATTTTGTTTTTTTTTTATTTTGTTCACTTCAAAATATGTTTAATAAAATAAGCCCATAAAAAGATTTTGAAAATTTCTTTATTCTCAACTTTATTTTGTCTTCTTAAATACTGATCAGATCAGTCAGCAACCAAAAATGTCAAATTTATTCTGACTTGTCTTCACTGTGTTTACAGGAAGTTCTATTTGTACAATACTATTGAGAAATTAGTTCAATAACATAAATATAATTAAAAACATTAAAGATAAAGTAAAAAAAGCAAGTTATAAAACATGAACTGACAAATTATAATTTGCAAGTAAAAATTCCTTGCACTGGCTTACCTTGGTTATAAATAATTATTTACAACCAAGGTAAGCCAGTGCAAGGAATTTTTACTTGTATAAAATAAAAAGTCAATAAAAATACAGGATAACCCCAGTTTTCTGAAATAAAGGGGGAAGCTGTTTCTGATAATGATTTTTTCCCCATTTAAGCCATGTACCTTTTTAAGTTATGTACCTCTTTTGTATCTAATTAATTTTAGAAAACTTTGAAGATCAAATAATTTGTAACCTTTTTTAGGCTATACACGACTTACATTCTTTATTAAAGTTAAAAATTACATTTTTCTACGATAACATTCACCCACACTCTGTGACACTAAAATTCAAAGTCGCTCGATGTAGGGTCAGGAGAGTAAGATAGATGACTAAAAGCACAATTTAAGTGTCACGACCAGCATGTAGACGAATATTACAGTGGAACATAAAAAAAGTTTTGCACAACTTCCGCCACCTTTTGTTTTTTGTTCACCATGTAACATTGTTCTCTTTTCAATTAATGATTTCATGCCAACAAGAAACCATTGACCTTGACATTAATGTCTTCATTATACCTACTGCAGAACTCATGATTAATTTCAGTTGCACTTATTTTTTTCAAATAAAAAAACCAATAACAGTATGAACTTAACTTGGTGGTAGCTGCAAGTAGAATCTCCATGGTTGCTGATGTGTGACTGTTCAAGAGGTGAAGGTAGCATTATAGAACATTTTGAGTACTACCATTACACCCAGATGAAAGTTCCCTGCGACTCCCAGACTTTTCCTACCTATTGTGAATACTACAAAAAATAGTGCAATTTGCTTTTGAGATGCCCCTCATAGATGTGACAGTGATATTAATTCACTTTAGTTAAGAGACTGATGATTTATATGTTGATATATAGAAATAGCAAGTTCTGAGCAATGAAGAAAGATTGATTTAAATTGATTTGTGCAGATAAACATAAAAGGCATGAGTATTTAAGATATAAAAATATAAAATATGAGAAAAACTATTCTTACACTTATTCCTACTCCTGTTTTTAGGATCATCTTTAAAAGTTGAAAGACAAAAATATGTTAAATCTCCAATGAACTTGACTTGAGCAGATATTATTTCTTCTCTGCTTGCTTCATCCTTAACTGCAATATCTGACAATAATGTGTTAAAACAAAAACTAAATCTCTCAGCTACAGGAACACCTGAAAATCAGCCAAAATATATAAAAACAAAATTATGTCACTGGGTAATGTCCGATAGTTTCAAGAATTGATTTAAATTTAACTTTTATTAGAGCTACACTAATTGAACATACAGGACTTGGTAACTGTGTGACATTAAACAAAAGACTTGCTTTATAACAGACAAAAATTATGACTTATATTTCTAAACACTTTAATGATGAGTGTCAAAATTTAAAACTAAAAAATGTTAAATCAAATAACAACAATATTTAATAAGAAGAAGATAAAAATATTATAAATTAAGTCTTTTTATACTTTGGTAGAGTTACCAAGTGTCGTATGTTGAATTAGTTATAAATTCTACTTTAGTTCCAGTAAGAGGCAAGTATTTAATAAAAATATTCTTTTAAATTTTAACTAGTTCTAAAAGTATTTGAGACCTTTAAAAAAGCTTAAAAAGCAGTTTATTAAGTTCTGAATAAATTATGTAGATTTTATGTTAATTTTCCAAGATTTACAATGACAATGTATTTAAAAAATGTAAAGAGTGGTGACATAAACTGTACAGAAATAGTTAGAACGATTTTTTAACATAATTACTATTATAAAACTTGCTTTATGTCAGTATTCACTCTTTCTATTTTACAACTCATGATCCCTTTACTACTTACGCTCATTAGGAAGACAGCGTACTTCATCTGGCCATACTGCTTTAGGTAGTAATTTTAAAAGGCGAAGAAAGTATGGTAAAATCTTATCAGAATGTTGCAATCCGGATTCCAAGAAATAAACTCCAAGAGCTATAATGGCATCCTGCCCTCGCTGATCTAGCCAAAAGGAACCCTGAGCATTTTCTTGAGGGCAAAGTGAGAAAAGGGTGTTCACCTAATATCATGAGTAACAAATTAAGCCAACATCTGATCTATCACACAAGCACTATTTTGCAAAAAGTATCAAAATTAAAATTTTTACTATTGTATTTCATGTAAAAAGTGCAAAAATTTGATTTTTAGGGTAACTAAAATAATTATAGAACAAAGATGTTTCTGTAAAAAAATTAAAATAAGTAAAATATGAAAAGAATAAAAAAGCCAAAATATAAGACGTAAGATATACAAAAATGTACCACAGTTTAATCAAACTTAAACAAACAAATTAAGAGGACCACTCATTAATTCTTAAAGGTTAAAAACATATACAAATTGATTTGAAATACAAATTAAATTAATTTAACAATGTAACATGTAACCTATTAGGGCCTAAAACATATATGAGTTGATAGAAATTACTATGGGGAAAACACATGATTCATAACTAATCTACTACAAATATTTAAAAACTAAACTACAAAAAAAAATTAAAACTAACGATCCATTACTTAATACTCACATCTCCCCAACTAGTGTCTTTTAGAGCTGATAATGATCTGGCAAGATGCTGTACTGTTTTACGGAAAAATAATTTGTCTTCTGTAGCCATATTACAAAGTCTGGTAAGCCTTTATAAAGATACTGGTATAGCTTAACTGAAACAAATAATTATAACTTTCTTAATAAGGTATATGCACTTGGTTTAATCCAAAACAAGTATATGCACAAATCCAAAACATGAACACATTATCTTCCAGTGATAAACAGTAATTAACAAAAATACTTTCATATAAGAAAAATATAATAAATATATGGATAAATTAGTTTAACTATTTAAATCAGTACAGTGCCTGGCATGTATTGTTAATCATGTCAGAGCAACCCCCACACAAAGCACTGTGAAGAGTCTGTACCATGCACTCCATCAGAGGATGCGTGAAATAAGAAACGTGTACAGTCTCATGCTGACCTGTAAAAAGGATCTGTATCAATACGGCTAAAGCATAGGATGCACAAATATCCCAAGCCAAGATGGAACTTCATACGCTGAAGACTGAGTGGCTACAAGAGAACTTAGCTTCTAGTTTACAAACTCTGGATACTAGAATTGCGAAAACGATTAATGAAATGTATGTTATTAATAATGAAAAGAATACAATTTAAAAAAAAAACTTTAGAACTAACTCGATTCGGTAATTGGGTATTTAACTCAGTTATTGGTTATATAACTAGTACTCTATAAAAAGGTATTAACCTTTGTAATGACTAAGGAGTATAATTGCAGCGGATATAAATCTGCCGGTACTTTGTAAAAACAGACATCAGAATATAGTTCACAAATAAATGTCTAAAATTATAATTTATCATATATATATATATATATATATATATATATATATATATATATATATATCATAATAAATTGAATCTAATGCGGGTTAATATATCTCGATGACATAATAAAACCAAAAAAAAATTGTTAAAATCATTACTTTTTGTGGAAGACTCAAAAAGTCAGAATACCATTTTTGTGATGAAAACATGTTTTATACTTTTATTTGGTAGTAATTTTTAGGTTATGTGTGCCACTTTCCTTTTTTTTTTTTAAAACTTCCTTATCTTTCCACACTTTTATATTTTGTAATACTACTAATGAGCATGTAATAAAGCATTTTAATGACTAAATAATGAAAACTGACAGAAGTGCCTTAATGTCATATTTACCCTAATGTGCATGTAATAAAGCACTTTGGTGCAAAACTACAAAAATAAGGAAAAGTCATATTTACTGAAAGCCTACCTGTAGGTGATATGTGAGCCCAGCAAAATCTCAGTATCATCCTTTTTTTAAATATTATTTTTGTTAACATTAGTTGGTTATTGACTTTCTACTTGAAATATTAAAATATGAAAGGCAAGATCACAACAGTTGTGTCATAATTAGGTTCAGGAAAGGGGTTGTATAGATAATTTAAAGAAATTTGTAGAGTTATGAAAAAAAAGGAAACTAGGTGTTTTATCAACTAAAATTTTTAACTACTGAAATAACACCCAAGTACTGATTCCATTTAATTAAACAAATTGTTAAGTAAAGGAATTTGTTTACTTAACTCAAATTTTATTAACAGTTTGCAAAAACTGACAGTTGGGCAGCTTATAACTTTACTGAAATAACATCCAAATACAGATTTGATTTGATTTGTTTACTTACCTAACTCAATTTTAACTTCTAATTTGCAAATATTGACATTTGACAGTTGATGTTGATAACTAATGACTAAGCTGATTACGGTGAACAGTGAATGCTATCACTGTTACTGAGAACATTGTTCTTTTCTTATCGCTGAGCAGTGAGCATAGTGATTTCTCCTCTCTGCTCTCTGCCTGTTAACCGCGTTACTGCTCAGAGTTGTCTGCTGTTATATTTTACAAAAAAATTTACGGGCGCAAAGCGATAATAAAAGAATATTAACAATTACGTGAAATAATAGTTCGCCTAATATTGATATTTATTCATTAATAACATTATTGATGTTTTTTGATTGTTTACTATAACTAATAATTACGGCCTATTTGTTTTATTTTCTTTTAATTAAAATTAAAAGACGAAAAGCTAATATCTACTTTTATTAATTGATCATAGTTTTAGGTGCTTGACTTATGATTAAGAAAAACATGTATTTTTATTTCTTAACTTTGAATTAGAATTCATACTTGTTACATTTTGTATTTATAAAAATATACCGTTGTATATTGTGTAATTATGCTTCACCTAGTCTACTGTGAAACATCTAAAAGTTTTTTCCTATTATTTTGATTAGACTACAGTATTACTTCATTATATTTTTTTAATGTAATATTTATTTTGAACAAAATCATTTCTAGTTAATTTAATATTTTTTAGCCGATACGTAATTATTATGTTAGGTGGTAATTTATAATTTTATATATATATTTGCATTACTAAATTGTCTGCACTTATATACCTAATTTACAAAATACCTTATTTATCTAATTTTACAATATACCTTATTTTAATTTTAAAATCTGTAATAATAAGTATTTTTCATAACAAATTTACTAGAGCAATAAAAAGTACAAAGCAGTGAGCAATTAGTACACGGCAAAACGTTACATCATTAGTAGACTGCTCTCTATACTATAATACTGCTACTATTCACTGCTCATATACTTAACTGCTAATAGGAAAACGCTCTTAATACCACAACTGATAACCTACTTTGAAGTGCACAATTTACATTATTACAATTAACAATCTGTTATCCTCTTCTTGCTTTCGATAGTAATATATATATATATATATATTATAGATTATTATAGATTATATGTTATATATTATTATACAATATATTATATATTGTCTGTGGGCAGACAATAAATGTATAATCGGTTACGTTTAGTCTTGTTTCTAGTCGTTTCCTTATTTTATATTTGATAGTTGGGATGGAAATTAAATATGGTGTGGAGTTTTTTGTAGACTTAAGTGAATGTTGAATTCTGTAATTGTTAGGTTTTTTAAAGTTTTCAAACATGAAGATGGCAGGAATAGGTGTAAATTTATGCGTAACAGGCCATTGTAATCAAGGAGGAAGAAAATATATGGAAGATATGTTTTCAGTTGCATATCAACAGACCGTATATATATATATATATATATATATAAATATATATATATAATATATACATATATATTATATATGTGTATATATATATATATATATATATATATATATATATATATAGAGAGAGAGAGAGAGAGAGAGAGAGAGAGAGATAGAAAACCGCAAAAAAATAAAAAAAATTATATAAATGATATTAAAAAATAAAACTTAACTTAGTTATAGGTTAAAATTAAAACTTTTAATTATTAAAAAGTTTGAAAAAGAAGTAGTATCTACACAGTTAGCTGTGGGCAGACAATAAATGTACAATCTGTTACGTTTAGTCTTGTTTCTAGTCGTTTCCTAATTTGATATTTGATAGTTGGGATGGAAATTAAATATGGTGTGGAGTTTTTTGTAGACTTAGTGAATGTTGAATTCTGTAATTGTTAGGTTTTTTAAAGTTTTCAAACATGAAGATGGCAGGAATAGGTGTAAATTTACGCGTAACAGGCCATTGTAATCAAGGAGGAAGAAAATATATGGAAGATATGTTTTCAGTTGCATATCAACAGACCGTAGACCTCAAGGACTTGGAATATGCTTTTTTTGGAATATTTGATGGTCATGGCGGGCCACAAGCTGCAGCATTTGCAAAAGAACACTTGCTCGATTTTATTGTGAACCAAAAAAACTTTTGGTCGGATAATGATGAAGATATTTTAAAGGCAATACGGGAAGGTTTTATCTCTACGCATTATGCTATGTGGAAAGACCTTGGTAAGATACATCTAATTGAAGAAATTGTACCATAATGAGGTTAAGTTAGCCATAGGTACCTGATAATTTAAAAATTTCAATGGTAAATTTAATGAGGATATTTCCTTTTTGTCTTAAGCTTTAAAAAGACTAACATAATAATTTTCCCATCACTTCATAGTAGTGTGCAACTCTGGACAAATATTAGGCACAGCACTTCCCAAAATTGGTAAGCATATATGGTCTACTTGATAGGGTAAATATGAATTAGTTGAAATTGTGGATATTTTCGCATTTTATCTACTAAAAACACTTTATTTTATGCCCAGTAGTAATAATACAAAATATAAAAGTGAGGCAAATACTGGAAGATCAAATGAAAGTAAGGAAAAAGTAACCTATTTATATGCTTTCGGGACACAATTTATACTAAAGTTGTGATCTTTGCATTTTTTAAAATTATGTACTTTATTATTGAATAAGAGATAATTGCCTATAGAAGATTAAATTTATTATGATGTTATGGTATTAAACTATCTTTAATGGAACTGTATTTTGATGTCATTGTTGTTTACTTTGCATGGAATATACTAGATTTACTACATCAGATTAATAGGCCAATATTACCCACCATGGTACTACAAAATCACATATATTGATTTTGTGACTGGTGCACACACGAATACAATCGAAAGATGCTGATTGTGAAGTTCAACACACAATCCTAAGATTTTGCATTAGAAAAACTATTTTGTGGGATATTCAGTTGAATTTCAATCGCAGTTATAAGGAAACAAATCACAATTTTTACAAAACAGCGGCTGCTTTATATCCATTACAATAACACTCATTATAAAGTTAGTAGCTTGTATGCAATACTAGTTAAACACCCAACAACTGTGCTAATTAGGTAAGATTCCAACAACCGAATTGAGGTAGATAAACTCAGCAACCGAGTCGAGTTACATAAACACCCAACAACCAAATCAGGTTAGTTTTTAATTTTTTTTTTGTTGAAAATGTATGTAATGGAGGTTGTTTTTCAAATAGTAATTTTTTAATATTCTTTTGTTTTATTTTATGCCTTGTTATCTAAGGAACATATATTCACCTGCAAAAAATAATTTTTTTAAAGATTACTAATGATATTAGGCTGTTTTTTAAGGAAATAGGTCATTGACTATTTAAACAAAAGTAAAGGTTTTTTTATCGTTTTAAAGATTAAAAACGTGTTACGGTAAAAGTACAGTGTAGCCTGTTTTGCCTTTTTCGATATTTTTTTAAAAGGAACGCTACAGTACATGCCCAAAAGCAATAATCCAAAATATAAAAGCGTGGAAACCATGAGAAGTACGGTAAAAATCGAAAATAAAAGTGACCAACATAACTTCAAAATTGCTATTGCACGAAAGTCACGTGTTGTAGATCGGTAAAACGATAAAAATACGTCTAAAATAGGTTTAGCATGATAAATTTTGTTTCAGACAAAAAATTCCATAATCTATATGATATGGTTGTTAGGCCTAACACGGTGATGCATGAATATAATTGACTGTTGGAAGGTTTACACTTACCTTTCTGACAACGGCTTTGTCCATCTCATGGTTAATCACTCGGTTAATTTAGTTGATTATGAGACTGTTGCATATACAAATATGATCGAAGGTGAATACCTAATCTGTATCAGTTAGTTCACCAAGCAAGTACCGTGTCAGGTTATTGAGTATTCTTTTTTTTTTTAAAAAAAAGGTTTTTGTTCAAGCATCACCGTGTTAGGCATAACAACCGTGTCTGTTAGGTTATGGAGTATTCTTTTTTAAAGAAATAAAAGGTTTTCTTCACACATCACTATGTTAGGCCTAACAACCGTGTCAGTTGTTATGGGGTTTAAAATAAAATAAAGTTTTATTATCACGCAAAACCCGGTTTAGACGTATTTTTATCGCTTTACCGATCCACAACATGTTAGCGACTTTCGCGCGAGGTAGCTATTTTGAGGTTATGTTGGTCACTTTTATTTTCGTTTTTTATAATGCTTTTTATGCTGTTATATTTTGGCTTATTGCTTTTGGGCATGTAATAAAGCATTTTAGTGACAAAATTACTAAAAAATCAAAAACAAGCTACACTGCTTATTTACCAAAAAAAGTTATATTTTTTTCATTTTTAATAACACTTTTAATGAATCATTTTTGTGATAAAAAAACATGATAATTACTTTCATCACACGCACTAGTTATTTTCACATATTGTTTGTCACATTTATTTTCATTTTTTTCCTAACTCCTGTTTGTTTTCCACACTTTTATATTTTGGATTATTAATGGTAAAACTGATTTTTTGGGACTTTTGTCAGTTTTGATAATTTTTGTACTAAAACACTTTATTATATGTTCAATATTAATAATCCATAATATAAAAATGCGGAAACAATGAGAAGTTACAAAAAATAAAAGTGACAAACAACCTCAAAATGTACGAAAGTGGGAAACGAATGTGCAAGTAAACATGCAAGTAAATCCATGCAATGTAAACATCAATGACATCAGAATGGCTAAAAATCATAATTTATCGAAATAAATTTAATTTTCCACGAGTTAATTAAATTAAATCACAGTGAAATGATATAACACACTGTAAAAGGAAAAAATTGTTAAAAACTCATGTTTTTACAACTCATGCAAGTGTCATCACTTGCAAGTCCTGAAAAATCAGATATACCTTATTAATATTGGACATATAACAAAATATTTATTGTTATTTAGTATAATATGCAAAAATCACCAAAATTGACAAACATGCCGAAATTACATTTTTACTGAGGAAAATATGGAAAGTAAAAAAAAAAATGTTACTGATTTTGTAATTATATAGTTATGATAGATATAAAGCTGCCGCTGTTGATATATGAAATCATGCACATTCCAATGCTCACATTATGCTGTGTAGATGGTAATGACAGAAAATAGTTCTCTTAAAAATTGGTGTGTCAGACTACTGGTGATGTCAGGGTGGTGTGTGTCTGGATTAATAAGACTACTGTAATACACAAATGAATTGTTAATGGCAATAAGGAAATATCTATACATAATATTATTTTTTTAAACTATTACTACATTAAAAATTGAAAAAAAAATAGCCTTAATTAGACACTTGTAAAATGATTTAGGAAGAATTTTTTTGTTTCGGTGTTTTTGTTAGGTGTGTTATTTTTTTTTTTTTTTTTTTGTTTAACATCCGACTATTGTGCACATTTGGGCTAATGCAGACGATGGGATGATATAGCGTATGAAAATGCCAAGCCCTGACCGGGAATCGAACCCAGGTCCTCGGGGTGAAAGCCTAGTACGCTATTAACCAGGCCACCGAGGCGGCATTTTTAAAATACAAAGGCCTTTTTTCTAGACTGGTTTGGATGATAGTGTTTCCAATAATTTTATGCGGCATCAATTATATTTTGTTTAAGTTATTTTTGTTTTGTTTTATTTTTGTCTTTTCCCAATTGAATCAGTGGTTTTCAGACTATATATGTTTGCTTAGTTTTGCTTTTTAAGAAATAATATATCCAAAGTTATGACATTTGCCTGGTTAAAAAAATAATAAATAGCTTATCTTTGAAAGCTTGTTAACTTTGTGATTCTCCATTGAATTAAAGTAAACAAGCATGGTGTGTAAAACAATAAGCAAATAAGTTACAAAATGAAAACAAAACTTTCAAAGCATTTAGTTTTCATAAAATTTTAATATTGTGTAGGTATTTAGTTTAATTTGTATTATAATGTAGCCCATACAGAGTGTTTGATAATAAATGTTGAGCAGTGTTGAATGGTAAGTTTTTGGTAGTCTACTAATGACAAAATAGGTGCATATTTAAAAAAAATTCTTCTAGCACTCATTGAATATTTTAATGTATTGCAAAAATTAATGGGGTCCTCCTGTGCAACTAAAATTGAAATTTACTGAAAATACATGAGTGTTTGTGTTCTCAGAATACATAGCTTAACATTTCCATCAAGAAGAATTATAAATAAATAATGTATGTAGGCCCTAATGTTGAATTCTAAAAATAATTGTTTAATTGAAATTTTCAGTAATTATAAAATATAAGAATTATTCCGTTATGTTATGACTAAACTAATCACTAACACATGATTCAGTTTTAGGAAATAAATACAGTACCTTACATTACTGTTCAGCCAGTTTATTAGCATATCTCAAAAGTTTGATTCCACTTGACAGCAGTCGTGTTTATCACTTTCAGGGCTCAGACTGGTCAAAGCGGCTAAAGCACCAGTCAGTCTGCTGTATCTTTGAACTGTGTACCTCAAGGTTCCTTGTTCGAGTCACAGTTATTCCCTTTGCTTTACCCTTACCGTTAACGCTGATCCCTTGCCCTCATTAGTCTAACTGGTATAAAATGTGCAGAAAAATGTACATTAATGTAAAATGTATATTAAGCAAAAAAAATTTTACTCCATGCTCATTCAGCTAGTGTAGACAACAATGCTAGTGTTATAAACAATGTATTTATTTATTTATAATAGAGATGTTGACAATGCCACTTCTAACATACTAGTTGCTTTATAAGTTCAGTTCAGTATTTAGGTCTTTAAGGACCATACTAAATTTTTTTCCATTTTTGTAGTTGTGTTTAGTCGTGTATATCGAAAGTGCATTATTTTTGGTACATTTTTGTGACTCTACGGTACACATTTTTGAAAATATCAAAAAATTCTTATTGACCAGTGCCTTATAATAAAAAAGTTGAATTTACACTATTGTGTCATTAGTTCCAAAATATTGTTTACCATAAAAAAACTATTTAACAATAATCACTTGTAGCTTAAATACTAAAACTTTTTTCTTTCAAATTATTAAAGGGCAGTTATATTTCAGGCTTGTTAATTTGATATTTATTGTGCCCTCTTAATTACAGAATATGTTTCCATAAAAAAGTAAGGGCATATCTGATGTTAAGCCATGGCGAGAGAAGTTGTAAATCAGTAGAAGTTATCACAGGAAATGCCAAATTCATAAAACAAATATTTTACATGGCCTGAAAGTATGCTATATTTTGAGTTAGATATACATTCATTTTATAGAATGATTTCTAAGTAACAAAATATTGACTATTAGTTAGATTATATGTAGGGTATGTATTTTTTTTTTTTTTTTATACTGTTAGCTACTACTCGTCTTGCTCTGTATGACCTACATAATGCTAACACAGTGATAACAAGAAGATGCGAGTGATAAAATAAATAGTAAATTGAAATAGGCTCAGACTGGCAGACGTCTGCCTTAGTGTACTGTTGGAGAGAGCTGTAGGGGAATTCTACATGTGCAAGCTGTTTACAATGTGGTTGGACTATGTATATGTATGATCAGATGATAAATTGTAAATGCCTTTACAGATTCCATTGAAATGGTTTTATAGTATGTAATGTATGTTGAGCTCATAAATGGCAATGATTTGACAGTTTTGAAGTTTCTTCATATTAAATATTTGTTTTTATCCCATAAGAAATATTTACAAGACCGCCTATAGCAGAAATTATTGGAAATTACGAGCCTTTGTTAATGTAGTGGCAGCTACACTTCTAACTTTTAAAATTTAACCTTCTTGATTTTAAAATAGTGTTAGTTTTTAATTTAAAGTTCGCATTCAAAATACAAAGGTTTTATTTATAGAGTGATTGATAAGTATTGTCAACAATAACCAAAGATTACTCTTCACAGTCATAGTGGATTTAAATCATGTTTGTGAAATTTTAATTTTAATTAAACGGCTCTGATATTAATAAAGCAGTGGAATTTTAATTTAAATTAAACGGCTCCGATATTAATAAAGCATTTAGAAATATTTGTTTACATCGGCCCCTGAGCCCATGTGGTCTTTTTTTGGGTTGAAAGTTTTGCAGACTTTATGCCATAGTGTTAAATCAACTGTGGGAATATTTGTTAACAACATATTGGCTACCAGCAAATATCCCCAGTCTGTTACCAGCATAGTAATTTGAATAGTAGCAATCTGCATACCAACAGAGCCACCTGTTTATTAGTCAAGATTATGATGTTGTGAGTTAATGTAAATAGTGATGGCATAGTTTTAGGTTAGTGTATGACTGTAGTGTCACAAAATTATATAGGAATTAGTGATTAATTATATAGTAATTAATTACTAGTAATAAATTAGATATACTCAAATCTGTATGTGTGTAAGCTTTGCGTGCATGCGTATATATATATATATATATATATATATATATATATATATATATATATATATATATATATGTATCTAATAAACAGTTTTTTTAGGAAAATGGCCAAAAACAGGATCTGGCTTGCCGAGTACTTCCGGTACAACTGCAACAATTGCTTTCATTATGAAAGGTAAAATCTATTATGGACATGTGGGAGATACTGCTATAGTTCTTGGCTATCAAGAAAAAGGTATATGTTAATATTTTTTAATCATTACTCCTAGTTAAATTTTATCACCTATAGTAAGGTTTGTGTCTCCTTGAATATACTACATTTTTTTTTATTGAAGGGCACATCAGTCACATTGGACATTTTGTGCTCCCTATTAAAAAAAAAATGATAAAAATTGTTTCTAGACATTTCAAGTTATTTTTTTTTTTGAAGTAATAATTATTTTTTTACATTTTAAGTCGTTCTTTTATTAATAACACAAAATTTATTCATTTCAAGTTATTTTTTTTCATGTAAAACTTATAAACAACTTTTTTCTGTGAAAAGAATGATTTTTAACAAATCACAAAAAAATTATGTAAAATGAAAAGAGAAAATTTAGATCCTTACTAACAATTTGGTTTCAAGCAATAATCTTAAATGCAAAACTGCGGTAAACCCTGACAGAAAAAACTGCTTGATATACACTGTTTGTAAAAGACTATGAGAAACAGGCTCTAAGAGTTGTACAGATTTATTAAGTGGCCCAAGTTATATAATGGTATAGACTGGTTTTTTAATTTTTTTTAGGAAATCCTGTTTGGAAGGCAAAGGTATTAACGAAGGACCATAAACCAGAATATAAAGAAGAATTTGATAGAATTCATCAGGCTGGTGGCAAAGTAGTGGCAAAGTCGGGTGTACCGAGAGTGGTGTGGAATAGACCTCGTCTTGGACATCAAGGTCCTGTGACACGTTCGACGCTAATTGATGAGATTCCTTTCTTAGCGGTTGCACGATCATTAGGTCAGCATTTATTAACATATAATATATTAGAGTATTGTACATTGCTTCAACATTTTTATTTATTCTAGCTGAAGTAATAGACATTGCCCAAGACATTCTGGGTGTAGCCAGTAATTTTCCTTTTATTTTGAACATTAAGTATGCAAAGTTTTATGAAGAGGTACAAACAGATTTGATTCTGAAAGGGTGGGAAAGTGGATAGGTATAATTTTTGAACTGTATATAGTCAGTTACCATCCTCTTGTTTTGAAGGTCAAGTGTGTAAAATTTCTTCTACCTTGGAATGAAACTATATATATAGTCATGAAGTTAGTTGTAACAGCCTGTGATGTAGTGTCATTTTTTCATAAGTCTGGGCTAATATTTCAGTATTGACTTAAGCAAGCCTTCGATCGAGTTGATAAAGTTCAGCTAACATCAGCTTTAAAAGAGTTTAATATTTCCTATAAATTGATAAACTTAATTAGAATGATACTGTTCCATTCACGAGGTAGTGTTCATATTGTCAGTAAAATAAGCAATGAATTTCCTTTTGATGGTAGAGTGTGACAGGTTATTTTGGCACTACTGTTTAGCTCTGCACAAAAACCCCTAAAGACAGTTGAACCAAGGGGAAGTTTGGAAAGTTGGACCTCACAGATTCTTGGATATGCAGATGATATAGTAGTTCTCAGAGGAAGTGGTAAGAGAAATTCGCACTGAACTAGTGCCCTAATGATAAGAGATTGGTCTAGAGATAAACGAAACAAATCAAAGTTCATGGTGGTGTCTGCATCTGAGTCAAGAACATCGGCCAGTTTCCTGTTTAATGATACTGTGTTTGAAGCAGTTTGACACGTGACGTATCTTGGAGTAAATATAAATTGTGAAAAAAAGGGGAGTGAAGAGAACGGGAAATGGGTCGTAGCAGGGATTAGAACGTATTACAGTCTTGCAAACCTTTTCAGATCGACACTTCTCTCTAGAGCTACCAAAATAAAGCTTTATAAATCACTTGTCAGACCTGTCGTTTGCTATGGTGCAGAAACCTGGATGCTGAAATTTACTGATTGGCACATGCTAGGAGTGTTTGAAAGGAAGATTCTAAGGCATATTTTTGGACCGGTTTGTGTCCAGGGTGTATAGAACATTCGAAATAATCAGGAACTGAAAAATTTAGTAAAGAATGAGAACATACTGCGATTCATAAAAGCACGAATAATCAGCTGGCTTGGTCATGTGCAGAAGTATGGAAGGTGGTACATGACAAAGAAAATAATGGGAGAGAACTAGTTGGGGAAAAGAAACAAAGGATGCCCTAGGAGACGATGGCTGGATGACCTAGAGGAGGATCTGGCAAGGATTGGAATAACTGGATGGAAGCAGGTAGTGCTGAATTGTGATACATGGAACAGAATTGTACAGAAAGCCAAAGTCCATCTCAGATTGTAGTGCCAACTGAAAAAAATATTTCAATATATAGTAAAACTAATTTGATAACAATAAATGCGATATTTAATGCTAATTCAGGAAAGTTGGTGCCCAAACAACCTTCTTGTTGAAGTACTTGAAAATGTTGTCCTAAATAATATTTTTTGAACCAAATAAATTTTTATTTGAATTATCACAATCACAATATGTTACAACTGATTGTTCACAGAAACTATTGGTTCATTGAAGTTTTACTATAAATACAATAAAATATTTCCTAAGTAAATATTTCCTGGCAATTGTTGCAGGTGACTTTTGGAGCTATAATTCAGAACTTGATCGGTTTGTTGTATCGCCAGAACCTGATGTAGGTGTACATACAGTGGACGTCTTACAGCACAAGTGCCTAATCTTTGGTACCGATGGCCTCTGGAACATGCTAGACCCGGAAAAAGCGATCAACATTGTTCATAAAACTGAAATTCATAATGAGAAACAAGTCATGTATAATGCAACATATGCATCATCTTATGTAAGTTGAGTCAAATACACCTGTTGCTTTATTACAGAATAATTTCCATTTGTAGTTGTGTGGACAAGTAGGTTATCCAGCACAATCTGTTCAGCAGTTTCAAAATTGTGACCATTTCAAAATCTTTGGAACTTTTCCTTTTTTTGGAAGTTTAATTTCACCATCATAATCAGCGTTAAAAGTTGCATATACAGTGGAATTTAATTAATTTGAACTTCAGTAATATGAAATCATTTTTACATGGTCCCTAAAATTTTTTATATATGGAATATTAAAAAGTTATGTTTAGTTCAAATTCTGTTTTGGTTAATACTAAATCTCTATGTCCATGTTACAATACAGTAGAACCCCGGGAACAGGTAAAGGTTGAATAATAAAAGGAGCCAAACAATTTATTAAAACAAACAAAAATATTTTACATAAAACTACGTGAAGTAGGTGAAAAATGTTTAAAAAATAAGTATAGTATTCTCTTGCCAACTGCTAATTCTAATATTAGAAGCAACATTGTAAACATAAATGATGGAACTGCTCATCTATATGTACTGTATATGCAAGAGGTCAGTCAGATACCCTTGAAGGAAGTGACTGGTTACAGATCATTGATTTTTTATTGTGTAGTTTGTACCCGATACTGCGTTGCTGCCGCAGAAAAAAAAGAAATAATGATAAAAGAATAGAATGAAAATAAAATAATATTTATTTCCTTGTTGATAATGAATATATTTATTGGAATTGAATGACATATAAACTTTACCATTTGCACAGCATGTTCCTGGTGTTTCATTGTTCAACGAACCGCAATGACCACATACCTTATCCATTTTGCCAGTCTTTATAATGGGATGCAAACTGTAATCGTAGTTACCGTTATATTGAAATGCAGTAAGATTCAAATCAACATGTGCTGTTCGTCGAGATAAAGTAGAACGTGAATGTTCTCTTTCTGTTCTCACTGCATGTTGGTCTCCTGACTCTGATGTGCGCAATCGGGTGGTTCGTGAACATTTTCTTTTGATTTTCATTGCATGTTGGTCTTCGTATTCTGATGTACGCAATTGAGTAGCACGTAAACATTCTCTTTTGATTCTTGCTGCATGTTGATCCAGAGATTCTGATGCACGTGAATGTGCAATTTGCTTCATTGCTCGCTTGTCATTCCTCCTTTGTTTGAGAAGCTTAAATTTGCTTATTTCTACATGCTGTGCTGGCAGGTCTACTAAGTGACAAAAGTTTTGTTTGTGCGAGATAAAGCCCGAATAACATGTGCCATTTGCTGTAGACAAAATATTGTGCATGTTGAGTAGGTGACTTGTTCATTGAAAAAAAGAAGAAAAAAGCGGAGTAATACACAATGGAACTGAGTAAGACATAATACAAGGCAGATGTATGTTTAATAACATAATTCCCGTATAAATATGCCTAGCACAAAGTTCGTAGAAATGACGGAATAACATGTAGCCAAAATATTGTGTATGTTGAATAAAAGTGGAATAAGACACAGTACAACACTGATATTGTTTTACACGAAATATTATTATCCATTGGTTTTCTTTGGAAAGACAGATGTATTGTCTTTTTTTTTTAAATGACTTATTTATTCAAGTGGCCCACTTCTTGGCAAAGTTGCTGGTAAGATCCCATAACACACAGGGTGATTTTTTTTCAGGAAACAGGGTGATTTAGCGTCTCAATATACGATTATTGATAGTAACATTATAGAATTTAATGAAACATTAAAAAATAAGTTAACTGAAATAGACAAGATAACTTTTGGTCTTGTCGTTACCAAAAGTACAAAAGGAAATTGGGCGCAGATCACATAGTTACAACTCAACTTTTTATTATAACAAATTGAACAGAACTCACAAACAGATACAGATTAAAAAAATTTAAAAAGTACTAAAAACTGCAGTCATTAACTTTAAAATAAAAGATACTCTATTTGTGTAAAAAATGAAAATTGCTATTTGAAATCATGCTAAAACTGACAAAAAAAATGTTCTTTCAAATATACTATTAGTTAAGTTTCTTAGTTACAAGGTAGTTTTAAGCTATAATTATCCAAATTTTTTATTTATCCAGTATGCGTGCAGATGGTTTACCATCTCTACAGCAGATTGTAGTGTTATACTTTATGTTGCTACAATTCTATATTTCTAAACTGGTTAAATAGATAAATGTTATTCAGGAGAACTTTGTTGAACTAAAGAATACGTTAGGATTTGTAAAAAATAAAATAAACTCAATAGACTCAATAGATGTTGAAGACAGGCACGCATACAGGAGAAAGATGCTCAGTTGGAAGGTCCCAGAGAATGAAATCCCAAAGAGAGCAGGAGTAAAATGGACGGAGGAGCGGAAGAGGATCCATGGGGACAGGATGAGGGAGGTGTGGAGGATTAGAAGGAACAAGACATGAGTCGGAGTGCTTTGCGTGATCCAACATGGTCTATGTTGGAATATAAAAATTCAGAAATATATTAATTCAATTGAATATTTATATGATATGTTATTACAAGTAGTGATTGATTTAGAAAACTCATTAACATTTTGTAAACTTAGATATACTTTATCCTAGTGTTATCTGTACTACAGAACTATACAATGAGATAATGCATGCCTGTGAGTATCACAATGGAAGATTACCCTTTGAACGTAAACTAGAGAACAAGTGGAAGTTAGAAAGCCTAGCGGAAGTTAAATATAAATTGAATTCACAGAATGTTATATATTTCTTAAATTTACAGATTGTTGAAAAAATTAATTTTAATATTTATAAACTACATTTCGTACCGACTAAATATTAATCAGGATATGTAACAATTATACCCAATGTTAATCATGTCTTTGTGAATTATACATGTTAGTTTCTAGCTCTTTAATGTTAGGTTTAGAAAATTATTGAAACTAATTCAGAATACATTTGCTCATTCGACCGAATATCTAATCAGAATAATGACTGCCAGACATCCATCATCAAAGACAACAAAGCAGACACATGTAAATACACCGCTTTGGAGGTCGCAGGCAATGCTATCAGTTGGATTCCAGAAATAAATTAGTATTTAGCAACATATCCTAACAAAGGAATTTTAAAAATCGTAGATCAAAAAGAAACAATTACAGTCACCCTCCAAGGTATTTGATTAGTCCTAATAATAATACTTTTATTTACAACATCCAGAGAATCATTCACTTGTCCAAAATGGCTAGAGGACATCCAATGCCTCTGACCTGAACCTACAAATGGACCGAACATAGAATTTTCAGTTAACACAAAGAAGCTGGAACAAGGAAGCTGGACAAACTCAATTTAGGCACCATTTCCAGGATCAATCAGAAGGTAAATGTCACCCATGACATCAGTATTTGGACTGCCCGTATGGCGCCCTAGTCAGTGGCCTACTACACTGGGTATTAAAGAAGTTACCCAGGATGAATTCAAGGACGCCTGCTTCTCACCCACCCTCGGATGTTTTATTTATGGATGGAGTTATGTAAATGAATACTGTGTATCTTCCTAGTTTTAGTGATGACTATAGTAGCTTTAAGCTGAGTCATCTTTTTCAACATAATAGTGGTAGGACATTAGTTTAAACAGTGTATAGTAAATCTCCTAGCAGGACGGATTTTCTCAGGGCATATGAGAGATCCTTGCTGAGAAGTTTGTCACTCCATATACATCAGTCGTATGTAATATTATTATAATATATATGTGTGTGTGTGTGTGTGTGTGTGTGTGTGTGTGTGTGTGTGTGTGTGTGTGTGTGTGTGTGTGTGTGTGTGTGTGTGTGTGTGTGTGTGTGTGTGTGTGTGTGTGTGTGTGTGTGTGTGTGTGTGTGTGTGTGTGTGTGTGTGTGTGTGTGTGTGTGTGTGTGTGTGTGTGTGTGTGTGTGTGTGTGTGTGTGTGTGTGTGTGTGTGTGTGTGTGTGTGTGTGTGTGTGTGTGTGTGTGTGTGTGTGTGTGTGTGTGTGTGTGTGTGTGTGTGTGTGTGTGTGTGTGTGTGTGTGTGTGTGTGTGTGTGTGTGTGTGTGTGTGTGTGTGTGTGTGTGTGTGTGTGTGTGTGTGTGTGTGTGTGTGTGTGTGTGTGTGTGTGTGTGTGTGTGTGTGTGTGTGTGTGTGTGTGTGTGTGGTGTGTGTGTGTGTGTGTGTGTGTGTGTGTGTGTGTGTGTGTGTGTGTGTGTGTGTGTGTGTGTGTGTGTGTGTGTGTGTGTGTGTGTGTGTGTGTGTGTGTGTGTGTGTGTGTGTGTGTGTGTGTGTGTGTGTGTGTGTGTGTGTGTGTGTGTGTGTGTGTGTGTGTGTGTGTGTGTATAAATTTTATTTAAAACTTCCAGATATTATAAACAGGAATCTAGGTGCAATGGATTCGGGTGTTGATTTTTTATATTTTAATAACTGCACAAATTATATGTATGTGACAAAACATAAACCAAAAATCCTTTCTTTTTTAAAGTTGATTTTTTTATAATTTTCAATTTATTTACTCAATTATAAGTTAAATTATCCTTGATTTATTAAATTATTATTATTATTAAATTACTAATCAAATTCATCTTCATTTATTAATATTCAAGGTAAATACATAATTCTTCTATTTCAGTTAAAGATATTCTGTTTTCTCCTCTGTAGGGGGGGGGGGAGTGCAGACTAGCTGCACCTATTGAGAGGATTTAGATGTCACTTGTGGTACCTGAGTAACATACACTTACACTTACGACTTTAACACGTTACACTCACATTTACATTTAGGGAGGTGGTAATAGCCTCAATGTGCTTTTTGCCTTAAAATAAAAAAAAATCTGTTTTCAAAACTTAATTTAAAATATCATGAAAGTACTTAAAATTATTTTGTGTATAATTATAAATTAATCACTGATTCAACATGGATATTTTAGAGGATTTTCTGTTTGTTCATGACGAACAGAAATATATATATATATATATATATATATATATATATATTATATGCATATATTTATTTACGAGGGTTGATCAAATATAAACGAGACTGATTTTTTAAAAAATTTATTGCTTAAAAATTATTCTTGATACAACTTATTTTTCTACATAGTCTCCCTTACGAGTAACACATTTTTCCCACTGGATTGGAAGTTTTTAATTCCATCTTAGTAAAAAGTTCTCGGCGTTCATTGAGCCATTGGAGCACGAAGGTCTCCACCGCAGAATCGTCTTCAAACGCTGGCCTCCAAGCGCCTCTTTGGGTGGCCCAAACAGGTGATAGTCGCAGGGTGATAAGTCTGGACTGTATGGGGATGTTCCATTGGTTCCCAGCCAATTTGATCGAGTTTAAGCCTCGTAGCGTTAAGCGAATGTGGTCGGGCATTATCGTGAAGAAGAATAGCGTTTCTCGCGGTTTAGATTTCCTTTTCCTACTGAAAAGACTGTTTTATGACCTCTAAAACATCGCAATAATATTGTGCATTTATTGTGCGTCGTTGATGGAGGAAATCGACGTGAAAGGCGCCTTGATTGTCGAAAAATACAGTGGCCATTACCTTCCCGGCCGACGATTGTGATTTGGCCTTCAGGTTTTCTACTGCTTCCCGTCCTTCGCGAATTCCTTGTGCCAAGCAAAAACGCGAGCTCTTGATAGGGTCCTGTCCCCTATTGAGCCATCAATCTCTGAAAGATTTCAGTCGGATTGACCCCCTCCTTGGCCAAAAACTTAATAATAATTCTCTGCTCCACGGAAACGTGCACTTCACTCTCACTCATTGTATAGTTTTATACTGAAGGGTCCGAACGGAAATGTTGCCCATCTACGCCCGTCCCAAACCTCCCAGGCTACCTGAAACCCCACCCTTTAGAGTTCAATGTCCAACGGAAAAGTTTTTAGAAAGTCAGTCTCGTTTATATTTGATCAACCCTCGTATATTATGATACACATTTTTGTAACCAATTATAGTTATGTACCATTTACTCTTATGTATTATTAATTTTAATAGTCAATTTAATCTACACACCTGTTTATTATTATCACAAGAAATTATTTATTCAAATTGTGAATTAATTTTGGTTATTTGTTTTCTCACTTACTTTTTCATAGTAAAGTTTAAGTCAGTTCAATATTTGTCACTTGATGTCTCCCAAAGTTTCATGTAATCCGGCGTTCGAATAGTTGTGGCTCGTTCCTTCATGAATAGAAACTGCAAAGCTGGTGTTAAGGAGTTTGTGATTGACCAACCTATATATTACAACCTAATTAATTTTTTAATAATTCTTTTGTGAATTATTCTTTACTTATTCTTATTTTGCTCATCAACAAAGCTTACTTTTATATTAAAATTTTAATTTGACAAATTTTATTCTTTTTTCAGAATTTTAGCTTAACACCAGTCGACAGTCCTAATTATGTTAGCAATTTCCGCGGATTGCAAAACAATCCCTCACTCTTTGTGGGATAGATTCAAAAATCCCTTACTATACTTTCGTATAGAAGGAAGTCTGGTTACACTGGTTAAAGTGCTGCCAATTGTTGAAGTCCAAATTTCCCTTTTGAGAAATTGCCTCTTCATGGTGTGACTCAAAGTGTCTGGAAGATCACCTTTTAACAAGAACATTGTTGCACTTTTCTCAGAGATCTCTGCTACTGATTGAACACAGGTTCTTTGTTTCTAAGTACTTATTAATTATTATTTTAAATAATTAATTTTGCATTTAGCTCCCTATTAGTGTGGTATCATTAGTTGATGGCAGAGCCATTTGTCGGCTGGAGAAATTCAACCTTTGGTTTAACCTTCAGTTCCCTATTGATGCATTTCATCCTGAGTTACCAAGTCCACTTCTCGTCGATCTGTTTTCATGTTCAAGATGTCATTTTACTCAGCTTGTGACCTTGAGTCTGCCAGAACTTTATTAGTGCTTCAAGACCTCTTAGTATGGAAGTTGTACTTTTGTTAGTCCACATTGTTGTGCTGAATCAGACATTGCCTATAATTTAGTCCCTATCAACCTCTGTTAGGTTTTTGTTATTGCATTTATTTTTTGTTCTCTAGTTAATTTAATTTTCAGTTAAAATCAGTTAATTATTAATATTTTAGCAATTACATTTTTAGCCTAATAGTAAATTAGGATGTTAAATTTACAATTTACAATTTAGTTCATACTGTAAACCCTTGGTTATCTGAAACCTTGATTATCTGAACACCATCGAAGCGCAATCTAATTCGCGAAACCACCCCGATTTTCTTTTTAATATTTCGGAAAATATTACAAAAGGGAAAATAACTTTTTAATAAACCGTTCTGTATTACAATAACAAATCGGCCTATGTAAGGTATATTATTTGTTTTGTCTAACTTATTTATCAAAGTTGATAGTCATTGCTTTATAATGATAATGAAGTTATTTATGACATACTTACATCTATTGATAAACAACCGGTCAGCTTTGTCAGCACAATCTGTCAACCGCTCGTAACTGTGCATTTGTTATGAAGTTTAAGACAGATAAGCAGGACATCAGATTTTAGGAATAATAGGCTACTACAGTTACTAAAAACATTTGTCAAGCAATAATAAATGTTTTTGTACCATTAGCAATTGTAATTCAGCACTGTTTTTGTACCATTCAACAATTCTGTAATTACTGATGTAAAAATAGGTTAAAAAACATGTAACCTAGTCTAGTGTAAAAAAAATACAGCATGATAAGAGTGTGATTAATAAAATGATAGGTTGATTATCTGTAAATCGTAACAATTTTTTTTAGTATGGGTAAAAATTGCTAAGATTATCATTGTTACGGAAAAGCAACGTCATCACCTCTAACGGTGTTTACAGCCTAGCCATTGAGAGCGTACGGTTGAAAAATAGGGTTCTCAACCATTGAACTGCTGATTAAATAACAGTTCGAAAACTTCGTGAGCATAAACATTGATGAACATCAGATTAGTGTGAGTCTACCATAGAGAGTTACTTACACACTACTCATACAATCGAGCACTTGCGGCATTTATGGCCTAGTCATCAGGAGCGTGTGGTTGAAAAATATGGTTTGTAACTGTAAGCACACTGCCGATTAAATATCAGTTTGAATACTTTGTGAGTGTAAACATTGGACATTTGCTTGATGAGTCATATATCTTAGTGGTGTCTTATTAATGTTTTCTGAACCTCATGCTTTATTTAGCGTATATAAATAGACCTTTAATAACCAAACAGTCTTCCCCCCAAATTATTCAGATAACCGAGGGCTTACTATACTAACAATGTAATCTGATTAATTATCATAATTCATCTATATATATAAATATATGTATTGGTAATACTCGAACCTTATTTTGATTAATCATTGTTATATGTTTTCAACATTGGTTCCACTCATTACATATTCGTTTGATATGAATACGAGATTTTTTGAAGTTAATAGTTTATGTTATAATCTATTAATGATAATAATCTATTAATAATGAGATTAATTTCTAATTTGAAAATATTAAAATTTAAGTTTTTGTTATAACTTTACAGACTTAAATATTAATACTAGGATAATGTATCATTCTTATAATTCTATTCTAAATATATTTTTCTATCAGGAAATTGCTTCTGGACAAAGGTTTATGTGTTTTGAATTACTGAATCATAACTGGATTTATTCGGAAATTTTCAAAATCTGTACACTATTAGAATCATGACTGATCAGTTTATTGCATGTTGCTCCAATCCTAGTCGTGCTCGTAGGCTTATAAGGATTATTTGTTATCAATAGCCAGTTGTTTGTTTATTAACGGCCAGCTCTTCAAATATGCTTTAAAACAAATAGCCTACACCAGCTGTGCAAAACTTTTAACACCACTGGGTTGAAACAAATTTCTGACTTTTTGACAAACATCAAAAATTTTCCGTGTGTTTTTTTTTAATGTCTATACTTTATGCCACCTTTTAACATCCATACTTTATGAATAATAAAATATATTTTCTTAATTTTAATTCTAAGTGTTCAACTAAAAATTTTAATGTCAACAAAATAAATTTTTTTTTATTGTTATTGAACGTTTAGAACCAACAGTGGGTAAATCCAAGTAAAAACCTAGTTGACAGAGCAATAGAGAGGTGGACCCAATCCAAACAACGAGCAGACAACACTACTGTGGTTACATTAATGCTTGATCCTCCAGGACCTCCAAGAGCACAGGTAAATTGTAACCTTATTTTGTTTTAACCTTTTCATATAGAGGTTTGATGTAGTCTTCAGTGATGAATGTAAATGGCACTTATACTGAAAACACATTATTCTAAACTATTTCTCGTTAATGCCATTTGTCTGTGTTTTAACTCTTTGGATACTAACGGGAAAATCTACTTTCATTTGTAAAAAATTGCAATTCATGTGAAAAAAAACACGAAGCATCAAAAATCACTTTTGACATGAATATTGTCAAAAATATGTATGTATAACTTCTCTAAAACTGCCAGTAGAACTCTGATTGTTTTACTTTTTTCCAGTGTATTAATAACAGTAACAAAATAATAATTAAAACAGGCATATTCAAAAACAAAATTGTATTATTTGAACCAGTTTTAATACACTAGTATGTTTTGTATAAAGACAAAAAACTTTTTTTTTTAAAGGGGATGGTTACAAATCTTTCTTTGCTTATACAAAACTAAATGTTCTGTCTATAAACAAGAAACAACTATGGTTTTGTCAACATTATGCTACAATCTATCGACTCTTCAAACCTATAATTTAATAGTATTGTTAAGTGAAAATATCACATGAATGTGAAACAACAGCTTAGAAATCCAGTTTGGAGGTTCTCCAGTTGCTATAACTAGTGGTTATTTTTTTACCCATAGCATCTCTGTGCATGTATTAAAATAATGCTATAATAATTAGTTAACATTTACTGTTTTTTAAATACTTAGTTTCACTTTTATTTTAGGTTCTCCTTGACCAAAAGCAAAAGCTACAGGCATCAGTAGAAACAGAAGAAAAAGTGGATATTCCTAATTCTGGAGGCGTTGCTATATTTACTCGCTTTCCTGGTGG
This sequence comes from Callitettix versicolor, assembly GCA_022606455.1. NCBI lineage: Eukaryota > Metazoa > Arthropoda > Insecta > Hemiptera > Cercopidae > Callitettix > Callitettix versicolor. The sequence continues at coordinate 26,034,831 of CM040182.1, forward strand.
TGTGACAACTCAACATTCTCCTAATTTAACGGATTCTAATCCCGAAAATCCAAAACCTGCGTGAGTAAATGAATGCGACACATTAGACTATTGTGTTGGGATTCGATCATAATTTTTGGTTAGATTATACAAATATTAAGTATAACAAAAAGTGTGTAACATAATGAGAAAGAAATAATAATAAACATAGATTGATTATGCAATCTTTTAATGTAATGTAACAATTCTCATCTTTGCTTTACAAATGAAAGAATATTAATTTTTTCCTGTACAATTTAATGCTAAAATACCTTATGTACTGGAGTCTTGTTTAACGAAATCTGATGGCACTAAAGATCATTTGGTTAAGTGAAAATTGAGTTGTGATCCAAAACAATATACAAAAACATCAACATCTTTTTTGTAAGGAAAACATATGCCAGCGTGGTAGTACCTATTGTGTTGTGTGTTTGTGCAATATTTGGCACTCTCATACTTGTTCAAATGTAATTGAGTGAGAAGTTAAATTCATTTTCAATTATCAACAATTTTTAGTTTAAAAATAAATGATTTGTAATGTATTAAATCTAAAATATTTAAAGGTAAAAGCTTGAAATTTGTATAATGTAAATGTATATTACTAGCACATTGTACCAAGCTTAATGAATGTACATTACATAAATTTCTATTAAATCAAAACAAAAATATTAAGATAATGAAAAAAACCTGTATGTAAAAATGTGATCGAAACACGTTTGGCCTAAAGTTATGATGCATTTATTTCTCTCAATCGTTAATTTTTTTTGTTTGACACCTGACTAACGCTTTCGTATTAATTGATCTTGAAGTCGTTTTAATGTCTGCCGCTGTTCACTAAACTATCAAATCACCTTAACCACACAATTATATTATGAGGGTATAATTTGTAATATTACGTATAATAAACAGAACATTTGCTGACAATGGAGAAAGTTAGTGTTGCAGGAAAACATTGTTGCCACCAGCATGCGTATACATAGTCCGTTGGAAAAACTAACAAAAATATAAATTATAACCCACAAATTGATCATTTTTTATACTTCTTTTGATAATCTTCATTTAATTATATCAATAACACATATTGCTTGCTACTCTTTACAATTTTATCACTACTCAAGAGTTTTATTTTATATAATTTTTTTCTTAAAAAAAATAAATTGGTTGATTGTTTAAACATAAATATTTTGGAACAACAATTGTAAAAAAAGTTTTGTGGTAAACCTTTTTAGGATATTATAATTAAAAAATAAAAGTAAATCATGCAAAAGGGACGTGAAATTAGTCAGATTGGCTTCAACCTGTCCACTTAAAATGTAAACAAAAAATTGATATCCCAATAATTTTTGTTAGAATTTTATTTTTATTTAATTTTGTGTTTCTTTGGCACTCTACCTCATTTATCAGATGAAGACATTAAAATGTCACACAACACAGTATATGTTGTGTTTTTGGTGCTCACTATGTGGTTACCGACCTGCAACTATTTATGTTATTGAGAATATGAGTAAATCCACTTCAGGTTTTTTGAAGTCTTATCACTGTATCATATGGGGGTTTTAGAATCGAAGCGTAGTAATCATTCAGGATCGTTCATTGGTTTTTTATTTTTTATTTTAATCCTTTTAATGTCAACATCCCATATGATGGATGCGTAAAACAGCCTAGAATTGTCAACTTGTCATCTGTCAGAGCTTTTAAAATAATTTTGTTATATTTTTATTAATTTTCAATGTTTTTACATAGTTCTATTTCAGTACATGTAAAACATATCTTTATATCGATTTATACCAGAATCTTTGTAATATTATCCATTTTACCCAACAAAAATCAATACTTCTTTTGTAAAACGTTCAATTATAGTTATCTGCAAGACTGTATCTCATTAGAAACTACGTAGTATTTACATTCTGTGCTTGTTACAGTATTTGTGTTGTTTTTAATATTGTATTTAATTGTGTTCAATAAGTGAAAATTGAATTTATCATGAATTACAAAAAAATTTAGTGATAATGTAAATAAATATAGTTTATAGGTGTTCGTACATGTGAATATTTTAAAAACTGAAAAATTTTCCCCCTTATACTCCAAGGAGGTTAAATATTTTAAAAAAATCAAAATGAATGTTTATAATCATTTTGACATAATTAATTTTATAAGATCCAGATTATTGATTTGTCTCCACTAGAATAGAATAGTACTAAAGAAAGGGATGAAAAAAACCCCAAGTACTGCGAACAATGGATCTATTTTGTAACAAAATCTCTCGAGTTTAATTGGCAGACTAGTGTCCTTAGTAAATTTTATTAATCCACTCGCTAGCTCATCCTGCTGGAGGTCGCAGGACCTTGGAAACCAGATACTCTTAGCTTCATGCTGGCAAGAGCCTCAGTCATAAATTATGTAACCTGCAGTTTCCTCTTTTTTCCTGCATAACGTGCACATGGTTTCTTCATGGTATGTTTTTGCCCTGTTCATATGCACCCTTAGACCACAGTGCCTTGTTGTGAGCCCTTCTTGAATTGTTCTGGTGCCTTTCTACAACTTCCATGAAGGACCTTTCTTAGAAGACATTTGCTATGAGAATGCTTATGAAGGTTGACCCATCATGCCTGTTGTTACATATTTATCATCTATTGGCAGCAGACCCTGCCAGAGATAGAGAAATAACCTGGTTATTGGACCTATAACCAGCTCAGGTCCAATAAATTCAGATACAGATCACAGTCCAGTTAATCGGTCCAACTCCTCATTACCTCGGCCCCCTTATGCTCTGTAACCTTGTGGAGAGTAACCCAGTTTCCCCAGGACAGAGCTTTGAGATTCTTCCTACATTCCCAAATCAGCTTCAACTGAATTATGGGATCCCACAAGTGCTTTGATTGTTGCCTGATTATCGGTATAAATATGAATTTGAGTCTTGACGGCTGATCTCAAATTCTTCCAAACATAATCATTAATTGTCATTACCTCTGCCTGAAATACTGTTGCATACTGTCCCAGAGTAATGACTGTCTTCATCCTTGGTCTCAAGCAGTACATCCCAGCACTAATGCTTGTCTTTGTCTTGGAGCCATCTGTGTACAAAACCATGTCTCCAGAGTTTCCCAAAACACGATTTTCCTCCTCAAATGTCTTCTTGACATCAAAGGTTCTAAAAACCATGTTTTGTTTGACCATCCGATCAGTCCTCATCATTAGAATTGGGTTTCTGATCTTTCCTGTGATTCTTGCATGTCCCAGAGTTGAGGTTAGCCAAAATCCACTTTCTTTCAATCTTTAAGCTGTTTTAAATGCTTGCTCCATGATATATAAATCAGTGGGTGAAGTCCCAAGAACGACAATTATAGCTATTGTTGGTGTCGTGTTTATAGAGCCGTTTGTGCATAGGCAGGCTACTAACCTTTGGATTTTAGTCCGAGATTCTCTAGTCCCACTCTGCTCAGCCTTATTCCACCAAAGCACAGCACATCATGGGTCTCCATAATCCCATTGTACATGTACTTTATCATGCTAGGTCTTAGTCACCATGTCTTACCAACCATTCTTCTAACTACCATCAATGGCTTTCTCCATGATGCACCCAAGATGTGTATTCCAGGTAAATTTAGTATCAAGTACCAAGCTTAAATATTTCAATTCGTTCACAATATTGATTGTTTCCCCAAAAAATTGAATCCCTCCTAAATACGGGGGGGGGGGATTCTCTTTCTAATAAAAGGAACCAAAATAGTTTCCCTGGGATTAATTAACCCTTAGGTTCTCCTGACGATATCAGGTTTCTATTAGTGATAGGGCTGTCTTCATGAGATCTACCATTGTATTACCATGCTGCCGCCAGATTAGTACCACCACATCTGCATATCCTTGGTCATAGCATCCCTCAGAAGAGAGAAGATCGATAAATGAGTCCACCATCAGGTTTCATAACAAAGGGACAATACTCCCCTCTGTAGTTGGCCCTTGACAACTTCCACTTCCACATCTTCTCCTAGGGCTTCAGCTGCAACTGTCCTCGCCTTCAACATTTCCCCTACCCAGTCATACACGGTTTTAATTATCCCTAAATGTCTCGATAGGATTCTTGTATAGCAGACCTCCAGTTCTTGAGTTCGATTTCCTGTTAGTGCTGTTACTGACCTGAGGTTTTTTTTCTTGTCTCAGCTTCTGGGTTACTCCTATCAGATCTCAGTCACTTAGGGTATGAGGAACCTGGCCAGTTATCACTGACCCCCGAACTCTTTACTATCTTCCTCCTGAACTGTTTACCTGTAGGTTTTTCGCTTCCAGAAATCACTAGAAGAGCCCCTCTGTGCTATTGCCTTCTGTCTCCTCCGTTGGCACTATGCACTCCCAATATACATTTAACTGCAGTTTTGGTAATAGTGACATTTTTTGACCCTGTCTCACTTTTTCAGTTGCAGTTCAAATGAGTGCCCAGCATCTCCACTGTCTCCTGTGATTCACTACTGGTGGATTCCATAGGAACATTTACAACTCCAATTTCCTTTGTTCCCAGTGTGTTGTTCCCCAGATCCACTTGTACAGATCCCCCAGTGTTGTTACAACCCTAATTAGTCACAGATGAAGCAGGTCTGATTACCATCCTCACAGTCTACTAATGCATGACTGTGGATTTCACAGGATTGAGTGCAGTCTCAGTATCTTCCTTGCATAGATTCTCATCCCCTCCCCAGGTCTACTTCTGCAGGTCTCTCCCAGATTATTAGTTTTGAGTTTTTCATGTTTCTTAGTGTCCATTTAAGATCCCACAAGTAGCTAGGAAAAGGAAGTTCATCCATACAGAGCCCCACATGCATAAGTAAGGCTATATTGAAACTGGAGATTGTCTGGTATTCAGAGTTCATGTATTAAAAGCCATGCAGCCAGCCCTCGCCGTATGCTGTTCCACCTTGGTATGTGTGTGTGTGTGTGTGTGTGTGTGTGTGTGTGT
>CM040182.1:26044799-26204799 GCA_022606455.1 Callitettix versicolor
CAAGTTCTTTGACAAGAAGGTAGAGGAGGTGCAAATTATCAGTATGCACAAGTTGTTGGTTATTATGACTTCCCCAATAATGTATTTATGAACAAAGAGAAAAATATTAATTGTTGTTAAAAGAAAGATTAAATTAAAAACAATTATATACATTTACAATTAACAATGTCAAGTACTGAACTATTTTAAATCAATTTTTAAATGTAATTCATATAACGTTGAATACTATAACAAAAGAAAAATATACAGTGATACCCCGGCTAACGGTTGACCTGGACAATGGTCATAGGTCATATCGGACAACAGTCTAATTCACGGCATGAAAAATAATCCGCATAACAGTTTAGGTTTCAGATAAAGGGCTGAACATATAAGAGTGTTTTCATTTTATTTAAATTATTTCTAAGCTGATGTGTAAATATAGAGATACATTGTGTTGTTCTACAGAAATTACAAACTGCTGAGTTAACACAAACAAGCCTTTGATTAATGCACATTTGGTTTTTGTAGGGCAATAACTTCTCTATTTTATTTATTTATTTCTAAGAATGCCAATCCTATTCCCTTTTCTGTCATCTTACCTAATTTTACTTTTTTTTTTACTATGCCTTTAATTTGTTAGCTCATTAAAAAAATTAAACAGTTATAATATTATCGTGTTACATAATTTTGATTTTTAATGTTAAAACAACATCAAGTGTCTTTGTGTGCAAGTTTAAAATTGTTTAGATCCTGTTTTCAATTTTTGAACAAATTAAAATGTTTTCTCTAAGTCTCTATTGTAAACGCTGACTTGTACAGCAGTCTTGCTCAGATAACAGCCTAAGTTCTGGAACGAATTAAGACCGTTAACCGGGGTACCACTGTATTTTTCAATTATGACCACTAGAAGAATAGGGATATAAAGTTATTAATATAAAAAAAACAAATTTATAATACTTATGGTTAACAAGTTCCATTCCAATTGTCCACAATTGTTTGTGGTAGGGCTCCTTTACAACCCTGAAAAGATTGTTTATATTTACTGTTTTATTAATTTATTTTTTAAGTTGTTTTTATTTTGTTATTTAGTTTTAGGTATGTTTATATTTCTTTTATTTGTCTTGTTATTGTTGTAGGGCCAAATTTCAGTCCTACAATAATTTGTGTGTATGTTGTTGTTTTTAATATATATATTATTGTTAACTAGTTTTAGTCATATATCTGTTATTATGTTTTGTTTTATTTATTTGTTTTTGCTGTTATAGTTTGTTGTTTTTTTCTTATTAAACTTAAATTTTTTGTTTTACTTTATTTGTTCTATTATATTTTTATTTTGATTATCGGCGATGATAACCCCATCGGTTTTTCGCTGGCAAAAAAAATTCCAATTGTCTACGTTATAGTACCAACTGTGGTATATAGATACTATTTACTATAAGTTTTCTATAGATAAGCTTGTAGTGCATAGTAGATTAAACCAAAATGTGTAGATGCATGCTTACTACAGTATATTTGTTTATTTTCAGTTTCCTCTAGTAGTAATATAGAATGAAGAATAGAAGTACTGTTAGTGAGAATAGATGCTATCTAGTATGTTTATGTGACCTGTTAGATAACAGAGTGACTTATTAGAGTGTGTTTATATTATAGGAATAGAACAATGATGGGCATAGAATAGAATATTATCAGGGATAATATTGCCTTAAAAACAATATTTGTTAAAGAAGCAGATATCAATTTGTCTACAAAAAAAGTGTAGTACTGTACTGTACTCAACAGTCACACAGTGCTTGCAAAAAGTCGCTAATGCATAATTAAATTTGTAGAAATAGCTTGCATACATTTATTTATTGTATTGTCACTTTTTAGCAACAAAAAAACGTACCATTCTTACAAAAGAAAATTTAAGAGCACAATTTTTAAAGAAACAATATAAATATAAAATATATATTATAAAGCAAAATTTAAAATGTAATTTAAAGGCCTATAAAAAAAGTACATTTTAAGTAAATACTATGTTAGTATAAAATATATCATTACAAAAGAAAATTTGAGCGTTGTTTTGCCAAACAAAATTAATAAAGTCTGATCTTACTGGCAATGTAACTTCAAGTGGACTGCATAATATGAATTGATATTTTTGGATATTGATGTTTGAAGGCAAAATAGTCCTCTAAAGCAAGTACATTGCGAGTTATGATCCAGAAGTATTTTTCTCAAGGGAGAACAGTCATTAAGTCAAAGGAGAAATGTTTGATATCACTTGTTATCTCACGTAAGCACTGGGTGATCATTATTTGTGAACTGAACTAGTAGATAAAGGGTTAACCATTGGCAACCATAATACCCTCTCCTAACCTCTGTCTTACTTTTAACATAAAGATTGTCCAAATAAAAAATACATATTTTTTAAATAAACATTATAGAGTAACATTAATTGCAAAAATAGTAGCACTTTAATTAGCGTTTGTTACGGTTTTTTAATAATCGTATTACAAAGAATAATGTAATGGACAGTACACTGTTTTAGAAATCTTGTAAACTACAGTACAAAATATAGTAAAATAATTAAAAGAAACGTAACAAAATTATGTCTGAGAAAGTCTGTAATTTTTTCTTTTTTTACGTATACTTTTTTAAATCATTTTTTTTGTAGAAACTAATTGTAAAAGTTTTTCCAGTACTGAATTCAGATCTTCTTGGGCTGTCAGTACACTTGCACCCTTACTGCGCTGTTCATCATCTGACCCCTTATCAAGAATGGCCTAAATCACATATTCAGCCATGTTTTAGTTACTCAACACTTGGCACACAGAATCTTTCTTGTTGCTATTTACCCACTGTCTAATAGTATTTTCTGTGATTTTGGGCTCTCCAAGAGTATCTCTAAGATATAAAGATAAATATTTATCTTTATAATAATATTTATCAGATAATCTTTATGATAAATATTTATCAGATAATAAATATTGAGTCTTTCAACACTCAATTGTCAATGTCCATTAATATCCATTTCAAACGTGTTCATTCGTCATTGACATTACACCTCTTCCAAAAACTATATATTGTTTTTTAATTTTTTATTGCATTCCATGCCAATCCAACTTCATAAGATACATTTTTAAGATATATTTTTTTTCAGAAACTCTAACTTTATGTGCCTGAAGAAATCAAATTGAATAACAACTTACATCTGTAGTTAACATATATATATATATATATATATATATATATATATATATATATATAAAAGGTGAAAAGCACATTAAGGCTATTATCGCCTCCCTGAATGTAAGTGTGAGTGGAAAGTGTTAAAGTCGTAAGTATAGTGTTGTAAGTGTGTGTTAGACTTGGGTACCACGAGATGTTCAAATCCTCTCAATAGGTGCAGCTGGTCTGCACCTCCCTGCGGGATATATATATATATATATATAAAACGCAATAATAAAACACTGTGTGTGTTGACGTTAAAACACATTAAGAAAGTACATTGTAATGAAGTGTAAAACTTTATTTTATTTTTAGATCGGAAGATAAACCTTTATGTGAAGATGGTAGTAGTGATGCTGAAAACGAAAGGTTAGGATGGCCTATGGACTGTTGGGGGAGTGATTGCAAAAAACGAAGGATGAATTTGGAAAAGAAAGTTGGCAAAGGCAGGACATGGAGGCGCTCTTCTACTTCGTCAGTTGGTAAGTGGAAGTATATTATTTAATAAATTTTTTACATGATCTATTATTATTCTGCAGTTAAGCTAATAAAGACTGAGGATCGATGTTACACACAGAAAAAGCCAGTAATTACCTAGACGTGAACCTGCATAAAAGCCAGGGTTGAAGCAAACTGCCCCTAAGCTATGATTTTAATAGCCTTGATTCTGTAATACAAATAGCTTTTACCCAGTGTAATACAAAATACACGTAGTGTCGAGAACTAACATCAGAGTGCTCTGAACTTGTTTTTAACTGCACTCACTCTCTCATTGTCCGTTTCTCACTTTGTAACCAGTACTAGTATGTTCTCTTTCTCTCTCTCCCTCTCCATCCCTCTCTCTCTCTCTCTCTCTCTCTCTCTCTCTCTCTCTTCCTCTCTTTCTCTCTTTCTCCCCCTCCCCCCTCTCTCTCTCTCTCTGGGGGGGGATCAGCATAACTATAAAGCAGTTGGTGTAATAAGGTGTGTGTGGTTAAGACAAAGCAGACCACATGTACCACCAAGCTCTAATCATAGCAACCGAGAAACAAACAGTAATAGTCAAATTCATATTAAGGTTTTCCTTGTGTTTGTGTTAGTGTTATGTTAATGTTGCTTTTTTTAAATCACTGCAGTTGCATAAATACATCTTATAATCAGTTAAAATGTCTAATTTATATAATTGGTGATTTGTACATTATCAAATAGTCTATTTGTTAAGTTACAAAGGCTAACCTAAAAGTATATTGTTCTTACACAGTTAAAAATCCTGAAATTAAAATTAATGCTAAATAAATATGGACTTGTTGATAATCATTTCTAAAAAGTATGATTACCAAATTATATACTATAGACATGCAGAACTGTAATGGCTGACTTTAACAATGCAATAGGTAATCATAGAATAATTTTGCATCATTGTAATAAAATTATTGGTAAAGGAGATTTATTTGACAATTTTAATAGGTGAAATCATTAAGTCCATATTTAAAAAATTAGTAAAATAGCTGATGTAAATTGTTATTATGTAATATTAGAACCACAATCTTCTAATTTTATCTGAAGTAGGCCCAAGGTTATAGCAGTATAAACTATGTGTATATATGTATATATATGTAGGCTATACAGTTGATACCCTCTTAATTAACCACCAATGTTTTAACCATCAGTCAGGTTATTACCCACGCATTATCAAAAATGCAAGGGTATCGATAGAGAGAAGCAAGAATGAAGGGATTTTTCTGGACTTTATTGGCAGACAAGATCCAAGATGGTGTGTGCCAAAAGGAGCCATTGGAAGGAGGAGAAGGCATTATCGAAAATGACCTATAGTTACGTAGTACATCCTTGTTGGTCAAATCGCTTCTCACGTTGATAAGAAGGAAATGAAATGTGATTACTAAAATATGTAGCTTACTGTATCAGTGTCTTTATGTGTTTCTGCATGCTAGCAAATGTACGATAATGGCAACTGTTTTTGATGTATTAAAATTTTGGATGTAGGGATGAGCATTGATGGTAACATTGATAAAATTCAACTATGTCAATAAAGCACGGATTAAAATATATATGTTTTGTTGTGTGAAACGTCGATTTTTGGGAAAAATGAGGATCAGTTTTATTGTTTGTGTAGAGGGTAAAAGTCAACATTAATGATTCCTGAGAAGCAAAGAGAAAAATGATAACAAATGTATTGCTTAGTTCAGCTACATTTTTATTTTCAGTGAAAATAAATTTCAAAAGTGAAAAAAAAAATTTCAAAAATAAAAACATTTCAAAAGTGAAAACAACTTGACTGTTTTCACTTTTAAAAGATGTGTCAATAACTTTTTTCAGTTAAACGTCTAAATATCTTCATTTGAAACTTAAAAAACTTAAAATGATAAAATGTGTGAAAAAATTTTTAAAAACCGTGGACTGTCAACCATTGTATAAAAAACATCAACTATTTATTATCAACGTGAAAAACATTGAACATCAACATAAAACGTTGATGTTTAAAAACATGGATGCTCATCCTTAATCAGCTGTTCTCTCCTTGTTATTGTATGAGGATTATTATGGGTATTACTATAGTGTCTGCAGTTTAGGGTTTAAGATATGTAACAAAAAGAAATTGTTTTTTATAAAATATAAAATAAGTGTGCTAAAACAGAAACGTAATATACTGACTATGAAACGGTTAGGTAATGATAAATCAATGAAACTCATAAGCACTGAGTTTGATATTCAGATAACAACAGTTAAGGACTGGCACTGAATGAGAAAGCCATTTAAGCTTATGTTTGCACGAAAAAGTAAATCAGAAGTTCTTTTATCACAATGTACATTAAAGAATCCTATAAATGAACTAGGTGACGATGCATTGTTTTTCATTGAAAGACATCACAGACTTCTTTAACCAACTTCTGTTATCTGACTAAGGGTTCATCCTTTGGGGTTCAGTTAGAAGGGTTTCTCTGTTTGCAGTTAAGGCTTAAAGACAATAATTTTAAAACTATTAGTGTACTAATTTACAAAAACAGTTAAAATTTTAAAATTTTGAATAACCTTCTTAAAATGGCTTTTACTGGGTAACCTAACTTGTCCAGTATGTTAAAATCAATTTTTAGTTAAATTAGGTGAAATTTGTTAATGCTTTAAATACACACACAAACGTGTTTTATCTGTAAATCAAGATCGGACTTCATGGTTCTGGGTCTGATTTTTAACATAAATTGGAGCTCCAAATAGTTCATTTTACAATTGAAATTTGCTAAAAGAGAAAGGTTTTGATCTACCTATTAATTGTGCACCATTAATGAAAAAAAGATTGTAAAAAATTTGTTTATGTTCAACACTTAGCCTGTAAGCTACATCCTTGAAATGTCTGATTTTTTGAGACTGTGTGTATTAATGGTAATAATATGTGTATGTCCAACACATCATTGTAAAAGTGTGTGTGTGTGTGTGTGTGTGTGTGTGTGTGTGTGTGTGTGTGCATGTGTGTATGTGTATGCACGCGCTGTGGCAGCGTGCAGGCAGTATGTATGTGCATGCGCTTGCATGCATAATTATAGATCAGCCACTTAGAAAACAGCCTGTTAAGAACACAAGCGGGACAAAGAGAAAAAATTTGTGAGAGGTCAAGTCCCCATTCTCTCACCACACCTCCCCTTCTTTTCGTTCACTATTTCTCATACTATTTCCACTACTCTGTATTTGACTATTTCTAGAATTTCTCGTGCAGGCTGGACTATTATACAAGGGCTGTTCAGAAAGTAACAGACGTTTTGGCCTATCGTGGCAATGGATGGGGCTAGAGCCGCCATCTTGATGTCACAACATTTCTACACTCAGTACACATCCAGCTGTGGTAGCCTGAGATCTCTTACTTTGCTCTCTGTGACGCTGCAATAGAAAATTCTGCCACTTGTAAAGTGCATTCTGTGATTAGATTTTTGTTGGCAAACAAAACACGAATCTATTGAATTTTATCGCCAACTTTGTGATACGTACGGAGAAGAAATAATGAGTAGAAGCCGAGTGAGGCAGTGGTGCATTGATTTTTAAAATGTCCGTAAAAATGTTCACAATGAGGACTGCTCTGTGTAGATGGTTCATCATAGTGACTAATGAACCCCAAAGGTGATGAACATTAACGATAAAATTTGTGAAAATTGTCTTTTCACATTTAGGTAACTGCACTTTTCCCCCAAATTTCACAGGAAATTTGCTGTATGAAATTGTAGAAAAGCTTGGTTACCACAAAAATAGGGGGGTTCTGAAAATCACGGAAGACCACAAACCTTCTTGTGCACTAACCTTCTTCAAAGATTACAAAAAAAATGGTAACAAAGTTATTAATCGTATCGTAATGGGGATGAAGCATGTGAATTGTGAAACAAAAAAGGCAGTTGATGGAGGGACACAAATTCTCTTAGGAAACAAGAAAGTGTTTGCAAATGCTGTCAGCAAGAAAAATCATTGCTACTGTGTTTTGGGACCCTAAGGGCTTGTATCTTGTTGATTTTCTTGAACACAGTACAACAATTAACTCAGAGAAGTATTGTGAAACATGTAGAATTGAAGCGATAAAAAACAAGCATGAAGGAAAACTGAGCGAGAAGGTTTTGTTTTTTTCACAACACAAGTCCACACACAACCATTCGTACCTGAGCGCTCTTAGATGATTTTGGATGGGAGGTATTCGATCATCCACCATACAGCCCAGATTTGGTGCCGAGCGACTACCACCTTTTTTCAGCGATGAAGATATGGCTCGCTTAGATACCGATGCTGAACTGCATACCGGTGTAAACCAGTGGTTAAAATAGCAGGTGGCAGATTTCTATAGAGATGGTATTAAAAATCTTGTGCCATGGTATGATAAATGCCTTAATTTAAATGGCAGTTGTGTAGAAAAGTAGCTTAAGAGTATACCTTTCAAATGTATATAATAAAATTTGGTTTTATTCATTTTGTAATTTATTTTAAAACTTCTGTTAATTTCAGAACAGCCCTCGTATATTCTTACGTAAATGTTGTGTTTCATAATTTAATACAAATAATAATTTTGTGTCTTAGAAATAATGAACCTTTTTATGTATTCCATAGGAGAACTTAGTCTGACAAGATGTTTTAACCCTTTATTGTCAGTTGAGTTTTTTGTAGAACATCCCATGAGCTCAGAAGTGAGGTGTAATGGTAACAGCATTTTTTTTTTTTAATGAGGTCAGCAATGTAGTGTTGCATCCCTCCACTTTGGCTTGATCACATGTAATGGCTTCTACGACTTCCTCTACAATTCAACAGTTCTCATTATAGAGGTTCCAGTACTAGGTTCCCCCAAATGCTTCTTATAAATTCTAAGCAGGTTTAACATACTGCAAGAAAAGCTGCAATCCCTTTAGAAAGAACTGCACTAACCAAGCAAGTCATTGATTCAGCTTTTTTGATTATGTACACAGTTATTATAGCATTATTTATTTATTCCCTGTCAGTCTTACAGGATGTACTTTTACGCTTGTGCAAAACTCTCGTGTTAGTGTCTATTCTTAATTAAAAGCTTTTTTATAAAGTTTTTACACTTAAAATTTAACTATTTTTTACACTTCAGTGATCATTCATCATTATTTAAAAAATAATTCTATTGTTTTTACATATTTGCAATTAATGCCTTCTAATAAAATCATTCTTACAATTTTCTTATACATTCTCAGAATGCCATTGTTAAAACTAAAAAAAGAACACCAATAGAACGAAATTATTATATACAGGAGATGCAATGAGATGCGTCAGCAGTAATGTCTGGGTGGAAATGTATTAATCTAGCATATTATAGACCCAAGATACGTGTGCACTGTGAAGCAATCGGAAATGAGTATTGGTTGATGGGATTGAACTAGGTTTTACAGGCTTTGGTTGTTTCAAAGCTGGGATAGAACTTCTGAGATTTTTCGGTGTGGTTGTTTAGGTGTTAATAAGTAGAACTAGGCTGTGTAACTCGGTTCCTATGTTGTTTAGGCGATGATATATTTCTGTTATCCATCTATTCTGTCATCCGTCACTCGAGTGATCCCGAGAATGACAGTTAATTTTTTGTTGTTGTTATTTTAAGGCAAAAAGCACATAGAGGCTATTATCGCCTCCCTAAATGTAAGTGTGAGAGTAAAGTGTTAAAGTCGTAAGTGTAGTGTTGCAAGTGGAAGTGTGTGTTAGACTCGGGTATCGCAAGGGACTTAGATTTAGACAATCCTCTCAATAGATGCAGCTAGTCTGCACCCCCCCTGTGGGCCAAATGACAATTAATTGAGACATGTATATAAGACACATAATTGTTGTTATGCTACAATAAATATTTATCCAGTCTGATTAAGGTCATATAGAACCAAACATAGTGGCTCTTCAAACACAAATGATTAAGATTACTTGCATGTTATTCAATGATTGTATTAGCCAGTTACAGGTTATATTGGCTTCAGAGTATTTTTACATATTCTAGTCGTACATAAATATGTTTTAAATGGCTTCAGATATTTTGTTTTTTTACAGGAAAAATACATGAAGTGTGCAAGTCCCGGGAGTTAGAAGAGACAACACGCACTTTACGTTCAGACACACAAGCTGCTATACCAATCAAAACACTGCGCTCCAGAAATGTTGATCTTAGAGGATCAATTCAAAACAATGATCCCTTTTATAGATTAAATTCTGTTAACATTAGTAATAATAATAGTAATAGTGAAGTAAAGTTGGACAATGGAGCGATCGGGGGAGTGCGAGGTAAGAGAACACCAACAAAACGTAATTGTTCATCTCCAGGCCAAGGCTCAACCAATAAACGCTCATCCCAGTGGACACCACAAGCCATGACGACACGAAGTCATAACAATAAAAGTTAAACTTCCTAAGTTTACATTCCATTTTTGTAAGCAAAGACTAGTACATGTGTTTGTTTTGAAGCTTATATATTTATAAATATATTCTTAACTTTCCTTTTAAATATTGTTTAACACTTTAAAATGATTATATATTTTTTATAATCGTTTCCAACTTTTATTATATTTAAGTATTTTTTTTAAAAAGATTATAGGTTTTTATAATTACGAAATTAAAAAAGTAATAAATATGTTTTTACCCTTTAAAAGATTCTTTTTGTGTAATAACAATATTTTAATTTTAAAGATAACAATGTGCAGTATAATTGTACGGCACTTATAAACATTAAAATAACATTGAAATAATATTTAAACTCTGTATTACACTAAGCATTACGTTGATAATGTAGTCTAGTGAGATATTTTTCTACAATCTGTAAGATTTGCATTAATCGATTTTTTACCAGGTAAAAGTGTTCAAAATAGCTGCTGTGTCCTACAGTTTTAATTATGCTGTTTGGTAGATCCCAAATAGTTGTACCATTTATAAGTACATTTTCTATTTAATGGTAGGTTAGCAATCAACATTTTCTTTGCACTTTTATCTTGCCATCAGGTTTGTTAACACAACTTTTTATCCGGTGACACTTTTTAGTTCCTAGAACCTTGATTATATGGGGAAATAAATGGGAAGAAAGACCAAAAAAATTAGTTAGACCATGTAACATCATAATTAAAAAGTACTGAGGTTAACATACAAAAGTAAGGGGTAATGTAGTTTTAATTAAATAAAAATTATAAGTTCTTAAACGCATATATTGACTTATTTTTCTAGAGTACACAAATTTTTTATCACTCTGTTATGAATTAACCACTGACACAAACATAGAGAGCATTTTGTCCACTGCGTTCTTCCACTGCACGATTGTATACCTTCATTTGACTTCATACTTAAAAAAACTGCATAGTTTGCAGACAGAAGTTAAATTTATTCAGTACTTTGAGAGTGACTTTTTGTATTAAAAATAATTTAGATTTTTATAGTCCTTCCTTGGAAAAAAAATGAAACTTTTCCACAAGACTATTGTTTTTTGAAGCAAACAAATAATCAGTTTATTGTGTAATCCTATCGAAACTAAAAGGGTAATGTATTAGTCAAGGTACTTGCGTACGTTTTAACCTTCCATCACTAGGTTTGCTGATGGCCCATTGTCAATTTTACAATTGATAATCTCTTTCTGATCCTGATTTGGGCAATGATAATCTTTCAGGTTTTTCGCCCACAAAATTAAAAAAAAATGTTTTCTTTCTCAGGGTTTGCACTTATATTTTGATTTACCTGACTTTCCCTGAATGAATAAGTAAATTTCCATGAAAATTGACCATGATACACATTGTGCATGAACATTTCATGGGGAAAATATTTAAAAAAATTTTAATTAGCTTTTGCCACCCTAATAGCTGTCCAGCAGTCTCCTTTTTATTATTATTATTATTATTATTATTTTTTTAACAAGGAAGAGTAGTAATGTGAAACAAGTGTAGAGTAAATAACAAGAAAATAATTCTTTCATAGTCTGGTTAAAAATTATTCTATAAAGCATCATCATAACGCTATGATGTTTTTTTCTTTTGTTATTTTAAGACAAAAAGCACATTGAGGTTATTATCGCCTCCCTAAAGACGCGAGGGACGTCTAAATCTTCTCAATAGGTGCAGCTATTCTGCACCCCTCTGCGGGGAATGCTATGATGTATAGTAATACTGTTACTACAAAAGAACAAATCAGTGATGATAACCTTAGTGGTTTTTAGTCAGGAAAAAAATTAAAACACAAATCACTGTTCAAAATTAACAGATATTATTTGAAAGCAATATAAATAATTAAACCAGAAAAATTAAACTTTTTTTTCTTTCCTCCAAAATCTGATTGCTTGGTTTTATGTCATAGGAAAACTGTCTTCTCTGATTTTTCAAGATTTGCACTTTGTCAAAATTTGTTAAATAGATTAAAAGATTTCTATTTTAAAGTTTGAGGCAATTATACTATCTGGAAACATAAATTTGTGTCTGCCCAACATCTAAACATGAGTTCAGTAGCATCTGATTACAGTAGCGAGTCGATTATCCGAAACAATTGGTGCAGGGGGGTGATCGGATAATCGATTTTTCGGATAAATGAACATATTCGAAAAAAGGTAGTGTGATATAATTTAACAGTGGTAGAACCAATTTAAGGAGCAAGTAGACACGTACAGCACATAAATTCATCCAGTTGTTTAATGACATATGATAAATATAAGCAGTACAGTATACAGTGTTCTGTACAGTAAAACAACTCTTTGATAATGAAAAAATAAACATTAGGTAAAGTAAAATTAAACATTCGGTAAAGAAAGAATAACATTTGGTAAAGAAAGTTGCAGTTCGGTAATTACACAGCAAAACAAACAGAAGCACAAACGGTCTAAACAACACGGAGACTGACTCGTCACTGTATGTGCTAGTGCACACTCTATATTGAGACTGTACTGCTGTCGAGCTGCCGCGCCGGCACTGTCTGGCCGCTGCGCTGTCAGGCCGCCGCGCCACCGCTTTCGGTTAACCCATTGGAAACTGGATTTTACTAACATGCTATTGGCCTTCAGTACTGAATTTTTTCAGTAGTTTACACTAAGATTATGTGCAATAATAAAAGCAACTAACCTACCAATTTTATCCTACATAATGTTGTTGTAATTGTTAACACATATTTAGCCAACACTTTTAACACTATATTAACATTTTTTAATGTTTATATATTTACACTATGTACATTTTGTTTCTTTTTTAAAATTTGTCCGACTATGATAAATTTCAAAACAATTTTCCAAATGCAAAGGAACACTACATTTTTGCACTGGTAAATTGTTTCAGACCTTTTTCCTTTTGCAGTACATACTCTACACTTTCTAGATGGCCTTGCTTTGCTTGTTGGGGGATTTTCCTATAAAATGTCACCAGAATTTTAGTTATATTTGGATTAGAAGTCCACTGCCAATCATTTACTTGTAGGTTATGTGTAGTATTGTCTGCAATTAGGCATATTTTCACAGATCTCATCATCACTGTTATCACTATCACTACTGTCATTTTCAACAATACCTTCTTGCTCTTCATTATCACTAATCTCACAACTACTTTCATTTAAAATAGCCCCAACAAACTCACTAAATGCACTCGAAGAAATAAACAATTCCTTACGAAGCCATGTTTCTACAACTGTCAAATTCGTACACAACTTCACAAAGAAACTGGCGGAAATTAACGAGTAACAACGGAAATAAACGAAGGAAAAATATCTCATAGATTGAAAATAGATTTATATTTCTATGTTCGACTTTTAGGCTAGAAACATACGGCAAAGAGATCAGGGAAGTAGAGGACGGACATTGCCCGTCTTTAGTACTTAAGCCATTGAGAGAGAAGGACGGGCAATATACGTCTTTCGTTACCAATGGGTTAACCGACGTTTCGGATGACTGGGCTTCGGATAATCGACGCTCTACTGTATCTACCTTTTTTAAAGCACACAATGTTTCTGCTTTTGAAACACCATTTTTCAACTGACAAGGTCATTTAGTAAGTAGTGTCTCAGATTTGTTTGAAATGTTAACATTTTATTGCACCTGACTAGTTGACTGGATGCCTTCCATAATTTTACTGACAATACTTTTATTATCTTTTAGAATTTTTACAAGTAAGGTTTAAATAAACCTTCTTTAACTTAAAATTAAGTTTGTATGAGCTTTGCATTTTGAATGTGATATAACAGCTTGACACCCTATTGTAGATAAAACAATGTTTTTACTTATGTTGCAATAAGCCTGTGAAATGATTTAGAAAGTGAATAACACCAACTATTCTGTGACCTGTACAAACATGTGAACTTATATTTATAATATATAACTATATAACTAAATAGAAATAAATATTAAAGTTAAAATTTAAAATTTCCCTGACATTTTAATTTTTATGATTTCAGAAAGTGAGAACAGTGTTTCTGTAACCATTCTGTAGGTTTGTTATAACACTCTTCAAAGACTTATCTTTGACAAAAAAAATAGTTTCTATAAAATTAGTTTTAAAACATTTAATTAGATTTTGTTAAAAAAATATTTTTCGTGCACATTGATCTGTTGACCGATCAGTCTTCCAACCCAGGTAATCTAGGTTCTACTTTAATATACAGTATCGTTAATAAGTCTAGAAAAAAATATACTTTTCAAAAGATATTGCAAATTTTTATACTGTAAAAAAAATTTACATATACCAATTCTAAAACTAGTTTTTTTTAAAATGTAGTTGTAGGAAAACTATTTTGTTAAACAAAATACTATAGAATTGTATTTATTAACAATACATGCTGCCTTGAAATTAGCAAAAAGAGAAACAAAAATACTGTAGGCTCGTGGTAATCTTGCGTATATCAGACATTGTGACCACTGGATTATAAAAAATGACTCATTAGTGACAAGGGAAGGAACACAGTATTTTGCACTACAAAAATAAAAATAGTAACGAAACACAACTTTTTGTATTTTCTACTTAATAATTCACACTTTAATAAAGTGGAATTATAAAGAAACAATGAAAACACTTAAAAAATTGCTATTAACACACATATTTTTTTATATTATTAGTAATAAAAACAACAGTATTCTAATAATCTTTAAAAATACTTTTTGTTTTGTTTACTTCTGTAAATGAAGATTTCATTATTGTGCCTTGTAAAATTTGTATTCAGTGTAATTTTGGTACATGATATTACAAGACATTAATGATAATAACGTTCCTAATCCTAAAATAATTTCTTAAGCCAATTACCATGATATTTTTACTAAGAAATTACTTATTACCAAGAAATCACTGTTTTGCCCATAATTACCGTATTTTTTATTTCAGTTTGTGTATAGAACTCTACATGCTTGAAGTAGATTAGATTAAAACACCAGAGAAAAGGATTATAAAAAACCAGGCATTGCGATTGATGGACCTATTATGCAGCTAAATCTCTGAAGTACTAGTTTAGCAAATTGGTGCCCTTTTAAGTTTCAGCAATACACTGACTAGCTCAGCATGCAGACTGCAGGAAGGTGGTGTCTGGCTGTCCTCAACTTTGGGGCATGCTAGAATCAGAAAAGATCAGTGACCTGATTGTAATGATGGGGACTGATCAGATAGTCAAACGACATATGGTGTCTAGACTCTTTTATGTGAAGTTTACATTTGAGAAGGAAAGTGATGTGTTGGGAAACTCTGTGGAGATCTAGTATGGTATACAGATGGTTCCAAGACAGACATACACTAGTGCAGAGAGCAGACCAAGTGGCTGGACTGGGTATCTTGGCCCAAGATATCGGCTACCTTTCTAAATCCTCCATGAGGAATCTTTCTTAAGAGGCATTTGCTATGGGAATGCCCATGAAGGTTATCCAATGTTGCCTGTTAATGCTTGTTAAGCCAGCTCGGGTTCAGGAAACTCAGATGCAGATTCCAGTACAGCCAGTCAGTCTGCATCCTCATTAGCCTCAACCATTCTAGAACACAGTGAAGAGTAACCTGGTTTCCTTGTTCACAAGCTGTACACACCAGTACCATTGTCCATCTTTGTCTTTGAGCTGTTTGTACACTAGGCTAGATCTCCAGAGTTCCCCAACATGATCTTCCTCCACAAATGTCTTATTGGCATCAAAGGGTTTTAAAACTGTGTGTCATTTGACCATCTGATCAGTTCCAATCGTTAAGATCGGGTCTTAAACTTTTGTGTAGTTCTTGCATACCCCAAAGTTGAGGATAGCTAGACACCACTTTCCTGTAGTCTTATGTGCTGCTGTATGTACCTCCCTCATAACGTGTAAGTCAGTGGGAGAAGAAGTGCTTGAAGTAAGGCAACTGGGTGCATTACTGGCAGGCTAAGGGTTTTTAGTTTCCAGGGATATTCACTATTCTAGGTATATTCAGCAAAATGAGCTAGTTCTACAGACTGTTTGAACTTACCAAGGACATCAATCTACTGAACAGGTTTGGTTGCACAATAGGTCTGTTGATCGCAATGCCTGGGGTTTTATAATGCCTTACTCTAATTTTGAATCTAACCTAGCCTCCTTCTACCAAGAGCCTCACAATCATAGATTGTGTGCTTGCAGTTTCCT
Organism: Callitettix versicolor; assembly: GCA_022606455.1. NCBI lineage: Eukaryota > Metazoa > Arthropoda > Insecta > Hemiptera > Cercopidae > Callitettix > Callitettix versicolor. The sequence goes on from CM040182.1 coordinate 26,061,025, forward strand.
CCTCTTTCCTGCATAACATACACATGGTTTTCCGTGGTACATTCCTGTCATTTTTATTGTACCCTTGGACTACAGTACTCTGTAATGAGCCTTATGGTCTTCCTGAATTGTGCTTTGCCTAAGATATTTGCTACCCCTCTTAAGTCCTGTATTAGGAACTTTTTCTTATCAGGCACTTGCTATACGAATGCCGTGAAGGTTTTCCCATCTTACCTGCAATCCCTAAGGCTTAGTTTGGGTCCGATGAACTCAGATGCAGATTCCAGTCCAGCCAGTTGGTCTGCCTCCTCATTACCCTCAATCCATTATCCTCCAGAGCCCAGTGAAAAGTAACCCGGTTTTCCAGGATTGAAATTCTTCCAAAACTTCCAGATCAGCTTGGATTGGATTGGAATAGTATAAATATGAATTCGAGCCTTCTTGAAAGCCCATCTCAAATTCTCCCAAACACAGTCATTAATGGCCATTACCTCTGCCTGGAATACTGTTGCTTACTGCCCCATGGAAAGAACTCTCTTCACCCTTCGTCTCAAGCAGTACCCACTAGCACCAGTGGCCTTCTTTGTTTGGGAATCATCTATACACTAGAATAGATCTCCAATTTCGCAACACACAGTCTTTCCAAAATGTTTTTTTGACATCAACGGTCTAGAAACTACGTGTTGTTGGACCACTTGGTCAGTCCCGATCATAAAGTCAATCAGACACCACTTACCTGTAGTTTATATGCTGCTTTATGTGCCTCCCCCGCGACATATAAGACAATGGGCGGGAGGAGTGCTTGAAGTAAGGCAACTGAGTGCATTAGTGGCATGCAGAGAATTTACAAAATCACAATCGAATGTCAACAGATGATTTAACCACAACCTTATGCAAACTAATGTACAGTTTATACACATCTCTTAATAATAATGACAGATTATTGAAAGTGTTGAATTAGAAACATGGATTATTGCGAGTCTACCGTAGAAATTAAATAGAAAAATGTACCAAAAAGTTGTATTTGTAAAGTGTCTTAAGTAAGTGCACGAATTGTAGTCAGAATAATGAATTACATATTCTCTTTGGAACTTTACATTAGTTTTTATAATATAGACAGTGTTAGTCATATGATCAGTAAGTACTGTAAGCCCTCCCTAATCACGAGATCTACATATATGTGCTCAAGTTAAGGTTTAATTAAATATTTATTTTAAAAAAAAATATCTTGCTTTAATAAAATTAGTAAGTCTTCTTCAGATTTGAAACAAGACTTAAATATATTTTTAAAAATAATTTTTTTTTAAACATTTAAAGTATTTTGTGTAAATTTTCTGATTAAAATTTGTTTAAAAATTATTAAAAATAAACTGTTAAGATTTAACTCTAGGCTGTTGTCCCAAAGCTGAAACCAAATGGCTGTGAGTTATAGTAACTTTCCTTTTCTAACCATATCAGTGTCAGTAAATACAAAATATAATGAGACAAACTTTTGTGTAATTTGATTTATATTACATTTTTAAATTGTACAAGTTGTAATTAGTATAATTTTCCAATTCAACTACTTTTTATGAAAAGAAAATAATACCTTGAAAGCATATTGTTTATGTTGGGCACCGTTTATTGTATATAAGTATATAGTTATTTTATTTTAGTTATTTTACAGGTTATTTTTAAAAGAAATTGTAATTATAAGATTTTTCTTTGTGAAACATTTACAAAGTATTTGTTTACAGTAGACTCCCTCTAGTTCGGCCTCAGCACGAACTACAGTAGATTGGCTACCTTAGTGTAGGTCACATGCTCAGCTGAGACACCACCGCACTGGTGACACTTCATTTGCTTATCTGAGTTCTGCTGCGATGTTAGTTGTTACGTCCACGTCACAGAAATTTGCCTCTTTTTTTTCTCTTTACTTTTCTTGTGTGTCATATAACAAAGGAAAATTTCTGTGCAAAGTACAGGATGAGTGTATTTTAGTTTTTGTTGCTTTGCGTCGTTTTGTCCGCTGCATTTTTTTTGTTTTAGAAAATGAATCCCAAAAGGAAACATACATTTTGTATCTGTGGAACAAAGATTACAAGCTGTAGTTGTTCAGATAAAGTGAGAATATACCAAAATATGTGTAACATTCTAGAAATTAACGATTTCACAAGAGAATGTGTTTTCGGCAAGTTGCACTTAGTAGGCCTTGTATAATATTTTTTTGCGTCTAGTAAAAAAAAAATAACTTAAAACTTTGTTTATAGAACTTTATAACTAAGTTTTATATATACTTCTTTTGTGTGTAGAGATAATTAGTTTTGTTAGCATTTATTTGCTTCATTTGTAATTTTTTAATCTGGTTTTGGATCCTGTCCTGTGATGAATGAACTACAGGAAGTCTACTATAATTAAAATTATGAATATAGTTAAATAGGTTAATTATAATTTTTTTGTTGCATGTTGTAGTTTTTATATAATATTTTTAGTTGTGTGAAGTGAAAACAATTACATTTATTACATGTACTGGTTACTTTGTCAACAATCTTACTTTTTCTACTTCATTATACTGTATCTAATTGTATTGAACATTAACTAGGTATTTTGTTTATATATGTCATATTTGCCATATTTTCTAAATACTTGTCACAGTTTTCAGTATATATATATATATATATATATATATATATATATATATATATATATATATATATATGTATATACACTGGCCTATAACTTCTGGAAAACTGTGACATATTTAGAAAATATGGTAATGAAAGCATATTTTAAAAAAACATTTTATTATTATAAAGAAAGCTAATGTACTACTAAAGTGAATTACAACATACTTTTTCAGATAAAAATAAATGTGTGCTGCATTTTTTTAGAGGTACCAAAGCAGTCAAGTTTCAAAATGCAAGATTTTATTTCCAAGTATTTTTCATATGACATTTAGTGGGTTATGTTGTACATAGTATAGTATATAATTTAATTTGTCTCTTCAAATTTTTGTTCACAGTCATTTATCGGTAGAATAGTTTATTTTAATCGTTTGCAAATATTATTTTGTAGCTATACATACACAAAAATTATATATATATATATATATATATATATATATATATATATATATATATATATATATTTGCAGTAAACTCTCATTAATAAAAAACACATATTAGACAATAGTAATACTGATGATTAATAAATACTAGGTACTATCACTGAAACAAGGAAGTATATATGTGTGTTTGTGTTTAATATATGATTATTACTTATTTATTTTCAAAAACTGCAATCTTCAATGTTTCAACTTTCTGCTATCCTGCTTCATCCACTATCTCCTTACATTAATGTCTGCAAGGTCCCTCTTCAGATCAATTGACTAGCTCAAACTTGAAACACTTGTGAGACGGACGCCACTTGTTTTCCTGTAAAGAATTGTTTTAAAATTCATTCGAACTTGGTTATAATAGCTTCAGATGTTACATCAATTCAGATATAGCTTCATTTTTTTCATAAGTCCAGCCAGACTTTTATCTACATTTTAAACAAGCCCTACCGCTTAACATCTACATTATTTCAAGTGTTTTTCTCTCAAGTGCAGTTGGTTCTTGTTATAACAGATTGATTGGGGGATGATAGTGTACATTTTTATAAAAACATGTTATATCGAAATGCATGTGACACACTTTATTGCATTTGGGAACCAAAAAAAGGAAAAACCATTGGATTTTAAACATTTATACAAAAAATCAGTGGCAAAAAACCATTTTTGTGGCTGCAAATTTTGAGAGTTCGTGTTTCTGGTTTATTTTTAAACATGTGTTAAGTAGCAGAAGATACTATATGTAAAGTAGAGTCCAAGACCTAAATATTGAAGACAAGAAAGACAAAAATTTTTAAGGTACATTTTTGTAGTCTGGTATAGTTCATTGTAATGAAATTCCTTTATACTGAAGTTCGTTATAGTGAAGACTGACTGTCTTGTACATCATTCTCTTCTTTGGAAATAAATGATTTCTATTCTACTCAAAATCTTTCGGATGAGTTTCATGTCTGGTACTACTTCTGTCCCGCACTTCCCCTTCACCTTTTTATCCATTCTGAACACTAAAAAGTTAACGTCATTCCAGCTGATCCTGCCTCTCAGTAACTGTGAATATCATTTGCATTTTACTTGTTGAGAATCCATCGATATGTGATAGATCTGATTTCTTGACAGTACTCTCCTTGTGTTTCTTTGTGTTAAGAAATAACACATTTTCTTGCCATTGCAAATTTTTTTTATTTACTTTGTTGCAAAGGCATCTGATGTTAAATAATTCTGATAGCCTTGACCGTTGAGTACCTCTACCACTAGTGCCCAGGTTTACTTGAATGAATAACTAAATTTTTAGGGTTACTATTGCACTTCGACCTTTTTAGGTCTGTTGTGCCCCGTTTCTATATTCCTGAGATATCAGTTACAGTACCTTCTCCAGTCCTAGTCTCTTTATAAAGTCTAGGATTTGGAGAGGATTCAAGGATGGGTAGCTCTCCCACTTGCTTATTGAGGTGCTTTCAGATGTTTACTCTGCTAATTCCCTTTCAATTTTTCTTTCTTTTGACTCTCATTGTGTATGTTCTGCTTTATTTGGCCAACTTTTTTATTGTGCGGTGAGATCCCGCTAAATTATATTTTACGTTTTTACTTATGGAAACACCCACAAGGAGCTACACTGAGAGGTCACCACGGCTCCATTTCATACACCATTAAGCTGGTGTCATTCACTCCATTAGAGTGGGTTACTTTATGCTTTTGCCAAGCTTTGTAGAATAATGAATGTGTGTGTCACATGCGTGTGATGATTAGGTGAATGAGAGTACTATGACCTAGAGGTACAGTGGGATTGCTAAGCCCTTCAGCTGCCTCTGCCGGAGCCCACATTTGCCCATTGGGTATAATATCTTGAGTCCTTTTCCTACACATCATCTCAATTTTGTACTTAGTAGGATTTAAAGTGTTAAAGGACACAAGAGCAGGACATGCTCCAGAGTCTCCTTTTCAAAGTGGCATGCTACACATTTGGGGGACTTGCGGAGGTTAGAGCAGTGCGGATTGTGTTGTTACAATGTGGCCAATCTTGCTCTTACTGCTAAGCTAGTTTTTACACGACATTCCTGGATACATGACTGGATGTCCTGAATACACTTTATTGAGCTGACCTCGACATCAGCTCTTTCTATTTGTCCATTTCCCTCAGGATACCTATGATGCAGAACTTATTTATGTGGATAGAAAATATTGGATGAGCTTGTGTTAGCCATATTCTGAATGACATTTTTAGTTTCAACAACTGTTTCTTTAATGGATAGACCAAGTTGAACGGAGATCTATTTGTAAACCTTGCTTTGGTGTTTAGCTTGGTTCTTAATTTGATGATTCTGGATAAATAATCATGGTGTTTATTTTGAACTACTTCTTTCCTCACGCATTGCTCACACTGGTGAGTGATTGTTGTCTCTGATGAGGTAATTATTCTTTTGGTAAATAAGTGTACTTCCTTCCAATTAAAAGGCCTATCAACTACCTGTTATACTTACTATGCCTCTCTATAATAAGACACTTCCTTCTCTATTTTTTTAATTGAAATTCCTCAGCACAATTTCTCTGGTAATATTCTAATATTTTGTCAGACCTATTTCCAAAGTAGAAAACCATTGAAGTTATTCTTTTTTAATTTTTTCCTGTTGCAATATGAACAATAATTGTGGACACAAAATGAAATGTTATAAATTTTGTTTCTAACTTGAATGTAGCATAATTTTAACAGTTTTATAGCGTATCAGTGCATGCATAAAATTATTTTGTATGAAATGCATTGGTATCTACTCAGATACTATTTATGGTTTAGTCGTAGGGGAGGGAATGCTTTGCTTGAACATCTCTGGATCTGAGAAGTGGTAGAATAAGCGGGGGGGGGGGGGTTATAGTGCATGCAGCAGTTTGGTGTATTAAACAAAACTAATTGTTGAGAGAAAAAATTTAAATGCAGAGAAAATATTTTAATATGTCATATAGATTGAACATTTTACTATTGTGTTTATATATTTACTAAATTCAAAGTCAGACAACAAAATCTGAAAATGAAATTTAAGATTTCCAACAAAATTTTAAAATTCTTCGGTTCACAAAGGTCATTGTTAACATTGCAAATGAAATTAATTTTATGTTATTTGTTAATAGTAATCATATATTGTCTACTGAAACAGCTGTTTTGTAAATGTTAGATCACAGCTGTTAACCAGTCACTATGAGCTGATTGTCTTTTCAGTGGAGAGTTGTTGCTGAAAATACATGAGTATTTGTAAGACATCAGCACTCTTACACAATATACAAATGTCCAAAAATTCAGACATAATTTTAGCTCAATACACTTGTAACAATTGACATTGAAATAAAAGTTCTGTAAAATATTTTTTTATAAAAAGTTGTTAATTTTGTTTTAATTAATGATTGAAAACAATGTGAAAATGTGAAGTATTATTTTTGTAAATGCCTGTAAATATTAAGTAAATATTTTTGTATGCCTGTAAAGACACAAAATCTAATACAGTACTAACAAATTTTTTATGACAATTTAATCACAGTGTTAAACTGGCTAACATTAACCTGTTCTGAATGGACATTTTATATTGTTTATTTATGTCTTTACATTATATATAGCCTAACAGGTATAGTAGAGGTTTAGGTAGTTTTTCATTTGGAATACTGTATTACCTGTATTTAAACAAAAACTTTGTTTTCTTGTGTCACCAACAGTGTGTAGATAGAAACTTGGCAGATTTATTTAGCCTAAATTAAAAAAAAAGTTTGTCCTTTTTGGTGTTGTAAAAGAGAAATTTCTGATTTTGGAGGAATGCCATTTTTTGAATTGTGCAAAGGTTGCATGTCCACTATTAGTCAGTTATACAGCCGAACCATACCAAAATGAAAGAAATTTATGTTGTAGTTTCTATTAACACTTTGACCGCCAGTGTCTAGCATATGTTCCCTACCCATAGCTGCCAAGGCCTAATCCTATGATGACTTTAAGGCAGGTTATACCTAATAAATATTTTATTTATAAAATAAAATAGAATGATTTTTTTTAACAGTTACAAGATTTTTTATTAGTGTGATTGAATATTAATGTTTGTAAGTATTTATAATTATTGAAAAAAAAATAGATGAGCTAAACAAACTTTAATAATAGTATGTTACTACACACTAAGATAGAGGAAGTATAGTCAGGTGAGGGATGCAAAGTATAAAAAAGTTATTATAATGCTGTTTTATCATAACAACTAGCCATACACAGTTTTTTTTATGGAATCATCCATGGACATTTTGTGGATCGAATTCGCAGTCTGTCATCACCCACTAATGTAGAGGCCATGTCAGATTTTTTGTTCTCAAATCTGTTTGTGTATGGGGGGTAAGTCCGCTTTTCCCCCAAATCAATCTGCAACCCCAGGACTGTTATGCATGGTCTAATTGGACAAACCCGATGTCCACTGTTAGAGTTCATTGAATGTTGATGTTTTTTCATAAGATCTGGTTACCGATTTCTAGTATGGATGCGAGGAAATTCATTACAGCTGTAGGCAGAGTGTATGCCATTGAGGAAAAGTTAACATGTTTCACTTAAGTGTGAAAAATCATGAATGTAAGACAGCATAGCAGCCATGAGTTTACTCATCTTCTTTTAGTAGCATCCATCTTTTTTAGTTTTTTTCGGTGAGGGTTTGAAGTTTGATAATTCTGTTCTTCAGAAAAAAAACTAGCAATATGCTACCACAATATTTTTTGTATACTTTGTTTTTAACATGTCTGCTGGTATTGTCATCGTGGTTTAACTGCCACAAACATATCAGTTTCTCAGTATTATCTTTATTCTTATTTTTCACCATTATTATTTGAATAAACAGTGATTATTATTATTTGAACCATTGTTATTTGAAGAACAGTAATAAAAAAAAACCAGAGTAAAGTTTGAACAAATAGAAACTACTAGGTTCCATCTGTCTGTGTGTAGTGACATGACTTCTATTTTACTAGTACTATTAGAGTACCTACTAATACTACTTTAAAAATACTATTAGTACTAGGTACTGTAGTAATAGAGTACATTACTAATACTAAGAACTTAATTAGAATAGTTATTTATAGGTACTGATAACTCTGACTTCAGCAGATTTTGGCCTGAAGTCAAGCCCACCACTTACTATAGACCAGGCCTGCGGGTTCCTCATATTTCTTCAAAAATCTGTGCCCATCAAAAATATCTACTCCTGCATGGCTCACTAATCAGTGTTACTAACTTAAAATATCTTGTCCGATTAATTTAGACATTGGTGGTCAAATGGTTAATGTGCCTGTGGACTCTTAATATATAATTTTAGTATATTTTTATTGCAGACATTAATAATCTTGTCTATTACCATCTTTGTATATAGTTCTGTGGTTAATTTTATAGTATCTGTACAAGCATATTTAAGTTTTTTATTTTATAAACTTCATACTGTTTGCATACAACAACCATATATATTGGTAAAAAAATTCATACGCTTATAGATTATGAGAATAAATAATGGTTTGAATTTAAAAATAAATCAATATATTAGTCATTACAGATTTCACAAATTAAGGGATATGACAGTCTAGTTCTCTTCCTCAAGCAAAAGAGAGGGACTATTATTGCGCAACTGTCAACAGTGTTTCGGCAGAATGACAAATTTTGACAGCTGAGATATGCCTTTATGTGCTTTCTACATACAGAACCATTGCTGTAATGTCTACAAAATGCCCAGTAGGTGATAAAAAGGGAAGAGAATGTGGGGAAAAGTTTACCATAATGTTAAAGGCACAGAAAGATCATGGTTTTGTATAATTGTTGGAATACAGTACTGTAAAATTAATATTGTTTTCACAAACATAGCTTGAAACACATGAAACTATTATATAAACTAACTCTTATTGACTTCAATTAATTAATTAATTCAGCCTTAATCAACGTTTATAGAAAATAAACAGGGACCAAATATCTTGAGGTATTTCTTATGAATAGCATTAATTATTATGGATATACTGCTGTATAGATAACAGGCACCATAATAATGATTAAATTTACTTAATCAGGGTTGCTAACTTTTTGGTTAAAAAAAATCAGGGTGGGTTTATTTATAGCAGAAAGTACTTGATTTGATTAGTTTATCCACACCTTTTTTGAACATTTTTCCTTAATAGTACGTTAATATAATAATTTTTAAACCACATTACTTGAATGGTAGCCATCATTGTTGGTACACTGGCCTGTCCTTTTTTTTCATGACCCTGTCGGCCATTTTGGGTGGAATAGCAATAATTAATTAGGTTTTCGCCTCATTCAATGTTTCAGAAGTTTGGGAGTTATATTAATGTAGCTGTGACTCCAAAAACAAATTGTACTTTACAAGGACAAATGTAATGAATGTGGTTACTCAGTATTACCAAGCATCATTTAAAGTCGTGGGGGGATTTTGAAACAAGTTTTATAGATTTCAAAATCTTTTTTGTTCAGTCTTTGTGCAATCACAATTTGGTGGTGGCACATTTTGAAATCTTAAATGTAGAATTGTTGGAACACTTTATGACTTTTCCAATGTTTTCTGTTGCTCTACAGCAGCCATATTTCACAACCGCTGTTGGCTAATAGATTAGTGTTTAATGTAGAACTTGTTTGAAATTTGACTCCGAATTAATTGTGAATGATTTTTTTTTATTAGTAATTGGAACTGTTCTTACCTTCAATTAAGTGGCTATGAAAGCACAGTGTTGTTGGGTAAACCATATGTTTAATGAATTTTTTAAGTAAAGCAAGATGTTTCCTGATCCTGCACTATGATCAGAGTGAAGGTTTCAGTCTGTATTTTCATGTTCATAACTTAACGTTGAAAACAGATATAAAAAGCTTGAATTATTTGTTAAAGAAATAAATAAGAGACTAAATTACTGTAGTTTTGTTAATCCGAAACCAAACCAAAAAAGGTTGAAAGAACAAGTGTATACTAGAACAAAAACAAGTTGTATATATATTTTGAATAAAAATAACATTGAAAGTCAATGTAATAAAATTCAAAAATACATGTACATTTGAAAAGTTTTAAAAACTGAAAATCATGATCACATCAGTTAATTTTAGATTTCTGCAAGAACACAAATTTCATAGAATTGGGCTGTATGAGTTCAATGTCTTTTTATTCATATTTATAGGTACTATAACATACACTTATTTTCTATAAAAAGATTACTTTTAATAAAAAAAAAACTATTATATTTTCTGGTGAAATGAAGAAACTCTGTAGATACAGTGTTATGCCAACATTTTGAAAACATTATTTCTGCTGACGTAACAATGGAATATATTATGCTGGTGTTGAATATACAGATCATATCAAATGCAGCTATGGCATCTGAATGGGGTGAACACCAACTATTGTTTGCCACCAGTATATACTGCACCGATTCCCATCCTTTCTATGTTTTCAAAATGTAATACATCACTACAACTTATGTGGGGAACATATTTTTATATTCTGCTAGGGCCTCTGAGAAGGGGGGACAAACGTATAAGGGTCCGAGCAAGAGAAAAAAGTTTTTAAAATCGACTTGTAATCACGTTTTTAATTATATACATTTTATTTTACTTGATGTTTCTGAATATTGGCACCCATAGATATCACTTGTAAAATTCTTAATGAAAATCAACAAAAAAGCTTTACTAATCTGTATGTAAACCATTAATACAGTTACTTTTTTTATTTAGACTTCATTGTACATCTTTTAGTACGTAAGGTTTGGTTTTACAAAAATATTTAGTGAGTATAATTAATTAACGTGATGTATGAATTGGGGGATGTCCCCCAATAGAGGTTCTCTTTTGAGAATGTCATTTTTCGTACTGAATATATTTTGTAAGTGTTGCATACACATTTTAGTAATTGTAGGTATATCTTAAATCTTAAAAGTCAATTTCTTTTCAAGTCTTTCAGCCGGATGTGATGGCAACTTTCCTACTGTCTTCAGGTGATTTCATACTGATGGAAATACAATATTGCAATAAATAACTATTATTCTGTGTTTCACTGTTTTACAACATTACAGGGTAAATGTTTAGTAACATGCAGATAAAATAAGAAAACCAACAGATGGTAATAATGTGAGAGGGATGGAAGCCTGTACAGTATTGTACCATGTTTCTTAGTATGTGGTGTATTTCAAGGGCAATTCTGCTTTATCCGAAAAGAATTTAGTTCTATTATTTCAGACTGTCTCGTAATTATTATCAAGACTGTACTGTAATAATAAATTAGATGTCTGAATTTACTAGTTCTTTTTAAATAATGATATAGTTTAGAATTAGGTGACATTTATACCAATGGTACACTATGCACACATGTAACTTGACAACAATGGAACTTCATTGTTGTATGTAATTAATGATATGGTAGTGGTCAGCTGTTTCTTTTTCAACTACAAAAGTTCTGAAAGGTGATCAAATATACCCTCTAACAACTATACCGATATGTGTTTCAGAGTTTGGAGAACAAGGGTTTGAATGATAAATTTTACGTATAAATAAAACAAAATTTATTAGGAATTTTTATTGAATACCAAATTTATAAATGTTGAGGGGTAAAATTTTCTACATATTGGGAACTCCAGTGGTGACAAGGAATGTGATGTAGTACTGTTAAAAATTATTTGAAAATATTTCAGGAACATATGGGATTTGACCACAACATATGGGGTTTTTATTCAAACGCTTTATTTATAGGATGTGTAGAGACTGGACATGAAATGAGTATACACAGGAAGAATAAGTGGGAGCGTTATTATCTGGTGCTTTCTGTATATAGTTTTGACATTTTGTAAGCAAATAGTAGTTATAAGTCTTCATACATTCTGGATTAGTATTACTAATTTTTGCTTTTGAAAACCATTTTATTAACTAGTATGCTGAAGTGCCTTTGAATGGTAAAATGAATAAATAATGAGAAATATTCTAAACTATGGTTAGTATAATTGAACATATTTTATTAAAAATATGTTTTGGGAACCTTTTCTGAAATAACTGTAGTATTGTATCGCCTAGTAAACTTAGATATAATTAATTACTGTGTGTTTATATTGTCATTGTGTTTAAAAGATGCTTTAAAATGAAATGATATGAGTAATCATGATTGGTTCTTCAAGTAAAGCAAAAATTTCTTCTCTTGTTAAAAATAACTACACACTTTCAGTTCAAATCATGGTAAGGAAATTAAGCTATGGACACTTTTAAACCAAAGTAAATGATTGTCCATATTGTTTACGTCAGATAAGAAAGTCAATTTAATGAGTTTTCCAGTGAACTGTTCAATGAACAGTTTTTCACTGTTCATACGCTCCCTGGAACTCGTTTGGTGTGATGTGTTTTAGCTGTACCAGCGATTTTCTCTTGGCTTTCTTTTCCTTATTATATTCCTTTTTCAGACAAGACAAAGATTTAAATTAATTGCAATTTAACAAAATGTGTATACTGTAAAGATGTTTAAACAAATTAGAATTTTGGATAAAAATGTTCACTTAGGATTGAAATCTTTCCAAACTAATCTACAAATTTTGCAACACATAGAGTTTAATAACTACACAAGATAAATATATATGTATACCTGCTAACTTGTATCATTATGACAAACTAATTACACATTTAAAACTAATTTTACGACTTTACTGAAAGGTTTAATTTGTTTACACTTTTTGTTTTGTTTATTTTTTTGAAAACAGTAAACATATCAATTCCTTTACACCTTTCAACCAATCTCATCAAATCTTTAAAAAACATATTGTAACCATGTACTGTTAAATAGATGGTAGATGGAAACAGAATTTTACAATATTTTGGGTTTTTTATAACGGGTTTTTGGGTCATGAGTAAAGTAACGGGTGTTCTGTAAAATACCAGATATTCATAGTGTACATGCATCATAGTGTACATTAGTATAACCAGATCGGGAAGCTGAAGCTCATGTTGAACAAGGTTAAACAGTTCTGTTACGGCTATAGTTTTCTGGTATGAATCTATGAGTCAGTGAACTGCTACAAAAAAAATATATATATATATAATAGCAAGTAGGCCTACTTAAAAGTAAAATCTGCATTTTGTATCGTAGACAAATGTTACTTTAACATTTCGCATGCTAGGGGATATATTTAGCCGCCTCGGTTGCCTAGTGGATAGCGTACTAGGCTTTCACCCCGAGGACCCGGGTTCGATTACCGGCGAGGGCTTGGCATTTTCATACGCTATAAATCATCCCATCGTCTGAATTAGCCCAAGTGTACACAATAGTTGGACGTTAAACACGAAAAAAAGATATATTTCTGGCCCAAAACATAAAAGTAATGTCAAATGTGTTCAAAACCATAAACGCTAACTCTTTTATGTAAAGAAATGTTCAGTAGGACGTAATGAGAGCCGAATTATTATTTAAAACCTTTTTAAATGAGAATGTTTATATTAGCGCTGCTGATCATACAGGGTTTTTTTATAAGCATTCCCAAAAATGTGATTCTTCTGCTAGGACTAAACAGAAGTTATTAATACCTTCAAATACCAGTATTTGCTGATGAGGCCATTTTCTGTCACCTAGTTATACTCACACAACTGTTATTTAATTTTCTGAAGTTGGCAGATATGTATACACTAAATAAAAACTAGTTTCAAGAACAAACATGTTTAACACTGCAATGTTTCATCATTCTTCAGTGTTATTGGTAGTTTGTGGTTGATAGGACTGCAGATGGTAACTTTTTGATGAAAGTCTTACTGCTAATGTATTTATGTTCACATTTCCATAAATAACGAATATGTATATTTCCTAATAAACAAAGCCTCCGATATATCATTTATATACTAACTAAAATGACATTATTGCTTTCAATTGAAGAAATTTAATAAAAAATTTGTTGAACCAAACAATGTATTGAACAGATTATATTTTATTGTTCAATTTATCGAAAACTTTATAATTGTGTAACATTGTAGTATAGCTATTAATTTAATACAATTTTGTAAATAAATTTATTAAATTGGGTAAGAATGTAAAATTGATATTAGTTTAATAAATCCATTTAAAAAATAATTTTTCTAGAAATTATTTGCTTTCCAAATACATGTTCTATTTTATTTCACAAGATATCAGTCATAGTACGTATAGTGAGATCTCTATAATCTGGCACTTTCAAAAGATTGATTCTTGGTGAAAACATTAATTTTAATATGACATGGCAGAAACAGGCTCAATGTAGTGACATCTGTACCCATTATTGTAAGCTTACATGTAAGTCCACGTAATTTTTTTTATCTCAGTGTTGCACAATCCTACTTTTTATTGTGGTACTAGGAGTGACCAATTAACCTCTTATAACAAGAACACAGATCTAATTAAGGCTATGTAAACTACAAGCAGTGCATTACAGTATTGTGTACTATCCTGTTTCATATTTTTTTTTAACATAGGAAATATTTTATTACTATATATATATATATATATATATATATATATATATATATATATATATATATATACACACACACACACACACATATATATATATATATATATATATATATATATATATATATATATATATACACACACACACACACACACAGGTCTGTTCAAAAAAAGACCGAACTTTAGTCATAAAATCTTTATCACAACATTACACATGCTTGTCTCCAAAGTATTCTCCCCTGCTTGTGATACACGGGTCTGAGTGTTTTTCCACTGTTCATACGCTCCCTGGAACTCATTTGGTGTGATGTGTTTTAGCTGTACCAGCGATTTTCTCTTGGCTTTCTTTTGAAAATGGCATCCTTTTAAGATGGATTTTAATTTAGGGAGGATGGGGAAGAATTGTTGCTCTGTTATTGCATTGTCGTGGTGCAAAATCCAGTTCTTGTTTTTCCACAGTTCTGGTCTTTTTCCTCAAAATCCTTAAAACATCCAAATAAAACTGCTTGTTAACTGTCTGACCTAGTACAAATTCATAATGAACAACTCCATGACAGTCAAAGAACGACTTCTTGTTTGAGTGACTCATGCGTGCTTTCTTCAGAGGTGGTGAATGTTGACAATTGTGTCTTCGTTTGACATCATATCCATATACCCAGGTTTTGTCTCATGTGATGTTAGTTTTCATAACATTTTCGTCATTGTTAGCACGATGAAGCAATCCTTGGCTAATGTTGACATGGTTTTCTTTTCGTTTGATTGTGAGCAGTCGTGGCACCATTTTCGCAGAAACGTGATGCATGCAAAGTTTTTCGTTTAAAATGTGGTACAACCCAATGTTGATTCCGACTTCTGCAACCTCCCGCATAGTTAACGATGATTTCCATGAATCACAGATCGAACAACATCAGTCCTGACCTTGGATTTTTGTCGATCAATGTTCTGACTGATTTGAAATGCGTATACCAGTTGTAGCATTGTGTATGGCTTAAAAACCTCCTTATGGGCCTTCTGAAGCAATGCCTATGATTCAGAAAAAGATTACCGATATTAAAGCAAAATTTAATATTACAACATTGCTCTTAGAAGTCCTTCATTTTCATTTTTTCACTATGTAGCAGAGCTGACTGCACTTTTTCACTAAACTCGTTCTGTTCACTAACTGATCAATTGCTCCATTTTGTTTCTAGAATGCCACTAGGTGTAGCATAGCACGTGAATTTAAACTGTACGAAGTATGGTCGTAATTTCAAAAGTTCAGTCTTCTTTTGAAAGACCTCGTGCACGTGTGTGTGTATTTCTTTCAACACTATATTCCATTTTAATATATTACACAGTACATATTTTTTGTAATAAAATGAGATTTTATGATAAAATTGTGTTTTAAATGAATCTCCAATAATCCTGCGTTTTTGTTAATCTGAGTCGTCTGGTCTAATATCGGTTGTATAACTGAAATTTACTAACATATAGCCTGAATAATAAGTAAGTAATGGAGGATTTTGCAGGTAAAAAAACTCCAAAACCATTTTTTACATTAAGTTTAAATCAATGGGACAATTTGCATATGTAAGGATTGGTGTCCATTTTCTGATACAGGTATTATCACTAATGCCATTCTACTGCATATTTTTCAACAGAAAATCACTCATAAAAGAAAATACATAAGTGAAAGAAATGTAAAAAAAAGTGTATTGTGTCAGTATATCAGTATTGGTAAATAAAAAAAGAATAATAAATTATTTATACTTTGAGAAACTTTATTAAAAATGTTACAACAATCTTTAAAATATAATAAAATATAAAGTAAACAATTTTTATTCAAAATTAATAACATAAATGTTGCTTTACTATCTGAAACAACTATTTTTTTCTTTGTTTTTCTTAACAGAAAATGTCAACTATAACATAGAGATTAACTGATTAAAAAACAAAGTAGGTTCATGATTACATTACAAATTCTGATCAAATTACTTTAAATGTGTATTATGTTTCTTATAAACGTTACATCATTTTTTTTAATCATGTTATGTCATCAAACATAATAAATCGGATTTAAATAGCTAGTCTGACATAATAGTCAAGTTTAAATATCTTGATCTCCGATTTATTAAAACTTTCCATGAGAAACTTTAATCCAAAACATCTAAAATTTGATGATATGATGTGCCAAACTGCCACAAGTACGCAACAGTCACTTTTTTTTTATCTGAGCTTGTTAGTACTTGCTATTTTCATAAAATGTTTAAATAATTATTAACAATTTCTTTTTAATGCATCATTGATCTGATCATGAAACAAATTAAGATATTTTAAATTCCAAGTTCAGTTATTAATTGCTTTGATTTGAAATAATATTTAATAACAAATTAATATAAACAGATTAAGGTGAATACACATAAAAATCAATTATTTTAAACAAGAAAAGCAAGTAGCAACATTATCAAGCTCTCCGATAAACCTGAAAAAAAGAATAATAAAGCCATGTTATTCTATTTACTTGTTTGTGTTTCTGTTACTATTTGTAAACATACAAGAAAGAAGTTATATATGAATCGCTAATCGCAAAAAAAGGAACATCTTTACATAATTTTTTTTTCCTTTAAACTATTACTACATTCAAAATGTAAAAGAAATAGTTTTACTAAAACACAAAATAAAACTAATTATAAACATTTTTTTGGTGTTTTTATCAGATGTGAGGTGTTTTTCCTGCCTTTTGAAAAAACATATTCTGTGTAGACGTAGACGTTCTCTTTTTGAGGTTAGTGATTCATATATGAAATAACCTTAGATTTTTTTTTTTTTTTAATTGACTGAGATATATTTTATAATTAATTTTATGAATAACATTTCTGAATTACAGTGTATCCAAACTGCATTGGAAAGGTGACAATGTTAGGAAAAGATTGACATCTTCTAAATAACCTTAGAAGATGTCAATCATTTCCTAACATTGTCACCTTTCCAATGCAGTTTGGATATACTGTAATTCAGAAATATGATTATTAAAATTAATTATAAAATATACCTCGGTCAATAAAAAAATGAAACTTTCCTTTTCTCATCATTAATGAATGTTGTCTACAAAATTTGAAAATGTTAATTTCTTAATTTCAACATCACAATCTCTTATGTGGCACCGATTCCAGCGGAAATAGCTGTAATAAGCAAATGATGGTCTTAGCTATCCCACCATACTTCTAGCTCATACTATTATCATTCATCTACTGTAGGGGATTTGGTGAACAATTCTCAAGCAGATTATTCAACCTCATCGACTTTAGGTTTACTAGAGTTAGAGAACTTAGCAGAGACGACATCAGTTGGAAGTGAGTAGATACTGACCCTGATGTCGAAACTAAACTTCTACACAATCATCCAGGGAACTCAAACCTGGAAGGCCAAAACTTACGAAAACCAAGTACATTAAATTAAACCATAAAAAATGGGAATGACTACAACCTCTATTTTATGAAAGAAAGAGAAGGGGAAAAGAATTGCCCAGAGATTTTCACTTCAACTCAAGCAAAAAAACCAATGCATAAGACACAACAAAGTCCCACAACCAAAAAGTTCATTATTATAAATGAACACTGTTTGTAGTTCATGTTGTTTGAAGTTATGCTTACAATGTTTGAATTTGGAAATAGGGAGTTAATAACTGCTGTCTATAAATTATCCACAGGCTATCTATTATTATTTCTGTAAAAACCGTTTACACCTATACTTACACATTGCAGCTGCAATTATTGCAAAAAATTAAATCGCATTGACAGCAACACATTCCACAATCATGACACAAGTGTTTATCACAGTAGTTGCACTGGTTTTCTGAAGGGTGATTGCAAATATAACATAACGCTTCAAGTTTCTGCAACATTGCATTGTAAACAGTACAGGAAGTTGACAGTAATAATTTGGCATAAACTTGATCACTATTACATTGTATCCATCACAACTCTAAAATTGAAGAAATCTTTACATCTTTTAACACTCCAGTGGTTGTGCAAGGTTCTGTAGGATCTGAGACATTTTTTTTGTCATTTAAAGTTAGAAACACTAATGAACTTGAGCTGACTTCTGTTTTTCAGTCAATATTTTCCACCCATAAAAGTTTTGAGCATCCAATAATCTCTATTGTTTCAGTTTTCTCCATTTTAAAATTTATCACCTACATTGTTTGGCATCCAGTTAAACCCCCTTAATTACTTAAATCATAGTAAACAAATTAATTCAAAATACTTTCTTTTCTGTCTAAAATTATCATGTACGAGGTGTGGCTATTAAATAACTAGACTGACGCTGCGGCGGAATAATTGCACATGCGCCAACCACCATTGACCGACAGCTGTTTAGTGTGAAGCTTTCTCTTCAGAATGCAGTTAGTCTCATTTGTGTAACCAACACCGTTAAGTCATAACCTTCATTTCCGTTAATGTTGTTATTTTGTTTTGCCGGAAAAAATGGTTAGTGTAATAATAGAGCAACGAATTGTTGTTAAATTTCACTTCAAACTTGGGAAAAACCGCTACTGAAACTTATAATTTACTGAAAAAAGTGTATGGCAGTGAATGTTTATCGCGTACACATGTTTTTGAATGGTTTAAGCGTTTTCAAGATGGCCGACAAGATGTTGAAGATAATTCGCGGCCGGGTCGCCCTTCAACGTCAAAAACGGATGACAATGTCGAAAAAGTTGCTAATTTGATTTGATCTGACCGTCGATTAAGTATTTGTGCAATTGGTGAAACTGTAGGCATTGATAAAGAATGTGTACAGCAAATTTTACGTGACAATTTGAACATGCAAAAAGTGCCAAAATGGTGCCAAAAATTCTCACGTTTGAACAAAAAGCAGCTCGCAAAAATTTTTGTACTGACACTTTGGATGCCACTGAAAATTACCCAAATTTATTGGATAGGATAATAACATGTGATGAATCATGGTTTTTTTACGTATGATCCGGAAACAAAGTGCCAACCCATGCACTGGAAGACCCCAACTTCACCGAGAGCCAAAAAAGCAAGAATCAGCAAGTCAAAATTTAATGCAATGATTGTTTTTTTCGATATTTATGGTATTGTGTACCTTCATTGGGTTTCTGACGGTCAAACAATTCATCAATATTACTACCTTGAGGTAACTTGGTAAACTATGTGAAAGAGTAAGGGAAAAACAACCCGAAATGTGGAAGGTCAAATCATGGGTTTTCCACCAAGACAATGCTCCAGCTCATCCCGCTTAATCTGTCAAGAAGTTCCTGGCCAAGTACAGCATCCCAGTGTTAGAACATCCACCTTACTCACCAGACCTTGCACCATGTGACTTCTACCTCTTACCTAAGGTGAAATCTGCATTAAAAGGGACGAGATTTGAGTCTCAAGGAAGCTATAAAAGTGAAAGCGGCAAGAGTCTTGAAGGAGTTGACAGAAGATGACTTCCAGGACTGTTTCCAACAATGGAAAATTTGCATTGAGCATTGTAGAGATAGAGAAGGGGTGTATATTGAAGGTGATAATAAGTAATTATGTATAAAATGAAAATAATTTTTGTACCACATTAGTCTCGTTATTTAATAGCCACACCTCGTATATTTCTTTTCAATAAAAGAAATAGTTTAGCAAGATAATAAACATAACAGAGTACGGAAAAAAAACTAAGATGATAGTAAATTACGTGTAGAGGACCCAGAGGAAATGTTTTTGTACAAGTGTATCAATATTCGCAATATAAAGTCTGATACTGATTTAAGATAAGGAATAAAGGACCAATTTAAGGGTATTTTTATAGTTACATCAATTTTTGTAATAAATAAACTGAAAACTTTCTTCCAAAACTTGAGAAATTGCAAATTTTATGTTGGCAAAGATATGAAAACAAGATAATATTAAATCATGTTCACCACAAACACAGGAACATAATCTAGGCCTGAAGGTCAAGCAAGAAATAAATACACCTTCGAACATTTCAGTTTATTTTTGAATATACAATTATAGTAAAAACTTTTTCATATACATTAAAAAAGTTAAATCCAAGTACACAAGAGATAAGAGATGCCATATTCACATGTTTGTGAGATTAAATCTTTGTTTGGTACCCTACTGTATCTGGCACTTTAAAATCCAGTAGGAGAAATATGCCGAATACTAGTAGGGAACTGGGTGAGAAGCAGTTAATGAGCCGACAGTGTTTTAAATTTCTTAAGTGTAATTTATTAAAGTGTGTGTGTGTGTGTGTGTGTGTGTGTGTGTGTGTGTGTGTGTGTGTGTGTGTGTGTGTGTGTGTGTGTGTGTGTGTGTGAGAGAGAGAGAGAGAGAGAGAGAGAGAGAGAGAGAGAGAGAGAGAGAGAGAGAGAGAGAGAGAGAGAGAGAGAGAGAGAGAGAGAGAGAGAGAGAGAGAGAGAGAGAGAGAGAGAGAGAGAGAGAGAGAGAGAGAGAGAGAGAGAGAGAGAGAGAGAGAGAGAGAGAGAGAGAGAGAGAGAGAGAGAGAGAGAGAGAGAGAGAGAGAGAGAGAGAGAGAGAGAGAGAGAGAGAGAGAGAGAGAGAGAGAGAGAGAGAGAGAGAGAGAGAGAGAGAGAGAGAGAGAGAGAGAGAGAGAGAGAGAGAGAGAGAGAGAGAGAGAGAGAGAGAGAGAGAGAGAGACTCTGTTTGTGAGTGTAATTAAAAAAAAAAATGATTTTAATTTTTTTGCTTACTTAATTTTTCTATTTGTTTACCTTTTTTATTTGTAAATATTAATTTTTTTTAGTAATAAACTAGTATGTACTTTTAACTTTATTTCACCAGCTTAATATGCCTTAAATGTATAAAAATGGTTAAAGAAAAGTGTGTCTGACTGGAATCCACACGACCACTTGCGTTACACTAAGTACTGTGACCAATGGAGTCTTAAAAGAGGTTTTGAATAATGTAATACATAAACAAAGTTATAGGTATTTAATATTTACCATATAATTAGTTTGATATTTGGCAACACTCAAGGATCAAGTTTAATGATTTCCTCACCTTTTTGAACTTAAAGCATTCCTGGATAGAATTTACATTAGAATTAGAAGAAAACAGCAGCTAACCACACAAATTATTTTCCCCCAATATACAGTTGTTTACAAGAAACCTACACACACTAACAGATTATTGAAACATGCATTTTAACAATGTCCTGCACAAATTCAAACATCATGTACTCTTTCTTTTGAAAGGCCCATTGAACGACTGATGGAGAATCAAAAGACTGGGAAAACATAATGTTAACAGTGATGCTTAAGAAATAATAATTACTTGATTAACAAATCTACATCTACCTTAGAGAACCTATCACATAGAAATGAAAACTATGGTAAGATTTTTCTACTATTTGTTAAAAAGGTACTACGGATACAATTGCCAGGACTTTTAAGAAACATTCGAGCTATTTTATTTTGAAGAAACCTCACTTTAATAGAGATAAGCTCCTTAGCAACCACAAGGACAAAATCAGTTGGAGAAGAGCAGCATATCCTGCATTTTATGTGAAGGAATTAAATAGGGCAAACCCACTGATGCATCTCTGCTAGATTGGCAATTAAGTGTGAAAAAATTCTTGCAATTATAAATTAAAAATGTTAATAAATTTGAAACCAGGACTACACACGATTCAATCATTTACTCAATATTTGTCTGGAATCAATCACTATCTTCTCCACATCATTCTTCAAACCTATTATTAAATGTTGTTAAATTATATAAATTGATGTCCAATCATTTTCCAAGTACACATTTTCAATGACAACAAAAGTAGTTTTCCCCCTATATGTACAATTTAAAAAAAATATTAGTTTCCAATAGTGATGACTTCTCTGTAGGTAATGATTCAATAAAATATATTTGTAAATAAAAGTATCTTGTTCTTACATGCTAATTTTAAAATGCTTAATTTTAAAGTAAAGTAGAGTCTCAATTATCTGTCATGCTTTTAACTGTCAGTTTCTATTAACCATCAGCTTAATTCTGTTATCAGACATTTTTAAACAGTCTTCCATAATAAATAATTTGTAATAAATCATAAATGTAAGCTTCTAGATGAACATGCCGCCTCGGTGGCCTAGTGGATAGCGTACTAGGCTTTCACACCGAGGACCCGGGTACGATTCCCGGCGAGGGCTTGGCATTTTCATACGCTATAAATCATCCCATCGTCTGCATTAGCCCAAGCGTGCACAATAGTCGGACGTTACACACAAAAAAAAATCTAGATGAACATTACTTATTTACAGCATAGGCAATGGCAGCTGACAATAATTGCTACCGTAAACACATACTGATAATAGAAAAATAAATGATTCTATCATCTCGTGGAATTAGATAGAAACACTTGAAAGTTAACAAATTCCAAAAAGCACATGAATGTTTCTATTAAAAGGTAAACATTTTCACACTATTTATTATAATATTCAGTATATAAGTCGATCATGTGAGTTCTCTAAGTAGCACACACGATGCTCTCGCATATGTTATGTTAAGTATTCGTCATAAGGTTAAATATGGATAATTTACTGTATTAAAGACCTACACATGTGTAAAATTTGTGTAATGCATATTAGAGTTAAATAAAAAATTTAAGTTTTACATTTTCAAAAAAAAAAAAAAAACATTCCATGCTATGAACAAAATACAGTACGTAATTTTTATCTATCACCGAAAATACCAATTCTACATAGTACTATTTCTAAATCTATTTCTGTTATGTGTGCCTATTCTGTAACCTGTCACCTAAACGGTCCCACCCCAAGAATGAAGGTTAATCAAAACTACTGTATACACTAAAAAAAAAAAAAAGAAAAAAAAATTGAAAACATTTTGTGCTATTAACAGAGTACCTATGCGATTTTTTTTCGATCACTGAAAATATTATTTCTACTATTTACGTTCTACTAAGTACTATTGCTAAGTCTATTTTTGTTATCCACTTCTATCATCCGTTACCCCAATGGTCATGAGAATGATGGTTAATCAAAACTACTACATAATTGCATTTTACAAAAAAAAAAAAAAAAAATAAATAAATAAAAAAAAAAAATAAAATAAAAAAAATGTGTACCACAACTACCAAATAACCTTGTAGAGCTGAAAATCTGATCACTACTGCTGTTAATAGCTTCAGAACCAATGAACATGCTTGCCCAAGTTACTTTTGTGATGACGGTGCCGCTGATAAAGGCCATATTGAACATCTTTAGCTATTCATAAGCACCAAACTGATCCATTTCTAACCATTACTTGTATGAAGTTGGACCGGGACAGTTTTGACAGGTCTATTTTGGCCTTTTTCTGGCACACTAGTCATCACATGGCCTTAGGGCGGGTCCAAGTGTGCTGAGTAATCTTTTAAACCAAAAGAAAGTTATCAGGGTCGTAGCTGGATTGCATAGATTGGAACACAGTGAATGTATCTTCAGCAACAAAGAATGTATACTTTACCATCGTTATTCATTTCTTTTATTCCTTGCTCTATCTGCGATAAAATTCAAGTCCAGTGCAACAAAGAAGCGCTATCCAATTTTACGAGACCAGATCTGACAATTCTGTTGAGTGGCCATAGGTGATTTTGCAGAAGCCAAGAGAGCCCTATTATAATATCTAATATGCTAATGAATAAAGTACATGAAGACATAAAAATATTTAGTGATAGTTTATTTGGAAAAGATTTCAAATTTTTTATTAAAAAATCCATTTTATGAATTATATGCGTTTATTTTTTTTTTGCGGCGTAAAACCGTAAAGGTTATCATCGCCTTATATGCATTTAAGTATAAGTAGTGAACAATGGAGAATTGATAGTTTGTAATTATCTTTTTTTTACTTTTAATATGCCAATGTATTTTATTATATATTTCAAAGCAAATAAATGCATTGTGTTGTATTTAACCTTTAAGCGAGTACTGATATTCTGGAATGTCACAATAACAGGTTTTACTCGGGAGTGACGATGCAGGACGAATACAAGCTGAAAATAGTAAAAAAAAACTTCTAACTTATTCATTACACAATTTTATAAATACTTTAATATTACATCACTGAAACCATATAATAGGCTCAAATTAACTTAAAAACCACATTTTAAAATTTGGAATATCACAATCAATTACGAACAACTTATGAACTGCCCTCATAATAAATAATCAATAACTAATAAAATTTTATAAAACAAGCTAGACTAACACAATACTGAAAACTAGGATAAAATAATAAAACTAGAAAAGATATCTCAAGCGTAAAGTAAAGGAAACAAACTACATCACATAACAAAGAATAATACTTAGCATATATCTCTAGTGAAAGCAGTTTACACAGGGTGTAAGCAGAAAAACATCAGTGACATTACGCATTTAAAGTGTAGGTTATTAACTGTAAACAGTTGATTGTATAGTCTGTTACAAGTAAGCATTACCCCCCTTTCACCAATTTTTTGCTGCATGTCAATTGATAACGCCTAATTTGCAGGAGACAGATAACCCTCCACCTTCACAGAACACACAAGCCAATTAATTCTATAACCTAAACACTTATAAATATCATTCCAGATGTTCTAAAAACGCTAAAAATTGAAGTTATGCAAATCTTGGTCGAATGACATTCCAGAATATCACTATTCCTTTTCATGTAAATCGCTGGATACGTTTCAGAAACATTAATGCTATTTACATACAAATACCTGTAGTCATCATCTAATGTAATAACAAATAATTATGTTTTGAACACTGATTAGGCACACAGAATTTTCAAGGAAAAAAATCCATTCAGAGGTAGCAATGTAACTTCTACATGACCTGATGATTCAATTTATATAAAAAAAAGACCAACTTGTTCACATTTATAAGAATTGTTAAGTACATATTATATTCAGCAAAATTAGAACACTTACACAGTTTCACAAAAATTCTTGTGGCATGTTTCGCCTGTTGCGTCTTCGGACATAGTTCAAAATTATAAAATGTGCTTATATACTAATACAGTTGATAAAACTGAAAGGGAAAAGGTAAAGAAGGGAAGAATTGACAATGTAAGGTAAGTGAGCAGCAGGTTGGGAAGATGCCTCACAGTGAAACATATGTCACTAAATAAAAAAGAATGTTTGTGAAACTGATTTATTAAATCAATTTAGTTTAATTAATAAGTGTTCTGATTTTCCTGGATATCATGGAGTTTAACCGAGTACAGACTGTGTGTTCAATAAATAATTCATATTTCTTGACCTTACAAAAAATAAATTTAAAAAGGCAAAGAATAAATATGTTCAGTTAAAACTCTGCTTAAAAAAATGCAATAAGTAAAAACATAGGGCTAATTGATAATATTGTTAATGATGAATGTAGGGTTAAAACTTGTGAAATGAAGAGAGTAACACACATCCATGCTGTAAAATAACAATGAAATTAGAAATTCAGTATTTTAAGTAGTGTGCAAATAACAATATAATGAAACTATACAGTAGAGGCTAGATACATTAGCCTGCAGTCAAACTTTTTTCTAAAGAGCTTCCTTCTATTATGTTTAAGTATCACCACACTAAACTGAACTTAAAGTATCTAGGCCCTACATAAAATTTAACGTTTTAACATACATGCAAAATTATATTAAAATAAAACAGCACTCAAATGAAATAACCATATTACCTCCATAATCATTCATTATAACCATTAATTACGTTCTGGTTACCTATTTAATAAACACAATTTACCTTCTCATAATATAGTTTTCTGTCATTGATCTGGCAGAAATTACACATATTTTTTTTCATATTTTCTTGATTTAAATAACGTGTCATTGCATTTACATTACAAGTACATTTGTTTAAATTTACTGCATCAAATAACAGTTTTGTTGTCTTTTCTGAAAAAAGAATAATAATAAATATTTATAACAGGTAAACAAGTCTGTAGACTAGATGCGTATGGGCTAGCTAGATACTGTAATTGTAAACAAATTAAAATAGACAAACCATCTCGACCATCAAAACCATATCAATTACATTCAGAACTATTATTGCTTATGTCAAAACTGTCCTGGCATATATACATATAGGATTGGGATTTTAAGTTTCGGGCCATAAAAAAATAAAAAAAAAATAAAATATAACACATAAAAAATAATATTTTACATTATATACCGACCACATGGAATCATTTATTAGAATATGGTCGTAACTATAATTTGAACAATATCAATTTAATCCATAAAAACCAAAAATGTTAGAACTAAATAATTTAGAAATTCTGGAAATACATAAATCTATTAGAAAAAAACCCTAAAATTTAAATTTAAATGAACATATTAACTTTCAGTTCCTCTCCCCTCACTCAAGCTTATTGTTTAGGGGTTTTCCCAACCTACTGCACATGGACCTTCTTACAATGTCAGTTCCTCCTTTCTTTACCTTCTCCCTTCCAGTTTTAACATCAACTGTATTAGTATATAAGCACATTTTATATACTAACATAGTTAACTTCACTATGTCTCATAGTGAAACATGTCACGGAATGAGAATTTTTGTGAAACTATTATAAGTGTTCCAGGAGCACAGAGAAAACTAAAAAATAATTACTTTTAATAAAGGTAAAAAACAAGGAGTGGATGTATGTGACCAAATGTAAGCCAACTATTCAGTATCAAAATTAGGTGGGTACTTGTTTTTTCCTGCTTGAAATAGCTGGAATTAATTTTCTAATCATATATAACATAAGAAAAATGAAAATTTACCAAGATCACTCTTAAAGATGTTATTGAAAAAACTCATCTTCAAATTAAGAGCGGTTGCAGAGAGGGTAATGGATTAAATGATGTATTTATGAATTTTTAATGTTTAAAATTATATTATTGAAAGCAAAATTTTATATTTTCAATGATAGTGAAATTGTAGTCTAAGGAATATAATATGAACAATTATTAAAATAAATTGTTTAGTCTTCAATATACAGCTTGCACATACGGCATGTATAATGTTATAAATTGATCACTCTGAAGTGGGGCCTGAGTCCAGCGAAGACATCCCGGAATCTTACACAATTCAGGCAGATACACGAAAATAAATTAAGAACAGACAATTATCCTCAACCACAATCCCCTTTCTGCAATTTTACTTATATTCCCTACTTTATTTACATGTCTCCCGCCACCTGCTACTGCTCACTAATAGATACAGTCCATGCAACATGATACAGCTTTCCTGTATCAGCTCAATATTTCAGCTCTGGAAGTGAGTGTACCAAGTGTTTGACTATGGTGTGGAAGGGTAGGAGGTTCATACACTCCAGTTTTTTTTAGACATAACAAATAGAGTTTTGTGCCAACCATAGAACTATTATAAGTTACTAAACTGTTGTAAGAAGCAAAATATATTACTTGCACACATTTTCCTCTTTTTATCTGCAATACTCATTTGTTGGTTCTGAAAGCTCCTTCTGTAATGCACAACTTACAGAGTTTTCCCTTTTTTAGGAAGAACTTCAAAGTATAGTGGAGAAGACGACAAAATTTGATATTTTTTTTAGAAAATGCTACACCCATTTCTAGCCAACTTTTTTTTGGAAATAGCTGAAATTGCTTTTAAGGTGGATACCAAAATAAAAATGTGTAGAATAGTGTTTTTACAAACTGAACGTGACCCAGAAAACTTTCAGAAGGTACTTTATATTCTATTACTGGACAATATTATAATATCTGACCTCAAAGATCACCTTTCTTATGGTATTCTGTATCTGTTAACCTAACAGTATTGTTGCAAAATTTATTTTCAGACCGTTATCTCAAAGTTGTTGGTGAAGTAACTGTTTTATAAAGGACTTTTGCCACTTATTAAGCCACCATTCAAATCTGAATACCAACTTTGGATAGCAAAAATACTTATTTGTATTGTATATTATAATTAAACTCTCTAATATTTGTATTTTTATATTTTTTTGATACCTCATTCTTTAAACAACATAACTAAAGTAAAAATTGAACTGTTTATAGAAAGCTGAATCATACAAACTTGTTTTAAAGAATTTAAAACTGCACATATTCATTTGTAATGACTCAGTAACATAAATCATACCAAACTAATTTTAAAACAGTCGTATCCCTGTTTTTTTTATGATCAAGAAAGTAAAGTTTTAGAGTACAAAATAAATAACCAATTTCAAAGCTTTAAGTGTCCACATATTTTTGATGAAACATAACCTTAAACTCCTTTTTCGGTACATAAATTACTAGTTTAATTCCCCTACCAAACTTTCCAATTTGAGTGTACATATTGTAAGTGATGCCCCCAGAAGTTAAATCCGCCCTTGCAAATTAATCTGAAATTCTTACAGGCCAAAAGAAGATATTGTAGGAAACCTCTCTCTCTGGCATAAAGGAGCCATAAAGGGTATCCGAAGAAATATCAGGTGTTGTCTCAAAACGAGGGACAGGAAAACTACGAAGTACTGCATCAATTATGGAAAATATATCTTCAAGGACCATGTAGTTACACTTTGAGGTAAATGTTTTAATATATAAAAATAACTTAGATTTTATAGCACAAACTTATATTTTTGTATCATTTACATTTTTTTAATAAACAATAATTATTACATCTTTTATTATTAAAATAAAGCTTTTTCACGTTTCAAATAAATGGCCATTTATACATATTAGTATAAACTAGTACGTAAAACAAGTTTTGTTTCATTTAATACCCAAAATAACTGGGGTAAAAAAATACCCTCATGACTCTTATGGAACAATGATTAGTGCGAACTCTTGATAACTTCATCAACTTTATTTTCATATCAGAGTTAGACCTGATCTTGAACTTGACAAACTGAACAAACGAAAATGTCAAAAATGACTTGAGTTAAACACCTAGTCAAGTTAGGTTTGAAGGCCTTTAAAAAAAGAGCCTTTTCATTCTTAATAATATGCATTTAATTAATCGTTTTTACAATGAAAAACATGTTTCATACATTCAAATCATTAGGTTATGAAGTTCTTTTTTTAATAAAAAATTGTATTCATTTCATTATTTTTTGTGCAGTAGTCATTTTGAGCTTATGTTTATTACATTATTTTAATTTGTTTGTAACTTCCCATTGTTTCTGTTCTGCACTTTTACATTTTGAATTATTAATATTAGGCATTAAGTGTTTTGATGCAAGAATTACCAAACTTGAAAAAGGCCCAAAACCTCAGTTCTACCAAATTAAATACTATTATCAGACTTTAAACAAGTATTTTACGACGGTAGTTTAAGAAAAGCAATCTAGTAAAATTGGAAAATTAATTTTCACTTGTTTTGGCTATTTCCGTATTTTTTGCGCCAAAACGCATGATAAAATGCTCAATAACAATAATACAAAATATAGAAGTGTAGAAAATAGGGGAAAGCGATAAAAGCACGTTAGCTACATCCGCGCATAGTAATTTTTAGGAAGCCGCCTCGGTGGCCTAGTTGATAGCGTACTGGGCTTTTACCCCGAGGACCCGGGTTTGATTCCTGGCCAGGGCTTAGCATTTTCATATGCTATAAATCATCCCATCATCTGCATTAGCCCAAGTGTGCACAATAGTCTGAAGTTAAACATCAAAAAAAAGTAATTTTTAGGTTATTTTTCTCACTTTTATTTTCCATTCACTTTCTAACTTGCCCTACTTTCCACACTTTTATATTTCTAATTAATATTGTTGAGCATATAATAAAGCGTTGTGGCGCAAAAGTAAAGAAAATTGCCAAATCACCAGGTGCAGACTTACCTTACATTTGTATCATTACAAAGAGTACATTTGGTGTAAACAACCCCTTGGTGTAAAAATTACGAAAAAAAAGCCAAATTTTCCCGTATTTTCAGCACTTTTATAATTTGTATATTTCCACTGGGCATTTAATAAGACGTTACTGCGCAAAAATTACGGAAACAGCCAAAACAAGTTACATTTACCCTAAACTAAAAATTGTAACTATAACAATAACCTAAATATAAATACTGTACCATATACAGCATCCATTCTTTCCGCTTGAGCTACACCACAATTAACCTTTTGTTCTGTTACAAAAGTTTTAATTTGGGGATGATATTCATTTGCGAATGGACAAAGTCGTTTAGGCATTGTTACTAGATGACCGTATTAACAACAGGTAGAAGTGTGTGAAATACGAAATACTGTATCCTGCCTGCACTTCTGTTATCGTTGATGCTCAGGCTCGAAAGTATTGAAAGTAACCGCTAATAAAACTAGAGATGGAAACAATATCAAAGAACTGCTACTTTTTCACAGATAGTCAAATTTCACATATTTAACAAAAAGCGAATGGCAGAGATCAACTGTTACGAACTGTGAACAGAAATATCCGAAATCTCTTCAACCAATCCGTGCCCCTAGTTTCTTTTATTTCCGCTAAGATCGCGTTGGTTTGCCCTGCACATTCGTAATGAGTTCACAGTTTGGTTTACCTATCTACAAACTAACTGTGAAATGTGAAATGTTCATAGTTCACAGTTTTGTTTGTGCGGAATTACTGAGTCAAGATAAATATTGATTTTCCTAACTGCGTGCGCACAGTTGTTTCCCGCCAGATTTAGCTTGTTGGTATTATTTTTTTAGTAAAGCGAATATTTTTGCACAAGTAGTGTTGTGTACAAGAATGATGTATAGAAGAATTGTGTATTTGTGTAGATAAAATAACTGATTTTGTTTGTTTGTTTTTCTGATTTATATTAGCTTATATGAAGAAGCAATAACTACATAACAGATCAGCCAAGACATTGTCACAGTTCACAGTTTAATTTAACAGATATTGAAAAGTAGCAGTTCAGTTTTCACATTTAACAATATTTCACAGATAGAATCATCTCTAAATAAAACCTGAAAATCTGATTATAACTACTTCAATAACTCGTTCGGCAGAGTTGCCAGAGTCAACAAAATTATTTTACCCTACTCAACACATTACTCTTAAAATTTCCCCACTCTTATCTATTGTTATATTCATGTGTAAAATATTCATGATATATGTTATGATTGTAAATATGAAATACAACTAAATTGTATAATAATCATAATTATTTATGTATTACAATAAGACTATGATAAAATTTTAAATAATTTAATTGTATTTGTTACACTCATCTGTTAGTCTAAATCACAACACTATAATATAATATTATCATAATATTTTTCATTACCGAAAAAATACGCAGTACGTTCAATATATATGGTTATTATAGTTTGATATGGAGACCATAGATGAATTAATAGAGCTGAGATACTGCTTTATCTTCTATCTTCTTTTCTAGATCGGGTGTACTTTTTGATGGAAGTTGATTATAATTAACGGAAAATTTAATGTTGTATTCATAGCGTTCCAAGAGGCTATTAAGTATTATAATTGACTTAATAGATTTTGTCACGGATTACTGTTATGACTTACAAACAGTATTTTATATATAAAATTAGTTAACAATACTGTTTATAAATGCATAGGAAATGAAATCTGTGATGTGAAGGTAAGATAAAATTTTTGATATGGTTTTAATGTTCCCTTCAGTTAAAGTGTTACTAGATATTTAGGTGTATTTAACCCATAAGGTTTGTATTTACTATACACATTTTAAAATTTAAATTATTGACAGTTTCTACTATTTTGTTGCATACTTTTTGGTATTGATAATACAAAAGTACAGTTTTTGAAAGAAGCAAGCCTAAAGTTTAACTTAAAAAGTAATATAGTATGTTAATTTAATTGTTTAAGTTATGGTATTAAATCTGTTGTTAAACAGTCTAATTCCGCCCACTGTTTTTTTTCTTTCACCAAAATATATTTCATGCCAATAGGCATGAATATAGTGTAGGTATTGTATGAATATTGATATAGGCAATAAAGGGTATAGAAAATATAAAAGTGAGGAAATTACTGTAAGATCAAAAAAAAAAAAAAAAAAATGAAAGAGAAAAAGTACCTCTGTAAAAATAATTATTACTATTGTGTGAAAGGTACTATATTTTTTGGTATTTATGCAGTGTAGGTTGTTTTATCAAGTAATGATTTTTGAATATTTTTTTCTTTTATTGGTATTAATACACTTTAGACTTTTGTAAAAGTCATTTCACTGTTTTTTTCTTGTCTGTAATATGTGTTATACCATTTCCTTGAGAGATATTAAGGT
Organism: Callitettix versicolor; assembly: GCA_022606455.1. Lineage (NCBI taxonomy): Eukaryota > Metazoa > Arthropoda > Insecta > Hemiptera > Cercopidae > Callitettix > Callitettix versicolor. The sequence continues at coordinate 26,093,714 of CM040182.1, forward strand.
GCGGAAGATGACATTTATTATGGTACTGTAAATGATATTTAATCGTGTATAGTAAATGCACTAGAAATTACATTTTTAGTTATATATTACTAAACTGCATTTATAACCTACATTCTAATGTCATTGATGTTTACTTTGCATGCATGTACCTGTATGTTCACTTCACATGACTTTGCTTATATGTTTATACTTTGTAAGATAAATTTGCTTCACTAGATTAATAAGAGCTTTATAATAAATCAGTTATTATGAAAGTTCTTGTTATGAAAACCTCATTTGAAAAAATGGCTGCCGTTAATTGTGAAGTTTGCGATTTGCCTCTTTTTGTCAGTTTAAGTTGGAATTGCAGTAGTGTTGTTCAGTTTCTTATTAAGCATGACATCTTTAACAATCATATTCGTGTTCTAAATGTAGCAATATTTGTAAAATTGATAGAGAAATATCACAGTTTCATTGCAACCGTCGTGCCAATGTTCATTGCAAGCAAAAGCTGCCTAATTGACGCTGCTTATTATGGTTAAATACTTTTTTAGAAATACTATTTGTATATGTAAAAACCAAGTTAAACACACAACAGTCAAGTCAAGTAAGGTTACGAAGTTCTTTTTTTTTAAAAAAAATTATATTCCTTTCATTATTAATTACACACATTTACTTACTAATAACACACATGAAATTTATCGTTTTCGATGTTGTAAACACGTTTTCACTTTTAAAAAAATGTATTTGTATAGTGTAGGTTGCCATGTTAAAATAGTGATTTTTGAATATTTTGTTTTTTTATACCTTAATATGCACACATATTCACCCGCGGAAAATATTTTTTTAAGGATTACTTGCAATTTTAGGCCGTTTTTTACAGAACTATTTTGTGGTGTCATTGCATTTACACTGCATTGCAGTAATGCTCATTATTGTGAACTACATGTACTTCCTGCTTATGCATATTACACATTTTGACAGCCATTACTAAATGTTAAGGTTAATTCTTTTTTTGTTGGTTTGTTCTTATAATGAAAACATTATTAAAATGGCATTAGTTATGTGTGAACTTCGCGATGTATCTCTTTTTTTTCTTGAGGTTCACCACCCAACAACTGCATCAATTATGTTAAGTATTTTTTCCCGCTTTATCTATCAAAAACATGCTACCTACAGGATTAACCACTAGTTCAATTAACCTTTTGCTGGCCCTAACGCTCAACATGTAAATGTCTCCTGCCTGCCTAAACGCTCTAAAACGATCATATTGTAGCCTCTGTAAATCTGTTGTGTAGTAACAAGGAAAAGAAGATACCTGTTTTCTGAAACAGTCGAATTGCTTAGCATGCATGCCTGCACTAGTATAAATATGAGTCACAAAAAAGAATTGTGACAGAAGGTTGAGTTCAAAAGTTAGTAACCTATTGAGGGCTTATTTGAGTTCAGACAATGGCAAGTACATCACGTATTTTAAGTAAACATGTTATTATAAAACTTATAATAACTTTTGAGTAAAAAAAGTATTCGGCTGTGCAAAATTGTGTGCTATGTGTAGAGAAAAAAAGGTAAAAGCCCTTTCTGGAAGAAGTAAACAGACAACATACAAGTGTAAACAATGTGACCTTCAATTGTACCATGTGGGGTGTTTTTTGGAATACCACCAGCAGCGAAATATGGAGGTTCAAAATTAGGTGAGTAATTTACCACTTGCTTAAATCTATTATGAATCAAATAAAAAAAGGATTATAGGTCTATCTCTTATAGTTAAATTATTATAATTTTTTTCCGAAGGGAGAACATATTTTCTGCTTTAGCTACATATCCCTTTAAAAAATACAGCCATCTTGTCCTATCGGCTAGACTTAAATAGGAGCAGCAAAGGTTTAAATAGCTTTTTCACCCAATGCCATGTCAGTTAGGTTATAGTTTAATATTACTTTTAATTAAAAGTGTTTTTTTCGTGCAACAACTATGTTAGGTTCACTACCTAACAATCGTGTCAGTTAGGTTTTGAGTACTCTTTAAAAAAAGTAATAAAGGTGTTTTTATCACCCATCAAAGGTTCTCCATGCAACACCCTTGTCAGTGTTGTTATTGGTTTTTTTTAACAAAGTTGTTTTTATAACAAGAACCGTGTTAGTTAGTTTCACCACTCAAAAACACGTTACTTACTTTCAAGCGGTAGCAATTTTGAGGTTATGCGGGTCACTTTTATTTTCGATTTTTATCGGACTTCTTGTGCTTCCAGGCTTTTATATTTTGGTTTGTTGCTTTTGGGCAAGTAATAAAGCGTTTTAGTAAAAAAATTACCGACAAATCGAGGACAACCTATACTGCATATTTACAAAAAAAAGTACCAGAAACTAACTATATTTTTTTACTTTTATATTTTGTATATAAAAATTTTTGGGCATGTAATAAAGTGTTTTGGAAAAAATAGTACAAAAATTGACAAATCACCTGAAAGTGCAGAATTATCTGTTCATGAAACATTAGGCCTTTACCCATTTAAGCCTATTGTATTTAGAATTAAACTGGACTGATTAGCAATATCAGAATTAAACTTCTATCATGATTAAAATATTGTTTTGGGTAAAATAACTTGACTTGCGATTTCTGAAGTTTATGTTTTTCTTGAAAGTACTGGTATTTGAGCTACTGAAATAATAAATACAAAGAGTAGAAAACTTACATAATGCTTATGTAATAAATCTCATATAATAGTTTCTTTAAAAAAAGATTGAAGGAACACCTACTTAGAAGAAATTTATTCACAAACTCAAGCTTTTGAAGAATATCTTATGGATAAAAACAATAAATTTGAAGATATCAACATCTATATGGGAATATTACATTTATGTAGTAAAAGCAATTATATAAATGTGATAGAAGAGTTTGAGATTTATAAGAACAAAAAAAAAAAACCGATCCCAAAACATCCTCATTAACAGACTTTTGTTTAAATCTAATTTACTTTATGCATGACTTTAACGATAACTAATTCAAATAAATAATAAATACCGAACAAATGTACCGCAACTGATAACACTGACAAGTGTGTGCGTGGTACCAGTGAAGATTCTGCAGTCTGATCTGATCTGACACATGTCACACCGTAGGGATGTTCGGTCAAACTAAATTTTATCCTTTAACATTTTAATATAATCGTGTAATTGTGTAGTGCAGTTGTATGCCTTTCAATGTTTGTTAACTTTGTGACCTTACCAGAGGGATTTAACCAATTTTATTTCCTGAAGATGGAACTGGATATTTCAAAACCGCGGTAGCCTGTATAAGGTGAATTAAAGACAACTAAACAATGACAAATAGGTACTATGCCTAATTATTTAAACATGTGGTCCAGTTGCTATGTTTACATAATGAAATTGTATAATGCCATTTCACCATAAATAAATTGTAACAAAACAACAACTATATGAGGTGTGGCTATTAAATAACGAGACTGATGCTGTGGCAGAACAAGTGCGCATGCGCCAACCGCCATTAACCGACAGCTGTTTAGTGTGAAGCTTTTTCTTCAGAATGCAGTTAGTTTCATTTGTGTAACCAACACCGTTAAGTCATAACCTTTATTTCCGTTAGTGTTGTTATTTTGTTTTGCTGGAAAAAATGGTTAGTGAAATAATAGAGCAACGAATAGTTGTTAAATTTCACTTCAAACTTGGAAAAACCACTACTGAAACTTACATTTTACTGAAAGAAGTGTATGGCAGTGATTGTTTATCGCCGACACGTGTTTTTCAATGGTTTAAGCATTTTCAAGATCGCCGACAAGACGTTGAAAATGATTTGTGGCCAGGTTGTCCTTCAATGTCAAAAAAGTTGCTAATTTGATTTGATCTGACCGTCGATTAAGTATTTGTGCAATTGGTGAAACTGTAGGCATTGATAAAGAATGTGTACAGCAAATTTTACGTGACAATTTGAACATGCAAAAAGTGCCAAAATGGTGCCAAAAATTCTCACGTTTGAACAAAAAGCAGCTCGCAAAAATTTTTGTACTGACACTTTGGATGCCACTGAAAATTACCCAAATTTATTGGATAGGATAATAACATGTGATGAATCATGGTTTTTTTACGTATGATCCGGAAACAAAGTGCCAACCCATGCACTGGAAGACCCCAACTTCACCGAGAGCCAAAAAAGCAAGAATCAGCAAGTCAAAATTTAATGCAATGATTGTTTTTTTCGATATTTATGGTATTGTGTACCTTCATTGGGTTTCTGACGGTCAAACAATTCATCAATATTACTACCTTGAGGTAACTTGGTAAACTATGTGAAAGAGTAAGGGAAAAACAACCCGAAATGTGGAAGGTCAAATCATGGGTTTTCCACCAAGACAATGCTCCAGCTCATCCCGCTTAATCTGTCAAGAAGTTCCTGGCCAAGTACAGCATCCCAGTGTTAGAACATCACCTTACTCACCAGACCTTGCACCATGTGACTTCTACCTCTTACCTAAGGTGAAATCTGCATTAAAAGGGACGAGATTTGAGTCCACAGAAGCTGTAAAAGTGAAAGCGACAAGAGTCCTGAAGGAGTTGACGAAGATGACTTCCAGCACTGTTTCCAACAATGCAAAATTTGCATGGAGCGTTGTAGGGATAGAGAAGGGGAATATATTGAAGGTGATAATAAATAATTATGTATAAAATGAAAATAAAATTTTTTATGTCAGTCTCGTTATTTAATAGCCATACCTTGTATTATGAAATATATCAGATTTGAAAGATAAATTATTAATTCATGTTTGTTTGTTTTTTTATATAGTCGAATAACAGTTTCTAAAAGTTGTGCAAACAACATGGCTGTGCTTCATCGAGCTTTGTTTACATGGTTTGTGCTGTTGGTGTTCTTGATACTTCTTGTTCTTCGCTTGGATTCAAGAATCCAGTGGAATTGGTTTATAGTATTTATCCCACTTTGGTTTTATGACTGTATATTACTTATATATGTGTTTTTTAATATGTTATCACATTGTAAAAATGGGCTTGATAGATTTTCAAATTCAGGTAAAAGAAAATGTTGGTACCTTTTAGCTATTGTACTAAAAGTGGCATCTCAAATGATATGTTGTGTGAAATTAGAAAAAACATCTACTCATATTCCCAGCTTTTATGTATTGATACCTCTATGGATTCTCCTTCCATTGTTAATTACTGATGTATTTCTTAGTTTAGTTGTGCGCAGTAGCAATAGATATTTATAACAATTTTCTTCTTTATAACTTATTTTTCTTGTTTGATCTCTAAAAACTGCATTTTGGGGCCTCATGTCAGTTTCGGTAATTTTTGAACAAAAAACATTATATGCCCAATATTGATAATCAAGTGCAGAAACAATGGGAAGATAGGAAAAAATTAAAAATAAAAGGACAGACATAACCTCAAAATGACTAGCAGGTGTTTTTCATTTTGAAAACAATTTTTTTTTTACAAAAGACTTAAGAACCTAACACAGTTGTGGGGTGAAAACATAACTGGTACTGTTGTTGGGTGGAAAACTTTAAGTGACATGGTTGTGCATCTATATATAGTGTACTGTGTTATTAATAATAAAAACCATATAAACTTTTTTAAAAGAAACTTAAGAACTTTTCTAACAGGGTTTGTTGGATAAAAATCTGATACAGTTGTGTGTTAAAAACATAACACGATTTTCTTTATGTAACTAGCATTACATAAGAGTTACAAACCAAGTTAAGTTTTAGTACAATTAGAATTAGGTTATTTGCATAATAAACATGGCTTAGTGGTTTGTTAATGGCTTAAATTCAGTCATAACTTATAATAAATTTAATCTTTTGCAGGTGAATATTTCCTAATTCAGTGACAAAAAAAATTGAAATCACGTTAATGAGGTCCAAAAGTGCTGAAATACCTTTTGGTAATTGGGAAATATATTTTAAGCTCTTAAAAATGCATTGCCTACTCAAGTAGGAAGTTTGTGAATAGTTCTATAAATATTGTAATTTAAATTACCTAGTAAAAGGGGGGATTTATAAAGTATTGATTAAAGAATTTTAAATAACACCTTTTTTAAATATTGGTTTATTTATTTTTCTTAGTATGAGAGAGAGAGAGAGAGAGAGAGAGAGAGAGAGAGAGAGAGAGAGAGTGAGTTAAACAGTAACAGTTACAGTTACTAGACAGTAACCTCCTTTGTCTTGCTGTCATCAAAACTGTGCTTCATGTTTGTTTCTTCAGCATGCTAGAATGTTCCTTTATTGTTTTATATTTAGAATGAAAATATATAGAATTGGTTTAGTTTTCAATCAGTTTTTGATTCATAATTGTATGTTTGTCTTTTATATTATAATTGTTTAGTATAATTGCTGATGCCATATATACATGTTAGTGTATCTCTTGCAACTAATTGTACACACTAAAAATAGTTGTTTAATGATTTTTTTTAAGTGTTTACCCAATTTCTGGTTATATAACTCTTGTTTCACCATGCTTATTATATTAGAACTCCACTTATCCATCACCTTTGGGTAAAGGTTGGAAGGCACAAAAGTATGAATAAGAGGAGCCAAAAAACTGTATTAAAACAAAGTAGTATACCTTGTTTAAAAGTTTGTCATAATTATTTTAAAATACATACGGGTGTGTTCAGAAAGTAACGAGAATTTTAATTTTTTGAACAAAATATTATTCTTCTACATTGATGTTGTCGCCTTCAAAATAGTCTCCATTGGAGATTATGTACTTGTGCCAGCGCTTCTTCCTATCCTCAAAACACTTCTCAAACTCGATCTTTAAGATAGCCTTTAGTTCTTTCAGTGATGCGCTTTTAATGTCATATACGGCTATAAAACGACGGCCCTTTAAGGTTCTCTTTATTTTTGGAAATAGGAAAAAGTCACACGGAGCCATGTCTGGCGAATATGGAGGCTGGGGCATCGTTACAGTACTATTTTTGGTCAAAAATTCACGAACAAGCAATGAAGTGTGAGCTGGTGCATTATCGTGGTGCAGAAACCATTAATTGTTTTTCCACAGATCCGGGCGTTTTTTTCGGATTGCTTCACGCAAACGGCATTGAACTTGTAGGTAGTACTCCTTATTGACCGTTTCACCTGGTGGCAGGAATTCATGATGCACTATGCCATTAATATCGAAGAACACAGTGAACATAATCTTCATGTTCGACCGCACTTGTCGAGCCTTTTTCGGTCTTGGCGATCCAGAATGCCTCCACTGGGATGATTGAGCCTTAGTTTCGACATCATATCCGTAAACCCATGTTTCGTCACCTGTTATAATACATTTCAGTAATTCTGCATCTTCGTTGACTTCATTTAGTGACTCCTGAGCAACTTCCATTCGCCGCTGTTTTTTTTAAAAATTCAACAATTTTGGAACGAATTTTGCTGCCACGCATTTCATACACAAAACATTGAAAACAGTGTCATAACATGATCCAATCAATATGCCAACATCATCAGCAACCTCTCTAATTTTGATTCGGCGATTGTTCATAACCATTTCTTTCACTTTTTCAACATTTTCATCGGTTGTTGATGTGCTGGGGCGTTCAGGGAGTTCGTCATCTTCATCGTCTTCACGGCCTTCTTGGAAACGCTTATACCACTCGTAAACTCTTGCTTTACTCATAGCAGACTGACTATAGGCTTTTGTTAACATTTCACACACTTTGTTACACTTTATTCCATTTTTTAACCAAAATTTCATACAGATTCTTTATTTTACTTTTTTTCTCATTTATTTATTTATTACAATCTTAATCTTACAGATTAAATGAGTAATACATATCATTGATCTAACATGTATTGGACTTAGCGAACTAAATCATGCGGTTTATGACGTTAAAGTCGTATGTTGTCCAATTCCACATCTAAGAGTTTGATGGCTTTGACGTTCGTTTGTTGATGTAGTCTCTTCTCGTGCCGAGAGGCGCAGTCTTGTATTATCTCATTTACTTACTTCAAATCTGGGTCTACATGAAGGTCATCATTCCTCTGGTACCATCTTGCATTTGACATTGTACGAATAGTAAGGTTTTGTACTCGCTGGATAATCTGTTGATTTGAGGGTTTTGTACACCCCCAAAGTTCAGCACCATATGTCCAAATAGACCTAATTACTGATATGTACAATAATCTCTTGTGGTACAAGGCCAACTGAGATTTTCGTCCCATCAGCCAATACAAATCATACAGTTTTTGTTTGATTTGCTCTGCTTTCTTATATACATGATGCTTCCACATAAGGCGTTCATCAAAATGCATTCCAAGATATTTAACAGATTTACTCTGTGGAATTCGTTTATTATTAAGATACACCCCCATAACTTGGATCTATGTACCGCAATGAAAATATTACTCGAGTAGACTTCAGTTCGTTGACTTTCCCCATCCACTGTGTTATGTGATTTAATGCTGACTGAAGATTCCCTGTTGCTTCAGCTTGGGATTTACTTACAGCCATTATCACAGTATCATCGGCAAATTTAGCAATTGTGGTTTTATTTGAAGTTGGGATATTCACTGTGTATACCAGATAAACAATAGGTCCCAGAACACTACCTTGCGGAACTCGTGCTTTTATTGAGTAGAGAGCTGATTCAGATTCTTTGGCCAGAACTGGTGATCAGGTATTTCTACAAGTGGCTTTAACCTTTTAAAAAACAATTTCTTTTTACGTATGGTACGAAATGTTAAAAAATGGGCTACCTTCCTGAACCCTTTCTTTACTTAAAAGTTGTGTTATGAGGTGTCATCAGTAGTGATAAGTTTTACTTCACTATTGGTTAGTACTTTGAAGTTTATTTTACTAGTAGCAACTTGTAATACAGCATTTTTAAGTAAGCTGAAATCTTTAATCCCTCTACAAAAATTGTTGGTGGCAAACTTCCTTGTTTCCTTTTTTCACTTGCATTATCAATCACATACTTTGATAGTTGTTGATCAGGCAATACATCTTCTGGAGAAGAAACAGCTTCTCTTTTTACTATTTCTATCTCGTTTTTGTGTAATCCACTCTGTTTCCTTTCCAGTTCTTCCTCATCTGTTTCATACTGGAATAATTGTTTTGAAACACTGCCTTGTTGCAGTGCTTCCAAGAGTCCTTCCAGTTTACTAATTCTATCCTCTGCTTGTTTCCATGACTTCCACAAGAATATTTCAGTTTCTGTTTGAGGTTTGAAATCCGTTTTAACAGTTGAAAAGCATCAGGTTCATCACTAGTTGTAGAAAGTAAACAAACTATTTCCTTTTGTTGATTTTTTCCTTTACTTGCTGTTACCTTCTTTCATCAATATTCCCATTCCTTTTTTTGAATACTTCTTTTAATGGAGAGGTTGTTAGGAGAACTTCCTTTCTCTCAGTGCGGTAGTCATTGGTAGATGACCCGTGAGGGGGGGGCCTGCTCACCCACCACTCCATGTGCCGTTTCTGGGGGTCCGAATCCGTGTCCCGTAACATTAAAATCTCTCTTCTCATTCATCATAGATTAAATAATTTTTACTGCAATATACCCCAGCAAATAGGTTGCTCCTTCCGTTGCCCTCACTGCACTAAAGCACAGAGCACACCGTTGAAGTCTTCCTTGACCCTGGCTATATCGGATTGCCTCGTCTGCTGTACTGAAGAATATCTTCTCCGCCAGAAATCGCCATTGAGGTCTTTACTATAACCCTGGCAAGGACCCATACATGGTACTAACAACCAGGTGGGCTGATCCAAGGTTTTTTAGAGAGGTTGTTACTCCTCTATCACTCCTCCTTCTTCATCACTGATGAAGCCCCGGGCATGTGACCGGCATGGTGGAGTTGATACAAATTCTTTGATCCATTTCTTTTAACAAATGAAAATCACTGAGCTCATAAAAATACGTCTAACCTTAGTGGCTGTCACAGACAAAGTCAACAATGAAAACAGCTGAAAGTTTTATCATATTTCAAAGTCATGTATACCAACATAATAAAAAAAAATGTTTGACAATCAGACTCTCCAAGCCCACAAAATTTTAAAATTCTTGTTACTTTCTGAACACACCTCATATAGTTTCAATCAAGAAGTGAGTAAAATGTTTTAAAAATACAGGACAGTATAGTAATTAATATCTTCTAACACTAAGAATCAATAATATTGTGAGAAACAAATAGTAATATGCTTATCTATATGTACATTATTTTGTAAGCTGTCACACAGATAACCACTTAAAGGAAGTGATTGGTTTTGTGATTGTTATTTATTGTGCATAATATTTTTGTATTAGGTTACAAGCTGTTTATCAAGTCAAAAGATGGCACCAAAACAAAACTACCTTTTTTGTGTTCCTTTGTTAGCATCAGTTCTCTTATTTTAATGTGGAAATTACTTTTCCTTTATTTAATGTGGAAATTACGTTTAGAAATTATATTCAATACATTTTCAAATGGGTAGAAAATGGTCTTTTAAAATGGATTATTTTGTCAAAATGCAGAGTGAATTTATTGATATTTACATTTATTCTGTGACTCCCTCTAGTTTATTTACCTTTTGGTCAAATTAAAAAATAATCAAATGAAGTTATTAAATGTCAGTAAGACCAAAATTTTCCCTATACACAACAAAGCTGTGTATAGCCCTATATAAAGATTAGTTATAAGGCTGTATAAAAAATGTTTTAAGAATTTTTAACTATATACAAAACAAACTATACTAGGACTACTTTGTACATTGTACCAAAAACACAGCATTTTTCTTGTTATTTATCAATCTTACCAAATTTAAGGTCATTATAATTACTTTTAGACTGATTCATCTTTATCCATGTAACTTACCAAAAACACAGCATTTTTCTTGTCATTTACCATACTGACTTTAAGGTCACTATAATTACTTTATACCGATTCATCTTTATCCATATAACAAACCAAAAACACAGCATTTTTTTGATGTGTCATTTACCAATCTTATCAAACTTTAAGAGCATTGTAATTACTTCAGACCAATTCATCTTTATCCATATATAGTGCGGCCTCAACTTACGAATTTAATTCGTCACTGAAGTCGTTTCGTAAGTTAAGACACTTTTTACATGTAAATTGCCTAATTTGTTCTACCACTCCCAAACTTTCCCATACAAGAAAAAAAATATACATTTGTGTCAAATATGAAAGAAATATGTATTAATAAAACACAGAGAAAGCCTGAAGTAAAAAAAAATTATTAATTACACATAATATACTACATTACCTACTACATAATAATATACTACTACTACTACTACTACATTACATATACATAATACTAATACGAAATAATGTATGTAGTACTTTCTTATTTCTAAAGATTCGGATACGTAGTGAAGTTCGTAGGAGGAGGCAGCGGCAAAGTTGTGGATATAGAGGAGGAGATGGACGTGGAGAGCTGAGAGAGAGTGTAATGTGCATGCATACACAGTGTATTTCATTTTTAAAAAAATTGTTAACTTTAATTTTTTTAATGGATTTTCTACACTTTTTAGCACTTAATTTTTAATTATCATAACTTTCTTTGCTCTTTTGGGGAAACTTTCACCTTCCCCAGTCTCTTCTGACGTACGTTTGTGAATAACTGTCCAGCAACGATTGTTTTTGCTTGATTGTTGACTTTTAAGAATGCTTCTGAAATGCGTTAGGCAAATGTCATTAAAATGTGCAGCTGCCCGATTCATAAATACTTTTTTGGGGTGTTTCTTTTCTATGAATTCAACAATTTCGTGGAATTTTGCATTTTCTTTTCCTTAATTCAGATGAGTAACAGGCTCTCCATTTCGTAGTTCAATGATGTCCTCTTCTTCAATATTATAGAGAATAACCCCTTTCGAGGGTTCTGTTGTTTTTACAACCTCCTTGTGCTTCAATACAGTACCAATAGTCAAAGGATATCTTCTGTATTCCTTGGCAATATCAATTACATGCATGTCTTGTTCGTGTTTGATGTGAAGCTGGTATCATTCAGCTCATACTGATCATTAAAAACGTTTTTTAAATGCATTAAATTTCCAAGCATTATGAAAAGCTTGAGAAAACTGGCAAGATTGGATGTTGTTAATTATATATGGAATAACCTTCAGAATGATACCTTTCTGTTGATGTACATAGGTGATCAAATAAATTGTGAAATGGAAGTGTTTCACAATTATGGCAGAAAGAATTACAAATTTATTTAATTTTTGAAGAAAAACAATAAAAGGTAAATCAGTATGTCTTAAAATAAATTTTCATTGAAAAAATGAAGTATTGGAGATACGATAATGGTATGATCTGGACCTAGAACCTTGAAATGAGCACCAATCTTGACCTCTATAGGTTGTATACATAGAAAACGGCTAAGAATACCAGTAGGACAAAGAGAAAAAATGTGCAAGTGAGAGGTGAAAAATATTCTCTACTCTCTCACCACAAGTCCTTCGTGTCTTTCACTGTTGCTTAGTAAAAGGAGTGACAATGTATCTTGTATCAGCTGTTAGCTAATAAAATGTAAAGCATTAACTCCAACACACAAGGTGCTTTGTCTTTGTTATTAATCGGATTTCTACTTATTTCAGAGAATTCTGAATTTGTAAAACAAATTTTCTAGGAAATTTTTGTTCAGGAACAAACTTTTAACAACTTTATATATATATATATATATATTGTTATTTTAAGGTGAAAAGCACATTGAGGCTATTATCGCCTCCCTAAATGTAAGTGTGAGTGTAGAAGGTTAAAGTCGTAAATCTAGTGTTGTAAGTGTAAGTGTGGTAAAAAGTCTAAGATACTTTTTAGACTTGGGTACTGCGAGGGACGTCTAAATCCTCTCAATAGGTGCAGCTAGTCCACACTCCCTGCAGACTTAACATAATAATATGACATAATATAACATAACATAATACTTGTACATAACAATAAATTATTGACAACTAATTTAGTTGAAATTAACTAAATTTTGCTAATTAAATAATTAGCTACAGAATAAATGAACACACTTAATAATTCAAATAAAATGTAAAAATTCAAGTCTTTAATGAGCTTTCCAATTATCATAAACATAGTTCTTTAGAAGTTTGTCAAACAAATATTCCTCATTTTAAGGATATATTTTACTTCATTTCCAGTTGAAAACACATGAAAAATTGGATTTTTACTTTAAATATTTTTTTTAATATTTCAAAAACATTTTGTGCATATATATATATATATATATATATATATATATATATATATCTATATATATATATATATATATATATATGTATTTCTGGCTTTGTTCATTTTTCATTAAAAAAACAAAATTTCAGTTAAAAGAATAATTTATATTTATTATTTTATTAATATTTTGTAATTTAATGTTTACAAGAAACCATATTTTATCATTATTAGTTTTTTATTCAGTAATTTGCTCTGAAATTTGAATTGTGTAAAATGGAATTCAGATGAAATAAAAACCAAAATGCATAACAAACTCATTTATTTTTATTACACATTAAAAATAAACAAAATATTACAAGTGATAATCTATTGATATTCAAGTGATAGGCCCTAAGTTATCATAAAAAATATCCTCCCACTCTTCTTACGCATCCATTTCCAGTATTCCACTTCTCTCCTCTCTGTCACTGTCCATGTCATTATCAGTATTTATGTAAATATCACTTTCAGGCTCATTTACATTCATTTCATATTCACCTCTGTTCGTACAAACATCCGACATCGATTTATCCATCCATCCATTATATTATCTGCAAAATCATAGTCAATACTTCTCTTTGCCATCTGAAATCCTAACTAAACTCCAACTAATGTGTTACGTGAGCTTTGTGCATAAAATGCAAAAAAACAATATGAATGTAGGACAAAAAGCTTGCCACATATAGACATACATCAAATAATAGATATCAGTGGACAAGGGACAAGCTGGGAATGACATCATTTGTAGATAGAAGTCAGAAGTGAGCAGGGTTTACAAATTTCTATATCGGTTCTATATCGATGCGGATATATATCTGTCAAACGCTCATGGAGCTAGAATGTGTAGCTTTATATATCCGCTTACTACTCGATGTTAAAAATCTCGATAACTTTAATTATTTAATTAAATTTAAATAACTTTAATTATTTTTAAAGTTATAATGTTTTAAAAACATAAAAAAGGCAAGTGGCCAGAAAACAGAACATCATTTGACTGTTTTCAATGACATTTTTTCTTTGTTTTTAACTAGGAGAATGAGCTTTGAGTGTGCGGGTTGAACTTTGAGGAATACCCTATACTAGTGATGAACAAAAGCGCTAATTTTATTTAGCAGCTGCTATCCGTTAATGCTAATTAGAATTAGCAGTTAAAAATAACAGATACAACTGCTAATTTTCTAGACTGCTAACATATTGTTCTTAGTAGAATAAGCAGGAAAACAAACCTTAAATAATATTGCTGTTGCATTACTGTATTTCATTCCTTATCATAACAGTTGAAATAAACAAATACAGTGGATGGTGCAGGTGGCATGTTTTGTCGTAGCCTATTAGCATTATTAATCTTAATGATTTCCTAATAAACCTATGATGATAATGAGAAAATACCATTAACAGGTTAATTTTAAGACCCAATTAGTTGTGCTTAGGTGCACTGTTCAGTATTATAGAATGAAGTATTTTATGGCACTTGTAGTTCCCTTTTTTATGATACCCATTACATGATTTAAACTACTTTTATTTATTCATGTGCATAATTAATTAAAATGTTCCTGTTGGGTATCTTACATGGTTTTTCTAATAATATTTATTTTTGTTATAGTAAAATTTTCTAAAATAATTTTTTCATTTGTTATATATTAATTTATTGTAATTATAATTGTATGTAAAACAAAAAGTATTTGTATGTCAAAATAACCTGTTGTCATGTTTTAAATATAATATTTAAGCTTTTTTATTTTTACAATGTTAAAAGTAAAAATATGTTAAAAATAAAAATTTGACTTAAACTGTATTATTTATAGAAAAAAATCCACATTTATAGTAGTTAACAGAGTAAGTATATACGACAGTCTGAATCTCAAAATAGTAACCAACACTCAATGGAAATAAAGGGAAGGTGTAATAGCTTAGAGATTCATTTTTCCTTTGACAGTATCGTGTTATAAGTTAGAGATCGACCTGTGTAATAAGATAGAGGTTCCATACTGTGTATTAACTTAGATACTACAGTTCCGTCAAGTGTGTTGCACCATGTGTATATGTTGCCGTTGCGCTGCTTACAGGCGTTTCAGTATCTTTTATCTAACAAGTAGAATTCGCTTAGTTAAAGAAAGATATATTATTAAAATATAAAGTTCATTTGGATAGGAGTTTTGTTCTGAAAGGCTTCTGTGCAATGCTGTAAATGTATATTAATTTACATATGTAGTAGTAATAGTAATAATAATATAAAAATATTGTTTGAAAGCTGCTTTATTCAAACCATATCCAAATTGAATTAAAAAACAGCCCTACATTAATGAATTCATATAAACTTACATTGTTTTTTTTTGATAAAACACCAATATTTCTATTTTTCTATGCAGATAATTGTCAAAAATAAACATTTAGATATGTTGTTGACCATAGTATTGACAATATATTCAACTGTAAACTCTAAAACAAAATGTGATGATTAGGCTGGTATACTTGTTAGATAAAAGATACTGAATCGCCTGCAAGCATTGGCAACATATACACACGGTGCAACACACTTGACGGAACTGTAGTCTCTATATTAATACACAATATGGAATCTCTATCTTATTACACAGGTCGATCTCTAACTTATAACACGGTACTGTTGAAGGAAAAACGATTATCTAAGTTAATAAATCTCTAAGCATCAAATTACACATCCCCGAAATAAACATTTACAATGTGTTCAGCAGTTAGATTAGCAGCTTCAACGTTTAACAGGTCCAGCGATTAGAAGTAGAGGTTAGCAGTTAGCAGGTCAAAAACAGTGTGCCATGACCCTTCTATTCAACAGTCAGATTAACAGCTTCAATGTTAAATTAACAGGTTCAACAGTTGGCAGTAGAGGTTAGCAGTTAGCATCAGAAGCAGTGTGCTCTAACCCTGGCATTTAACAGTTTGCAGTTCAAGTTAATTATCTGTTGTTTTTAAGTGTGGTTAGCAGTGCTAATGCTAAAACCATTTAGCTTCTAAAAAATAACAGATTCTAAATAGCAACCCAACACTACCCTATACCTTACACAAATTGAAATACTTGTATCATTATTAAATGTTTTAATTTATCTTTTATTTAGGCTTATTGTGTCTTAATTATTTTCATAAATTCAAGTGATTTAAAAAAATACATCATTCCTTGGTATGTATGACTGAATATGTGAACGGAGCGTTAGACCTAGTCGTTTAAAGCAATAACACGTTGTACTGAACAGTAAACATTTGTAGACTTGCAGACATCTGTGTCACTGAACTATTGGAGGAGAATTCTCTTACATGCATGAGAAATTCTCGCGCAGGATGTTTTATACGTGGCTGGCATAGTTAAGATACACGTGAACAGATGTGTGGTGTGTAAATGAATGATGACTGATTCACAAGATTGTATTGTTACAAATTAAAATAAGTACAGTAATATTTCACGTGCTATAAAATGTACAATAAATAAATATGTACAGTACAGTATGCACTATAATCACTTAACCAACTTCAACAATAATCAGTAAGTGCAAAGGCTGCTAAGTACAACTATGCAATCTATACAGGTAGAATACGATATATATTTTTTTATATACATAAAAAAACATGGACTTCATGTGCTGTGAACATTACATGTTTTTGGACCATAGTGAAGATGGCAACTTCCACTGTGACAATGCGCGTGCGCATACATCGCTAGTCGTTACAAATTTTTTGGCATCCAAAAACATGATAGTGATTCCCCACCTATTCACCTGACGTTGCCCTGTGATACTTTTCTTTCTTCCCCAAAGTATAGTTAAAATTGAAAGGCCATCGTTTTGAAATAATTGTGGAGATCCATCATGGAAAAATGCTGGGATCGCTATATCCATGCCCAAGGAGATTACTTTTAAGGAGACGGTAGAAAATAGACAGTATTGTAAGCAATTTTACTTTTATGGGAAAATTCTCTGAACTTTTGCGTAGCACCTTGTATTTGTTAAATAAATACTGCTGTTATTAATAATAATAATAATAAATAGCCTTATACAAAATTAGAGTAAAATAACTATTGATTTGAGTGACTATTGATGATAATTTTTTTGCTTTGTGGCAATACTACCATTTTATTTAACTCTTATTATGTTTAGCCATTTTCGAGCATTGCATCCTATCAGGTCAATACTGGTTATTTAAATACTATCTAAGATAAAAATCAAAGGTTATAAAAAAAATCAAACTGTTACATAAAATATATTTATTATTATAAACAAAGACCACTGCACTTGAAAGTATTGCCATAATATTATATATATATTTATATTATACTGCACTTTATCAAAATATTTTATATTTTTCAAAATTTTGATTAAAAAAAATTAGTGAAGATTTTTGTGTGATTAACAAATAATGTTACTAATTTTGTATGCATTAACTTTTGGATACTCTCACTGTGTTACAACTGAAACAGACAAATAACAGCTGAGAAGGCAAGGAAGCTAATGGTGATACTCATGTACAATGTAGTTGGATTTAATACATTATGCAGAAGTCTATTATGGTGAGGACCAACAGTAGTAAAAAGCAGTAGTAAGGTAAAGTTAAAGTTATGACTCAAATGAACAATATTATTTTATGTTTTACATTCATCAAGAAGTGCAGAAGAAAAAGTTATTTTGTCATGATGTTACAGATTTTTATTTATGAATTTTTTATGTGTAACACAACATACTGTTTTATATTATGAACAAAGTAAGGAATACATTTAGGTGCTTTTATAATAACAAGTAACAAAACTAATAATGAATTTTTTCCACATTAATATCTTTTAACTAAAACATGCTCATGAGACGTATAAAAAAACTACATTTATATAACATAATTCAATAGTTCTGAAAGTGTTTTAACTCTATTTTAAGACCGACTTGTAGAAATTGCTTTTTCAACGTTATATTACACTTCCCTTAGTATTAATTTTTTTATTTGAGAAACAAATATAGATTTGAAATAGGTTTAAACTACAGTATATGGTAGAGCACCAAATTAGCTATATCATTTTTCAGCGGAAGAAAATTAAAAATCCTTGAGTTTTCGCTTTTCTGCAAACAGTTTGCAGTGTCTTCAAAAAGAAAACGTGTTGGGTTTGAAAAAGTTAGGTGAATTAAATAGGCTAACATACTGTACACCTGGGTTTTGTTTCATAGCATAATATAACTATGTTTTTACACTCTGAAAGATGTCAAAAAACAACTTTTCAGTGTTCCAAATACAGTAAAGCAATTATTAAATGCTAACAAAATACGTATGAAGAAATACTGGAAGTGGTAAGAATTGTTAATAGGGAAATTACTGATGAATACAAGGTGGACATTTCATGTAAAGAGAGCGAATTCAATCTATGTATAGTTGTACCCATGGGCGTTGGGAAATGAGTACAAGGGAGTGCAATTATATCAGGAAGTCAGAGAATAACTCCCAGGAAAAGGGAGGTCATCATTCTTGTTTAAAAAACACAAAGATCATTTTGTTGGTCATATTTAGTGATACAAATATCAAAATACGTAAACTGTTATGTTATAAGCTGAGTTTGCATATTGTTTCTAATTTGTGTCATTTTCAAAAAAATTTGATATTGTGCCTCAGCAATGATAAGGTTTTTGCCGGGTAAAAAAGTTTGCATAAAGAAAGTGGAGGGGTAGTCGGAAGCATGAGAAATAGTAGTTGGGAGTCAAACCTTGGCACTCTGCAATCAACTGCCTTTAGGAAACTGAAAATTTTCTCTGCATTTGTTATGGCATATATAATGATCCAAATTTTTCGGAGAATATTATATAAACATTGAAATGATCAATAGTTTGTGTGATATAAAGTTGGTGAGGATGAGGAATTTTGAATTTTTTTATATAATTTAAATGATTTTTTTCTATTTTCTATGAAATTCTTTCTTATTACTAATAGTTTAAGACCTAATTTTACAGCACACAGAGTTAAAATTTACTTACTGAGAAAATACAAACTAATACAATAAATAAATGAAACAAAGTGGCAGACAGATGATTAAACATTTTAGAGAAAACTTTCTACGGTATTTTATGTTTTTGAGGCAAGTAATAATTCCCTAAAGCCAGGCCATACAGTTCTGAGATAAGGTTTGATGTTCTGTACTAATTTGAATTTCCTACGGCACATTTCATATTTTTTTATGATCTATGTACAGTAGGAACACCCTTTCATCTAGTTTACTACATTCACAAAGAATGTTATAACATTTATTATGTTATACATGTTATAACCGTGTATTGTTCTAGTTTTTGCAAAATCCTACTAATTTTTATCACAGAGGAAGCCTCGGGTTACTATTATCACATTTTGTCTACCATGATACTTCAGTTCATATTTTAGGGCTCAAAATAGAAGTACCTGATATTAACTACACAGGTATATACTGTAATCCTAGTACAGTGCGCTGGTTATACTGTGGGTCCGGCATGTCCCTTCTTAATCTTAACGTGTGATGACTCAGGCAGATATAAATAACTCACATGTCAAATTTCAATGGACAAAGCAATTACCAGTTCATTGGAAAATATTGCTTCCAAGCAATATTACTATTGATAAGTTGATAACAGACGTTGCCTCTCTGTCCCATTCTTGTAATATAAACACACAATCTAATTAGTATCCATTATTTAGACATAGCAGGTACACATGCCAGGTTACATCTATTACTTATACTGTTTAATTCTATAATACTATTTGAGGAGAGTAGAGGTAAAATATATTAAAGTAAGAGTGCAGCTAACAAGTTCTGGTTTACAGTAACGCTACAAAGCTTAACTGTAGAATCTTTTCCTTCATCCGATATACTGTGAATAGCACTATAATGTGGGTCTGTTTTGTTTGTGAAAATACGCGTTATAACCAGCGACCACTGTATATTGTGCAGGATTACAGTTTGACTGGAAGGAGAGGAATGTATGAGAAGGGTATGTTAACACTTATGTTAACTTCTTACTATTTTTGATTATTAACCAATCAAAACTTACATAAATCAATTTCGATTTCAGTTGTCTTTTAAATTTGTAAAGTTTAGTGCTATGGTTTTAAGTTTTGAGTAAAAGTTAAAACGCTTGTATCAATTATTAAAGTTTACTTATATTTATTTATAATGAAGTAGTGAATTGTACTAAATTTGTTGCTCTTTTATAAATAACTATATACACTCAGAATTTTAAGGCAAAAAGCACATTGAGGCTATTATCACCTCCATAAATGTAAGTGTGAGTATAAAGTGTTAAAGTCGTAAATGTAGTGTTCTAAGTGTAAAACTTGGGTAATTTGTTTTTTTTTAAGTTGTTCATATTCCATGAAGTGAAAACTGAATTCACCGAGGCAGGAAATGGCCTGTTGATTATATTGTTTAGAATAGAATTAATGACCGATTTCCTGCTTTGCTAAAAGTATTATATATTTTTGAACATATACCTTGTTAGGGTTAGCTTTAAGGCTTTTATGTTGTGGTAATAAGTCAAAAATTAATGTTTTAACTAATGCATTTTTGTTTCATTTTATGAATCTGTTAACTTCGGGAACCACTTGTTTAACAATGCAAATAAATGATAACACAAATATTTAATACAACAAATACAAACTAAAAAACTTTATTAAAATACAGTACTATAAAAAAGTTTTACAATACAAATAACTAATAGAAGTAATAAATAAATATTCAAAACAACAAAACAGAGAGCCAAGGTAAATGCAGTAATATATAACATAATTTGTGTACACACACATACACACACACTCACACTGATTAACTGTCACCCTTATTAACCCTCAGGTTGATTCTCTGTTATCTGATTTTTTTAAATAGTCTTCTTTTGTAAATAATCTGTAATAAATAAAAGTAACCTAGACAAAATAAAACACTAACTGGATTTGACTTATTTATAGCACAAGTGGGCAACTGACACTAATTGCTACCCTAAGCAAATACTGATAATAGAAAAGTGAACAACGCTATAATCAAATGGAATGAGATAGAAACACTACAAATAGTGTCAACAAATCCAGAAAGTGTGCATGAATGCTTTTATTGAAAGAAACAGACTATTTACAATATCATCCAGTGTATAAACTGATCATGTAAGGTCACTTGAATACTCTATTACGAGAGTGGGGTGAAAAGTTTCCGGCCTGACCAAGAAAAACGATGTTTTAAAAATTTTTGTTGTTTTATTTCTCAACATAATCTCCACTGAGACTGATACATTTCTCATAACGGTGTTCTAATTTAGTTATACCAGTTTTAAACGTAGATTTCTCAAGCTCCTCAAAATACTGATTTACAGCTTTAATCATTTCTTCATTGCTTCTAAATCTCTTACCGCCAAGCCATTTTTTTTTTTAATTTAGGAAACAGATAATAGTCGCTGGGGGCTAGGTCTGGAGAGTAGGGAGGATGCGGCATCAATTCGAACTTCAATTCATAGATTTTAGCCATGGCGACACTCGACGAATGTGCTGGTGCATTATCGTGATGAAACAAAATTTTTTCTTCGCCAAATGAGGTCGTTTAATTTGTTGCATGCAGAGGCCTGCTTCAAACATTGCATTAACTCTGCGTAGTATTGACCACTGATAGTTTTACCCTTTTCAAGGTAATCAATGTATATAATTCCTCTTGCATCCCAAAAAACAGTAGCCATAACCTTGTTTGCCGAAAAAATTGTTTTTGCCTTCTTTAGAGTTGGTTCCCCTTGTCCAACCCACTGTTTATGTTGTTTATTTTCACGAGTGTAGTGGTGGACCCAAGTTTCATCAACAGTTATGAATCGATGCAAAAATTCGTTTGGATTATGCCTATACAGCGCCAAATTGTCGGTAGAAATGTTTTTTCGAAGCAATTTTTGGTCGAGTGTTAGCAAACACGGCACCCATCTTGCACACAGCTTTTCCATGCTCAAATGGTTGTGTAAAATATTTTGCACACGTTCAGCTGACATCCTACAGGTCTCAG
The DNA here is from genome assembly GCA_022606455.1 of Callitettix versicolor. Classification (NCBI taxonomy): domain Eukaryota; kingdom Metazoa; phylum Arthropoda; class Insecta; order Hemiptera; family Cercopidae; genus Callitettix; species Callitettix versicolor. The sequence goes on from CM040182.1 coordinate 26,115,885, forward strand.
TTATATCATGCACTTTCAATCTGCGGTTTTCCAACACTATTTTATGGATTTTTTCGATCATTTCTGGAGTTGTGACCTCAACGGGCCGTCCTGGGCTGGCTCATCAGAGGTGCTCACACGACCTATTTTAAATTCAGAAACCCACTGCTTAATAGTTGAATATGATGGGGAGGTCGGTCCTAGTGTTGAATCCATCTTTTCTTTTATTTGTTTTGGTGTAAAATCCTTCAAATAGAAGTATTTGATAACAGCATGATTTTCCAATTTTTCCATTTTCATGAAAACATCAGAGGTGTCTCGTTCAGTGTGCTCTCAAACGTAAACTAAGTGGCGATTGGGCTGAAAGTGTACATATAAGCTAGTTAGGGATAGTACTGTACGACGCTACTCTAAAAGTATACTTAGTGGCGCCGTCTCTTGGTCAGGCCGAAAACTTTTCACACCACCCTCGTATGTGAACACTTGTCAAAAGGTTAAGTACAGTTAATTTACTTATTAAACATGTATGTATGTTAAATTTGTATAATACATAGTTGAATAGAAAATTTAAGAGTTTTCCATGCTATAAACAGAATATAGTGTTATTTTTATCAATCACCGAAAGTATGGGTGGTCTCTTTCTGTTAACCATTTATTCTCTAATCTCTCACCCCAACAGTCCTGAGAATGACAGTTAATTGAAACAACTACTATACCTATATACACACACACACACACATACTGTATTAGAGGTTTAGAACTAGAAATGACAAAGATCCACTTACTGATTATTGGGTTTATTTTATATGTGGACTCTAAAATAATATTTTTTATTACTTGTAACAGAATATTAATGCATTTACTTGAACTTATGTTTCACCTTAAATTCTAGACTTTTTAATCTGAAAAATTAATATTACAGTTTTTTTACACTTTTTTTTATTTATTAGATTCTATAATTGTTATAAAAAATAAGAACATTTTTAAGCGACTATTATTTTTATTTCTTCATAAATTTTTTTTTTTTGGAGTTGAACGTCCGACTGTTGTGCACACTTAGGCTAATGCAGACGGTGGGGATGATTTATAGCGTATGAAAATGCCAAGCCATCGCCGGGAATCGAACCCGGGTCTTCGGGGTGAAAGCCTAGTACGCTATCCATAATCACTGCTTAATCAGTTCATATATGTTTTCTAATGTTAGATAGACATAAAATTTAATAATTTATTTACATATACAGTTGAAATTATTGCAAACGTAGGTGTTTACAAAATATAAAGAGTGAAGTAAAGCAATTGAGAGCAATAGCAAGAAACATTGGCGCGGGGGGAACAGTCACTGAGTTTCAGTAGTCGTTATAGCAAAGCATTGTTACCTTCCATCTTACAAAATCAGTCTTCAGTTGTCTAGAGATACTAAACTTGTAATTGCATCAATGATTTTTGAACTACATGCTACACAATATGTTCACGACTCCTCATCGCACTTAGTGTTAATATGACAAGTGGAAAAGCATTAAAATTAACAATTTGCTTCACTTCACTAATGTTTGCTAACTATGAGTACACGGTACACACATATGTAATAACTTATAATTAGGAATGGCAAAACTTTTGAAAACATCAATATTCTGAAGAATTATTTATCCCTTGAAAACGGCTTCCGCCTTTAAAGCACTGTACGGCGGAATGTTAAAAGCCTAAAGACACAAGTAAACGAAATGTGTAGTCTTGTAGTTACAGAACACCTGATTGTGTGCAGGGGGATGTTTTTTAGTGTGTTTGTAAGAAACAAAGCACTGAAAATGCAGGGTGGTTTATTAATTTGTTTACATTTTCTGGTAGGGATACTCCTACTATGTGTATGCTTATAAATACAGCAACGGCTTCACTTGGCAATATAACAGTGCAGACATTTTGTGTAATTTATTTTTTTCAATTAGCTTTATTTCTTTACTGCTGGTAACCCTACATAGTTCATTTAATCATTATTGTTTTATGTGCTTGTTTTAATTGCACCTTAGGAAAAAATTGTGCATTACTTTAGGATATTTTTGTTTGTAATTTTTCGTAAGAATAATGGCTTATCCTGATTTTGATTATGGTACGTTTATGAATGAAGTAATGAATACTTTGGTTTCAAATGGAAATACTTCCAAAATTTGGAAAAGAGGCAGAAGAATACTTTCTGTACATATTTAAAAAAAAAAGTTACAAAATACATAATAACGTTAAAAGATAATGTATTTTATTTTTTCTAATTAAGTGAGCAGTATATCATACTTTAGCTTAACGTTTTAAGGGTTAAAGATAGAGTTTGAACATCAATGTTGTCTAGGCTTTTTTTTTAAGACTGTAATAATGCAAATAATTTATGTAATCATGCAAAGTAAAAATTGTAGTTACATTATAATAGTTAATAGTTGTTTCCCTCTCTCTATATCACAGTTTTTTAATCAAGATATTGCGTTTTAAAGCAAAAGGGGAGGGTTACATTAACAGAATTTTTAAGTAATCAGAATTTAAATAACAAATGTAGCGGTCTTAATTTTATAATGGACAGAATTTCAAAGGAAAGTTGTGTGTATAATTTTCAATTATTTTAATCACGGTTTATAGATACACGGTATGGGCCACGCGCATGTCCCCCCCACCACCACTTGTCGGCTGAAGTGCGTCATCGGGTTAAGCTCAGACGTAGTGTATAGTAGACAACAGTTTGTAATGTTAGTGTTAATTACTTACTGAATTCGCTCATTGTCAAAACGGAAACTTTTTGTTATACAATATCACGTAAGTTATAGCTTGAAAAATTCCAGGGTTATTTTTTGTTTGAAAGTTAAAAGCATATCACACTATGAATTACGTATCTGCGGATTTTCCGTGACAATTATGTGGTTGACTATGAAAACGCACGTCTCAAATAAAAAATTAACAACAAATTAAATACCACATAGATGTATGCTTATTATGTAAACAGTAAAATAAAACATACGTATTTCTTAGAACTTATGTTTCAACACACACACACAATCTTTTATATATATATATATATATATATATATATATATATATATATATATATATATATAACAAACTATTTTTGATACCTAGTACAAGTTTTTGTAGTTTACTGAGTTTGTTACTTGTCTTCCTTCCGGCATCAGTGGATTTATTTCCATAACTTCCTTTTACAGACTCTTTTTTATTTAAAGATTTAATCCTCATAAATGTATGGGTACGGACGTAACAGGTTATGGAAAATTCATCTACTGAATAATACTTATTATTTAGTTTGTCTACCAGATTTTTCATCACACCTTTTTCTTTATTTAGCCCATTCTCACCATGATAGTTTAAAAAGTCCCTTTCCATTTTTACCACGATGTTCAACCATTCTTCAGTAGCCTACCATACATAAGGTAGCCTTTTGACAAAGTTGACAGCCAATCCATTGACACATTTTTATTTTTAACTGAGGTTATTATTCTTGTAATGCAAGTTGAATTTGTTTCTTCAAAAGTAAATTTTCATTTCTTAAAAATTTCATTTCTTCTACAGAGGCATTATTTACAACGATATTTGTATTAAAATTACTGACTACGGAAGGGTGGGTTTCATTTACACGTTACAATTGCACCAACGTCATTTCCATTTACAGGTGATTTTCCTGGTAGATTTCCATCGGACTCGTCAGTAAGTTTCTTTAATGTTTCCTGGTTTTCATCCTTTAATAGTTTCTTAGTTTTTTAATCCTTGCAGCTCGTTCAGAATCGATATATTTATTTTCAACAGTGGGAATGTTAAAATGTGGAATGGCACCGGATTTTAGCTGTTTTTTAGGTTTCTATTTAGTAATTTGGATTTAAAATCCCTTTCCAAATCATCGTCATTAAAATGAAGTGAACAGACTTTAACATTATCAAATTACTTATCATGGAGATCGTCTTCACAATGATCTGCTTGTTTACAAGCATGTACCCATGCTTTTCTCAGACCTTCGTCTTTTGGAATTCTGTAAAAAGTAATTCCTTTCCCTTTACAATTCTTATTATTATTATTATAGCAATTGGCAATAGCACAACCAGTCATTGTTATGCATACACAATTATACAATAGCAAACAAAACAAATTATGTATTTTTTAGGATTCAAAACATAGGCTACTTAAATCTTTTCTTAGACTTATTAAACCTTGACCACAAAACACAATTATCATCTTTTATTTAAAACACCTTTTATTTACACAAAAAAGACCTTTTATTTAAAACACAACAAATCTCCAACTACATTTACAGAACATCGCATTGTTAAACGAGAAATTACATAAAGTAGCAGTGAAGAGTTAGCGATATAGAAACTAATAAATTACTATCGAAAGACCAGTGCGGTTTTCGATAAGGTCGATCTTCTGTGGATCAGCTGGTTTTGTTAGAATCTGCAATACAAAATGCCTTCCTCTTGCGACAAACACTTGTTGCAGTATTTTTTGACCTAGATAAGGCATACGACATGGCCTGGAGAAGAGGAATACTGAGCATTTTAAAATCATGGGGTATACAATGCAGAATTCTAGCGTTTATTACAAATTTCCTGTCTAATAGGTACTTTAGGATATGTCTTGGAGCTACAGTTTCAGATCGATTCCACTTAGAGAATGGTGTTCTACAGGGGAGTGTACTTAGTGTTACCTTGTTTGCTATCGCAATCAATGGAATTACCGCTAATGTGCAGTCCCTTGTCCCATGTTTGCTCTTTGTGGACAATTTTGCTATTTATGTAAGCACCAGAAATATGTCAACAGCTGAAAGAACTCTTCAGCTGGTAATAAATAGGTTGCAGACATGGACGAGATCTACTGGCTTTAAATTCTCTGCTGCTAAAACTCAGTGCATTGCCTTCAGTCACCGTCGACATATCCAAACTCTGTCGTTATATCTTGATGGTATACAGCTCCGGACTTTTCCATCCGTTCTATTTTTGGGTATAATATTTCACAAAGGCTTTCTTGGAGCTCTCACGTGCGTGATTTAAAGTTACGATGTAACAAAATTCTCAATATGTTGAGGGTTCTTAATAGTTCTCGATGGGAAGCTGATAGGACCAGTATGCTGATGTTCACGAATTGATTACGGGAGCATTGTATATTCGTCTGCACGACCTTCCGTATTAAAGAAACTAGATCCCGTCCATCACTCAGCTATCTGCCTTGTTTCTGGTGCCTTTCGCTCTAGCCCTGTTGTGAGTCTCCTTGCCGAGGCTGGAAAACCATCACTCTTTCATCGTAAACAACAGCTGCAAATAAATTATGTAAGTAATCTACTATCTAAACCATGGCACCCTGCTTATAGTACTGTTTTTCATAATCAATTTATCCGACAGTATGAAGCTCGTCCTCATGTCACTGCTCCGCTTGGCATTAGAACTATCCGTGTTTTGGACGACTTTCGCGTAGAACTGCCTCCAATGTTTGAAAGGTTGTTTTGTTTTGTCCCTCCATGGACTATTAACATGCCAACATTCGATTTCTCTCTATCTTCGTATGTCAAACGCAACACCTTTGAGCTTGTATATTGTCAAGAGTTTTGCCATCTTCTTCATTCCTACCCATCTAGTAAAATTATTTTCACAGATGGCTCGAAATTGGAGAATAATGTTGGTTGCACATTTTACACAATTGGTCAAACGGAAAAGTATGGATTACCCTCAGTTTGTAGTGTCTTCACCGCCGAATTATTTGCTATCTTTAAGGCTTTGACAACAGTTGTATCTGATTCTGCCCATTATCTAATCTGTTCCGATTATAAAAGTGCACTGCAGGCTATCGAGGACATGTACTCCACAAATCCTCTTGTTCAACATATTTTGTGCTCAATCCACTGGCTTGAACTGCGTAGTGTTGGTGTGTCATTTTGCTGGATACCTGGAAACACTAGAGCAGATAATGCGGCGAAGGAAGCTATCTTGCTGCTGCCAAGCACACAGTTTGTGATTTCATCAGATTTTCTATGTTATGTAAAGCACTTAAATCATATGCATTAGGAAAACTAGTGGGCAGCTATTGGTAATAATAAACTGAGGGTAATTAAAAATACTGTTCGTCCTTGGAGGTCGACTGTACATACAAGTCGTAGGGAAGAGGTAGTGGTTACCCGTCTTCGCATTGGACATTCTCTTTTCACACATGGTTTCTTGATGAGAGGCGGGGACCCACCTCTTTGTGAGTTTTGCCAAGCTCTCATTACCATTGAACATGTTCTACGAGATTGTAATGGTCTAAGGAACATGCGCCGATTATGTGAACTAGGTGTCAATTTAGAGGAAATATTAAAAAATAATTCTACGGCTATTGACCTGACCGAGTACTAACATTCTTGCGTCGCTTGAATCTATTAAATAAAATTTAAATTATTGTTGTTATTGTTATTTTTAATTTTGCTTTGTACATTGTACTTACATTTTATTTATTATTTTATTTATTTTTTTTTTCAGGGACAATTTACATCCTTTTATATTTTATTTTTTTATTTTCTCTAAATAACTATATTTCTGTTATGTTTATATATACTTTTATGAATTGTTATTAAATTTTATTCATTGTTATTTAGTTTTTAAGTATTCGTTATTGTAATATAGTTTTACTTGTTATTTAAATTTTTGTTTAATTTATATTTTTACTATTATATTTTCTTGTTGTTGTTTTTTCTTTTTATTTAATTTTTATTTATATTAATTTTAAAATTTATTAAAATTTTTTTTAATTTTTTTTATACTTTAATTTTGCGTGACAGCAAAATGATAACCTTAACGGTTTTTCGCCGCCAAAAAAAAAACAGAACATCGCATTGTTAAACAGGAAATTACATAAAGTAGCAGTCACCATAAATACAATGGTATTTACAGTGGTAGCAGTGAACAGTTTGATCCAGTGATGACACACATGCGGTAGACTACTGCGTACACCCACCGTGGTCCATACCGTGTATCTATATACCGTGATTTTAATGATATATGTGAAAGACAATTATATACAAGAAAAGTGTCCTAGTAACTATAAGTGATTTTTTTCTTAATTAAGGATATGAATAAATTAAGCAAATAATAAAATGTTTAAATAAAAATCAGTATCACTTGAAAAATTTCTTTATGGTACAACTTGACAGTCATTCAATGGAGACTCACTGTACAGAGTCCCTGGATGGTTTGCAGAATAATAAGGCAACAGTAAACTGATATATTAATATAAAGAATTTGCGATGAGGATTGGAAATCTGACGTCAAGACAGTCGGATTGCAACTTGTTATCTGATATGATAAGCTGATTTACTCATAACAGTACCAAAAGGTGCTCCAGTATCCTGAGTGAAAAGCATGCACTACACTTCCTTAATTATAACATTGGGTAAACTAGGGATAAAATTATCAGAAATGAGATTTTTTAAAATTTAAATGAGAAAATTATATTTTTTTTCATTTCCTTGATGACAAAAGTAAACATATTATATGCAATTTACTGATTTTATAACCTAAGGGTGGGTACTATTCCTTTCAAAATAGTAAAGGAATCATTTTTAACACACATCATTAAAAGGTACTAATATCGCTATAACACATCAACTAACCATATATATCAAACAAAACAAAACAGTAGCATAGGACAGTAAAGTTGCATTTGCTACTCTGAGAACCAGACTTATGTTTTAAATAATCAATACTTTTGTATATTTTTTTTAAGAAAAACATTTAAAAACAGAATATTATACTATCATTTTGTGTATCATTTTAAAGTTCAAATATTGTATTGTACAACTTTTGTTATTTTTCATTGTTTTATTTTGTTAATTAAATGTTATTTAGGTATTGTAAGTTTCATTAAGCACCCCAAAACATGCTACCAGTAGAGTCTTTACTGTAACAAACAACAGCAACGTGTGTTTGTGTGTGTGTGTGTATGAGAGAGAGAATGATTTATGCTTATCGAAAAAGGTCTTGGTCTCTTTAATTTTGGATGAGTCTTTATATCAGGGAAAATACAATAATGTTTTTCAAAATCATTGATGTTTGTTTGCCATCCCTAAACGTAACTGGCAATTTATAGCTAATTTGTGTGTAGATAAAATGTTTCGTGATACAACTACACACTATATGAAGAGTAAGCAACTATTCTATTACGTATCAATAATAAACACATTATGTTCAATATCATAGAAAAGTTACTAAAGCTACTGCATTTACCTTCAATATATTTCCATTTGAAATTTAAAGGCTACTTTGTTAATTTACGTTTTTCTTGTTTTTTAGCAGCTTTCTTCTTCATTATCTGCAGTCTTTTATCAGCTGAAATTATGTTTATTTTAGGAACAACAACAGTATTGTTTTTAGAATTCAAAGCTACATTATGTTTATTTGCTAAGGCATTCAATGACGTATTTTTATTGGAACCTGGTAAACCTGAAAAAGTTTTAAATTACTTTATCATACAAAAATATATAATATCTAATCAAATACATAAAGTAAATTATTTCATATTATTCTGTACATTACAATACAGATATTTTAAAATACAGGCTCTTTTTTGTTTTAAAATTTTTTATTAAATTGTACAATATTCATTTTATAACTAATGTTTATGTGGACATTTGTCATCACTTTTGTATATGGGAAACAATACACATTTCAAGCATATGAATCGACTATCATTCTCAATTTTTTTTACTAGGGATATCATCCTTAAGTTCTTAATTCATTTTAACTTATTCAGTTCTAATTTTATGAAATTTTTGTACTAGATAGTTGTATAAGTGTTTATTTAGTATAAATGTATACTACGTCAACAAGCTTGGACAACGGAATTACCCCTTGAGATAGGAGCCTAACAATGAATGAAGAAAGAAAGAACGACCAAATACTTAAGATGTAATGTGGAGAGTTCAAGTATACTCTGACGTGGCCACAACTTTCCCCTTACTGCTCTCATCCCAGAGGGCAGATCTGGTGGGAATTAATAATAATCGCCTAATTCCAGACAGATGATCTAACCATGAATAGCTCCTATAATGGAAGAAATTACCTTCATAGTCTTGTAACAACAGGCTGTCTAACAAACAATACAGATTGAATGCCTTGAAAACTGGATTCTCCTAGCTTAAGTGACCAAGGCACAGCCTCTCTCAGGATAATAAAGACACTGTTATGACACCAGGTAAACCAACCCTCATCCAAGGCTTGCAAGTATCTGAACAAGATATAGCGTGCCGTTGCTTGGGCAACAGAGTCCAATTACATGAGCCAGATGCATCTATATTCTGAAGTGACAGGTCTGGAAGAGTTCCTTATATTAGATTAGCATAAAACTTCAGTATCCCAGGTGACCACGCATACATGAACGCTCCACTGCAGTTTGGGTATTTCTAATCATATTCTCAAATCATGCTCTACTCATGCTCTGTTAAAAAAAAGGGAATTCCGATCTTCCTATAGTATGATTTTCCTCACCCTAGATATTTCACCCATGGCTATAACCCAAACCCTGATGATTCATGGAGATTCCGGCCATATTATTTCCTCAAATTCCAACCGAAAAAACAGAAAAATCCAGTCTTTATGAGATAGATACCTTTACCAACCGTCTATGTGAAAACTTTTAAAGGTTTTTAAACGTTGATAAAAGACTACTGCTTGTGAAATAACTGCTTTTACAGTGTTGAAATACGTTTCAGGCAAAAATCAAAGTTTTCCTCACTTCTATACAGCATACTAACCACCTCTTCAAAGCTGATGAAGCTTCCCTATCCAAATTATCCGCCAACTTCTTTATCATATTATACACTAGAAACAGCCAACTTAATTTTGCGACAACTACAACATTGTAAATCCTTGCCTTTCTAGGACTGTAGGCAGTCTAGAAAGCACCGCTCAAAAAGACAAGTACACGGCCAGTTCAGGATTGGGACTCCCCTGCCACTGGATAAATTTTCTCAGAAATTTAAAAAGGCTTCCTTCTCAACAGGAAGAATAGGTTCTCCTGCTACTAAGATCAACATTAGTTGGACCGAATAGAGAGTCTGACCAAGGGCAGAAATCATCCACAATTCTGAGAAGTTTATGAAGAGCTTTAATTAAACAGCATACCAAATATTCAAAACCCAGTGCACAAGGGCATCTCAAACAATCTCTTGAGATGGTAAAGAACATTAACTTACAAGGTCCTACTTCCCTAAGGAGATTAAACACTGCAGTAAAAGCAACAGAGAAAAGACTACACCCTTGAAACAATCCTTTTTATTAAGTGAGAGTATTTGTTTGCCAAACCCCAGACTTTACCATGAAGTTCAGTTGAAGTTGACTATAGTAGCAGTAAATCGCTCTTCGAACAAACAGGAGCATTATAATGATTCAAAAGATTGTGACTTACCGATCTAAACACATTCCCTAAATTCAACCAAGCAATAAAATTCTGTCTTTCAAACTTCCTAGAAACTTGTTATATTAGAAATAGGACAGCATATAATAAAATTATTTAATTCATTGCCTGACAAAAAAAACTTTAATGTTTAGCAAATTTTTTTAAGCAACTTAGAGTAAATATTTGCCTGTTAAATCTGTGAAATTGGGATGTGTTCGACAGGTTTTTTCATTTTTTACTTGTCTTCAGCTACATTAGAAGTTGTTTTGGAACTGTGATCTTAGGAAACATACTGTGACACTTAAAAGTGAATATTAAAACATACTGTGGCATTTTAAAAGTAGTTCCAATATTTTTTTAAAGATTTGATTTGAATATCCTTTTAACTTATATCTGGAAATATTTACCTGTAATTGATTTAGAAGATGATGTGCTGGAAACAAAATTTACTTTTGAAGAATTACCACTTTTCGAATGTTTTGAAGGTAAGGATCCGCTACCACTAGATGATGGAGAACCACTTGATGAATAACCATCTTTAGCTTGCTGTAATCAATAAACTGTCATCAGAAAAATCACTGCTAGTTTCAACAAATTGGGACTGAGACTATTCTAAAACTGATATGTGAAAACTTGCCAGAAGTGGACACAGATGATCCCGAGATTGTCAAACTAGATGAAAAATAAAAATGTTTTATCAAGAAATTTGAAATGTTCTTTATTTTTCTAAGACATACCTTACTACAGTATGGTATATACAACTAATTCCCTGATTGAGTTACATACGTATTTGTTTTATTTGAAAATTATATTTTTAAATCCACAAAAAACAAAGAAAAGGAATTGTTTTTCAAATGTATGTTAGCAGAACTTCCTTATCTTGAAATGTTAAATTTAATGTTCATGTTAAATTTTTTAAAATAAAAAAAATCCACTTTTCTGATTATTATTTTTAGTTTTTCTTGAAGATTATGAAAGATATGACAAAAGACTATAAGAACTAAAAAGATGTATTTTTTATGATCTTTAAATCTTTTTCAAACACTTTAAACATGTGCACACTGTTTATTATTAGCAAATTCAGCAAATAACTACCGTGTCACAATATGTAAAGTAAGGCATAATCAAAGATTTTACAAGAAGCGCTCAAATATGAAATGGTAAAAAATCCTTAATTTTTTAACGAATGAACCCCTGCAAAAACTTTATTACATCTTCCAGTCACATATTCAGTCCAATTTAATGTTCTATTGGTTACCAGTCCCAATTTCTTAACTGTATTATAATTTCGTAAGAAGTTGCCTTTAATGTTGAGTTTGGAAAAAATGTCAAACTGCATTGTGTTAGTCGAGAGTAAGCTGTAATAACAGGTTGTGTTTTTAATTTATTCAGCCTCAAGCCATGCTCTTCAGCCCACACACAAATGCTATTAATATCAAGTCATGCGCTTTACTGGGTTTTTGATTTTGCTGATTTTAAAATGTAAATGCAATTCGTCAGTACACATGTACAGTTTACAAAAAAATATTTAGTACTAATTTCATTAATATATTCAGAGAAAAGTAAAGGACAAATACAGATCCTTGTGGAACTCCACTCGTCAGTCACCTAGTCTATTATTTATTAGTTGTTTATAAATATATTTACTAGGACAACTTAGTTTCTCACAATGTATCATGATATAAAAAATTGTATACTTTTTTTAAGGTAATTTGAGCCTTTTATGTAGTTTCAATGATGCAGTATTTAAGTATTAATAAAATGTTGTAATGAATAAACAAAATTTGTTTTAATAAAATTTTTCAATTTAATACCAATTTGTCCCACATCCTCAATTCCTAAAAGACTCATTATTGTGATGTTTCAAAATGTCAATACTCTACAAAAGGATAAGTACTTTATTCAACCACAGTTTGCTACTGCACTGCTTAACCTTGTTCACAAAAATGATGGTGATTTTTATGTTATCTCCTAAAAAAAAGTTCAATGTCATCACCCATGTGACCACTAAAGGACAGTGTAAGTTACAAAATTGTCCAGTAGATGTTACATAAAGGGTTAAACATATACTAAATGTTATTTTAATTTCCATTAGGCTCATCCTGTATGTCTTTACTTATTTTATTTCACTATATTTTATGCAGGCATTCTTAATAACTTCAACTATTTTGAAAAAAATTATCTGTAATGTTTTTTTATTGTCTGAAATGCATGTGCACATTGTCACCTTATTAATTTTTCATTCCTTTTATGCTATACTTTACATCGATTAATAAGGATGGAGGAATTGCCATTAATGGCATGGAAAAATCTTATGACAGTAACTCCAGTCTTGATCCTACAACCCTGAAATGCATAACTTCAGAGACGTAGCAGACTGACTCGTGCTAGGCCACTTCAAACGCACCGGCATCTCCTCTCTACTCTTGAATCTGTTACTGCTAGTTTTCGTAAAAAATATAACAAATTTAATTGTATATAATTACCGCTTGACTGATTGCTTTAGTACAGGAATCACAGTACCAAACTAGCCTAGGATCGTTGATTGTTGATTCAAGTATCGGAGGATTATGACATTCCTGATGATACAAAGAGTGACATTCAAGGCATTCCACTAAGCGGTTGCGAGCTCCAACTGCCATTCCCCTGGAAGAGAAATTGCTTTCAAAAAAATGCAGATAAATAGTGCAATAATCCCAATAAAGTTATTGAGTTTTAAAAATTAATTTTTAAAAAAGAACATTACCTTACAGACTTGCCAGTTTTACAAATACGGGGATTTTTTTCCAGTGAAAAACCTTTAAGGTTATCATCGCAGAGGTGCTACATTAATTATTTAATATAGTTTTTGAAAACAAGCAAACAAGTCAGTTAAAAATTAAAAAAACATTATAAAAACAACAACCAAAATAATAATAAAACAAAATACAATAAAAACTATAAATAGTTTCCTAAAACTAGTTAACAATAATATAAATCTTAAAAACAAAAACATACACACACATTATTGTAGGCTATAAATTGGCCCTACAACAATAACAAGATAAAAGAAATATAAAAATACCTAAAACTAATTAACAAAATGAAAACAACTTAAAAATAAATTAATAAACAACAAATATAAACAACTTTTGAGGGCTGTAAAGGAGCCCTACAACAAGCAATAACAAATATATAAATTAGATTTTATTTTAAAAAATCAGACAATGAAGGAAGTCTACAATCCAGTCAACGGCCGAGGCACTATCTCCCAACATCGTCTGCAAACAATTGCTCAGACCACACATATGCAAATTTTGGAAACCATCACAATCGAGCAATGTATGTTTTATTGTAAGGGTTTCCCTACAGAACTTGCACTCAGGTGGGTTTTCGCGTCCCATCAGAAATCCATGTGTTAGCAAGGAATGACAAATACGGAGATTTTTTAATAACAATAATAATATTTATTACCAAAATTTGTTTGAAGTATATATAAAATATACATAAAGGACCTACAGGGGACATAAAATACCTGTACATATGTTGATCCTAATCTACAATTTTTCCTAAAAACTAATGGTATTAATATAATATTACAAATAATTTTGAGGAATATCTCATCCACTTATTTTAAAGTACGAGTAAACAATATGTTGAAATGCAACAATATTCCAAAGCTGCAACACAGTAAAATCCATGAAATAACATAAGAATAAAATACAGATTAATTTATCTTATTGGTTTATAATAATATATCTAATTTGTTCTTTCACTTTTTGTTTTTATTACTTTTTTACTGAAAGTCTAAATTTATTATCTAGTTTATTAAAATATTTTTTATCATAGTACACATGACTTCTTTGATCTATTTTTAACAAATGTCTTGGCAGCTCAATACTTTTAAAACAAGTATTATGTGGATTTTGCAAAAATTCATTTTTTTGTTCACTGTATTGACACACTACAAAAACTTGTCTGATATTTAACGGTTTGTCTGGATTTTGTTACTGATTATTATTTTTAAAATGTGTTTCAATGTGTTTAAAATGTTATTATGTAGTTTCAATGATGCAGTATTTAAGTATTAATAAAATGTTGTAATGAATAAACAAAATTTGTTTTAATACAATTTTTCAATTTAATACCAATTTGTCCCACATCCTCACTTCATAAAAGATTCATTATTGTGATGTTTCAAAATGTCAATACTCCACAAAAGGATAAGTATAATAATGGTTGATTATTATTATTATTATTTAAAAAATCTCATTATTTTTAAAATGCGTTTTTGAAGCCTGTTTAAAGATTCCAAACGATTGATGAATCTAGATGCATCAAGATGCCTCATTATGTATGAGGCTTTTTGTAATGCAATTTTGAAACTTTTTTATACACAAAGTAGGCTGTATTTGAGCGTGTAAAAAGACTATAATATAGATTACACAGTTTTAAATTGCACCACTAGACCTATCCAAATATAATTTTTAAAATAACCACATACCATTTTAAACCGTGCCAAGTTGCTTGAATTATTGTTTTATAGAAATTTTGGTTCACAAATTTGTCACAGGTACACAGTTTAAAAAAAAAAATCAACCACAAGTTTCTAAAAGCAATCCCCCTCTTAACGTTCATATTTTATACCAGTTAGTAGACTAGTGTGGATTAGGGATCAGAATTAATGCTAGAGTAACTAACTATGTTAGTAACCATGTCTTGAACCCACGACCTTGAGATGCACAGTTCATAGACAAAGCAGACTGACCAGTGTTTTAGCCATATCGACCACCGATCCCTCATCTGTTTAAAAGCAGACAGTTTATGAAAAGTATATTAAAAAAGTAAAAATTTATATTTGCACTGTAACTATTAAATTCATGTAGACTATAACTGTTGAAGATTTTAATTTTTTAAGAAATTTTTTGTTGAAGTTTTGTGCATAGCATGAACAGCAACAAAACAATAATTGCCTAAATATTTTTCTGGAGGAAAATGTCTATACACATCAAACTAAAAATATGTTTACTTTTTTTCTGGTATATACTGCTAAAAAACCAAACTGCGTTAAAATAGAGGAAATGATTGTAAATAAGATCACTTTCAATACAGTCTCTGTATTGATATGGATAACTGAAAGTCTGACTTTCTAATAAAGTAAAAAAAATAATGTAATAGGTAATGATTATAGGCACTGTGTGAAGAAGATTCTCTTTTTTAAAAAATAATTCGTACTTTTTTACTTAATGACTATCAATGTGCTAATGATTTAAAATTATTTAATTTTAAATAATTATAATAACTAAATTAATGTAAAAAAAACATTATCTTGGTTTAAATAGCAAGAACAAAGAACACAGACTTTGTCAAAAATCAATAACAAGCACTTTTTTGATTTAAAAATTTTTACCTACTGATGGAATATGTGCATTATTATTAAAGTTTATTCAAACATTTGCCGCCATCATTTGTAAGAACAATACACAACAATTCGAGAGTACAGATCGACTCCATTCTCAAGTGCCTAACTTAAAACTTAAACAAGATTTTCTTTTCTTAATGTCCATACTTAAAACTTCTTGGACTAAAGAAGACAAATATCGTAAGGATAAAACAATTTGAATAATAGTGCTTTAGCCAAACCGACTACCAAGCCTCTACTAGAACTTATGCCTAGGCAAATGTTTAAATACATAAACACTTAGAACAAACACAAAGCCAGATTCCCACAGTGGTCAAAATGGAAATAAAACTAAATATATTTTATTAGCATTATTTTTATGTACAACGCTTTAATTATTTTCAACTTATAAAAGATTATTTTTACGGTGGATTATTTTGACCAATCAGGGAATCTATCATGAAGTTAATGTTTTTATCCTGAAGTTGAATGTTAATGGTTTTAAGTTGGACACTTGAAAACAAGAGTTGATCCACACTATCAAAACACAGTGTATTGTTTTTATATACACAAATAACAACAATATGTCTGAATTAACAGTAATATGTTATTAGGAGAATATACCATACAAGTGTGACCTTTTGCAGTTAAAGAAATGAATAATATACAACAATGTACAGCAAGAAGTTGAACAGTACCTCTTTATAAACTATTGTGGCAATCATAACTTTCCTTGCTGGTACATGAACAAAAAGGAAGAGGTTAGGATATATATATATATATATATATATATATATATATATATATATATATATATATATTTTTAAGAAAAGTGCTATTTATAATTGAATGTAAAAAAGAATTCAAATAACACCACTAGCAAGTATTGAATTATTATAATACTCTAATCTTTATTTCAGTACTTGTATTTTAAGATTACTGTAATATATATCGGCAAGTAAAATCATTGTAAAACCATGTAGGCCTACTATTTCTTGTCAATGTGAACTTCTATTAAAACTGACATTCCAGTTATATTTAATACTTACAATGACCGGTTAATAAAGCAATGTCATTCATTATATTTATATTATGTAATATGATAGGTTATACTTTGTTCTACTTTTGTATTTAAAACTGTAATTTATAAAATTAATCACTGAATTTTAACATTGTGCCTTATTGAAATATTTACAAATGAAATATACTATAACGGGATTTGACATTACATACCTAAATCAGACTACAGTATTTACTGTTTACTAAAAGCAAAGCCTTTTATTTAAAAATATTTGCATATTGGAACTGGCTAAGTTTCTTACCGATTCTATTTTCAAAACTGATTCAGTCAATAATTATTTGACTTGGATACAGTAATAATTTAAATAACAAGTCCAACAATGTTCTTTTAGCAATCAGCCATTTTCTTACACAATTATTTTTCACAAATGCCTGTACTCTAATGGGGACACTTATACTGCTCCTGGAATTTTGTTTGCAAACCTTTTGTTGATTTCATTTTTTTGTAAAGCTTTAAAATAAAAAAGTATGAAGCATGAAAGGTCCCTGGAGTTCTCATAAACCTGTAAGTTCTCCATATATGTAGTTTCAATAATTCAAGTCCATATTTTTGGTACAAAACTAATCTGAATTCTTAGCATAATATCATATGAAAAATACTTAACTGTAGTTTGTACTTCTGTTTAGCATCCTCTGAAGAAGCTATGTCACTGAAATATATATCTTAATAAAGGACTTTGAGTAGTTTAGCATTTATTTTTTATTTCATTAGTTATTTTCATTCTGTGGTAACGTGTTTCCTTGATTTATTTGTCATTCTGTTAATTATAGAATATTTTCCAACAAAAATATATTATTGTACTATATAACAATAATAGCTGGAACTGAATCAATAAACATACCGACAAACCACACAAGTTAAGTCATCTTCTAAAATCTCCAGTGCCATATCTTCACTGTCAGTATCGGAAGAAGGTTCCGTTTTTGGTGAAGGCTCTTCATGAACAGGTAAAGAAGACTTGTTAGAGTCTATCAGTTTGATTTTTTTACGAACTGGAGGGTCTTCAACCTAGATTATAAATATTTTAAAATTAAAAATGTTAACTACAGTAAGTTATAAAAATGATGATCAATACATATATTAAATAAATTACAATTCTAAGATTTTAAAGGATAGAAAAAAAGGAACAACAGTTAAAATCCACAACAACAACGTGTTTAATTCTTATATGTATAAGTTCTTATATGTGTAATTTGTACTTTCTTACTAAATGAAAATAACGGTTTTGATTGATAATAATCACCACTAATAATTATTAGATGATAAACCTTAACTTGTTTCTCAACCAACACAATTATACAGAGAGAGTAACTACAAAGACAAGGTGTCCATGTAGGCATGACAATATTTTCCATCATATTTCATACTTTTTTTAGGAAGGTTCATGAAGCAAGACAACAACAAACTAAAGTACACATGTAAACAAGGTGATATATCGCGAAGAAGCAGAACATGTGGGAGAAACTCTGTTTTAAATTTGAACGTGTTTTCTTGGCTGCCAAATCACACAATCTCTTCAGTAACAAAAGCTGGAGAACAGCTCTCCTCTTGTTTCTCAGACCACGACATTGCTATTTTTAGGGCTATAAAGGCCACTTCATGACTTAGACTGTTTTATACCACTTTCATCGATTTCTTTGTGATTTTCATCATCTTCACTAGCTTCCAGTAAATAAGACAACAGATTGCCAGTCACTGACTTATCACAAAAGTCGGTTGTCTGTGTCTCCTCTCGACTGCTGCTAAACTTGATTCTTCCTTCTGAGATCGGAGTTTGATTAATTGACTTTTCAGTTAGCTGATGTTCAGTAAATTGACTTTGTACTATACTAGCCTATCCAAAATTAAAATAAACACAGCTGACTATTTAAACTCAAAAAGTTCCTGATTGCAAAATGCTGCTATTGGCCTACAAAACACGTATTAAAGCTTATTTCTATCATAAATTGAAGGCATGATGAAATATAATATGATTGTAACTATTAATGTTATTTTCAAATTGTAATTTATCGTCGTTTATTAATGGTTCCGTATTTATCTACGTACATAATCATTATGAAAAACAAATTTAGTATAACAATTTTTTTTTTTTAATCTTTCCAGTGACTGCTCTACCATACAGGCGAGCAAGGCAACTGCCTAGGGTGCCAAAATGCAAGCGAGGATAATTAAAAAAAGGAGATAATTAACTGTAAATTCTAAACACTGTAAGAAGTAATTTTTTATCTTTATCAAGTGATGTCTACAAGTAGAACAAGAAGTTTTGAGAATGGACTTCATTCATAACATGTCTACTAATCAAAACTGACAAACTTATGAAAGGTAGAAAAGTGTATTCAACACTATGATGACATCCTTAGCAGAAATAAAAAAAATTATTTTAATCATTTCACCTGTATTAAAATTTCCACATGTCTAGAAAAGGTGTTTACATTTATAACCTTTTTTTACTTCTTAAATACAGATTAACAGAATTCAACTTCTTGAATCACGGTGTTCATGTTATGGTTATACGAAAGGCATGCATATATGAAAGGTGTAGAGGAATGGTCATTACAATATATTGTATTCTCTAGCTTCAAAAATTGTTAAGCTGATTGTGTTTTCATATTAACCTAGGCTATTTTCTATTGTTGTCAATGCAATCCCATGCCCTTTTTTTTATTAATAGTTTTTGACTGTTGTTCATCATTTGACTGTTGATCATGGACATTCTGTTAAATAAAACAACGGTCTTTTATGAATGTCGGTTATGTGTTAGCATCATGCAATTTAAAAAACATACAAAAAATCTTCAAAACATTAGACAAATTTCAAAAAACTTCACGTAAAATAAATAAGTAAATAAAATTAATAAGTAAGACCCAATAAGGCTTGATGTGATTACCCAATCACCTGTAAGTGCAGTTGGGGAAGGGTATGCTGACACGCAGGCACAGGGAACTTATGAATTCATATCAGAACAAAGAGTTATTTACTATAATTACATGATCATGTCAACTGATTATTTATTCTAGATGCATGATCATGTCAGCTGACTCAATGTTCGTAAACATTTGCATATGTGTGTATGTTTGTATGATTTATTTACTCGATTAGGCATTTTTAAGTTGTTATATTTTGAAGATTTTTTTAACTTTTTGTAATAAAGTTAATGTAATAACAACATCTATAAAGAATTGATGTTTCTGTAACAGAACGATAAAGATATTAACATAATAGCAAGTTGCTGAAATATGGAATAAAAAAATGACTACACAGGATTGAATTAACAAGACTTTTACTAGTTTTTTTCTGTTTTGAGAAACGTAGAAATGAAGCAATTTTATCTTGAAATGTTACAGAACTGATTTTTTTCTAAAATTTAATGATTACTTCAACACCATTTTTCAACAAGATTTTTAATATCACACTAGCACAACATTGACATTTTTCTTCGACACCTTGCCTCAACACTGTATATGATGCATAGGACCTCTAACATGGCCTTACAGTCTTGGCCTCCAAAATCACCTGACATCACACAATATGACATTTTCTTGTAAGGATATATTAAAGAATGTGTTTATGTTCCTCCCTTGGCTTGTGATCTTGATGAATTGAAAATCAGAATATCAGATAAAGTAGCTTCAATTAGAGAAGACACATTTTCAGTTTGGAATAAATTCAACTATAAAATGTTGTCCATATAACTGGTGGAGAGCGCCATATTCAACATTTGTAATAATTTTTCTTTAACTTAATGATTTTGTTGCTACTTTGATGTTCTATTTGTTTCTGTAAAAGATTTTCTCAAATAAATATTTGAAATTACATCATTCTTATTGAAACATCATGTATTGTAATATATTCATCATGTATTTTAATATATTAATATATTCATCATATATGTATCACAGTCGTTTCTTGTTACAGAAGCTGTTCCACTTTAACTAACGCATTTTTTAAAAATAAGATTACATTTGTTTCAAAGTCGATTAATTACCTTGTTTAGGATTATTAAGATGATTTTATAAGTAAAACAAGAAAGTATTTAGAATATATCTTCCGTTAACATGTGCACCAGAATTGTAGGTATCTAAAACCTGCATTAAATTTTTAAGATTGTTTTACTTGGGAAAGAAATTTGTTGTTGTTGTTATTTTAAGGAGAAAGGCATATTGATGCTATTATCGCCTCCCAAAATGTAAGTATGTGTTAGACTCGGGTACTGCAAGGGACGTCTAAATCCCCTTAATAGGTGCAGCTCATCTGCACCCCCTACGGGAGGGGGGAAGAAAATGAATAAGATTGGGGGAGAAAAAGAGAGAGAGAGAGAGAAAGAAAGAGAGGATAGGAATGAACAGGTAGGTAGGGACAGAGGTAAGGATGGGTGGGAGAGAGAGAGGAAAAGAGAAAGAGAGAATTTGGTCAAATTGAACAAATGTCATAATAGAGTCAAAAACCTCAATGTTGTCAGCTTCAGATATTTCGGCAAGGTTATAATTGTTGAGATAATTATTTTGTTTCCCAAACTAAGCCTATTTGGAAGCATTAAACACATAAAATAAATATTGTAACTGTACATTAAGCACCATATGTAATAAGATTGGATAACACAGGAAAATAGAACAGACTGGAAATGAAATGCTCATTATTTCATTAATGACTCACACATACCCGGCCATCATGGTATGAGCTTTCAATAAGAAACTCAATGATTAACATTTTTCATTTTCATCAGTCAGCTGAATTATGCCCTAGTTCTGCAACACAACTTTAATTATTCCTGCCCCCCCCCCTGAGCAAACTTCTGCTACACAAACAGTAACAAAATACATAACAATGAACTCACATACAGTGTCTTTTTTTGCCAATTTTTTGTTCAAACCAGTAAGTCACCTTAACGTGTACGTGTACGTGTGTGTGTGTGTGTGTGTGTGTGTGTGTGTGTGTGTGTGTGTGTGTGTGTGTGTGTGTGTGTGTGTGTGTGTGTGTGTGTGTGTGTAATATACACATATATGTTATTTTGTAGAACAGTGCTATTTGGTTAGGTGGTAGGTGGAAGTTTAGAGTGTAGTTTCTTTTGCTGTGAATTTATATTTTTGCATTCTAATAAACCTTCCTTGAATATTCACGACCTTGCTTAGTAACCATATATTTTTTCAGATATTTTTGCAAACTGAATAAGTAGTTTAAATCAGTGTATCATATATTACTTCAGATTTCCCAAAGTATACTAAACAACTTTCAGAATTAGACTAATGGAGACAAGACAGACTAGTAATTTTAATATAGTTACAGTTGAGTTCAGCCGCCTCGGTGGCTTAGTTGATAGCGTACTGGGCTTCCACCCCGAGGACCCGGGTTCGATTCCAGGCCAGGGCTTGGCATTTTCATACGCTATAAATCATCCCATCGTCTACATTAGCCCAAGTGTGCATAATAGTCGAACATTAAAAAAAAAAAAAAAAAAAAAATACAGTTGAGTTCATTTCCATATATAGGTCAGCCGCTTAGAAAACGGCCACGCTAAGAACACCAGTGGGACAGAGAGAAAAAATGTGCTAGTGAGAGCTCAAAAATTATTTTATTTATTACACCAATGTAATAGGGTAATGATACAATATATTTATGATGCATGAATGAAGCTCACTGAAAAAGCCTATGTAAACTGCATCATTTGATTTAGGTCCAGGTAATAAATATTTCAACAAAAATGATTAATTTACTAAAAACCTAACTTTTCAAGATTTATTTTAATCTTAATGTGTATAAAAGTATAATTTGATTTCTAAAACTATTTTTTTAAAACAAAAACTATCATGCAGATCATAGTTGTTGATCATGCTTCTATTTGTGGATGTAAGCTATAACATAGAAAGATCAATTTTCAAAAAAATTGTTACAATCATTTTTCAAGTTCACCAAAAAATTGTTCACTATAAAACAGCAGAAACTTTTTTTAGAAAAAAATTACTTTAACAACATAATTAATATGGTTTCGTATGAAAGCTGTTTTGCATGAACGTTACTAACTTTGTTCCAGCATGGTGCTTTATAAAAATGGTGAATTCTTTGGATATATGTTATTTAATGTATGTAATTAATAATAAAACCAACAGAAACTTTTTGAAAAATTACTTTATTTAAGAACTCAATTAACACAGCTTTGTATAAAAGTAGTATTGTGTGAAAGTTATAAATCTTGTAACAACACTCGTACAATTGCCTTACTTTCGTTATCAGCAATATATTGAAAATAAGATTGTGGTAACATGAATGAGTGATTTCATGAAGTAAATCTAGCATAATGCAGGTATGATAAATGGTAATGACATCACAATAATAGTTCTGATAAAAATTGCATGAGATCATAAATTGTCATAAAAAAATTTAATCTTCCATAGGTAAAGATAATCTTCTCTAAATTTATATTTTAAAGTACATAAAAGAAAAAAATATTTAAAAATTATTAATTTGAATCATAAATACCCAACTGTACATCAAAATTTGTGCATCATAGGGCCTACATCCTAAAAAAAACCAAATGATTTATATAAACTGAAGGGGTACCAGTGCTGAACCTGGTATGCTGTGTCTTTGAACTGTACACCTCAAATTTGTTAGTTTGAGCTGCAGATACTCCTGTTGCTTTACCCTTACTATTAATGCTTATCTCTTATCCTCATTAGTCTAACACACAAAGTATAAGTTTTTTTTAAGAAAAAAAGATAAAAATGCGCTTTAGAAACTTTTGTCAATTTTGGTAATTTTTATACTAAAACACACTAATATATGTCCAATATTAATGATCCAAAATAAAAAAAGTGCAGAAATAACAGGAAGTTAAAAAAAATGAAAACTAAAGTGATAAACAAAACCTCAAAATGATTAGCATGCGAAAGTATGAACATGTTTTTTTTAAAAAAAAGACTTAAGATCCTAACTCAGCTGTTGGGTGAAAAATGTAACTGACAAAGTTTTTGTGTATAGTACATCTGATATGTTATTAATAACAAAAACAATTTACTTTTTTAAAAATAGAATTCATAATTAACACGGTTTTTGGGTAAACAAATCTAACACAGTTTTGTGTTAAAATCTAACAAGGTTTTTTCTATAACTACTATTACTATAAGCTTAACTTTGTAATAATAGGTTATTAGCTTATTAAGTGTGGCTTAGTTAATGGCTTAAAATCGTAACATCAAAAAATTTAATCTGCCGTGAGTAAATCTCTTAATTCAATAAAACAAAAAACAATTTAATTAATTAAATTGTGTACATAATTAAAAGGCAAAAATGTAAAGATCATAACTATAGTAAAAGTGCCTAAACTGCATAATGCCAGAAAAAATTATACAGTGGTACTTATAAACAACAAAATCATAGAACCCCAGCTGATTTTTTCTTTCAAAATACATTTTTTGAGTAAAACAGCATGAAAATATTATTGCAAATGAAAAAATAAATAGCATATCTTGCCCTCTTTTTGCATGATTCTTTTAAAGTATTAACTAATTAATCTGTTTCAGTAGCAGATTATATAATTATCTGTAACTTTAAAAGTAACATTTACGTAAAGCTACCTAACTCAACACAAATAAGGTAAGTAAAATTTATTGCTTGGAAATCGCTATGCCTTATACAGAGAGCAAAATTAATGCATTTTATTCATATAAAACTAAGTATTCCCTACAACTTACAGGGAAACAAAATAAGGTCAGGTCTCCATAGCATATGATCAGGCTGTCTTCAACTGTTATCACAAGAAATGTAGTCCAGATCAGGTTGTCTTCAACTGTTATCACAAAAAATGTAGTCCAATGATCTAGTTTTTTAATAAAATCT
Organism: Callitettix versicolor; assembly: GCA_022606455.1. Lineage (NCBI taxonomy): Eukaryota > Metazoa > Arthropoda > Insecta > Hemiptera > Cercopidae > Callitettix > Callitettix versicolor. Next base: position 26,140,562 of record CM040182.1, read on the forward strand.
TAATACAGTTCATTTTTCATACTTATTAGCCTTAAGCCCTATCTAGTAACTAGGTTTTAGGTCTAATCTAGGATTATAGGTTACTATCTAAAACTGTAGCCTACTGCTATATATTATAAGTATACATTTTTACTTTTTAATTTTAAACATAAAATAAATATTTACTGAAACGATGACTATTAGGTACTTACATTTACTGTTCTTGTATTATTTCCTAACCCTATCGGGATAATAGGTTTTCGCATTCCGTATTTTGCCTTAATAGTTTCCTCTAAAATTAAGCGTAATTGTTCACCAGAATCTTCATCTGAGGCATAAAGCAATCTCAACGATTTTGAAAAAGTTAACATGTCCATATCGTTTGACATTTTTGTTTACTTAACCTGACAGTCACGTAATAACTTTCGGGCTAAAAATTTCTAACCTATACTTTTATAAAATATAATATAATTATCATTCTGTAATACAATTGTAATTCCGATTTTTGAACAAATACCATTTAAACAATAACACAGACAATATTTTTTAAAAAAAAGGGAACAGCCACTGACCGTTACAAATTGCATTACCAAATTTGTTAACAATTAACAGCATTAACACAATGTTATGTAATGATTACCAACATGAAGACTCAGAGCAGAGATATAATAAAACGTACGAATGTGTTGACCAATCATCTGTGGCCTGTACCTATTGCTGCTGTTCTAAAAAGAACAGAGCTGGTACTTTGGAGCTGTTCCGTAAACAGTAATTTTAAGTTCATTTCATTAAACATATCTTGCTCCGAGAGAACAGAAATTATTTGTTTTTTGGACTTATCAAGCATTAAAATTAATTGTGGCAAGAATTGAGCATTACTAATTTTTTTTGTTAGTCAGTAATAAAGACAATCTAGTGCTGTCTGCTTCTTGCTCTCTGTCCGCTGTTCTCTTTTATTGTACAGTCTTTATTGTTTTATAAAGTCTGCGACTCAGTCGTAAGAGTAGTTTATAAAATCCTTCTGGATGCAGCAAATTAATTACATATTTTATGGAAGAATTTTTTTACACTATAATAGTAGTTAATCTAAAATTTTATTGTTTACTAATGTTTAATATATTGCTACAATTTTATTTGTTTTTTAAGTAATAACACACAAATTAAGAATGCGTTATATTTGTGTATCTTCATTGAATTTATATTATAATTAAATAATGTTTAACTATTAATATTAGGTAATAAAAATACTAATTATTCATTTAAGTATTGAAGAAACCATCGTTTTCCCTAACGAAGGCCAGAAACAGTTTGAAAAAAAATGAAAAATATTTATTTTTCGTATATTGTTCACTATGCTCATTGTGAGTAATTATTTCTCCTCCAGTAGTGATATGCGTTTTTTGTTATATGTTATTTAGTAACGGTTATTGAAAAATAACTATAATAATCGTTGTCAAAGGTAACAAATAACGGTTACTGGGCAAAAGTGTTACAATCTAATAGTTTAGCAGTATCGTGCTTTTTTGGCAAGTGCACTACAGTAATGATCAACAGTAGGAGAGCGACGTTAAAATGAAGAACGAATAACGTTTTATAACCTTTTAGGTAACCGTTTAGTAGTTCAGTGTCTTGTGGCTAAGTGTTACTGCGCTAGCGCTAAGGTAACTTAAATGAAAAGAACGAAGTAAGTAGATTACTTTTAACTTGAGAGTATATACTGTTTAAGTTATAACGAACAACGAGTAAGGCTTAACGCTAACTAACGGTTAACGAAATCAAATTGAGAATTGAAGTTCAGTTAATTATACAGTTTATTTTTGGTGTTATTGCTTGTAACTGAGTGATTATTTAAAAATTAGTACCAAATTAATTACTACACTTAAATGCATTTGTTTTATTTCTTATTAAATAACCTGAAATTGTAAATATTTTGTCAATAAATAAGTGATTTTTAATGTTGTATAGTACATTTAGTAATTTAAAACAAACACTGATTTTTGTTTAACATACTACCTACTTACTATAATAATTACCCACTTAAAATGTTTTAATTAATATAATCATATTATTTTTTGTTTATTTTTTTACGATAAAAATTAATAGGTCCTTACAATTAATTTATATTAAGTTGCAAAACAAAACAAAAAAATAATATATTTAAAAAATTCAATAAGAATTAAATCTATTATCCTTTTATCATGAATCTAATGGTGTTTGTGGTATAATGTAAAAAATTAATTAAATTTCATTAAAAATTTGATTAAAAAAAATTGGTTCTTTTGCGTTACTGTATTGAAACGTTTAGCAGTTTAAATAATACGTTATTTAAATAACTCAAATAAAAAAACAAATAAATTTAATCTTAAAAAAATAAATAAAAATTTAAATTACATTTTACATTAAATTTAAATATACAATTTAAATTACATACAATTAAACTCTTATAAAATAATTTTACAATATTCATCTAAAAAAATAAAAGCAACCATCTTGAGTTTATACTCAACATCAAATCCAGAAACAAGTTCAGATTCCCTTTAGCACAATCATAAGAAGAACGATTAGTTTCAGCCAAAAATGAAGAAATTTAACATAAAGTTAAAGGAAAAAATCAAAAAAATCAAATGAAATTCTGAAAACAATAGAAATAAATAAAATTATATCTACTGATTTTTATTAAGGATGAAATATAAAGGATAATAAAATCATTACTAATCTTACTTCATAAGAAATTTGTTGAGCTACCGTTCGTAAACTCCCTAATAAAGAATAAATTGAATAAAAAAATCAACCTGAAGTTATAACTCCATGAACTCCTAAAGTAGTAGTACAACACAAAACAAATAACATATAAAAATAAATTTAATTAATTAATTAATTGAATTAACTAGAAAAGAAAATAACAATCACCAAAAAAAAAAAAAAAAAAATAAAATAAAAACAAAATCTAAAAATAGAACAAAAAATAAATAAAAAAAATAGACATATAAGAAATTATTTGTTCCCTAGAAAATAACTTGATAGTATCAAAGAAAGGTTAAAAAATACCTATGAAACCAAACTTTTTGGTCTCCTTCGATACTAAATGTACCCTTCAACCATTCGTTAAAATAAAGTTATAAAACCACATGAAAATAATAAATCAAATCAAAATTAAAATATTAATATAATATATGTACTAATTGTAATAAAATTACATAAACAAATCCTAATTTTATCACAATTAAATCTGTAGCAATAACGGTTATAAGCGTTATCAGTGCTGGTCTACAAAACCACTTGTAGCGGAGCAGAACAATTCAGAGCTGTGGTCCCACACATTACTATCCAAACATTTCATGGAACTTCGTTGTGTCATGCACGTATCTTCGCATGTAAAAATTTACTCCATTTTAAGTGTATAAGTGTAAAAATTTACTCCATTTTAGATTTTAAACATCTTAAAAGATTTACAAGAGCAAAAAATCAGACTCCCATAACATCCTCAATGAAAAACTCTCATTTAAACCAAATTTAATGTATGACATGGCTCGAAGGATAAGTGATTTGAATAAATAACATAAACCAACAGACTGATAACACTGATGGGCGCGCTACTACTGATGAAGACTCTGCTGTCCGGAATGTAACGACATACGAGTCGCAAATATCGTTTGGCCAAACCAAATTTCATCGTGTGTATTTTAATCGTGTAATTTTGTGTTCAATGCTTGTGACGTATATTTTTAATGTTTTGTTTGACTTTGTGACGACCTCGACAGAGGGATTTAACATTTTGTATCATGGCCTGAAGATGGAATAATAGAGTTTCGAAACCGCGGTAGCCTTTACGAGGTGAGTAGATAGACCACTGACGGGAAGAATAGGTCATAATCCTAATTACTTAAATAGGTGGTCCGGTGTATATGTTGCAATAATGGAAAAAAATCACTTATTTTCTTAGATTTCTTATTTTTAAAACTCTTACAAAACTGGCTCCATTTACCTCAATATACCTATCTATAATTTTTTATATATAGCTGCAGTTACTCCTATTGCTTTACCCTTACCGTAACTCTGATCCCTCGTCCTCATTAGCCTAAGAAAGTCCAGTTAAGCGTCACATTTTCTCAATCACGTTTTGATCAATTTTAGAGTCGAGACAGATCTTTCTGCTGTTGCAGTTAACACATGAAGAGAAGAGAGAACCAACATAAAGTATCTAACTGATTAACCCCGTTCTCACCCACAGTACAAGCATTTCAAAGTGCACAAACGTGCATGTGTATATATAAAGTTGAGATCGGGATAATGTGACGGGTTTCGGAACCCTCAGATGTCTCTTTGACCCTTTCCCTCGAAGCTGCGATACTTCTACTTTAGGGAAGTCAAATTGGATATTTTACATTTTTAATTTTATTTCTTTTGTTTCGGGAGGAGCGGTCGCACCTTCTCTCCCCTCCCTTTAATCCGTGCTCCTTACGACAGCGCTTAGACACGCTCGTAACATTTTCCGCCAATTGAAACGGTCAATGCTAACCTTAGCTTTTTGGACAGGTCGGGCAAAATTTACTGTGGCGCCTATGTAAGGGACATGTTTTTAAGATATCTAATAAAAATGGGTAACATATAGTTTTGTAAAAAGAACATTTATTTAAATATAATTATTAACATATAGTATTAGATAACTAGTATAGATAAATAGTTTTATTGATAACTTTAAAAACCTAGACAGCGGCGCTTTAAGCCGACTTCGCCTCCCCCAAAGGCCGGCACTGGAAATGGTAACCGTAATATTTAGAAAAAATGTTACTGTACCGTTTTGCTAGTATTACAGACCATCAATAACTATCTTGAGACCACATACGTCGTTCGGGCTTTATACAAGGTACCTTCGTACCAAATCTCAAAACTGTCGGTCATTGTGTTTATCCAAAACTACATAACTAACAAACACACAAACCAAATGTGGAATGGCCAAGTTGAAACATAAACCTACTGGTCTATGTAAACTGTCATAAGGTCGTATGTTTTATGCGTTTTATTTTTCTACATTTTCAAAATTGGGTTAAGCATTTTTTTTATCATAATTTTATGAGAACCATGTAGTCCATAACTACGTAATCAAAACAAATGGATCATTATTACAAAAACAAATCTAGTTAGTGAGCTATTTGAAAAAAAGTAAAAAATCACCTTGATTTAAAAAAAATCTGTTAACGTAAGGCAGATCTGCTAAAATTTTGGTCAAATATGAAGGCTTAATAAAATCAGTGTGGAAAATTTGAAATAAAAAGAAAGTTACGGTTTTGGAATTAATAATTAAAAAAAAACTAAAATTGACACTCACCACAGACTGGATTTTCGGCTTAATATCAAAATGTAATATTATTTTGGTAAATTGGGTAAGTTAACGAGTTACGGTTAATAATTTGAGTAAAATCTGAAAAAAACAATTTTGAGAAATTAGGAGAAATTTTCGGTTTTCCGTGTTTACAATCAGAACTAGATTTTTTTTGGAAATAATTGAAAGTAAGAAAGGTTTTCAATCTTTTTTTTAACGAGTAATGAATATTTCTTGGGATGACAAAGCATACAACTCAGTCTAGAAATGTTATGCGTAACAGTATGACAAATTTTGACAGCTAAGTCATGCCTTTATCAGCAGTAGTAATTGTGACAGCACTTATCTGCCAACGACCAACTTCTACTACACTATTCCACTCAACCTTTTCTGTTATATATGGGGACTCCGTAGTCGATGTGGATAAAGCACTGGCTAGTCTTCTGCGTCTCTGAACTGCGCACCTTAAGGTTCTTGGTTCTAGCCGCAGTTATTCCCGTTGCTTTTCCTTTACCGTTAACGCTGATCCCTCGTCCTCATTAGTCTAACTGGCATAAAGTATAGACGTTAAGCAAAAAAAACCTGTGCTTAAGCAAAAAAAAAAAAAAAAAAAAAAAAAAGTAGTGTTTTTCGACTATCGAGACTCGCATTAGCACATCTCTACTGTAAGCCATATACTTTGTGTAACTAAGCCTGATTAGCATAATTCTGTCTGTTTATTTTGCTTTATGTCGCAAAGTTTACCGTCTGTAATAGTCGATATGGTAACACAAGAAACGAATTGCCTCATTGATAAGAACAATTAGGTATATTCCGCATAAATACCACAAGCAGATAAATTAAAAGCCTTGAATTAAATTGGATTTATATAAATTTGCTTAACGTCCATACTTTATTCCAGTAAGACTAATGAGGTCGAGGGATCTGCGGTAACGGTAAGGGTAAAGCAGCAGGACACAACTGCTACCCGAACTAACAACTTTGAGCAGTTCAGGGAAGCAGCAAACTGACCGGTGCTTTAGCCACATCGACCACAGAGCCTAATTCAATTGAATTGTAATTAACTTGAAAATAATAGGTCTTATACTGTAAAATGTTTGTAATAATTTATCGTTTTACACTTTAACCTAGTAGGTATAATACTTAGTGTCGCTAAAACCGGTTTTTTGCTGTAACTAGATTTAATTTTTGGCCTGACTTTACGTTACATTAGACTTTACGTAACATCCCATTCTACTATAACCAAGTTCGACTGTATATGTACGAATTACAGTGAAAACCGGTGTGCATCAATTGGAAACTAAACATTATTCCGACGTTTAGCTAAAATCGTATCATATTTTTACATCTGTGAAAAAATTCGAATATATATATATATATATATATATATATATATATATATATAAACGACCGCTCAAAAGTGATCTCTAGATCACGGCTTATTTCTACATATAAACGACCGCTCAAAATGTGATCTAGAGGTCTGGAATGACGTTTATTTATATATAAACGACCGCTCAAAAAGTGATCTAGAGGTCTGGAACGGCTTATTTATATATAAACGACCGCTCAAAATGTGATCTAGAGGTCTGGAACGACGCTTATTTATATATAAACGACCGCTCAAAAAGTGATCTAGAGGTCTGGAACGGCGCTTATTTCAACGGCGGTTCTATGTCTCACGATGGCCACTCCAGTAGGGCTTTATGCCAATGGAAATTTGCTGATAACCATATTTATGAATCATTAAGAAACCCATTTTAGTAATTCGTTGCAAAAAAACTATTTTACAGGAAACAATAAACTACAGTTTGTCAATAAAAAAATAATAATAAATACAATGTGAAAAGAGGGCCATGATGAGAAGAGGGTGGCGGATGGGGTGTCCGAAACACGAACGCGTTAAAGTGAGAAAATGGCCGCGAGGCTTTCCATTATCATCATACATCCATTAGTTGATTGGTGATGGGGGCGTCTGCGCCGAAACCTTAAGCCTTGGTGATGTCGTACCATTGGGTTACAAAATTTATAAGGCACGGCGTTTGTCGGAGTCTGCGCGGTAAAAGACAATTTATAAGCCAAAAGGGGAGAGAAAACTAGGGCGAGAGTGTGCGTGTGTGCTTGCGCGCTTGCGTGTGTGTGTGTGTGTGTGTGTGTGTGTGTGTGTGTGTGTGTGCGTGCGCGCGCGCGAGTGGAAACAAGATCAGATCTAAGAGGTGGGGACTGCGAGGCCTTCGCAAGTACGGAAAGTAGGCTACAAGTCTTCAGTCTTGTATCATGCTGGAAGCTGACAATGGAAACTATAACATTTAACTGTGTAACTGTGTTGATATAGTTTAAACTAGTGGAGTGTCTTTGCGAGTTGGAACACGCCTCCGTTTCCGCATTATGACTTCGGAGGTTCTAAACGATGTAAGTCATGTGGTACAATCCGATATTAACCCTATTCTAATTTTTCTTGAAAGGAAACGAACAAAATGTCATTAATTGAATAAAAATTGTTTTTGTTTATTTCAAGTTGGGTGTTAAGCCTTGGATAAAGTTTTCGCCTGAGGCTGAGACTTAACTAGTATTTGTTCTGTTACGCCGATGTGTTATTTCTTTAAAGTGAAATCAATATGTAACAAATGGCTTATTTACCCAAAAGAAGTTATTTACCCATACGCACAACGAATTTTAAAATAAAAGTAATTTAATAATAACTTACGTAATGAATATTAAGCGCGTAGGCAAAATAACGGATATTCAATTAACTCAAAAATTATTACAATTCTTTAGGAAAAATAAAGACTACGTTTCAATAAAGGCTTTCATACTTTTTTTTAAAAGAGAAATATTTTACTTTCAGACAAAATTTTCTTGATTAGCTGAAATAACATACTTGTTTGTTGTTTACTAAACACTATTAAATTTATTTAGGCTATTTACATCTTGATAATGTGTTATAATAATAATAATAATAATAACAATAACAACAACAATAATAATAATAATAATAATAATAATAATAATAATAATAATAATAATAATAATAATAATAATAATAATAATAATAATAATAATAATAATAATAATAATAATAATAATAATAATAATAATAATAATAATAATAATAATAAAAATAATAAAAATAATAAAAATAATAAAATAATAATAATAATAATAATAATAATAATAATAATAATAATAATAATAATAATAATAATAAAATAATAAAAATAATAATAATAATAATAATAATAATAATAATAATAAATAATAATAATAAATAATAATAATAAATAATAATAATAATAATAATAATAATAATAATAATAATAATAATAATAATCAATATTGTTAGCTGTGGAATATGGGTTTACGAGTAAACTCATGAAGGCATTGTTTTTTTGTCAATGATGGTTGAGATTACCTCGTTCTCTGCGAACATTAATTATTTAATTAATTAAACACGTATTGGCTCCTGAAAAATAAGTGTTCAAATGAATTTTGTGAAAACATTTCGGTTTTAAAAAACTTTCTCTTATCACTGTTACATAATTTAAGCTTAAAAATATTAACTGGCACATTATTTCCTCAAAGGGTGATTTAAAATCCATTAGTAAAAAATATAGACTAATATATAACTGTTAATGAATTCTTTTTAGTCATTGACTAGTGAAATTTCGGATCGATTTGTATTTTTGATTTTTTTAAAAATATAAAACGATTGAACCACATAAAATGATATTTAAAAAATAATAAATTAACACATAAAATAATAAATAAGATAAAAATCATAAAATAATACTTTAAGCTTAATAACATTAACTGATACATTATTTCCTCCAAGAATAATTTGAAAGTTATTAATAAAAAAAAGTATAGGTTAACATATAACGCTATTACTAAATTCCTATGTTTTTATTCATTGACTCGGGTCGGTTTACATTTTTAAACTTTCAAATATTTTGTCAGTTGAATTATTTTTAGATTTTTATCCGTCAAATATCAGATATTTTTAGATACTTAAAACGATTAAAAATATATAAAATATTTCTCTATTTAAAAGTATATAAAATATTTATATTTAAATATAAAATATTTAATTTTATTTAAAAGTCTCAGATTAACTTATTCACAGCGCTTTCTGCAGTCATAATGTCTGTTTAAGTTATAGGCCTCCTATATTAAAAACTATTATTTTTGAGACACTTTCTCTTAGTATTTTATTAAAACTTACATGCTTAATCTTGGACGCAATTCGTAATTCTTTAATAATTTTTTCCAATCAGTTATTGAGATTTAATTAATTCATTAATTATAATATTTATTACGATATTTAAATCGGAATATTTTTTTACAAACACTTAACAACAGATGGAACCACTTAACACTAGATGAGGGATCGTATTTAAATTCTAACATATCGTTAAATTCCTCCTTGCATTCAACTCACTGTTTATATTTTGTTGTAATCTTTTTAAAGATTCTTAAATTAAGTAAAAATTACTCGTCAGTTCAATAATTTTACAAAATATACAAAAACAAATAATATTTAATTTGAAAATTTATTATTTTTGTTTCTTAATGTTTATATTTAGTTTTTGTAAAAATATATCTAAAAAAAAATGAAAAACCTCTTTAAAAATTGGGCCAAATATTTTTAACTTTATGAAAATCTAACAAACTGTTCGACTCAGAGAAAACTGTAAGACATACATTACTTTAAAAAGAATAAATTCAATCGAAAATTGTTTTAAAAAAAGTTTTAATATAGATTTTTTCAATCTTAATAAAATGTGAAATATACGTCTTTATTCATATAATTCTTTATTAATTATTTAACATACATTAATTAATTGTATTACAAAATTTTACCCGCACTTATAGGTACTATATATTAGAAAAACTTTAGTTTTATAAAAAAGTGTTTTTCGAAATGTTTAAAAAAAATTATGAACGTTTTTAAGCGATTAATCAAAAAGTAAAATTGGACCTGTGGGTATTGGCTTATTGTACTATTTCTATTTGTGTTCATACTGAAAAACCAAATCGGCATGCTAAGTATGCCAAATCTTGGCATAGTAATATACTAAGATTGAAAAAAAATCTGTATTAAAACTTTTTTTAAAACAAATTTCGATTGAATTAATGCTTTTTAAAATAATATCTGTCACAGTTTTTTCTGAGTCGAACAGTTTGTTAGATTTTCATAAAATTAAAAATATTTGGCACAATTTTTAAAGAGGTTTTTCATTTGTTTTCATATATTGTAAAATCTATCTTACATGTAGATATTATGTACTAACTGAGAGCGAGAAACATAAATATTGTTAAAATAAAAACATTTGGTGTAATTTTTTGTAAGCCGAAAACTGTTACCCCAAAAACCTATCACAAAAATTTAAAACTAATATTTGAAGCTCAATTTATCTGAAAAATTGATTTTTAATGAAGCAAAATTTTAATTTATTTAATGTGATTGTTAAGTTGAATATTTTTAATAATTATTAAAGGATTAACAATTAGGACTTTTAACGTACAAATAAATAAGGCGTGTTGAGTGTCTGCCATTTTGTTTCAAATAGTTTGAAGTTGACATTGCTTAAAACCTTAACACAGCTCTACTTAACAAAAAAAAAAAACTTTTCCCGGAAAACCGGACGAATAGAGCAATAACCGGGCTTTTCATGTTCTGCAATCTTTTGTAAATCATTTAAAAGACGATTTTTTTAAAACCCAGCCTTATTGCGCATATATTTAGATAAGTAAAATTTTACTACAAATTATTATAGTGTTAAGTTCTTATATGTTTAAAATACCCAACCAATAAAATGCTTTAAAAATGTTTGATATAATATGTAAAATTATTCGCCTTTTACAATTTTAATTCATAAAAATAATTACTTAAAAAAATAAAAACCATAACTGCTAAAATAAAAAATACAAAAAAAAAATTTACACAAAAATTTCATATTTTGTAATTAAACTAAATGAAATGAACTAATTGAACAAATGAACATAACGTACTATTTTTTTTTTTTGTATTTTGTGTTGTAGCAGTCGTTTTTTTTAGATAATTATTTTTATTTAGTAATTTTTTAGAGACTAACCCACTAAGAAAATAGCATTTTTAGCAATTTTTCCATTTTTTGCCATTCTAAAAATCAAAACTGCAAAGAAGGCACTGCGAAGTCCCGGCGCTGATCTCTTATGGTTCTGTCCCCATGTACAGCATACGCCCACTGGATAGCATGTATGGGGGTTGAAAATTTTTTTATTTAATTTTTAATAAATTATTGGTAATTTTTAATTTTGAATAATTTAATTTCTGTCGCGTCGACGATTATGTTGTTCACTATTTACTTTAATTTGAAGGTCTTGGGTCGTCCCCGAGCATGACCTTTGGAAAAGGCCTATCGCTAAAGCCTATCGCCAGTTTTATTTTTATAGCTTTTAAAAATAATAAAGTATGCTTATATACTAATACAGTTAATGTGAAAACCGAAAGGGAGAAGGTAAAGAAAGGAAGGATTGTAAGAAGGTCAGTGAGTAGCAGGTTGGGAATCTCCTAAAGAGACTTGAGTAACGGAGAGGGGTTGAAGTTAGTTTCTTTATTTCAATTAAAATTAGGGTTTTTACAAATAAAGAAGGGAATATATATTTCCAGAATTTCTAAATAACTTAGTTCTATACCTGTTTAGTTTTTATGAATTACAGTGATATTATTCAAATTAAAGGAATGACCAGATTCTAATAAATGATTCGCAAAATTTGAGTCACTTTTTCGTAGTTCCAACAATTGATATTCTTTAACAAGAGTTTTTATAATTCTAGATAAGTCCCTTGTGAATACGTAGGACAATCTGAAAGAGCTATAAAAACTCGTGTTAAAGAACACATCAATTCCTTTAATTTGAATAATATCACTGTAATTCAAAAAAAAAAAAAAAAACTTAACAGATATACAACTAAGTAATTTAGAAATTCTGGAAATATATCCCTTCTTTATTGTAAAAACCCTAATTTTAATTTAAATGAACAAACTAACCCCCTCCCCGTTACTCAAGTCTCTTGTTTAGGGGTTTTCCCAACCTGCTGCTCACTGACCTTACATTCTCAATCTTTTTCTTTACATTCTCCCTTAAAGTTTTAATGTCAACTGTATTAGTACATAAGAACAGTATAATTTTCAGCTTCATTGTGTCTGAAGATGCCTAACGGCGAAACATGCGTCACTGAATAAAAAAGAATTTCTAGAAGCTATATAACTGTTAACATTTTTCTGAAAAATGAATTTATTAAATTTTATGACTCTGACATTAACTTTAAAATCATCTCTAAAGACAGAAGAAGGAACGCAGACTTACGGGATTGCTGACGATGTCTTCTGGACAGTTGGAAGAGAGATTATTTGCTTACACCCAAACGTTCGGTAACATTTTTGCGATCTCAGAGATGACTGCTGTCGTCTGTCGATATTATTGAACTGAGCAGTTGGTCCCAGTGGATTTTGAGAGTAGAAACCGTATCTAGTGGACAGGTGGACAGGGATTAGGTGCTTAGATTCAAACGTTCGGTAACATTCTTGCGATCTCGGAGATGACTGCTGTCGTCTGTCGATATTATTGAACTGAGCAGTTGGTCCCAGTGGATTTTGAGAGTGGAAACCGTATCTAGTGGACAGCTGGACAGGGATTAGGTGCTTAGATTCAAACGTTCAGTAACATTCTTGCGATCTCAGAGATGGCTGCTGTCGTCTGTCGATATTATTGAACTGAGCAGTTGGTCTCAGTGGATTTTGAGAGTAGAAACCGTATCTAGTGGACAGGTGGACAGGGATTAGGTGCTTAGATTCAAACGTTCGGTAACATTCTTGCGATCTCGGAGATGACTGCTGTCGTCTGTCGATATTATTGAACTGAGCAGTTGGTCCCAGTGGATTTTGAGAGTAGAAACCGTATCTAGTGGACAGGTGGACAGGGATTAGGTGCTTAGATTCAAACGTTCGGTAACATTCTTGCGATCTCGGAGATGACTGCTGTCGTCTGTCGATATTATTGAACTGAGCAGTTGGTCCCAGTGGATTTTGAGAGTGGAAACCGTATCTAGTGGACAGCTGGACAGGGATTAGGTGCTTAGATTCAAACGTTCAGTAACATTCTTGCGATCTCAGAGATGACTGCTGTCGTCTGTCGATATTATTGAACTGAGCAGTTGGTCTCAGTGGATTTTGAGAGTGGAAACCGTATCTAGTGGACAGCTGGACAGGGATTAGGTGCTTAGATTCAAACGTTTAGAAACATTCTTGCGATCTCAGAGATGACTGCTGTCATCTGTCGATATTATTGAACTGAGCAGTTGGTCCCAGTGGATTTTGAGAGTGGAAACCGTATTTAGTGGACAGCTGGACAGGGATTAGGTGCTTAGATTCAAACGTTCAGAAACATTCTTGCGATCTCAGAAATAGCTGCTCTCTTCAGTCGGTGCAAAGAGGATGACTTCACGGAATAACAGTTATTGTTTCTTTAGGATTGATGGTTTTTACAAAGTTGGCATGGGTTTTTTGTCGGATTCTGTGCAGCAATGTTTCACACCACTTACTGTTATTGAATATTCTGTATTTCGATATTATATTAAAAATTATTTTATTTCTACACTTTAAAGCTATCACACTTCAAATTTCAAGCTTCTAATGCTGCAGTGTAAAAAACACGTACAAGTAGAAGTATGTCAGCTTCAGTAATAAGGATTAGTGCCTTTTTGCTGATGTTGACTTTCAAATACAGGCCTCAAGGTATAATCTAAAGTTATATTAAAAGAGCAGATTAGAAAACGGTTCTGCCTAACCTAACATGACATGCTTTTGTCTATACTCATTAACATGCAGTGGCGTAACTAAGTTTCATTCATAGGGGTAGATGAAAGAAGGCTTGCACGCGCGCGCGCGCACACACACACACACACACACACGCACACGTACCACAAGCACGCACACACACACGCGCGCGCACAAATACACACATACCAAATACACGCACGCACGCACGCACGCACGCACGCACGCACGCACGCACGCACACACACACGCACACACACACGCACGCACACACACACGCACACACACACGCACACGCACACGCACGCGCGCGCGCACACACACACACACACACACACACACACACACACACACACACACACACACACACACACACACACACACACACACGTTAATTTGGCCTGTAGACCTGAAAACGTAAAAATACATTATAATTATAAGACTAATTTTGTCTACGGTCACCAAAATTTCTTTATTCTGAGAAAGTAAATATAAGATTTATCTCCCTTTTACTTTTTCTATGGTTGAGGATGGTAGCCCTGCTGGATCCGGCACAGTTACAAGATGCAACGACTTTGACAAATCTACTAATAAATCGAACATAAAGAAAATGATTTTTTCAAAACTGAAATTTGTTCATGTAGAATTGAAACCGGTTTGATTTTTACCACTCTCTCGCTGTCTTGAGACTTGGATGTGCCTCTCACTCTAGCCCTCAGATCCGCCGAGTGTACGACTTGTATTACATCTAGTTTTTATATTTTCGCTTTATTATTTTTTTTTGTCATGTAGCAAAATATCAGTTTCGTTAAGACCTAGGTTTCACGAAGGTATATGATCCACCACTTCCTTGACTTCAACTCGTACAATCACTTCATATAATGGCGAACAAAAAATGTTGTTTGCCTGAATTTAATTATGAAGTACAAAGAAAGTCTGGTGATAGTTAAGGAAAACTGATACTGAAATTTTGATTTATTTCACTTCAGTTGAATAAAAAAAGTGTTTTTTTTTATTTGGATTCTATTGCGTACGTGCGCGCGCGCTAGTTCGATAATTTGGCATGTAGGTCACTCAATCCAATTATCTCAGAACCATTTTTTAATTTAGAAAAAAAACGTTTTTGAAGTTTCTAGTAAAAATATCAGATTTCGTTAGACGGTTTTGATCAAATTTTTTCTTAAATATGGTTTATAGATACCTAAACAAAATGTAATGCCGGTCTTAGAGGATATTCATATGCTGCACACAACTTTCTCGCTGATGTGATGGGATGTAATGTTCATCAATATATTTTTTTTATCTTATCTGCATAGGGCGATATCAGCATTTGAAATTTCTAAAATACACTGAAAATTCAAAAATCAAGTTGGTTTTTAATTATTTTTTTGAAGTGTTTTGTTTAGTCGAAAAACTGTTAAAAATAAAATTTTCTTAAGTCTACGATTTCGGCTAAATTTCATACAGGCTCTCAATCCAAAAGTATAGTTTGTTATGATCACAAAAACATCGTTTAGCTATCGAAGAAAAATGAAACACCGGGTCTAATTTCTCATAAACTGTTCGTCACATTTTTCCAAATTTGATTATGCATGAAGATTCATAACTTAAACCAGTGCATCGAATTTGAAAGAAAATAAATTCACTGTTCGGGAGTAAATCAAAGAGAAATAAAAAATAAAACCCTGACCGCTGTCTGTTTTTCGATTTACTAATTAACCGTATTTTTTTAATTAAAATATGTTACACTGGTTCGGTTATTATTGTTCATATGTGATGTGGCCAAAGTTTCATCAAAATTTAGAAACTAACCCTGAGAAACTAGTTAGATTTTACGTTTCATTCACTGTTATTTCGAAGAAAGTATTTGTATACGAGAAAGATTGTTTAATGCCCCTATACAGTTTTCCTTTCATTCCAATGTGTAAACTTTAATGTAAGACCTGAACACCTTTATGCAGAAAGTATTATAATATAACATATGATAAACTGTTTCTCAACAAATGCTTTTAGTGCAGACAAATAATATTGTATGTAGTTATTTAAAATGCTACTAGATGGCTCTGGTCGCTTCAACAAGACGTTCTCACAGCTTAGGTGTGAAGTTTCAAAAAAAAACATTTTTTTCTTATTAATTAAGAATTAATTACACGCTTACAAATTAAATGTAGGGTTGTCCGAGGTGGCTAAGTCACCTGCCAGTTTACTGCGTCTCTGACCTTACGCACCCAATGTCTTCGGTTCGAGACTGCAGTTACTGACGTAAGCTTTACTCTCTCAGTGGAGTAAAGTATATACGTTAAAAAAATAAAAATAATAAACATTCTTTTTAAATTCTTCTTCTTTTCTGCTAGGATTATTGTCACTATGTTCAGTATAATAATCTGCCGTCCATAGCTTCGTCAATTCTACATTCGTTGACGCGTTTCGGAAAACCTCCATCTTCAAAAAGTATATCTACACTCATTTTTTGTATAGATATAGTTTTTGAAGATGGAGGTTCTCCGAAACGCGTCAACGAATGTAGAATTAACGAAGTTAGGGAAGGCAGATTATTATACTGAACATAATAATAAACATTATATATTCATCTAAAATATTATAAATATAAAATTAAATTGACTGTGGTTATACAAAATTAACTTTATCGTGGTTATACAAAATTACTTTTCTCGTGGTTATACAACATTAAATTTATCGCAGTTATACAAAATTACTTTTCTCGTGGTTATACAACATTAAATTTATCGCGGTTATACAAAATTAAATTTATCGTGGTTATACAAAATTACTTTTCTCGTGGTTATACAACATTAAATTTATCGCAGTTATACAAAATTACTTTTCTCGTGGTTATACAACATTAAATTTATCGTGGTTATAAAAAATTAAATTTGTCTCAGTTACATAAAATTAACTGTATCGTGGTTATACAAAGTAAAATTTATCGTGGTTATACAAAATTAACTTTATCGTGGCTATACTAAGTTAAATTTATCGTTGTTATACAAAATTAGCTGTTTTCTCGCTAACATGATGGGAGCGAATTTACGACAATAATTTCATTTATGTTACGCTTCTTGAAAATTTGATTTCAACATTATAACCAGCAATAAAATTTGTACATATTAGCATTTTAAAGTTTGAAATTACATTAAATATACGAATATGCACCATGATCTCCGTTAGGTTCATTTTTGTATTTTCAATGTAGTTCAAACCTTGAAATGCTAATTTATTCAGTTTAACGATACTAATTAACACTAACTACGGAGGTGAGGTTTTGATAAAAGGATCAGGAATGAAAAAGTAAAAATACAAATTATACTATTTGAGAGATAGCAGTCCTTTCTTATAAAGTACATGATTCAAAATAAACTTAAACAAAAGTTTAAACATTTATTTAATTACAACATGTTGACACATTCTAGAATCTTGTAAAGTAGCTTATAGTTAGCCTATTTAAAACAGTTATTACGATTAACATAAATATACCAGTGTATGTTCAGTAAACGTGTTTATACCGAAAGAAAATTAAATAATTATTTGTAATAAATACCACTAAAGTATGGAATAATAATGTAGCTATTAATAGTAATTACTGAATTAGTTCAGTATAAAAACAACTGAATTGCATTACCTGAACCGTGAAGTATTTATATTGTTGCAAGACTTGTTGAATAAACCAGTTCTTAAATGAAAAAAAAATTTATGTTAAATAATTTTTGTTTTGGACTAGTAATTCAAGAATCTTGTAAACAAGTATTTTTCAGAGACAAATGTTTTAATAAGTAAAATTAAGAAACGTTGAATATCGTAATTTTATTTTGGTTTAACATCTTTGTGCTAGTTAGTGTCATGAAGTCGCGTGAGGGGGGTAGTTGATTCTAAATTCTAGGAAAATTATTTGTATTGTATTCGCACGTACCCTCTCTACCGACTGAGGTGAAACGTTTCCCGTTATATTTGTTGATGGTTTATTGAAGACCATTACTTATAAATTTTTAAGAGTTTTTCTAATTTTTGACCGAGCGAAGCGAGGTCTCTGTTTCAAAACGTTCGGCATTCGGTTTGTGTATTTATACGCAATTTTGGCCAACCGCATTGACCAATTGTTTTGAAATTTGGTACGGAGGCACCTTGTATAAAGCCCGAACTACGTATGCGTAAGATTTTCCCCCCACTCATTTCAGTTTCGAGATGGCGGCCTCTGATTTAACCATATCGAATGTACGCAATTTTATTCAAACGCATTGACTGTTTTGAAATTTGGTATGAAGGAACCTTGAATTAAGCCCGAAAGATGTATATACAAGACAATTTCCCATTTACTTCTGTTTCAACGTGGCGGCTTCTGATTTATAATAACGAGTGTACGCAGTTTTAGCCAAACGTACTAACCGACTGTTTTGAAATTTGGTACGAAGATATCTTATATGAAGCTCAAATGACGTATGTGTAACATTACCCCATTTACTTCCGTTTCACGATAACGGCCTATGATTTAACAACAACGAAGGTACGCAGTTTTGGTCAAACGCATAAAAAGGTTGTCTTAAAATTGGTACAAAGGTACCTTGTATTTAACCCCCGAACAATTTGTTTAAGATTTTTTCTCATTTACTTCCGTTTCAAGATGGCGGCATCTGATTTGGAATGGCGAGTGTACGCAGTTTTAGCCAAAAGTATTGTTGATTGTTTTGAAATTTGGTACGAAGGTACCTTATATAAAACCTAAACTACATATGTGTGAGATTTTTTCCCATTCACTTCCGTTTCAAGATGGCGGCATCTGATTTGCAATGACGAGTGTACGCAGTTTTAGCCAAAAGCATTATTGATTGTTTTGAAATTTAGTACGAAGGTACCTTATATAAAGCCTAAACTACATATGTGTGAGATTTTTTCCCATTCACTTCCGTTTCAAGATGGCGGCATCTGATTTGCAATGGCGAGTGTACGCAGTTTTAGCCAAAAGCATTATTGATTGTTTTGAAATTTGGTACGAAGGTACCTTATATAAAACTAAACTACATATGTGTGAGATTTTTTTCCCATTCACTTCCGTTTCAAGATGGCGGCATCTGATTTGCAATAACTAGTGTACGCAGTTTTAGCCAAAAGCATTGTTGATTGTTTTGAAATTTGCTACGAAAGTACCTTATATAAAGCCTAAACGACGTATGCGTGAGATTTTTTTCCCCATTCAGTTCCTTGTCAAGCCTCTGTTTTAACGATGACGAGTGTAGTTGCTGGCTGATTCCTGTATACTGGCTGAACGGCAAGAACTGTCATAATTTTGACAGCCTGATGGATGAAGAATATAAAATTTCCAATAATTTTGGTACAGTTACCGTTTTCTCAGTATATTTTCCTAAAAAATATTACGGTTCCTGGTTAAATTGGGGAAAGCTTGATGACACCAATCGTGAAGTAGTGGTCGAATAATTAATAAAGAATTACTGAGAATTTTACTGTTCGTTGAACTACAACTGTCTCATCTTTCGTGGAAAATATTTATTTTGATCCAACGGTTAGGCTGAAATGAAGTAAATATATTTACCGCAATTTAAAAGATAATTAACAGTAAGTCAATCAACAATTCCATGAACTTCCTTTTGTTTATAAACACTTTAGAGTTTGAATTCTTAAAAGTACTGAAATAGGTACTTTGTGTTGTAGAGAATTTACGCTAAGTTTTTAAAAACTTTACAAACTTTTATCCGTTTTTCTTTTCTTTTATAAAATCCTGTTTTAATGCCTTTACTTTATGAAATGAATTACTCAGAAAATAACATATTTGTTCAGCATTTTCGGCTCAGCGATGGTGAATTTGTTAGTCAGGACATGTTACCAGGGCCTAGGGCTGTAAATTTTTGTGCAAAAAGTAGGGGCGCAAAAAATTGAAAAAAACACGAGTTTTAAGAAATTTTAAAAAAGTTGCTGGAAAAGTAATAGAAGTAGTAAAAACATTGTATTTAACAATAACAAAGCGTAAGACGATAAGCATAATTGTTTCATTTTAAGTCCCTACCAACACAAGCACAATGCGTCACGACTTCAACCCTAAAGTGAGTGAACACTACCTGAGGTATGTTATGGGCAGAGTACGGCAATGATGCAACCGTTGAAAATGACATAACATCGCCATTTGGACTACAAACAGATTATTTCAAAATTTTCAATAATTAAAGACAGGCTAACATTGTAAAATTGTAATAAATGCTATTTTGTATTTTAAATAACAAAGTTTAGTTCACATTATTAATTTTACAATAGTTTTTTTTACATTAAATTCTCAATTTATGTTCTTTTTAAACAATTATGTATTACTGACAAAAGACAAATTTTCAATGTTCGAAATAATGGATGGGTGGCGACGACCAAGGCATGCAGGCGACGAACACCTAAACGCGGCCCTGGTTATTACATACAGTAGTCTCGATTAACCGTCACCCTTTTAACCGTCAGGTTAATTCTATTATCTGACATTTTTAATTAGTCTTCCATAGTAAATAATTTGTAATAAATAATAAAACTAACCTTTTACACAAGACGAAACACTGTGTAACTGGACATAAACCATTTATAGCACAGGCGGGCAGCTGACACTAATTGCTACCCTAAGCAAACATTGATAATAGAAAAGTAAACGATATCATAGTGGAACGAGATAAAAACACTCCAAATAGGGTCAGCGAATTCGGAAAGAGTTCATGTACGTTTCTATTGAAAGGAACACATATTTAAAATATCATCGAGCATACAGTCGGTCGCGTAACAGTTACGTGGTTCTCGGTTACGTGAATACAGTACTTGTTAAAAGTTGAGTACGGATAATGTACTGTGTTAAAGACCTAAGTGTGTACAATTTTTATAATACATAATTAGAGTTCAATAGAAAATCTAAGATTTTATACATAAACACACACACACACACACACACACACACACACACACACCTTATCATAATAGGTCAGCAAACACATTAAAGCATATTTCAGGAAGTAGTACATTTATAAATTTTGGCCACTAAGCTAAAATATATAGAATAATAACCACATATTATTCTTAATGTGGTTACAGTGGAAGTAATATTGCAACACACGCGACACGTGTATGTGTGTGTGTGTGTGTGTGTGTGTGTGTGTGTGTGTGTGTGTGTGTATGTGTGTGTGTGTTTGCGCGCGCTTGTGTATGTATTATACGAGGGTTGATCAAATATAAACGAGACTGATTTTTTAAAAAATTTATTGCTTACTTACAAATTATTATTGATACAACTTATTTTTCTACATAGTCACCCGCACGAATAACACATTTTCCCCACCGGATTGGAAGTTTTTTAATTCCATCTTCGTAAAAAGTTCTCGGGCGTTGATTGAGCCATTGGAGCACGAAGGTCTCCACCGCAGAATCGTCTTCGAAACGCTGGCCTCCAAGCGCCTCTTTGAGTGGCCCAAACAGGTGATAGTTGCAGGGTGATAAGTCTGGACTGTATGGGAGATGTTCCATTGGTTCCCAGCCAATTTGATCGAGTTTAAGCCTCGTAGCGTTCGCCGAATGTGGTCGGGCATTATCGTGAAGAAGAATGACGTTTCTCGCCGGTTTAGATTTCCTTTTCCTACGAAAAGACTGTTTTGCGGCCTCTAAAACATCGCAATAATATTGTGCATTTATTGTGCGTCGTTGATGGAGGAAATCGACGTGAAAGGCGCCTTGATTGTCGAAAAATACAGTGGCCATTACCTTCCCGGCCGACGATCGTGATTTGGCCTTCAGGTTTTCTACTGCTTCCCGTCCTTCGGCGAATTCCTTGTGCCAAGCAAAAACGCGAGCTCTTGACAGGGTCCTGTCCCCGTATTGAGCCGTCAATCTACGAAAGATTTCAGTCGGATTGACCCCCTCCTTGGCCAAAAACTTAATAATAATTCTCTGATCCACGGAAACGTGCACTTCACTCTCACTCATTGTATAGTTTTATACTGAAGGGTCCGAACGGAAATGTTGCCCGTCTACGCCCGTCCCAAACCTCCCAGGCTACCTGAAACCCCACCCTTTAGAGTTCAATGTCCAACGGAAAAGTTTTTAGAAAGTCAGTCTCGTTTATATTTGATCAACCCTCGTATAATAATAAATAAATTATAATATACAGTATAACCTCGATTAACCCTCATTTTTGGGACCGTTTTAGTGACGGATGTCAGAATAGACGGATAAGAGAAATAGACCATCCGTCCTTTCGGCGATCGATAAAAACACGTGCGCGCGCGCGCGCGCGCGCGCGCGTGTGTGTGTGTGTGTGTGTGTGTGTGTGTGTGTGTGTGTGTGTGTGTGTGTGTGTGTGTGTGTGTATGTATGTGTGTGTGTGTGTGTGTGTGTGTGTGTGTGTGTGTGTGTGTGTGTGTGTGTGTGTGTGTTTGCGCGCGCTTGTGTATGTATTATATAATAATAAATAAATTATAATATACAGTATAACCTCGATTAACCCTCATTTTTGGGACCGTTGTGGTGACGGATGTCAGAATAGACGGATAAGAGAAATAGACCATCCGTCCAATCGATAAAAACACGTGCGTGTGTGTGTATGTGTGTGTGTGTGTGTGTGTGTGTGTGTGTGTGTGTGTGTGTGTGTGTGTGTGTGTGTGTATGTGTGTGTGTGTGTATGTATGTATGTGTGTGTGTGTGTGTGTGTGTGTGTGTGTGTGTGTGTGTGTGTGTGTGTGTGTGTGTGTTTGCGCGCGCTTGTGTATGTATTATATAATAATAAATAAATTATAATATACAGTATAACCTCGATTAACCCTCATTTTTGGGACCGTTGTGGTGACGGATGTCAGAATAGACGGATAAGAGAAATAGACCATCCGTCCAATCGATAAAAACACGTGCGTGTGTGTGTATGTGTGTGCGTGTGTGTGTATGTGTGCGTGTGTGTGTGTGTGTGCGTGTGCGCGCGCGTGTGTGTGTGCGCGTGTGTGTGTGTGTGTGTTCGCGTGAGAGCGTGCATGTGTGCGCGCGTGCGTATGTATTATATCATAATAAATAAATTATAATATACAGTAGAGCCTCGATTAACCGACATTTAATTTATTTTTTATGTTTATATATAAAAATATTTATATATAATATTATTTACATATAAATATATTTTTTATATTTATTTTTTCACGTATTTATATACACTTATTATAACCTTTCAAGTAGTACATTTATAAATTTTGGCCACTAAGCTAAAATATAATTATTCACGATATATAGCTTTGTTAACAATTAAAATTAAATGGGCAAACAAATATGGGGGAGTAAACTGATGTAAGGTTACTTAATTGTTGCAGGGACAGGCCTGCGTGCACCGGTTGTATTGGTTAGGTGTAAGACCTCTAGGCCTCTTGCTAAACTTTCTCTATAAAATGCCAATGCACACACTGCTGAGGCAACCGCGTTACGGAGGCACTCTTGTTTGCTCGAGAGAAAGAGAATTCATCACTCTAGATTCTAGTGAATTCCTTTTACTGTTGTCCGTTTATTGAAGCGAAATTAATGAGTTGTTGAAAATTGTGTAACTCTTGTTTAACATTATTAACAAGTTTCAACTTTTAGGTCCCGTAGGCAAAACAAAGGACCCTTATAAATAAATGTGTTATATGTTGAAATTCTTTTTATATTCTTCTTCTTTTCTGCTAGGATTATTGTCACTATGTTCAGTATAATGATCTGCCTTCCCTAGCTTCGTCAATTTTACTTTCGTTGAACCTCCATCTTCAAAAACTCTATCTGTACTCTATATATCTATATCTATATCTATACTATACAATACTCTATATCTATACTCATGTTATATGTTTCCTTTTGTCTTATCATTCAGTCGACTGTGCAACCATTACTCATAAACGATGCTACTTATCGCTGTCAAATTTGGCGATAATGGTCATTGTAGCAACTGGAACACAGGAGAAATATCGAGATTTACGATAAAAATTATTTAGGAGTGAAATCGTAATAACAAACATTTTTTTACCAGGGACCCGTACGGAATTTCACACTATGAAAGTTTTAAGTCTTTTTGACCCCAGCCTTTTGAATAAGAGTAGTCGTTTGGGAGAAGGCGGTAGTTGGGAAGAAAAGGAAAACGTGTTTAAAAAATAAATCGAAAAGCGATCGGTTTGAAATAATAATCACAAATGTATGAGTCATTGTAGTATCTATATATATTTCAATACAGATAATTGATTTTTTTTAATAGATAGTTTTTACAGGGCATTACAATATCTCGTTGTAAACGGTATTTGATATAAGAATGTAATCCTCTTGTACTTTCTGTATTTCATTTTCTTTAATAGATACGAACATGTTAGTTGATTTAGTTACCCTTGAAAACGCTACATACAATTGCGATGATGTCCGTATTGACAGTAGATAAATGCACGATGGAAGGAGAAATCACAAATATATTTGTGTAAAAACAGTGTCCAGAACATGTATTTGGTATTCGAAATGCTTGCCCCGGCTTGTACGACGGGCAGGGGTAGAGGACTGTCAGTAGGGTCACATAACCTATTATGTTTAATGACTTATTAAATTTTTCAAAGCAAGTTATGCAAAAAATAGCGTTTGTAATGGGATTGTCTACTCGTGATTAATAAGTCAGCTTCGTAAAATATAAAAAATATTGTCGGATTTGTGATGCCGCGCATGCGCATCCAAGATGCCGTTTTGCCTGTGACAGTTAAAAGTGTCTTTTATGTTAAAATTTTCCACAAGCTGTAAGTCTTAGCACAAAATCGTTTTGCAATGTCAGAAGCTGGTTAAAAAGCCTTTCTAAAGATACCTCACTTATGCCTATACGAACAGTATGTGCTGAGAAATGGATGTTGACTCGAGAAATGGTATATACGACCAGGGAGCCCGTGCGAAATTTCGCACTATGAAAGTTTTAACACAGCTTTTAGAATAAGTATTTCATTTTATTTAATGGATACAAACATGTTAGTTGATTTAGTTACCCTTGAAAAGGCTACATACATTTGTCCGTGAGTACATTTGGTAAATACAATCCTGCTCTTTCAAATGTTTCTTCCTGCGACTTGTTTATAGTGATAGCAAACGCAATTTTAATAGGTAACTGTCTTCTAGTCAATTGGAAAGGCATGCTGATATGTTGCATTTTGACATTTTAATTGTACTTCATATTTTATAGTATCCGTATTGACAATAGATAAATGCACGACAGAAGGAGAAATCACACACACACACACACACACACACACACACACACACACACACACACACACACATATATATATATATATATATATATATATATATATATATATATATATATATATATATATATTTGGCTTAAAAACAGTCTCCAAAACATGTGTTAAAAGCGTCTTTTATGTTAAAATTTTCTACAAACAGTAAGTTTTAGCGCAAAATCTTTGCGCAATGTCAGAAGCCGGTTAAAAAAATCTTTCTAAAGATACCTCATTTATGCCTGTACGATTTTTTTTGGTTTAACGTCCGACTATTGTGCACACTTGGGCTAATGCAGACGATGGAATGATTTATAGAGTATGAAAATGCCAAGCCCTGGCCGGGAATCGAACCCGGGTCCTCGGGGTGAAAGCCCAGTACGCTATCAACTAGGCCACCGAGTCGGCTATGTGTATGCCTGTACGAATAGTATAGGCTGAGATAAAGGGATGTTGACTCGGGAAACAATATAGGGCCTATATTATTTATCTAGCGTGAATATCATTTGAAAGTAGCTGATTTAGAATATATTTACATTGTTTTTGCACATAAATAGTATGTATAAAGCCTCTAGGCTTCTCTAAAACGTCAAGTTTTCCTTTCCCCTCTTTTAATTTCGACATAATAGGTAAGCGAAATCGTGAAAAATTTACAAACCTACTTCCGGATCAAAACAAAAAAGTGGTTTCGTTTTTTCCGATATTTTACATATCTGTATTAATGGAAAAATTCTAACTTCAGAATAAATTTTTTCATCGCTAAACCTTTTTCAGTCTCGGTAAAAATAAGCAGAAGCACGATTTAAAAACCATTGTTGTGTTTGGCCATCATTTGATCTGTCCAAACATATTTTACGTTAAAAAATCCTTTGAATAGTAACTACCAGCGATACAGTTCGCGCAATGTGTTCTGAGTGACTAGTGTGTCTGGTCCGCGTCGCGGCATTGCAGACGATACGGAAGTCAGCTGATACATTCTCGTTAATTTGGGTAGATTTGATTGTAGGCATAGAAATAAAAGTGCGTGTAAGTTGAAAATACTCAACATTTCAAAAGCGAGTACTGATTTCCAAGGGCAAGAATCAAGACGCCTAACTCTGGTCATTGTATTTACTGGCTATTATTTGGTTATTTCTCTAATAAACTGTTTATTGCATCTTGAAGTTAAATAAAATCCGTTAATAGAGGTAATCATGTCTGTTAACCCCGCTCGTAAATAAATTAATCTTGGTTTCGTCAACACGCTAGGTCAGTTTTGTATTAAACATAAAGATAAAAAAAAAACGATTTTAAAAAACGTATTGGGTTTTTGTGCCCAATAAATTGGGTAATTCTAAGGTTATCCCATGGAAAAAGTAAGGTAGAAGTAATATTCTTAAGTCATCAATAAAATTATATGACAAAATTTTGAGCAATGTGTAACGATCTGGTTTTAACATATTAAAGCATATTGTTCATTTCCTGTGCCAGACCTTAATGGGAAAATAATCAAATGAGAGGAGGATAGCTCATGTTTTTGCAAAATATGTTTTAATTAAAATATCGCTTTTTGTGATGATGCTATGAGTGTAGAAACGCGTTGGGAAAATTAATATTATTCAATCGGACGCCGTGAATTATTTTTGTCATTGTGCCTTATCTCGGCAGTGTTAAATTTGTTAACTTCATGCCCTTTTTTCATAATCTGTTATTAAAAAACAGACTTCAAATTTTTCCTTTAAACCATTTTTTGTAACTAGTGAAAATCATTAGTACTGAATAATAATGTACAGTACTGTCTTGCTGATTTTTTTTTAAAGAACTACAAAATTTTCTATTTTTTTAGGTTATACATTTTTTATGTAGTTTCAAGTTATTATTTAAAGACTATTTTCGTTCAACATGTTTCAGAAAGTTTTAAAGGAATAATTTCAAGTCAGTATTTTAAATACTTTCAGAGATTATATTTGATGATGATGATTAAAACGATGATTTTTCAGGACATAAGATTAAGTCTGAATATAGCTCCTTACACACTTAAAACATTCCTACTTCATAATCTTTATAATTTTCACTTTCTTTCTTGTCTTTGTTCTTTATTTTCTTATTTAAGTACGTGTGCAAAATTAGATTACGAGCAGATAATGCAGTGTAATAAATCAATTTTTTTTCACATAATGTTTTTTTTCAATCGTATTTTGAGTAATGTTAGAAAAATAGTAGAATTTTGAGGGAGGTATAATAGTTTTCAGAAAAAATATATCGTATAATTTTAACAAAAATGAAAAATGTAGAAGAAATTTGTTTAAGTGCACAATGTCCCCTTAAAATTGAATATAATCCCCCAACAATGCTACAAAGTAAATAAGTTAACCTGAAAAGACAGGAAAGCATTATTAAATTTCCTTGCGGTACAGTTAGAATAAGTCTGAGTTGCCGGTCTACGTAACTTTACTGTGGCACCAGAACAAGACGTCCTTGGAGCAGACGTCCAGGTGAGGCAGGCTATCGGTATTTTATCATAGAAACATTCCCTTCATTAATTTGTCTTCACACCTTTTTGCAAGACCTTCATTACAATTTACCTTGAACTGAACTTTACGAAAGAATCGTTAAATGTTCCAAATTGATTTGTTAAATCGTATGGCATTTAATAAAACACAAGTGTCGACCTTGTCATAGTGGCCTACGTATATAGCCAATATATGTGTGGTATAATAATTTGCCAGCATTTTCGCTGCATAATTTAAAGAAAAATGTTCTTGTAAATATTTGTCCTAAATGGTTAGTTTTTTACCTAGAAGGAATTGTATGTTCAGCCCAATATACTTGTATATAAATAAATAAATATAAATAAAAATAAAGAAATAAACAAATAAATAAATATATGCATATATAACATATTATAATGTGTGTGTGTGGGCGCGCTCGCTCGCGCGTGTTTGTGCGTGTGTGTATGCGCGCTTGCGTTTGTTTTGGCATTCATCGTTCGCAATTTGGGTGCGATTTGATTTAAACTGGGCGCGAAAAATAGATTTTGGTAATCATTAATTAATTAATTAATTTTTCAGGGAAGTCCGTGCAACCGTATCAAAATAAAGGCCATTTTATATAAAAAACAGAACTCTTTATATTCTACTTAAAAATTATGATCTAACCATTGTAAGCGGAGTTAAAATCTGTTAAAAATATTGAAACTTCATTGAAAACACGAAACGGCTTATTATAAGGAAATTATGGAAGGATCTTAACTTAGAAATGGAATCTAAAATTTAATTTCTGATAACCTATATAGACCCGTCTCAGAACAATTATAACTTATATGTTAATTAGAGTCGACTTACGCTCGCGGTGCCTTTCGAATTTCAGAAGCGCCCCAAGGCGCCGCGGCGCTCAGCTTGGAGACCATTGGGTTTTATCTCCTCAACAGCAAACGTATAAGACGGTGTTGAATGATGTTGGGAGGGGTAGGTGTGAATGAGTCACGGAACAAAGCTTATCAATGAACGTGTAAGCTATTACAGCAGATGCACTTCGAGGCACCTGGATATAACACCAGATGGTACCGCACTGGCCGCGATATCTTCTTCTCTTAATGGCTTAACTAATTAAATTAATGTTCATGTCAACACACTATTAAAGTACACAGGGTGTTAACTTGCAAGCCTTATTTAACGTTTACTTAGAAGCTTTTAGACTTAAAAAAAACATCAAAAAATGTGTTCGAACTTTTTTTTCAATGCAAAATGTGTCTCAAAATTAAATCACGAGAACTAGCGATAAAAACCATAAAAAACCTACAGGCCTAATAATATCTAGAGTTTATTTTCGTATTATTCTCAAACAGTAATTTTGCTTTTCAAATTGGTACCCCTGATTTGAGCTATGAGTATGTTAACAATAAACACATTTTCCGTGCCTTTAAAGCCACTATTACTCCGTTATATTTGTGATTATTCTACTATATTATGCGAAACACAAAAAAGAAATTACACCTTAAAAAACGAAGCAATTCAAATTAAAGAATATACATGTCTTTTTATACTAACATGTCTATACATATCATTGTCATATTTGTTTTTACTAACTTGTTAATGTGTCAGTAAATGTCATCTGTATACAAATAAATAAGTCAACCACATATAGAAAGGTCAGTAGAAAATCAACATAGCCGTTGGACTTTCTGATAAAAACAGTGAATACAAAAATATAAACAAGGCTGCAAGGTGTAAACCTGTGGCCTTTTGGAAAAAGGAAGGAACAAACCAATTATTTTGGTCGCCTACTTAAAAGTACGACTTCGTTAAGATTCTTAAGATTTCGCACAAAGAGAGCTGAAGCAAACTAACCGAGTCTAAACAAACATCAACGTGTTTGTTTATTCTTGATGATTAAGTACACATCTGAATTTGTTCAATTAATTTTCTTAAGCATTCGGATGCAGTGTACCCGCCACTTTTGGTATGACTACCAATACATCAATAAGACAGTAACAGTTTTTTCTTACTCCCAGACAAAGTGTAACGCCCGGTAAAAAAAGCTTAGGAAAATTGTACCCCCAGTAAAAAAAAGGGAAATTGTACCCCCGGTAAGAAAAGCCTAGGCAAATTATACTCCCGGTAAGAAAAGCCTAGGCAAATTGTACTCCCGGTAAGAAAAGCCTAGGCAAATTGTACTCCCGGTAAGAAAAGCCTAGGCAAATTGTACTCCCGGTAAGAAAAGCCAAAGCAAATTGTAACCCCGGTAAGAAAAGCTTAATCACAATGTACCCCCGGTAAGAAAGCCCAGGCAAATTGTACTCCATTACAAAAAGCCTAGGCACACTTCAACTTTGTAAGAAAATCCTTGAAAAGTTGTACTCCCCCAGTAAGAAAAGTCTAGGCACAGTGTACCCCCCGCTAAGAAAAGCTTAGGAAAATTTCACCCCAGGTAAGAAAAGCCCAGGCACATTGTAACCCTGTTAAGAAAAACCTTGGCACACTGTACCGCTTTAAGAAAAGCCTAGGAAAATTGTACCCCTGGTAAAAAAATCCTAAGCACAGTGTATCTTCCGATAAGAAAAGCCTAGGTACAGTGTCCGGTACGAAAAGCCTAGACCTTATGTACAAAGATAAAAAACCCTCAAAAATAAGGTGTAGAGTACAAGGGGTACACTGAACCTAGATTTTTACCCTCAAAGAGATTTACAAATATGTTCACATATTAATAGTCAAAGGAGATACACTGAACTCCTTAACTGTTTGGGGGGTTCTTCTTACCCCTCCAGCCAGTTTGTTTGTTTCGGCACTTCCACAACTTAAAGAAGGTTAACGCGAACTTAGGGTTTTCTTACCCCCATCCCTTTTCTGTGTTTCGGGACTTAACAATTTACAGTATTCACATTACATTCAGGAGTACATATGGTGATATACATTTGTTATTGGACGCTATTGCACGACTCCAAATGGCCTTTACAGCCCTAAAATTACGCCTAATTAAATATTTGAAACGTTAGCCAATGCTTACGACACAGTGTTGGAAAGAACATATTATATAACGTTCATACTTAATGCCGGTTAGACTAATGAGGCAAGGATCAGCGTAACTGCGTTTCTTTACAACTATTTACAACTAACAGTGACCAACATTCTTGTAAACAACTTTTATGTTCTTTTATTGTACAATTTTTAAGATTATCGCCGTGTAAACTATGCTTTTAGCAACTCACAAGTGATCAATTTACGAATAATATTTCCTTTAATAACTTACCATTACATTTTATTATAATAATATTCTATATAACACATACAATTATTTTACTGCTAACCACACCTTCAATTTTCCATCAGAACATAATTTAGAAAAGTAAGTCATTAGTTTGGTAGGGTGTGTTCTGAACATTTCAAAATTATAAACAAAAAACAATTTTATCTCTGTTTAAAAGAACATTAGTTTCACCTCTATCTCTATCAGTGAATAAATGGAAATGGAAAAGAATATGCAAATATCTTAACGTAATGGAAGCGAATTTTCAAACAGTAACAATATCATCTTACATTAAAAAAAATAATAATTTAATAATAATAATATTTTTTTGTTATTTTAAGGCGGAAAGCACATGAGGTTATTATCGCCTCCCTCAATGTAAGTGTGAGAGTAAAGTGTTAAAGTCGTAAGTGTAGTGTTGTAAGTGTAAGTGTGTGTTAGACTCGGGTACCGCGAGGGACGTTTAAGTCCTCTCAATAGGTGCAGCTAGTCTGCACCCCTGCGGGTAATAATAATGGTAATAATAATAATAATGATAATGATAATGATAATGATAATGATAATGATAATGATAATGATAATAATAAACAGCGTTAAAATCCAATACAATCCAACTATTAAAGTACTTGTATTAATTAATAAATTAATTAACTTTCTTGTATTGTATACAAATACTTGTATTCCAACTATACAAAAAGTACTGAATTAAAATACTAGTAGTTCAACAATTATTTATAAATGTGAACTTCTTATACTTTAGAATTTTAAAATTATACATTGTTAGTTTTGCTGTCGTAACCCACTTACAGTGTAATTTTTAAGTCTAATTTTGACAGTAAATAATTAAGAAATTTCATTTAAAAATTTAAAGTAGTCACTACAAAAACGAGTATGTAAGTAATATGTTCACCAAGTTTGAAAAAAATTCTAATAATTTATAGATAGTTGTAAATCTGTAATCAATATGCGTACAGCAGTTGTAAGAGTTATGTGAATTTAAAATATTCAATTTAATAATTTTCTAAATTTAATTTATAAATTCTTAATTTTTTGTCTTAATTTTTTCCAACTCCCTTTACTGTTATAAAATTTCGATAACAATCAATTTATGTTTAAATTATAAATTTGGATAGATAACTCAGCGTTATTAACTTGTGCTTACAGTAAGGAAAGTCGATACTTGCTAAAAATACGTATCAACGGAAACAAATATTAAGAAATATAAAAAATATTGAATTTACAAAGTGAATATTGAATTAGTTATTAGATAGGTCTCATGTTCAAATACCTAGATAAAAAACATTTTTTGTATTTATTGTCTGATTTTAATGAAACTCAAAATGATACTAGCTGTTTATAAGTACTAGTGAGAAATGAGAAAAAAAGTGTTCTACAATGATCGAATCCAAGATGGCGGCCATTTTTACCGGATAAAAAATTATTCCTTTTTTATTTCAGAGAGAATATGGTTAAATGTGGTTCCAACAAAACTGTAAGAAGTAGGAAAAAACGGTAAATTATAAAATTTGAGGAAATTTAATCCCTGACTAACGATTTTTCAATAAAACTTATATCAGACCAACCGCTTAGCCGCTATAAATTAAAAAATATGGGACATCAAACAAGCGTTTCCTTTTTGTGGCACATTTTTCTAACTTTTTGGCCATTTCCCATAAAAATCGTAACAGATAAGAAAAATGGTAAATTAGAAACCTGTAAACAACTTAATTAATGAATAATGATTTTTCATCTAAGTGTCGATACGACCAATAGCCTAGCTGCTATAAATAGAAAATATGGGACACCAAACAGGCGTTTCATTTTTGAGACACATTTTTTTTAACATTTTGACCATTTCCCATAAAAACCGTTGGAGGTAGGAAAAAAGGTAAATTGGAAAGTTGTAAGCAAATTTAATTCCTGACTAACGATTTCTCAACAAAACTTAGATCCGACCATCTGTGTAGCCGCTATAAATAGTAAAATGGGACACCAAACAAGCGTTTACTTTTTTGAGACACATTTTTTTAACATTTTGACCATTTTCCATAAAAACCGTTGGAGGCAGGAAAAAGGTAAATTGGAAAGTTGTAAGCAAATTTAATTCCTGACTAACGATTTCTCAACAAAACTTAGATCCGACCATCTGTGTAGCCGCTATAAATAGTAAAATGGGACACCAAACAAGCGTTTACTTTTTGAGACACATTTTTTTTAACATTTTGACCATTTTCCATAAAAACCGTTGGAGGCAGGAAAAAAGGTAAATTGGAAAGTTGTAAGCAAATTTAATTCCTGACTAACGATTTCTCAACAAAACTTAGATCCGACCATCTGTGTAGCCGCTATAAATAGTAAAATGGGACACCAAACAAGCGTTTACTTTTTTGAGACACATTTTTTAACATTTTGACCATTTTCCATAAAAACCGTTGGAGGCAGGAAAAAGGTAAATTGGAAAGTTGTAAGCAAATTTAATTCCTGACTAACGATTTCTCAACAAAACTTAGATCCGACCATCTGTGTAGCCGCTATAAATAGTAAAATGGGACACCAAACAAGCGTTTACTTTTTGAGATACATTTTCCTAACTTTTTTTGGTAGGAAATGGTAAATAAGAAAGTTACAAAAAATTTAATTAATGAATAATGATTTTTCATCTAAAGTTGATACGACCAATAGACTTACCGCTATAAATAGCAAATATGGGACACCAAACAAGCGTTTCCTTTTTGAGACACATTTTTCTAATTTTTCGGGCATTTCCCGTAAAAGTAGTAGGAGGTAAAAAAAATGGTAAATTTGAAAGTTGTAATAAATTTAATTAATTATTAATGATTTTTAATATTTGGCAAGGTTTTTAATGTTTGTACTCATATTACATAACTATAATAAATAACTGAATGTTATATAAACTCTTTTTCGCTACGTTTACCTAAACAGTCAAGAAATAAATAAAGATATAATGTTATTTAGCCTAAGGATGTGAAACCGTAAATTTGACAAAACGTTTGTTAATTATATTTACGAATTTCTTCAAGTATGTGGGTGGTATTAACTCACCCCAGCCATTCAAAAATTATGGAAAAAAAAACAGTGTTGATAGAAGAAATATTGTTTACCAACCCTGTAATCGGTAAACATCTTAATGCCATTTATCATTAATGTTATCTTGGACTTGGTTAGGTTAGGTTAGGTTGAACAGCTTTTTCATGTTTTCTCTTTTGCACTACCAATTATTAAAATCAGACAACAAATGTTTTTTTTACCCGACACCTTTGTAAAAACTGTTTGTAAATTCGTTTTATGGATTCCTACAAGTATGTGGGTAGTGTCAACACAACAAAATCAGCTTTGTAGTCGTTCGCTGGTCACTATAGTTCGTTTGAGGGTGACAAATTATATTTGTAGTTAGATTGTCATTCTTTATAGTAGATTTTTTTGGGGGAGGTTATGAAAAACTTAGGTTCAATTTACCCCCTTTGAGTTGTGGAAGTGCCGAAACGTAGAAAATGGCTGGGGGTAAGAAAAACCTAGGTTCCTTTTGACGTATTAATATGCCAATGCCATATTAATATCAACCTCGCTCTAACGTATAAGCCGCACGTAAAACAACTACTCAATAACTCATGACAACAGTTAACGTCAGTGATTATTGCTGAGTAGTAGTCACATCTCAAGCCGATGTTTTTAGGAATGTCGGAAATCGTTACCGCGCCCCTCTCCCCGCCTTGCGCGTCAAGCCAAAATACACAGGCTTATGTGTCGGCATCAATAACAACGTCATTTATAACTTTTATAATTATTGAAAAACTAATTTATTTAATCTTTTAAAACGAAAATAGTGTGTAAATTAAATACATTTTTTTAAAGCATTACACTTTTCACATTTAACAAACGAATCCGGTTTGAAAGTAACCGGAAAAAACCGGAAAATCAGCTTCACCCGTAAAATTATTTCTTCTAATTTTGGTCAGTTATGAAGTTTTACACTCTATCAGGGTTTCGTTTAAATTCCTTTTGATTTACATCCGAACTATAAATTTCTTCTATTTAATTTACTACTCAAGTCATAAGTCCTTAGTGTTACTCATATACAACAAAAATTTTAGAAAAATCTAAAAAACCTATTTTGAAAACCAATTTTTCAAAATTATAATGATTCATACCTTTAATTTGGGTATTTATGGACTAAACTTGAGTAAAATTTGATGAAATTGTTCAAGCCGATTTTGAGGAAATACAATTTAAAACATTTCCTTACCGAAACAAATTTTGCAATTTTGGGGGGAATCACAAAGTTCTCGAGATATGAGCAAACCAGACCTACATAAACATTTTCGTAAGCACCGATCAATTACTTAAGTCTGCAGTGGGGGAGGCTCGCGCGCACGCTACACACACACACACACACACACACAAACACACACTCTCTCTCTCTCCTCTTTCTCTCACACACACACACATTACACTCTCTTACTCCATCACTCTCTCCCTCTCTCTCTCTCTCTCTCTCTCTTTCTCTCTCTCACACACAAATTACACTCTCTCACTCTCTCTCTCTCTCTCTTTCTCTCTCACACACACAAATTACTCTCTCTCTCTCCCTCTCTCTCACACACACAAAACACTCTCTCTCTCTCTCACACACAGACACACATATACACACATACACACACACACACTCACACTCACACACACAAACACCACACACACACACACACACACACACACACACACACACACACACACACACACACACAAACACACACATACATACATACATACACACACGCGCGCGAGCGAGCGCACGCACGCACGCGGAAAAAATTCAAATAAAAATCATTCTTTTGGACTTTTGGAGACTACAAAACAGATTTAAACGAGCATCTCAAGATTTGTCCACCATCACCAAACTTTCCTTATACACCGTATTGAGAAAGTAAGAAACAAAGTAAACAAATACAACTTGCCCAATACGTACGCAATATTCATACGTCATCATGCAAATAATATTTTCTAAATTAATGTTATGTCGCCTTCTTCATGGATTAGTGCCACTATTCACGTAACCTAAAGCTGTAAAAGAGTGGAACCAGATTCTATGCTTCGTTACTGAAATTGTAAGAGCAAATTGCAGGTTTGTTAACACCAGTGTAAACTGTATTACTATATATTGTGCTAGCTGTAAGCTTCTCCACAGTCTGATTGTCGGGCCAAAGCTCTAAATACTCACCATTTCTGGCGTTAGTATATTGTAACAAAACAACTGACGTTTTACACGACGATATCGTACAATATCTTTGTGTTTAGCAACGAGTGTAGAGCTCGTAGAAATATCGTGTTTTAAAATAAACAAGGGCCCGCGCAAAATTTCGCACTATGAAAGTTTTAAGTAAAAACAACCTTTTGAATAAGAGTAGTCGTTTGGGTGAGGGCGGTAGTTGGAAGAAAAAGAAAACGTGTTTAAAAAATAAATCGAAAAGCGATCTGTTTGAAAATAATGACAAATTTGGAGTCATTGTAGTATATACATTTCGATACTGGTAATCGGTTTTTAATAATACTTAATTTTACAGGGTATATGATATATGATATATATATATATATATATATATATATATATATATATATATATATATATATATATATACATTTAAGGCGAAAACACATTGAGGCCATTACCACCTCCCTAAATGTAAGTGTGAGTGTAAAATGTTAAAGTTGTAAGTACAATGTTGTAGGTGTAAGTGTGTGTTAGACTCGGGTACTGTGAGGGACGTCTAAATCCTCTCAATAAGTGCAGCTAGTCTGCACCCCATTGCGGGCTATATGATACAAAGTATATCATTTAATGAAATACCTCGTTGTAAACGATATTTCATGTAAGAATGTAATCTTTTTGTACTTTTTTTATTTCATTTTCTTTAATGGACACAAACATGTTAGTTGATTTAGTTATCTTTGAAAAGGCTACATACAATTCTCCGTGAGTAAAGACGGCATTTGGTAAATACAATCCTGCTCTTTGAAGTGTTTTTCCCTGCGACTTGTTTATAGTGAAAGCAAACGCAATTTTAATAGGTGACTGTCTTGTAATCAATTGAAAAGGCATGCTCGATAACCTCTAACTGTATTTTGACATTTTTATTGTACTTCGTATTTTATGATATCCCTATTAACAGTAGATGAATGCACGATGGAAGGAGAAATCACGAATATATTTTGTGTAAAAACAGTGTCAAAACATGTGTTTGGTATTCGAAATGCGTGTCCAGGCTTGTACGATGGGCAGGGATAGGTGACTGTCGGTAGGGCCACATACTAAGTAAATATCGAAATTGTTCTAAGCGCGTTATGCAAAAACAGGCATTTTTAATGGGATTGTCCATTCGTGATTAATAAGTTAGTTTCGTAAAATATACAAAATATTGACTGATTTGTGATGCCGCGCATGCGCAACCATGATGCCGTTTTGCCTATGACAGTTAAAAGTGTTTTTTATGTTGAAATTTTCCACAAACAGTAAGTTTTAGCGAAAAATCGTTTTGCAATGTCAGAAGCCGGTTAAAAACCCTTTCAAAGATATCTCACTTATACCTGTAGTACGAATAGCATGTGCTGAGAAAAAGGGATGTTGACTCGACAGATAATATGTATGTATGATTAGGCATTTTGAGCGACCGTTATTTTATTTCGAATATGCGTTTGAAAGTTAGAGTTAGCCTAAAAACTAATAATCATTGGTAAGAAATATGAAGGTTTCACTAAAATCTGTCGAGTTGTTTTACAATGTACAACAGACAAAATCGGTATTTTAACGTAACAGAAAACATTCGGTTGTACAGAAATTTGTTTAACATAACTTTTATAATGCATGAAACTAAAAAAAAGAGTAAGAAAGTTAATTAAAAAGTGTACAGACAATCCGTTTGGCTTCTACAGCTCGTGACATTATCCTTTATAAATAAATCAGGTTTTTTGATTTGTTGCATTTTCTTTCGAATAAGTTTATGACATTTTAAGGTAGCTTAAAACCTTCTAACAATTAAAGGGGTTCCGTGGAAAATAGTGCCAAGCACCATTTTCACTCAGATAAATAATACAAATTGTCAAATCTGTGTTCAATTCGTTCATATAAATAATACAAATAGCCAAATCTGTGTTCAATTCGTTCATCTAAATAATACAAATAGTCAAATCTATGCTCAATTTACTCACATAAACAATACAAATTGTCAAATCTGTGTTCAATTCATTCAAAAAAATAGTAAAAATTGTCAAATCTGTGTTCAATTCATTCAACTTAACCTTCAGAGCGTACACCCCTCCAACGGACTTTAAGTGTACACTCCGGTCCATCAGACCGGGGTGCCAATTTTCCAAGCTTTCATTGGATTTCTTGCTTCCAGGTACTAAAAACCCCATTAAACGTATATTTCAAGAGTAAACAATGGTTTATGAAAAAAAATTTTTTTATTTTTATCTAAACTCTTTTAATAAAACTCGAAAAATAATCAATATTAAAATATTGTTCGTTTTCAGTCAAATCTTTGACATCAAAAATTCAATAAAACTAAAAGTTTGGTAGGAAGGAGTAACTAGAATTCATGATCACAATAAATTCAATAAAAGTAAAAATAAATAAATTAAAGGTAGCAAAACTATAAAGAAGTTTTCAGTTGGTATGTCAAGAAAAAAGTAGTCATCCAAAGCAAGAAAACATAGAACTCAACATTTTTCACTATGCATAACGTTCAATATACTACTATCAAATTACCCCTAGTGAAAAATAATAAAACTTCATAAAAATTCTCCTCTCAGTCAACTCTAACGTTGACAACGTTATCACACGTTGGACAAACTCTCTTTATGCAAGAATGTTCTCCACAAATAGGAACGCTACATTTATCGCAGGGAAAACGAGTTTTCCTCTTCAATTTCCAATCACAAAATTTGCATGTTTTTTTCTTTTTTGGGGGAGGTGGATCAATTTCTTGAGTCTCTTCTGGAGGTAGGGCATCTTGTTGTGGTTCTGAATCGTTCCGACTCGTCCTGAGAACAGTGTCAATAAGTGTCTTCAAATCATTTCTTATATTTTCCTGCTTTCTTTTTAGCAGATGGGCAGTCATTAATTCGTTTGCAAGACGCTCGATGAATTTAAATCTCAAAAGTATAGGGTTCTTCCGGAAGCACAGAAAAAGAATGTGAGTATTGGCAGCTGCAATGTCACAAATGCGATAAAAAAGTGTCATTGGCCATCTCGGACTTTTCGCTTAGATGAAAAAACTGAGCACTTTCTGTCGAGCCCATCTACTCCTCCTTTGGTTTTATTATAATACATGATCACATCAGGTTTTTAGTGTCAGGGTTTATTCCTTTTCTCGAAACAAGGTAGAAATAAGTAGGACGTTTTTATTTTTTTGGAACAAATGAAACTAACATCGTATTTCCAGAAAATCCAAATTTTGTGTCTTTCACAGGTCTCTTAGGGGAAGCTTGGAACTCTCTTGGTATCTCTCGTTTGTTTTTTTTTGTCCTGTACATCTGAAAAAAGCTCATTGGTTTCCTTGTCTTCCTCCTCAAATAGAATGGTGTGAAGTATGTTTTCAAATTTGGGATCATCACTTCGAAAACGAGGCTTTTGGCTGGTGGATGGTTTTGATTCCATTTCTATTTTATTTTTTTAGACGACAAAAATATTGAAAAAAGAATAATTCACATGTACATACTCATAAGCTATGCCCTCTTCGCAAAAATTAGTGAGACAAATAGTGTACACTCGGTTTTTTAGACCGGGGAAAATATCAAACGTTCAGTGTACACTCCGGTTTTCTAGACAGGGTGGAGGTGGGGGACCGGCTGTAGGGGAACAACAGGAAAGGGCGGGAAAATGGTAACACTTACATAATGTTCCTTAGCGGGAGCCAGGCGGGTACTGAGGAGGTGGTTGGAGAGGGTCGCTCACAGAAGGCACGGGAGGGGGGAAAGTGGTGGGGCCCCGGTCCAGCAAACCGGTGTACACTCTGCAGGTTAACAATACAAATTGTCAAATCTGTGTTCAATTCATTCAATTAAATAATACAAATTGTCAAATCTGTGTTCAATTCATGCAACCAAACAATAAAAATTGTCAAGTCTGTGTTCAATTCATTCAACTAAATAACACAAATTGTCAAATCTGTGTTCAATTCATTCCACAAAATAATACAAATTGTCACATCTGTGTTCAATTCATTCAACTAAATAATACAAATTGTCAAATCTGTGTTCAATTCATGCAACTAAACAATACAAATTGTCAAATCTGTGTTCAATTCATTCAACTAAACAATACAAATTGTAAAATCTGTGTTCAATTCATTCAATTAAATAATACAATTGTCAAATCTGTGTTTAATTCATGCAACTAAACAATAAAAATTGTCAAGTCTGTGCTCAATTCATTCAACTAAGCCTAGGCTACATTGCCGTACGAAGGCTGATGACGATGGTGGGGAGAAACAATGGCGTGTTCGTATCACGACAGAAAATACAAAATAAGAGTGACGGTGTGGCAGTGAGTGTGTAGCTGCAGATAACTGCCCAGGTCCATGCTCCACATTGCCCTCCACTTCTTGTTAACAGGAAAGCCTTGAAATGACCTTGAACGTCAAGAATGCTACGAAGTCCTAAGAACAGTTGGTATTACGCCTACTATTTGCATAAACAATGCCATTCTAATACAATCGTTCAACATTTAGTTAATTCGATAGATCTAAACAAAATTGAAAAAGTAACCTTATTAGGCTAACGGGTTCACCTCGTACAGCGGGCACTTTCTTCTATATTTAGCTTAAACTCATTTGTTTTGGAATTCACTTAGTGCAAATTATTCAAATACTGGTTTGGAAACAGTTTCGAATTTAAAACCCGCAAGAAAAATGGTGTGATGTAAATTTTTTAATGTTTTGTGAGTTTTAGTCTAAAATGTGTT
The DNA here is from genome assembly GCA_022606455.1 of Callitettix versicolor. Taxonomy (NCBI): domain Eukaryota; kingdom Metazoa; phylum Arthropoda; class Insecta; order Hemiptera; family Cercopidae; genus Callitettix; species Callitettix versicolor. The sequence goes on from CM040182.1 coordinate 26,181,643, forward strand.
TTTCTGAAATGTTTTTTGCTTGACTTCTGTGTTTTTTCTACCATTTAGTGATTTTTCTGAAAGTCTAGATTAGCGTAACCACGACACCAAACAAATTTCTTGAACATTTTTAAACGTTTTGTAAGCTGTAGTGTAAAAATATATTTTTCTGAAATGTTTTTCCTTGATTTCAGTGTTTTTTTACCATTTAGTGATTTTGTTGAAAGTCTGGATTAGCGTAACCGCGATTCAAAACGAATTTCTTGAGATTTTAAAATGTTTTGCTAGTTGTAGTGTAAAAATATATTTTTCTGAAATGTTTCTCCTTCACAACAGTGTTTTTTTACCATTTAGTGATTTTGTTGAAGTCTGGATTAGCGTAACCACGATACCAAACGAATTTCTTGAAAATATACGTTTTCCTGAATAAAAATGTAAAACATTTCTTGGCGCTTTCAAAAATTGACATGGTACTAATTTTTAAAAAAATCTACATTTTATATGCTGACAATGTTATCACGAAATGTTAGTTTATATTAAAACATTAGCTTTTTCTACCACAATAGTCATGATTAAATAACTATATATATTTTTAAAGGAAGCTTACACAGTTCACAGTAGAACACATTCATTAAAAACACTTCCTTTTTTTAAAACGTCATAAATAAAACAAAGAAGCAACAATGTCACAATATAAAATAAAATAATTAATTTGATATGAACAGAATTAATATCGAACTAATAAAATTGTTTTATCCTGATAAGGCTATATTTCGGTAACAGCGAACATCTTCGGAGGAAGGCCAAGTAAAAATAACAAGTTACTTCTGTTTATTATCCCTTCGAAGATTATATATCCTCTCTCTCTCTCTCTCTCTCTCTCTCTCTCTCTCTCTCTCTCTCTCTCTCTCTCTCTCTCTCTCTCTCTCTCTCTCTCTCTCTCTCTCTCTCTCTCTCTCTCTCTCTCTCTCTCTCTCTCTCTCTCTCTCTCTCTCTCTCTCTCTCTCTCTCTCTCTCTCTCTCTCTCTCTCTCTCTCTCTCTCTCTCTCTCTCTCTCTCTCTCTCTCTCTCTCTCTCTCTCTCTCTCTCTCTCTCTCTCTCTCTCTCTCTCTCTCTCTCTCTCTCTCTCTCTCTCTCTCTCTCTCTCTCTCTCTCTCTCTCTCTCTCTCTCTCTCTCTCTCTCTCTCTCTCTCTCTCTCTCTCTCTCTCTCTCTCTCTCTCTCTCTCTCTCTCTCTCTCTCTCTCTCTCTCTCTCTCTCTCTCTCTCTCTCTCTCTCTCTCTCTCTCTCTCTCTCTCTCTCTCTCTCTCTCTCTCTCTCTCTCTCTCTCTCTCTCTCTCTCTCTCTCTCTCTCTCTCTCTCTCTCTCTCTCTCTCTCTCTCTCTCTCTCTCTCTCTCTCTCTCTCTCTCTCTCTCTCTCTCTCTCTCTCTCTCTCTCTCTCTCTCTCTCTCTCTCTCTCTCTCTCTCTCTCTCTCTCTCTCTCTCTCTCTCTCTCTCTCTCTCTCTCTCTCTCTCTCTCTCTCTCTCTCTCTCTCTCTCTCTCTCTCTCTCTCTCTCTCTCTCTCTCTCTCTCTCTCTCTCTCTCTCTCTCTCTCTCTCTCTCTCTCTCTCTCTCTCTCTCTCTCTCTCTCTCTCTCTCTCTCTCTCTCTCTCTCTCTCTCTCTCTCTCTCTCTCTCTCTCTCTCTCTCTCTCTCTCTCTCTCTCTCTCTCTCTCTCTCTCTCTCTCTCTCTCTCTCTCTCTCTCTCTCTCTCTCTCTCTCTCTCTCTCTCTCTCTCTCTCTCTCTCTCTCTCTCTCTCTCTCTCTCTCTCTCTCTCTCTCTCTCTCTCTCTCTCTCTCTCTCTCTCTCTCTCTCTCTCTCTCTCTCTCTCTCTCTCTCTCTCTCTCTCTCTCTCTCTCTCTCTCTCTCTCTCTCTCTCTCTCTCTCTCTCTCTCTCTCTCTCTCTCTCTCTCTCTCTCTCTCTCTCTCTCTCTCTCTCTCTCTCTCTCTCTCTCTCTCTCTCTCTCTCTCTCTCTCTCTCTCTCTCTCTCTCTCTCTCTCTCTCTCTCTCTCTCTCTCTCTCTCTCTCTCTCTCTCTCTCTCTCTCTCTCTCTCTCTCTCTCTCTCTCTCTCTCTCTCTCTCTCTCTCTCTCTCTCTCTCTCTCTCTCTCTCTCTCTCTCTCTCTCTCTCTCTCTCTCTCTCTCTCTCTCTCTCTCTCTCTCTCTCTCTCTCTCTCTCTCTCTCTCTCTCTCTCTCTCTCTCTCTCTCTCTCTCTCTCTCTCTCTCTCTCTCTCTCTCTCTCTCTCTCTCTCTCTCTCTCTCTCTCTCTCTCTCTCTCTCTCTCTCTCTCTCTCTCTCTCTCTCTCTCTCTCTCTCTCTCTCTCTCTCTCTCTCTATATATATATATATATATATATATATATATATATATATATATATATATATATATATATATATGTTTACGTTTACTTTATAGGAACGGTATTGTGTTAACGAAAAGGGTAAAGTCTACGACAGTAACTACAAGTTTTGAACCCATGACCTTGTATATGGTCTGCGCAGTTCAGAGAAGTAGTAGACTGAACAAAGGTGTCTTAACCAGATAGACCACCGAGCTCTGTATACATATGTTAACACTCTCACGTTCGAAATTTTGGTCCGATTTGATTCAAACCTGGCAAAAATAAATTCTGGTTAGTAACTTGGGCAAGAGTCACAAAATCCTTTCAACAGAGTCAAAATGGCGGCTATTTCAAAACTTTATATGTAATAAATCTTTTGCCTTGAGTTTCATTGAAATCCGATTTCACCAATCAACGTCAAAAACTGCGTAAGTATTTAAAATTTTCACAATCAAAATGCGAAATTTTCAAAAATGACCACGATCAGAGTGCATTTTCTTATTTTAATATAATTTGATAAAGTGCCAATATATGCAGATTTTAATACTAAATATGATGGCGAAATCAGAATTTCAAGAAAGGTAAGATGAAGAAATATATTTTTTCGAAATTCCCTTGCATCACGTCAGTAATATGTCGCCCGCGACTATTTTTTATAACTAAAAATTAATGGTCACCTTCCAAGAAAAACGCAGTGATTTCAGCAATTTTTGCGTAAGTGTAGCAAAATGAACCTTAAAACAAGAACAAGGGTCCTTGGTGACTGGAAGTTGAAACAATTATTTACTAAGGTTGACTTCATTGCCACTGGGGCCTTGACATCGCCACAGAAAGCTTGAGTTATGCCAAGTATTTTTACAGTTATAATTCTTTTATAAGTTCTTCACATTTCAATTTGTTTTTTATAAAAAAATCCTGTGCAGATTTCAATTCTGATTACAATGGTGAAATCATATTTTCAAAAAAGTATTGTTGGAAATTCGCTTCCATCACGTAATCGAGACACTTGTGTTCCGCGATTTGTACGGTTTTATGAATCCGTCATTTCAAAAAATTGGCTTAGTCTTAAAAGCGCTCTGTACTGTTATAGTTTAGTATAATTAAGCTATGGGCTGTGCTGCACGTAACAACAAAAACTCGGATATTTTGAGAATATTGTCCAGGTAGCAAACAAGGGATCATCGTAGCTCGTCTAGAATTCGGATATTTTAAGACTTGTCCACGTTTAAGCAAACGTCCATGTTCCAAATCAAACGGGGATCATTTGGGTTTTTCTGCAATTCGAATATTTTAAGGCTTTTGTTCAGGTAGTAAAGGGGGTTAATTACAACTCTTCTAAAATTTGGTTGTTTTGAGCCTTTTGTTCAGGTAGCAAACGGGGTTAATTCTTCTAAAATTCTGATATCGGATATTTTGAGGGTTTTATTCAGGTAGCAAACGGGGTTAATTCTTCTAAAATTCGGATATCGGATATTTTGAGGCTTTTATTCTGGTAGCAAACGGGATTAGTTACAACTCTTCTAAAATTCGATTACTTTGAGGCTTTTGTTCAGGTAGCAAACGGGGTTAATTCTTCTAAAATTCTGATATTTTGAGGCTTTCGTTCAGATAGCAAACGGAATTAATTACAACTAATCTAAAATTCGGATATTTTGAGGCAAGTTAAGGTAGCAAATCGGGGATCCTCAGGGCGTCTCTGGAAACTGGATATTTTGAGAATCGGTTAGTTTGGAACAACACGTTTGTTTTGCAACTTTTTTCATTTCGAGGTGTTTTTTTTTTTTTTTTTGGTTCCTTTGTAACACAGTTACCGCAGAGCTCTAGACCACATCAGTTATAAAAGAATTGGTAAAAGTTTATTTTTAAATTAAACAAGTTCTATTTAATGAAGCATATTTAAACAATTGTGTTTTAATGCGAAGCAATAATTCTTAATAAAATAAAACTTAACCTTTTTGATAAAACAAAGGGAGTATTTAACAGTAAACAAGGAATTCCTGATAATATCAGTACTGGGTACAGGAATATTCGCTTTTTAAAAAGTCACTATGCGGTCAATTTTTGAAAGCGCTAAGAAATTGTTTCATCATTATTATTCAGGAAAACGTATAGCCTATTTTCAGGGGAAGTAAAACTTTCGGAAATAGACGGTCACGCTAATCTAGACTTTTATCGGTTTTTTTCATATTCTTTTTTTCACAATCCACTATTTAATAACACAATTCTGAAAAAATACTGGGCACAAAGAAGATGGAGAGTAAATAGAAAGGCGGAGCTACACAAAGCTTGCGTCGCGACGCTACAAAGCCCCGCCCCACCCCGCATCGTCGTTTTCCCCGCGCATGGATTTTCAGTGCTGTTTTATTGACCGTATTTAGTTGTTGCTAATGAAATGCATACATTTTATAACAGGGGAAATTAATTTGATAAATATCTCCGTTAAATCACCTTAATTAAAGTTGTGTGAATTAAATAACAGTAGGTATATATCTTATCTCGGAGATTACAGTTTATTTTGATAAATTAGTTTTAAAACATAATAAAGCGCAGGTATTTTTTTTAACGCTCGGTGGAAAACAAAACGGAAGAGATGTTTCGTGATGAATTTATCCTTTTTAGCAAATTAAATTTACCTCGAAACATGTTAATCTAACTTTTGCCTACTCTATTCGCTAGATAAAAATCAACTAAAACTTTAATTTTATAGATTAGATGAATAGGTTAATAAACTGACTCGTATAGTCTACAAGGCCATTAGAGATCACGACTTGGGGCGCTAGAACGTGAGGGTGTCAAACTTTGGAAACACAAAAAATTAGGAAAAATGAAATAAAAAGCTTCCGACCGAAAAGTAATAAATAACAATTTGACGAATTAATTACAATTACCAGAAAAATAACAGGTGCTTCGAACTGAATTATTCAGGTAACTAATTTTTTGAATAACCGATCACTGATAGGAAAATTTATAAAATTATAGAAAGGCGTTTTAGAAGGTCTTAGAAGCAATAAGACACAAAAGCAAAGCTTTTAAAGACAAAACTATTGTACATTAATATTTAGGAAAAATATAAATATTACTGTAAAAAAATTAAACAAAAACTATAATGTATATTCTACTTCAGGAAAAATACACTACTGTACGTACAATTTTCAAAATGGCTGAAAGAATAAATAATTTTACTTAGAAAGAAATCTAAAACTTCTATTGCTGTAGTCCTGATATTCGCTTTTAGCTGCTCATACACGTTTTGAAGAAAGCAACTGGACAGCATCACATTTCTCTTGTTCTAACGATTTTATGGCGGTCTCAAGAAGGTAAAAAGGTTCCTCACTGGATGGTCCTCTTTCAAATCTAAAACTTTTATTGCTTTAGTCCTGAAATTAGCTCCTAGCTGCTCACACACATTTTTAAAAAACGCAATTGGACAGCATCACATTTCTCTTGTTCTAACTATTTTATGGCGGTCTCAAGAAAGTAAAAAGGTTCCTCACTGGATGGTCCTTTATCAATTTAAAACGTTTATTGCTTTAGTCCTGAAATTAGCTCCTAGCTGCTCACACACATTTTTAAAAAACGCAATTGGACAGCATCACATTTCTCTTGTTCTAACGATTTTATGGCGGTCTCAAGAAAGTAAAAGGTTCCTCACTGGATGGTCCTTTATCAATTTAAAACGTTTATTGCTTTAGTCCTGAAATTAGCTCCTAGCTGCTCACACACATTTTTAAAAAACGCAATTGGACAGCATCACATTTCTCTTGTTCTAACTATTTTATGGCGGTCTCAAGAAAGTAAAAAGGTTCCTCACTGGATGGTCCTTTATCAATTTAAAACGTTTATTGCTTTAGTCCTGAAATTAGCTCCTAGCTGCTCACACACATTTTTAAAAAACGTAATTGGACAGAATCACATTTCTCTTGTACTAACGATTTTATGGCGGTCTCAAGAAGGTAAAAAGGTTTCTCACTGGATGGTCCTATACCAATTTAAAATGTTTATTGCTTTAGTCCTGAAATTCGCTCCTAGCTGCTCACACACATTTTTAAAAAAACACAATTGGACAGCATCACATTTCTCTTGTTCTATCCATCTCATGGCAGTCTCAACGCAGTGAAAAGCTTCATCACTGGATGGTCCTCTTTCAAATCTAAAACGTTTATTGCTTTAGTCCTTAAATTCGCTCCTAGATGCTCACACACGTTTAAAAAAAAAAAAACAATTGGACAGCATCACATTTCTCTTGTTCTAACCATTTCATGGCGGTCTCAAAGCAGTGGAAAGCTTCCTCATTGGATCGTCCTTTTTCTAATAATGTTGCTGGCAGCAGGCTCTTTGTGGTTTCTTAGATGTGGGCTATTATTTCACCATCTGTTAAAACTTCGTACCTAAGGTTATCCTTATCAAATTTGAGCCACTCGTGAATATAAGAACGGAAATTCGGCAGCAAATAATTTTTCATTGTTGAAATACCAAAATAAAATTTCTAACCAGTGGTATGCGCCCCTTTCTCATGAAAATTTAAAAAATTACCGAAAGCTTATAAATTGGAACTTCTAAGCTGTATAGTTTCGGTTGAAAGTGTTGGTAGTTTTTTTTATAACAGATGAGAAATTCAATAATAAATTAAATGCAAAAGAACTTGGATCACATTCAGACTTTGGAAAAAGTAAAACTGTCCCAGGAGATTGGTGAAGCAGTCTTATGAGTCAGACGATGATATTACTGATGAAGTAAAACACTTTAATTTCTTATTTTCTACGCAATTCTGGCTACAATATTAACTCACTGAAAGAAAGATTCGAGCAATGAATAATCACAGATTGGTGAAGCAGACTTATGAGTCAGACTGTGTTATTACTGATGAAGTAAAACACTTTAATTTCTTATTTTCTACGCAATTCTGGCAACAATATTAACTCACTGAAAGAAAGATTCGAGCAGTGAATAATCACAGATTGGTGAGAGGTTATTCTTCAGGTATACGAGGTGTGGCTATTAAATAACGAGACTGATGCTGCGGCGGAACAAGTGCGCATGCGCCAACCGCCATTGACCGACAGCTGTTTAGTGTGAAGCTTTCTCTTCAGAATGCAGTTAATCTCGTTTGTGTAACCAACACCGTTTAGTCATAACTTTCATTTTCGTTAGTGTTGTTATTTTGAAAAAATGGTCAGTGAAATAATAGAGCAACGAATTGTTAAATTTCACTTCAGACTTGGAAAAACCGCTACTGAAACTTATAATTTACTGAAAGAAGTGTATGGCAGTGAATGTTTATCGCGGGAACGTGTTTTTGAATGGTTTAAGCGTTTTCAAGATGACCGACAAGATGTTGAAGATGATTCGCGGCCAGGTCGCCCTTCAACGTCAAAAACGGATGACAATGTCGAAAAAGTTGCTAATTTGATTTGGTCTGACCGTCGATTAAGTATTCGTGCAATTGGTGAAAGTGCAATTGGTATTCGTGCATTGATAAAGAATGTGTATGGCAAATTTTACGTGACAATTTGAACATGCGAAAAGTGTGCCAAAATGGTGCCAAAAATTCTCACCTTTGAACAACAAGCAGCTAGCAAAAATGTGTGTAATGACACTTTGGATGCCATTGAAAATGACCCAAATTTATTGGAAAGGATAATAACATATGATGAATCGTGGTTTTCTACGTATGATCCGGAAACAAAGAGCCAATCCATGCATTGGAAGACCCCAACTTCATCGAGAGCCAAAAAAGCAAGAATCAGCAAGTCAAAATTTAAAGCAGTGATGATCAATTTAAAGCGTTATCTGTCAAGAGGTTCCTGGCCAAGTACAGTATCCCAGTGTTAGAACATCCACCTTACTCACCAGACCTTGCACCATGTGACTTCTATCTGTTCCCTAAGGTGAAATCTGCATTAAAAGGGACGAGATTTGAGTCCGCGGAAGCTGTAAAAGTGAAAGCGGTAAAAGTCCTGGAGTTGACGAAGATGACTTTCAGCACTGTTTCCAACAATGGAAAATTCGCATGAAGCTTTGTAGGGATATAGAAGGGGTGTACGAGTATATTGAAGGTGATAATAAGTAATTATGTATAAAATGAAAATAAAATTTTCTACAACGTCAGTCTCGTTATTTAATAGCCACACCTCGTATGATATTCACTGTCTGCAGAGGTTAGATTGTTTACAGAACCTTCTCTTCAGATTGTTTTAAACTGTGTGACGGTGAAAAGACATTCAATGGCGAAGTCTTGAACTCGTCGTTTATTTTTTTCTGCTCAAAATTATTTAACTGTTTCACAAAAACAAGTTTAACTGATATTTTCTTTAATACGTTCACGAATCTTTCCGTCTTTACCTAAGCCAATATTTCTCAGTAACTGTGCAATTGATTTTTCGAAATTAATGTCACCAAATCAGATTTGAGAGTTATTGAAAAATAATAATTAAAATTAAAACTTTAATAATAAAAACGCTTATATAAACACATGTTAACGCTAATTACGACGGTGAAATCAAATTTTCAAAAAAATTAATATTTTTATAACGATTTGAAATAGCCAATATTTTGAAATTTGTGTAATTATTTTGTTGGGTAATGGACACCATCAAGTGTCCAAGCTATTATCAGAATTGATTTTTGTGCCAAGTTTGAAACAAATAGGATTAAACTGCGAACATGAGATTGTTCACATACACCCACACGCGCGCGCTAGTACGTATTTGAAAAGTAAAGATCAATTAAATTCTCAAGAACGATTTTTTTTATGACCAATATAATTTCTTTATACCTCGTATAGTGAGAAAGTGGAAATTATTCCCAAATATTTAAACTTATGTACCCTTTAATTAAAATTAATATAAGTTTTGCTTAAATTAAACATATTTTTTCGATAACACACTGATAAACTAACTTTCTGCGTCTTTTGCACCGTCGACCATCAAATCATCCGTAAACGCCTTCAAAAAATATTTTATGCCAATGATCAACATTGTAATCAACTCCAAGTCTTAACAATATCTAAATTGAAATCTGAACGTGTATTGTACAGATACCGGTACTAGGCGTGTTTTGCCAGTTATGTAACATTAATTTCATTGGCGCATTGGCGTCCAGCCAAACGCTACGCTACTACAAGGTATTGCAGTCTGCAGTCCACGGTCTGTATGCCGCAAAGTAGATCTTGCAAGATCAGTAATTTGACAATTCCTTTCAACATTTTATTAAGACTGTTTATTCGGATATTCGCCAACGTTTGTGTGTACATGGAAACAACATTCGACGTTTCGAGTAGTTTAACACTCGTCCTCAGTGCCTAACCTAAAAACGTAAATTTGGCAAGTAAAACATAAGCCTAGATGTGTAGATCTAAGTTAATAAGAAATTGTTTTCTTTTGACTAGCAAATCCATGAATTTATGTGGTATTTATCACATACTGTTTACTTTTGTCAAAGAAAAGCATCGAGGCTTATGTTTATTTGCTATGCTTATGTTTAAGTCTAGGACTTGAGGAAAAATGTTCATCAATATAAACAATACGTTGTGTGTTGTTTCCATTTACACAACAAATATCGCAATAAAAAACAACAATAACATGAATTTTCCATAATTAAGTAACAATTTACCACATTAACAACAATTTTTTAAAATTATTATTTTAACTCCCATTCTTTTTATGAGGGAGAGACTTAAAAGCAAGGAGGAAGCTTACTATAGTTAATCCAGTTTCGAACCTATGCTCTTTAGGTGCGCAAGTCCGGAAATGCAGTAGACTGACCGGAGACTTAGCCATCATGGACACGCCGGCCATATTGACTGTATGAAGTTAGTTACAACACGCAGCTGTCTAGTGATGTAACATATTAACAGATTGTGTGTGTGTGTGTGTGTGTGTGTGTGTGTGTGTGTGTGTGTGTGTGTGTGTGTGTGTGTTTTATTAAGTTCATTTTCGTGATTTTAATCCGTTTTGATTGAAACTTGGCACAAAAATCAATTTCGGTAATACCTGAAACACGTTAGTTTACCAATAAAATTCACAAAACAGTTTCAAAATGGCGGCCACTTCAAATCTTTTTTTAAAAAATCATCATTTTTTACTTACACCTTTTTGAAAATCAAATTTCAACATCTTAATCAGCATTAACGTTTACACAAATGACATTTGGAAAAATCGATTTTTAAAATTGATCGTAATTACGAAAACAGATTCGACGGCGGTCTGGTATTCATTTTTGTATTTTCGATGTAATTATATATATATATATATATATATATATATATATATATATATATACATACATGCAGATCATAATGCAAATATGACTGTGAAGTCACAAAAAAGGGTGTGATAGAAGAAATATTTTTCTAAATTCGTTTTCATCATGATTCCAAGAAAAAAGCGTGATGCAATTACAGTCTCACAGGTTCAACTTTTCTGTTTAACTGTTAACAGATTAATTATTCAAATCAAACTTAAACAGATCAATGTCTGATTTAAATTATATATTAAGAAACTATAACATCTAAATCATTCTATTTTGCATGAAGTTGGTCAATGCAAGTGAATCAATGTTGCCATTTAGGTAGAGTAGAAGCGAAACTTGTTTGAAAGTAGCTAATAAATCATTCAGTATGGAAACCGGTCTGCCAAACTTCGAGGATCAACCAACTAGATCAAATTATGTGATATTTTTCTTAAAATTCATTCAATAACAATTTACTAAATACATTAAAACACGTTTCAAAAATTATATTATAAATTTAAGTTAAACAATTTGTTGTATATGTAATATAGATATAAAAATATGTTTTTGTACAATCAGGAATAGATTTCAGAACTGAACGTTTAGAAAGTTATAGGTTCTATTGTGTGGCTGCACACATGTCAAGTTTTCGAGCACAAACATCGTGAAGGTTGGAAATATAGAGAAAGTTACTGGTCATAGTTTGCGACAGCACTCCAGTTCAGTTATCCGACTGAAACAAAAACAATTTGCATATTGGCAAAATACAAAAACTTACTGATCCTACAAAACGGATGCACTTTAATACATTCCCAACAAAAAAATATGTAGGCTGCCAAAATAGAGAAAGTTACTGGTCCTATTGTACGGATGCATTCGAACCCACTTAGCCGCCTCGGTGGCCTAGTTGATAGCGTACTGGGCTTTCACCCCGAGGACCCGGGTTCGATTCCCGGCCAGGGCTTTGCATTTTCATACGCTATAAACCATTCCATCGTGTGCATTAGCCCAAGTGTTCACATAAGTCAGACGTTAAAAAAAAAAAAAAAATAATAAAAAAAATCGAACCCACTTTCGCAACAAGAACTTTGTGTAAACTGCCAAAATAGAGAAAGTTACTGGTCCTATTGTGCGGCTGCATTCGAACCCACTTTCGCAACAAAAACTTTGTGTAAACTGCCAAAATAGAGAAAGTTACTGGTTTCATTGTGCGGCTGCATTCGAATCCACTTTCGCAACAAAAACATTGTGAATGCTGACAAAATAGAGAAAGTTACTGGTCCTTTTGTGCATCTGCACTCGAAGCCACTTTCGCAATAAGAACTTTGTGTAAACTGCCAAAATATAGAAAGTTACTGGTCCTATTGTGCGGCTGTATTCGAGCCCACTTTCGCAACAAGAACTTTGTGTAAACTGCCAAAATAGAGAAAGTTACTGGTCCTATTGTGCGGCTGCATTCGAACCCACTTTCGCAACAAAAACTTTGTGTAAACTGCCAAAATAGAGAAAGTTACTGGTTTCATTGTGCGGCTGCATTCGAATCCACTTTCGCAACAAAAACATTGTGAATGCTGACAAAATAGAGAAAGTTACTGGTCCTTTTGTGCATCTGCACTCGAAGCCACTTTCGCAATAAGAACTTTGTGTAAACTGCCAAAATAGAGAAAGTTACTGGTCCTATTGTGCGGCTGCATTCGAACCCACTTTCGCAACAAAAACTTTGTGTAAACTGCCAAAATAGAGAAAGTTACTGGTTTCATTGTGCGGCTGCATTCGAATCCACTTTCGCAACAAGAACTTTGTGTAAACTGCCAAAATAGAGAAAGTTACTGGTCCTATTGTGCGGCTGCATTCGAACCCACTTTCGCAACAAAAACTTTGTGTAAACTGCCAAAATAGAGAAAGTTACTGGTTTCATTGTGCGGCTGCATTCGAATCCACTTTCGCAACAAGAACTTTGTGTAAACTGCCAAAATAGAGAAAGTTACTGGTTTCATTGTGCGGCTGCACTCGAAGCCACTTTCGCAACAAGAACTTTGTGTAAACTGCCAAAATAGAGAAAATTACTGGTCCTATTGTGCGGCTGCATTCGAACCCACTTTCGCAACAAAAACTTTGTGTAAACTGCCAAAATAGAGAAAGTTACTGGTTTCATTGTGCGGCTGCATTCGAATCCACTTTCGCAACAAAAACATTGTGAATGCTGACAAAATAGAGAAAGTTACTGGTCCTTTTGTGCATCTGCACTCGAAGCCACTTTCGCAATAAGAACTTTGTGTAAACTGCCAAAATAGAGAAAGTTACTGGTCCTATTGTGCGGCTGCATTCGAGCCCACTTTCGCAACAAAAACTTTGTGTAAACTGCTAAAATAGAGAAAGTTACTGGTCCTATTGTGCGGCTGCATTCGAGCCCACTTTCGCAACAAAAACATTGTGTATGCTGATAAAATATAGAAAGTTACTGGTCCTTTTGTGCATCTGCACTCGAAGCCACTTTCACAACAAGAACTTTGTGTAAACTGCCAAAATAGAGAAAGTTACTGGTCCTATTGTGCGGCTGCATTCGAGCCCACTTTCGCAACAAAAACTTTGTATAAACTGCCAAAATAGAGAAAGTTACTGGTCCTATTGTGCGGCTGCATTCGAACCCACTTTCGCAACAAAAACATTGTGTATGCTGATAAAATATAGAAAGTTACTGGTCCTTTTGTGCATCTGCACTCGAAGCCACTTTCACAACAAGAACTTTGTGTAAACTGCCAAAATAGAGAAAGTTACTGGTCCTATTGTGCGGCTGCATTCGAGCCCACTTTCGCAACAAAAACTTTGTGTAAACTGCTAAAATAGAGAAAGTTACTGGTCCTATTGTGCGGCTGCATTCGAACCCACTTTCGCAACAAAAACATTGTGTATGCTGACAAAATAGAGAAAGTTACTGGTCCTTTTGTTCATCTGCACTCGAAGCCACTTTCGCAACAAAAACATTGTGTATGCTGACAAAATAGAGAAAGTTACTGGTCCTTGTGTGCGGCTGCACTCGAAGCCAGTTTCTCAAAAAAAAAAACAATGTATAAGTAGCCAAAAAAAAAAAAAGATAAATTTACTGGTTCATGTGTGAGAATGGTACATGTGAGAGGCTGCACTCAAAGCCAGTTACTCAAGAAAAACATTGTGTAGGCTGCCAAAATAGAGATAGTTACTGGTCCTTGTGTGCGGCAGCACTTAAAGCTAGTTAATCAAGAAAAACATTGTATAGGTTGCCAAAATAGAGATAGTTACTGGTCCTTGTGTGCGGCAGCACTTAAAGCTAGTTAATCAAGAAAAACATTGTATAGGTTGCCAAAATATAGGAAGTTACTGGTCCTTGTGTGCGGCAGCACTTAAAGCCAGTTGCTCATGAAAAACATTGTGTAGGCTGCCAAAATAGAGGAAGTTACTGGTCCTTGTGTGCGGCAGCACTTAAAGCCAGTTGCTCATGAAAAACATTGTGTAGGCTGCCAAAATAGAGGAAGTTACTGGTCCTTGTGTGCGGCAGCACTTAAAGGCAGTTGCTCATGAAAAACATTGTGTAGGCTGCCAAAATAGAGGAAGTTACTGGTCCTTGTGTGCGGCAGCACTTAAAGCCAGTTGCTCATGAAAAACATTGTGTAGGCTGCCAAAATAGAGGAAGTTACTGGTCTTTTTGTGCGGCTGCACTGTAGCCAAGTCACTGATTGCATACTGGCCGCCGACGTGATGGGAATGAATTTTTAAAATCATTTTTTGAATCGTTTGAAAATCTGGTTCCATTGTCAAATCAGGATTTAAATTTGCAAAAATTATCATTTTAAAATTAAAAATTATATAGTAAATGAAGTCTGTCTGCCGTCAATTTTTTCCAATTAAAAAAACAGAAAAATGAAAGTGATAGTTTTGTAGGTTAAATGATGATTAGGATATGATTTCAGATATTTGAAGAAAAATGTAAGATAAAATGTTCTGAGTTTTCTGAAATCAGAACCTTTTTTTAAATTATTGAACTGAGAACACAAACACAAGCGCGCGCGCACACACACACACACACACAGATACAATTAGTAAACGACTAGGCAAATGTGTTTTATAGTTTACGATCGGTGTTTATTTTAAGGTCTCAGATCTGGGTGTTACCACGATGACGCTACAATAGCTCATTTTCAATACAAATTCGCGAATATTAATTAATTAGTAATAATACTTGCAATGAAAAGGAATCGAAAAAAATGCCATTACGAAGGCATTTTTGAGAACGGAATGTGCTATCCCGGAATGTGAATTACTAGTTTCTCCTTAGACTCGACTATGGCATTGTCCTTCACGTTTTCATACAAGTCCGGTCTACACGGTATAGTATAACGTTATTTATTTGATCATGCGGCACAACCGGATCATATTCATTGACGTTATTTTGAGTGTCAAAGATCAAGGACGCTTCCGAATCAGCCAAGGTTCCATTCCCGTTCACTTCCGCGTCAAAGCAAGTTTAGGCCTACACAGTATTGTGTACACTCAGTGCTCAGTTCCAGTGGCTTGAACTGCCTTACTTGAAGACCCTGAGTTCCTGTTTCATACTACACCAAGTACTTCGGTCCTAGTACCTTAGCCTAGCTCGCTATCACAATGCCACTGCCCCGTACACAGAGTTCGTGGTTTCGGGCTTAGGTCTGCCGAGCTGATTCCATAATTTCCTTTCACATACCTCACGAGTTTCTTATTCCCAATGTCTTCATCTGCCTTACTACATTTCTACCCATTCCTCTTCAAGTTTCTGAGTTCCAGTGCTTTAGAACGTGGGTTCCACTCTACGTTCCTCGTCTCTAATGCTTCACCTGCCTCACTACATCTCTGAATCTCTGTTCATACTCCATCAGGAGTCTCGGTTCCTGCCTTAGACTTCCTGCTTCACTACCTCCACAAATTCTGCTCCATATCATTCCGAGATACTCAGCTCCAATGCCTTCATTTGCCTCGCTATACCCTTGCCCATATCTTACTGAATTGTCCAGTTCTATGTGTTTAGCAACTTTGGTCACCTACCACAAATTCCTGACACATATCACAACGTATCTTTTCGTTCAAGTGCCTCGGTATCCCTGCTTTGTGATCACTTTGAGCTTTTGTTGCGTATCACAGTGAGTGCTTTCGTGTGCAAGCTTTGCTTGCATATCTAAGTCCCAACCTCATACCAACACCGAGCCCCTTTAGGAAAATTTCATGAACTCATTCGGTAAATTAGGACACATTTTTACTTTTATAGATAGCTCCTAAACCTGAATTTTCGGGGATCTAGCGACCTACACATTTTGTTCGAATACTTATGGTATACATTTGAGCAGAATTTTATCAAAACCGTTGAAACCGATTTTGAAAAAAAAAGTGAATTCAAAAAACTTTTTGCAAAAAATTAAAACGTTACTAAGACGTAGAAAAACCAGACCCACATGAAAAATTCTATAAAAATCGAACAGTGTACAACGATGAGTACAGAAATGCACACAAACACGCATTCACGGTAACAGACAACATCCAAATATTAACAATTTTTTTATAGTTATGGGAACGTAAAACGTAAAGATACATCAAAATCTCTCGCGTGTGTTGAGTTTGCACATGCTTTTGTTGGGAACCGTAAATACATACGTGTAAATTATGAAAAATCATTTTTCGTTTTGATCCAAATTAGTTTTGTAATATTTTCGAAAAGTAATATGTCGGGATTTGAGGAGGAGGGTACTAAAATTCTTAATGAGGTCTGGCTGTATATAGAAACGTTTAATGTGCAAAAGCTATTTATATTCTGTCAGTATCTCTTCACTATAAATTATATTGAAAGTATTTTTGTCCTTAATATTTTATCCCAAAACTAGCGCTAAATATTTTTTTTTCTTAACAACCATATATTTTTTCTGAATCCGGGCTGATCATTTTCGCCCAATATTATAGTGATCGGTCACAATGTTTACAAGCAAGAAGTGCATTACCAAAAGGCAGACAGTCTGACGTGCGCGCGAATTTATTACAGTAATTGGTTTTGCCTAGTGACCCTAAAATGCCGTTTTTTTATTTCCTTAAAAAATAACCTAACCTAACTTACCATCCATTCCTGAAAGTTCAACTTCATTATTGTATTTTAAGTGTTTCACTCCACGATACGAGGTCCCACCTTACTCAACTTCTTTGTTACAATATTTAAGGTTATCCGGTTATTATCTTATCCGTGAATATATGAACAAGGGTTTTTAAAACACTCAAATCCTATGATCTTTATTTGAAACATTGGTTTGCTGTTAACTTTATCGACTATAACGAGGCCAATCTTTCACTTATTAGGTCAAAATACTTGTGAAACCAGTTGCACTTTGTAAATGTCAAAAGAGATTTGAAGCGTTCTGCTAAATAACAATATTATTAGGATCAATTTAGGAATGTTTAACTTTTTCATTAACACGAATCAAAATAAAATAAAATTAAAAAAAGGTTTTTTTCTTTAGTAACTGACTTGTCTTAGCTATTGAAGCAATACGTTTTTGTGCCAAGTTTGAATCAAATCGGTATTAATTAGCATATCAAACGTTCAGTTACATTGAAAATGTAAAATTACTTCAGTCAAATTTATTTTTCTAATTTCAATGGATTTAAAATTTTTGAAATTCTAATTTATCCTGACTACGCCGGTCAAATCAGGTTTACAAAATAAAACAAAAATTTATCTTGAGATTTGAAATGACCGCAATTTGGAAACAGTTAACTGATTACGACGGGTAACGAACACGTTTAAGCTTTTATCAGAATCCATTGTGTTGTTTCAATCGAATCTGATTAACTTACTCTATTAAACTTTGAAATTACATTGAAAAAACGGAAATGAACCCTGAACGCCGTCGAAATTCAATTTTCTAATCTCAATGGATTTAAAAAATGTTTAAATGTTAATTATGCAGATGTTAGCATTGTTTACGAACAGTTTATTTTTAAATTGGTAAGGTAAAAACATATTTTTAAATGAGTATGGTAAAAACATTACAGTTTTTTCTAAATGTGGGAGGTAAAACATTACAGTTTTTTTAAATGTGTAAGGTAAAAACATTAAAATTTTTTAAAATGTGTAAGATAAAAACATTACAGTTTTTTATATGTGTAAGATAAAAACATTACAGTTAAAAAAAACTAAAAAAGGTTTGAAATGTCCGTCATTTTGTAACTCTTGACGGGTTTTCTAGGTAAAATTATATATATATATATATATATATATATATATATATGTATGTATGTATGTAGGTCAGGATTGGCGCTTATGTCAACGTTCCGGCCAGAGCTTTACTGTGATGACCGCTCCAACAGTTCCTTTCCAATGGAAATTTGTTAATAAACATTAATTAATACATATTTAATTTCGTCAACTGCGTTTATTATACATACATACACACACACACACACACACACAGATATACATATATATATATATATATGTGTGTGTGTGTGTGTGTGTGTGTGTGTGTGTGTGTCTGAAAATGACTGACTTACTGCAAATTAATTTCAGACAAGTGGTCGGTCTGATGTCCCTGAACTGAAAATGTCTATTTGTTGCAGAAATGAGTGTACTACAACTTTGCGACCGAAACAGCTATTGTGGTTACTGTAATATTGTATAGCCCCCACGAGTTTTAGACTTGTTTTAATCTCTCATTCTCTCTCCCTCACACACTCTCTCTTCCTCTCTCTTTTTCTACCTCTCCCTCTCCTACCCTGTCCTCTCTCTCTCTCTCTCTCTCTCTCTCTCTCTCTCTCTCTCTCTCTCTTTCTCTTTCTCTCTCTCTTTATATTTTGGTCAAAATTTAGCAATACAATATACGATTCTATAAGCTAATATGAGGCAACGGATGGTTAACTGACTGTGCCAGTTTGTTATCTACCAGTCGTAAATCAATTAGTAAAGTGAGCTATTGGATAGGCCATTAAGGACCCAGTCATGGGACCTTGAAATTAGCTCCAATCCTGACCTATAGATCACTTTTAAAGAGGATTTTTTTTTGCTTAACCAATGTCCATTCTTCACATATATGTTCAAAACAGATTTTCTTCTTTTTTTTGTTGTTATTGAGGCTATTATCGTCTCCCTAAATGTAAGTGTGAGTGCAAAGTGTTAAAGTCGTAAGTGTAGTGTTGTAAGTGTAAGTGTGTGTTAGACTCGGGTACCGCGAGGGACGTCTAAATCCTCTCAATAAGTGCAGCTAGTCTACATCCCCTTGCGGGGGATTTTCTTATTAGCATGGACACGTCCTTTACCGAGTAAAATCAGGTAAAGAGTTTCAAAATGGCGGCCATTTGAAGTCTCAAAAAATCGTGTCTTTTATGCTATCTTTTTTAAAATCTGTTTTTACTACCGTAATCAAGGTTCAAATCTACATCAATTAACCTTTAACAAATTTTTAAATCCATTTAATTTAAGAAAAAGAAAAGATGGCGGTCAGGGTTCTTTTCCTTAAATCCATTGCAGTCTGAAAGTTGAAAACGCCAATTTATGTAGATTACTGACTTAGATGGTGAATTCATATTGTGTAATGATAAATATTGAAATTGCTTCGATCACGTCAGCAAAATAGCTGATTGTTACGATTATTCGGAATTGAAATGGGACCGTTCATGGTTCAGTCTATAATATAGCTCAAAGTCCGTTAGGACGTGGACCTATGCGCAAGTTCTAATTTTGTCTATTAGAGTCGGCTTTTCAGCATATCACGTCGATCCTCGTCTTAATTAGTAGTATTTTTGGTATTTTAAGGCGAAAAGCACATTGAGGCTATTATCGCCTCTCTAAATGCAAGTGTGAGTGTAAACTGTTAAAGTCGTAAGTGTAGTGTTGTAAGTGTAAGTGTGTGTTAGACTCGGGTACCGCGAGGGACGTCTAAATCCTCTCAATAGGTGCAGCTAGTCTGCACCCCCTGTGGGGATGGAGAAGTAAATCCGAAATATTCAATTTGAGATACTAAATCTGAGGTAATCGGACGTAACGTAGTAAATACAAGATACTAATCGAAGGTGTAAATCTGAGATATTAAATTGGAGGTACTAAAATCAGATAGCCTATATGTAATCGGACGTAGTGAATCCAGGTACTAATCGGAGAAGTAAATCCGAGATACATGGTCGGACATAGTGATCTTAAGATACTAATGGAAGATAAAAATCTTGGGTACTAAATCGGAGATGTAAATCCGAGATATTGAAGTGGGCTTCATTAGTCGAACTGACAAAGTAAAGAGCTAAAGGAGAAAAATTAAGTTTGCCATTGAAAAAGGATCCATTTTAAAACCAGCATTCATTATGTAACGTTTTCGTTTTCTTGGTGATTTGTGACTATTTTGTTCATATGTAAGTCTTAGTTTTTTTCTTCAACCGCTTATCAGCCTTGAATATTAACTCTTAGTTTGTGTTTTAAGTAGGCCTAGGCGTCTAGGCTTAGTTTTAGTTGCCAAGTTTATATTTTAAATTAGGTTCTTGAACGAGAATTGATCCATGCTCCTAAAACGTCTTTTATTTTTTCCATATACACAAATTATGGTGAATTCCGAATATATAATAAAAAAAAAACAAGAATATTTCATCATTATGAACAATTAAAAATATTAATAATAAAACAATAGAATTGGAACACGGTATTGCAATGCTCTCTATCTCTACTATTGTACTAAAAGGTAGTGAAAAAATTATAGCTATTTTTGGCTTAAAACAACTCACGTTTGGAGACTTCCTGTTTTCAGATACAAATTTTAGAAACTATTTTTTTTAAGCGATCCGGGTGGTGATGGTTATTTTTGGTATTTTAGCCAAGCAACACTCACGTGCAAGCGGAAGACGTAATTAGAACAAAACATTGAGATTGTATGTTCCATAATATGTCCCTAATGACCTCCATTTTGTCATACAAAAACATTTTGAAAAAATATAAAAACGTATTTTGTATTGAATCGAAATTTAATAAATAGGTTTGATAAATAAATAAATAAATTTCGTAGGTTTGAACGTTATTTTAGAAAAAAATATCTAGTATAGACGAAATCTTTTTGTCGGGGTGTTTTAAAAAATTTGGCTTACTCCTGCAACTGTAACTAAGCAATCCGTAGTGTTCTATCTCTGTCTAACAGTCGCTCTCTCTCTCTCTCTCTCTCTCTCTCTCTCTCTCTCTCTCTCTCTCTTTCTCTCTCTTTCCCTCTCCCTCTCCTTCACCAGCTTATCTATTCCCCCCCCATACTTGGTCTCTTGCCCCAGCTACCACTGTCAATTCGTTTTCTTAAACCTTCCACTGTAACAATGTCTAATTGCCTCTGTTTTCGGCTTTTTTATTATTTACCCCTGATTATGATTCGTTGTTACAAGTAAACGAACAATAATTTAATTAAATGTAGTTACAATGTTGCTGTAATTGGTCTTTCCTGAACAATTACACATTAATTTTTTTCTAAAGAAGTATATAGAATTTATTTATGTTAAAAACACCGTTTTCCATAGTCCTTTGCTTTGGTAAAAACCAGATCAAGAGTTTTAGAGATAAACAAATTTGTTTTGCAGCGTTTGTTACCCGTGATGTGAATAAAATTGGAATTTTGCACATCTTTATTTTGAATCTGTACAGTTACTGAGTTCATTCCGTTTGCAATAATATTAAACGGTTATTAGTAAATCCTTATATTAGTAAATCTTCAGAACAGTTTATATTTAAAGCTAGGTCGTATTTTGAAAATAAAAACACTACGCCATCTGTATAAGTCCGACCGTCAGTCATTTATTGGTTGTGTATCACTGTTGCTGATCCAGGCTGTAGGCTACTACTGAGTATCTTTTATCCTTATCAGTCATCAATAATAAATTACATAATTATTCAACATTTACTGTTGTGAAATATTTATAATGATGGTATCACACTGATTATGTACACGCAAATATTATTTGGTTAATATTATTACAAACGGCATGAACAGTATATCAGAAAAAAATCAATAACTCTATATATAATCAAAATAAATATTTGAAAAATTCCAGTTATATTCAGGACGTCGCGGGTAACAATCGCTGCAAAGGAGATATTGTTATCTTCAAAAGTCTTGACCTAGTTTTGATTAGGACTCTGAAAAACAGTGTTTTTTAAACATTATTCTCAAATAAACTGCTTATAATTCTTTAAAAAAAATACAAAATGTGTAATTGTTCAGGAAAAACCAATTACGGGAACATTTATTACAAGGCGATAATAGCCTTAATGTGCTTTTCGCCTTAAAACAAAAAAAACTTGTATTACATTATTGTTCCTGTACTTGTAACAATGAATCAAAGTCAGGGATCTATAATAAAAAAATCTGATAGTGCCGAGTTGGCAATAAGACAGTTGCAGTGGAAGTTTTAAGGAAATGAATTGACAGTGGTAGCTGGGGCGAGAGACCAAGCAGTGGGGGGAATTGATAAGCTGGTGAAGGAGAGGGAGCGAAAGAGTGCGCGACTGTTACACAGAGAAATTAGACTGCGGGTTGCTTGGTTTCAGTGTAGGAGAAAGCCAAATTTTTTAAAACAACCCCACGACAAAGTCTAGAGTAGATATTTTTAAAAAAATAACTTTTAAACCTATCTACTCCTAGCTATGACGATTAAATTTTGATAAAATAAAAAATATGTTTTTTATATTTTTTTACAAAATAGTATGTTTTTTTTAAATTTTCCGGTATGATAAAAGTTAATGTCATTAGGTGTCGAGTATATTTTATAGCGCATACCAAAGTTTTGTTTTAATTGGATCTTCCGTTTACAAGTGGTTTTTGTTTGATTAAAATACTAAAATAGCCATTTATCAACGCCCGGTTCGCTTAAGAAAATATGTTTTAAGAAATTTTACGCGAACATAGCCTCAAAACGAAAAGTTATGCCTCAAAACGTGAGTTGATTTAAGTTAAAATAGCCGTAATTTTTTGTTGTTGATCGCACAACCTTAAGTTTTAGTAACGTAGTTGATTTCAAGGTCAACCACTACCACTGTTCCGTTCACATGACACATAGGCATATAGCGGAGTCAATGCATAACGGTTTTCAAATCACCGTATAGACTTAACATTTTCCACAACTAATATCAACATATTTAAGGCTACTATTGTAATTCTGTATTTACCCACTGGCAAAGTTTGTCTGTATGCCTAATTATCTTATCGGAACATTTTCGACAAATATTTTGAGGTATATGCTTGATTTTAACAAGGAGATATAAGCTTTACCATCAATACTTTCTTACTATACGAAGAATAAAATACTTCATTGTTACGACGGAAGACTTTAGTGTTAGGTCTTGATGGATCTATCCATTTTCAGGTCCTTTAATTGTAAAAACAATGGTTTTTACTTCGGTTTGTGCATTCTGTGACTAATTTATTAACTAATTAAAACATAATGATGAAATTTTAAATGTATGTCTGGTGTTACCATATCTCCAGACTAGTTTTTTAATTTTAGGAAAATTGTAATCACTTTTTCAATGTATTCATTATATTGTCATAAATGTATGTGAG
>CM040182.1:26209799-26237299 GCA_022606455.1 Callitettix versicolor
GTCAGGGTTCGTTTCCGTATTTTCGAAACAGTTGGAAAGTTTTAACGTTATTTCATGCAGATTTTAATGCTGATCAAAATGGTGAAATCATATTTCAAATGATTGTTAGAAAAAATGTTAATAATAATTTTACAAAAACCACTTCGACAAAACAGCTGCGTGTGACGATTTTTTTAAGTACTTATAATATCAAATATTACACTAAGCTTAACGTGTTTTGATGTAATTAAAATGCAGTAGTTAAACACGGGTATTCATTCGTGTAACGTTTTATAAAGTAAAGGTTGAAAGTGAAACCTTGCAACACAATAATGTCTATCGAAAGTCCCAGCGTTTGTTTCAGCCTATCTTTATGTACGGAATGAGTATTTTCTTTGGTCTACTACGCATGTGCTCCGATTTCGTGATGAATGTGAATTTCACCAAGAACAAAACCGGTTCTCGCCGCTGGACCGCTGAGAGTGGATCAGCCCGAGTAGCGAGTTCAAGCGAATCAGTTTAAATTTGAACTGAATAATTATATTTTATGACACAATGACATAAATCTTTTTATGAATGTATGTAAATGCTTGATTGGATTTATATTTAAATAACGTTTTTGATAATCTGGTTTATTCGAAGATTAAACCTAACAAAAATGACTATTTATCTGGGTGGCTCGAGAAATAGGTTAAGCTAACCCAAGACTGCCAAATAACAGTGGCTGCAGCTGTTCAGCTGACGTGATGTAAGCAAATTTCTCCCAAAAGTAACAGTATTACTATGTTTTTAATCCAAATGTTTTTGAAAATCAGATATCGTCACCCGTCATCGAAATCGGTATTAAATACATACATTTTTACAATGCAACTTTAGTTATTAATGCAACTTTAGATTATTCAAAAGTACGAAAACGAACAATGAATAATTTTCAAGTCAGACTGGTTTTAGTATTTTATATAGAACTTTAAAAATGCCAATTTATGCAGCCTTCAACGCGGATTACAACTGTGAAATCAAAATTTCAAAAACATTGAATATTAAAAAGTTGTTTGTTTTAATTCGGAATTGAGAGCTGTTAAAACTGTTCCGTATTTTCATGAGTAACAAACTTGTACAAGTACCAAAATCAATTTGTGCCACGTTTGAACTAAATCGGATGAAAATTTCAAACGTTAGTGTGGTAAAACGCGCGCACACCACACACACACAAGCGCGCGCCCGCGACCGCTGTAATTTACGTGCCGTTTTGAAGGACTGCTCTCAATTACGTTAACTTGCGTTAAGGCTGTTTAATCACGTTCAGAATATACGTGTGCTCAAGCCAGCCCACTTTTTATGTGTAATACAGAGGTTATAAAAGGGGCAATTAAGTGAAAGCTTCTTTCGGTTCGACTTCAGTTCGACGATGGTGCCAACTTCGTAGTCTGCCATACGAAAACTACCTCGAAGATGACAGATACGATTTTGGCAAGACTTCGGAATAATTTTTCTTCTAGAAACAGTTGTATCGAACTGGTATATACAGGTTGTTAATGTTACGCACGCGTACACACGCACACACTCAAAATGTGATACACAAAGGCTTTGTGTACCCCTACGTTTTGAGAAGTTAAAAATGTTTATTTTTATGGGAATAATAAATAATCAAACTGCTGTTTTGCTGACGTGATGGAAGCGAATTTCCAAAAGTATTTTTTATCTTATTCTATTTTTGACACTCAGATTTCACCACCATAAACAGCATTCAAATCTGCATATATCGCCGTTTCACGACTTGTAAACTTTCAAATTGCATTGAAAGTATGAAAATAAGCCCCGACCGGATGAAGTCAAAATTCTCAAATTCAACGGATTTTGAAAATTTAAAATGCTAATTTATGCGGACATCACCGTTTCACGACTTATAAACTTTCAAATTGCATTGAAAGTATGAAAATAAGCCCCGACCGGGTGAAATCAAAATTATCAAATTCAACGGATTTTGAAAATTTAAAATGCTAATTTATGCGGTTATAATTTTTGTTCCTGTTCTAAAATGTTACATTTTTTCTCATCGGTGATAAACTGTAAGCAATATTTTCCTTCGTTTATTTCATTTTTTTGTAAGTTAAATTTATAAATTGACAAAATTTACGGAAGTTTCTTAGTTGAGTAGTTCAGTCTAAATATAATACTTGTTCGTATGTTCATATTTATTTTTATATTTTTAAGCAGGTTTTAGTTAGATTTAAATATTAGTAAGAAAATATTTTTAAAATGTACAAAACTTCATTTGATTTATTTATATATATTTTTTTGGTTTCCAGAGTGGCGTGCCTTTGTTGAGGGTACGTATGCCTCAATAATATTACAATAGATAATTAATTAACTTTTATATAATTATAATAGAGAAAAATAATTTAAATTATTTTTTTTAAATTCCCGAACTATAATTTAAAAAAAGATGTTTACAAACACTGTATCTTTAACTCTTGTTTTATAAACACTTCTTCAATAACTTTGTTTGCTGTAATATTTTATTGTTAAAGAAATATGGAATATTTTTTTCAATCTTTATATTCATCATATGCTACTTATTATAAAAATTTTTTTTAGAGTGACAATCAAATTTTCTTTCTGAGATTATTCAGTTCTTTAAAAACAACAAATTTTCAAAATTTAACTAATTATTTTACGTAAATACTAGAAGTACTACAGTACTTTGAACCAAAGGCCATTAATATGATATTTCATTAATTCAAGACAATTATCAAACAATGATTACGAAATGAATTATTCTATCAATAAGTATTGGTTTCAATACATTTTATGCCGTATTAAAGAAAAGAAAATTATTAAAATAAATGAAAATATGAACTAATGTTGTTTAAATTTATTCTTAAAAAATCAGGTAAATCTAACAATTTTTAGAAATAAAAATATATCAGCTATTGCTAACGGTATTATTAAGGCACCAAAACATCAGCCAAAACAAAAACATGCGGGTATATAAAAAAATAACATTAGCTTCATTTAATAACATTATTGGTTGCAAAAAATATCAGCTATTTTTAGTGAAATTATTTTTAAAAAAATCAGCATTACTTAATAATATTACTACTAAACACTAATTTTATCATCTAACCGCATTATTAGACACGAATACATCAACTATAGTTAAAAAAATGTATTAGGCACAAAGACAACATCATATATAACTAAACAATGTTTTTAGAGAAAAAAACTACATCAACTATAAATAAACAATATCATTAGACACAAAAACTACAACACCTACAACTACACAATGCTATTAGACACAAAAACTATAAAACTCATCCACTATAGATAAACAATATTACTAAATACAAAGTCAGCATAAGCTGTTGTTAACAGTAATAATTTATAACCATTATTAAATACAGAATACAAAAACATATACCGCAACACATGCTATTACAACACATCAGCTATAGCCAAACATATTATTAGACCCAGAGACAACAACAGTTAAAATTAAACCAAACAGGTTTACAATTTTAGAGTTTTTAGAATGTACATGAACTTTACATGCACATAATTCACAAGGAGGTTTTTCATGCATGTACTATATACAGAAGACAATATCAGTTGGAGGTAACTAAATAATCAGACATAAAAAAAACAGAAACCATAGCTAACCTTATTATTAGTCTTAAAATACATCATAAGCTATATAGCTAATTATATTATTACAAATGACGAGAATATTAGGTACAGAAAAATATAATTTCAGATATAAAGACAGCACCACCTTTAACTGAATGTTATTATTATTATTATTATTATTATTATTATTATTATTATTATTATTATTATTATTATTATTATTATTATTATTATTATTATTATTATTATTATTATTATTATTATTATTATTATTATTATTATTATTATTATTATTATTATTATTATTATTATTATTGTTGTTGTTAACAATAATAATATTTTAATATAATCAGACTTAAAGTTAACATCATTTCCAACTAACCATATTATTCGACACAAAAACAACATCAATTACAACTACCCATATTATTATACCCTGTAACAACATAAACTATATGTAACCATATAATTATATGCAAAAACAAATAATAATATCAGACACAAAGGCAATATTCAACTATAACTAACTACGTTATTAAACGCAAAGACAATTACAGCTATAGTTAATTATAAAATTTGACACAAACAGAAAATTAGTTGTAGCAAGCAACATAATGAACACAAATTCAACGTTAACTACAAGTTACAAAAGCAAGACTAGCTACATAAAACAATATACAAGAAACAAATACAACGTTAACTACAAACAAAAATATTAGACACAATAAGCTACAGAACACAATATAGTAAACACAAATATAATGTCAACTACAAGTTACAATATTATTAAACACAAAGCAAAACTAGCTGCACAAAACAATATACGAGGCACAAATATAACCTATCGTTAACTACATGTTACAATGTTATTAGACACATTCAACTATAGAACAGAATATAATAAACACAAATATACCGTCAACTACAAGTTACAGTATTATTAAACACAAAGCAAAACTAGCTACACAAAGAAATATACATGGTACAAATACATCGTTAACTACACGTTACATTATTATTAGACACAATCAACTATAGAACACAAATATAACCTCAACTACAAGTTACGGTATTATTAAACACAAAACAAAACTAGCTACTCAAAAAAATATACGAGGCACAATTATATCGTTAACTACATGTTACAATATTATTAGAACCATTCAACTATAGAACACAATGTTGTACGCATAAATTCAACGTCAACTACAAGTTAGTTGTTATTAAACACAAAACAAAATTACCTACACAAAACAATATACTTAACTTATATTAACTTCAAGCTACATTATTATTAGACACAATCAACTATAGAAAACAAAATAATAAACAAAAATATAACTTTAACTACAATATTATTAAACACAAAGCAATACTAGCTACGCAAAAAATGTACGAGGCACAAACGCATCGTTAACTAAAGGTTATAATATTCTTAGACACAATCAACTATAGAACAGAATATAATAAACACATATATAACCTCAACTACAAGTTACAATATTATTAGTTAAACACAAAGCAAAACAAGCTACAGCAAACAATATTCGAGGCAGAAATACATAGTTAACTTAAAGCTACATTATTCTTAAACACAATCAACTATAGAACACAAGATGATAAACACAAATATGACGTCAACTACAAGTTACAATATTATTAAACACAAAGCAAAACTAGCTACATAAAACAATATAAGAGGCACAAACACATCATTAACTACATGTTACAGTATTATTAACCGAAATCAACTATAGAACGCAATGTAATTAACACAAATATAACTTCAACTACAAGTTACAATATTATTAAACACAGTGATAAATAACATCAAATAGACACAATATAATCGTCTAATAATCGTATTATTAGACTCAAAGACAACATCGTCTTTAGCTTAGTAGGCCTATAATCAAACTCATCAGCAATACACATTATTTAACTCATAGACAATATAATTTTAGTTAATTATAGGAATCATTATTAGATTCAAAAGACAATATTAAAGCCAACTGCTTTACTATTGTCAGAGACCACAATAACTATAGCCATATTATAGACAGTGAGTTATAGCTAATTGTATTATTACTCACAAATACAATTTTTTTTTAACGTCCGAATATTGTGCACACTTGGGCTAATGCAGACGATGGGATGATTTATAGCGTATGAAAATGCCAAGCCCTGGCCGGGAATAGAATCCGGGTCCTTGGGGTGAAAGCCCAGTACGCTATCAACTAGGCCACCGAGGCGGCTCCAAATACAATATCAGTTATAGCTAACTATATTAGTAGACACAACACATTAGCTATATACATTTAAATAGGTATATAGTTAGATTTTGCAAATTATATACATGTAACCTCAGGGATAAAAATTACAGTTGCTAAATTTGAAAATTGACTTAAAAATTTTGTTCCAGTGTAAACTAGAGTAAGTTTATATATTTGGGAGAGAAGCTTTTGTTATTACAAAAAATCCAAATTATTCTTACTGACAGAATACAATAATTGTTTCTCCAAACTAAATCAGATTGTTGGGCCAAATCCCTAAATACCCACCAATACCTCTGGAATTGTAACCCACACAACTAACATTGCTCAACCACCATTACCCAAGATATTGTAACTATACAGCTAACATTTTATATTGAGAAATAATAGTAGGAAAGGCAATTATAAATAATAAAAAGGCAATAATAAAAATAAAATGTAGTAGGCTTGTCGGCTGGTTGATCCGTTTGGCTACTAAAGTTCATAGAAATGTTCTTTTTAAAAATAAATCAGGCATTTCTAGTGCCTGCTAATTTGTTTCAAACATGCCAAAGTCGGTAAGAAGCAGCCAAAAACCTACAAACTATTGTATTTAATAAGTATGGACGTTTCTGTTGAAATCTGTTTAGTCGTTTGGTATTGAACAGCGGGTAAAGTTGTTATATTTTAACGTAACAAGCAAACCTTGAGACAGACAGAAATTTGCTTAACGTCGCATTTGGCTGCTTCAGTGCATGAATTGAAAAAAACAAAGTGTACAGACAACCCGCTTTGCTTCTAGAGCTTGTAAAAAATAACATGTTTTGATGTAAATCAAGTAATTTTTGGTAGCGGCCATTTTGTTTTAAATATAACAGTTTAAGGTAGCGTAAAATCTGATAAGAACTGTTTTTAATAAATATAAAGTTTTTCTTTGTAATCTGTCAAGTTGTGTTCCAGTGAAATGTGGACAATAGACCTTTTAACGTAATACAAATAAATCGGGTATTCTTAGTGCCTGATATTTCGTTTCAAATGGCTCTATGACAGTTTGTCATTGATTAAAATCTTACCTTACAAAAAAATTTAATAAGGAGAGTCACCGTGCAAAATTTCAACTTCATAGGGTTGGACGTTCTTGAGACTCAGTGATCAATCAGTGAGTGAGTCACTTTGGCTTTTACGTATGTTTAATTTGTTTGTGTGTGTATATATATATATATATATATATATATATATATATATATATATAGAGAGAGAGAGAGAGAGAGAGAGAGATTACCATAATACCTGTGCTTCGTTACTGTATACATTGTGGTTTTCGGGCGATCCCACCGTTACAATCAAGGAACACTTTTAACGGAGCCTTTAACTTTTGATCAGCAATCGGAGCTGTTTAATTCTCATAAACATCAACGCTCCCAAAGACTTTACTACTGAACCGCAGATTTGTACAAGCTCCCTAACTTTCCAAACATCACGAAACAGTAAGACAAGAGTTAGCAGGAAGAACCGTAAGCACTAGGCTTGAGAAGTTCTGTCCTGTAACACTTGGTAGCTAAAAACAGAATAGTCTTCCGTGACATCGTCACTCCAAGCACCAAACCTTTTTCCCAGTCACTGAGAACATGTCGAACAGCAGAAGAACGTCGAGTGTCATTATACACTAAGTACAACAGTGAATGGAAATGGTCTTCGTCTCCAGGCTTAAGGATATTAGCAGGGAAATGTTCTCCCACCAACTATCACCCATTCCATAGATATTACAAAAAAATGATGAAAAAACAAAGTAGATAAAAATAAAATAACTCAAAATAAACTTTAAGAACTTTGCAGCGGAAAAATAAATATATCCTAAACCTGAACTAACTGAAGCAACTGACGTTCAACAGAAACCAAAAATAAAGTTACTTATATTATAAATTACTTGAATCCTTTAAATCTGGTACAGTATAAAATTCTAGTTCAAAAGCTGAATAAAGATGAAGCATAACCTCTAAAAGAACAAAACTGAACTAAATTAAAACTCCTTAAAAACTATGTTCAGTATAATGATCTGCCTTCACTAGCTTCAAAAACTATATCTATACGCATAGTATATCTATACTAGAGTATAGATACAGTTTTTGAAGCTGGAGGTTCTCCGAAACGCTTCAACGAAAGTAGAATTGACGAAGCTAGGGAAGGCAGATCATTATACTGAACATAGTGATAATAATCCTAGCAGAAAAGAAGAAGAATATAAAAAGAATTCCTTAAAAACTTGTTGCCAGTTCCACAGTATCCTTCATTTCGACTGAAGTGCAACACAATAATTACTCCCAGAAAGAACAGGCAAGAACAGAAACAGGAAAGTAGGAAAACTATTTACAGAATAGGAATAGTAAAGCGAAGGTCACTTGACAACGACGAGTTGAGTTCATAAGGTTTTACCGATACATTGTAAGCATACTGGTTAGCAACACAATAAGTAAATTATTGAAAATAATTGTAAATACAAATTTATTTTTCCGGTAACTCGAAATGCTTACTGAATAACTCTAATGCTTCCGACAATTTTCAGTAGCCAAATTGTATATTCTAAAAAAGTACACGTGTACAACTCGGGGAGTTATCTGTCGGTAACTCATCATTAACAGACGCGAAGCTTTTGTTAATGATATTTTGATGAATATATAATTGGTGTGAAGATATGTTTACAAATATCTTGTTTTGTTTAAATAAATAAATACGTAAACCTGTCTTAGATATTATTTATTGTAGTTACAGTGAAAGAACAGCTGTTTTATATTAATTCGTAACGATCGGCTTATTTCATTGAACAGCTGATGGCTATAATAAGTTTCAGGTTACTTTGTTAAGAACTAGCAAAATTAACAACAATTATTATTAACGTTTATGTTAATTTGGAACGTATTACAACGTACACGTGTTCTTCAACTAAGGAAAAATACTGAAACCGAAGCAACACAACGTTTTCATACAATACGCGTATACTGTTATAAAAAAGGAGGAAGAAAATAAATAGAAAGAAACAGAGAGACAAAATTCGTTTGCTCGTACGTTCCATATTTCCGTTACATTCCTCCGTTGGGCAGATATTTTCTATTCACTCCTCTCGCCAAAGCTAACATTAAAAGCTTCGCTAAAAAATATTTTCAAATAAAAATTTATTATTCTGGCAACTCAAATTGCGTAATAAACAAATCTAATGCTTGTGACAACTTTTAATAGCCAAACGTATACTAAAAACCTTTTTTTACCTAACCTTAGGGAACAAAATTTTGAAATTAACTAGTTTTTTAAAGCATAATTTATCGTAATGTTCAAATTTTAAAAAGATCACGCACATTAACTGGTTTTAATTTACACTGAGAGAATTTGTTAGAAGTACGCGTATGAATAAAGAGGGCTGATACCTTTTTCACCCTATAAGGGGTAGTTAATTTCTGATTCATGATTTTAACAATTTATTCAGACAATGTTACATGTATCATTTGAATTTTTGCTATTTTCCTGACAGGGTATGATAAAATTATGTACGTGCCTAATGAGGGTTACTGTCAAAATCCACACACTTAGGGGTAATTAGTAAAGGCTTTTGGTATATTATGTAGCCTATTCGTACTGCGTTTTAATAATTTGTGTTGGGGTAAAATTGTAAAATGAACTCCTTGAGAGATGCAACTCCATTTTAACTTCTTATGTGTAGATAACCCTTATACAAATATTCTAGTTTCTCTATTTAAGGCATAAAGCATACACGTGCCAAAGCATTCACGATATCGGGAAGGCGGAGAATTAGTGATGAGTGAATGTGGGCAAAGGCCTTTTATAAGTGTAGATTATATGTATCAAATGGCAACATTATAGTATAGAAAATAACAAAGTTTAGTAAAAACTAGACAGCAAGTCTTTATCATACAAGCGCGAGCGAGCGCGCACAGACACAGATCTCTCTCTCTCTCTCTCTCTCTCTCTCTCTCTCACACACACACACACACACACACACACACACACACACATTTATACACGAGCGCGCACGCACACACATGTACACACACCCACCCACACACACACTCACCACCCCCACACACACGCACACACACGCGCACGCACACACACACACACACACACACACACACACACACACACACACACACACATACCATACATCTACGTTTTCCATCCTTATAAATGAAATAATTAAGGCACATGTAGTACATCACAGTTTAAATTAATTCACTTCTAATGCCTTAACTATTTCATTAACTATAATAGATTTCAGTCATGTACCGACGTTCATAAGTATAAAAAATATATCCGTATAAACTTCAACTGTGGTTCTCCAATACCTTCGCATTGGTGTTTTTCTATCCTTATGTTCTTCAAATAAGTGTAGATTGGTAATAATTCGTTAAATTGTTAATAATAATAATTGTAAACTAATAACTTATAGATTGCAAATAACTGTAGATTGCTGATTATCTAGGGATGATCCTTATATCCCTCAACTAATTGATTAAGTTCGCTAAAGACTTCTGCATTAAACTATCGGAAATGTTACTAAAACTAATTTAGCATTCTAGTATCACTTGACGCTTGCTATCCTTTTATCACTCAACTAATTAACTTTAGTTCGCTAAAGACTTTTGCATACAATTTGAGAAACGATCCAAAAACTAATTTAGCATTCTAGTATCACTTGACGCTTGCGATCCTTACATCCCTCAGCTAACTAACTTTAGTTCGCTAAAGACTTTGGAATTAAATTTCAGGAATTATACTAAAACCAATTTAGTATTTTACTTTCACCTGACGATTTCTATCCTTATATGATTCAACTAACTAAAAATCGTTATTGATTTTTACACCAAACTGTCAGGAGAATTTTCAAACGATTTGTTTCTTCAAAAAAGGGCACCAAAAACCTTTTAAATTCAAAAATGTTCCTGAGATATGGGCAAACATTTAGTAACCATCGTAATCTATATACATTCACATTGTTGGATAAATATCCAATCAAGACACAAAATCCGATATTTTGATATAAATGACCTGAAATGATAGTTTGACCAAAATATATTTTTTTCTATAGGCCTACTTATTAAAGTTTAAATTATAAAGAGGCAAATATTCCTAATTTATCGAAATTGGTTTTCATATGGTATAATAATTTTTGTTGTAAATCGTATTTATAAGCAATCAATTAAAAATTCACTGGGAACTTAGACAAGTTTGTGTACAAAGTGTTACAACTTTTTAGGGATGTTGTATTGAAAATTTAATAGTTTTGTCCCTGAACTATTAATTGACTATTTTTTAAATATTTTTTTCTTAACGTTTATACTTTATGCCAGTTAAACTAATGAGGACGATATGACTAATGCTGTGCTTAAGGTGCGCAAACAGACCGGTTTTTTATCCACATCGACCACCGAGTCCCTGTTTTTAATTTGTATCTCATCTGAAAATGATAATAGTTTTCAGTGAGTGAGTATGTATTTTGTAGGCTGCATTATATATCCATCGTTTTCTAAAATTAATTGCTTTATGAGAAACGATCCTAAAACTAATTTAGTATTCTAGTATCACCTGATACTGCTATCCTTACATCCCTCAACTAATCAACTATAGTTCGCTAAAGACTTTTGCATTAAATTATGAGAAACGAATTAAAACTGTTTTCGAATTACCTATCATACGCCGTGTTAAAACTTTAACGTTTGGTTCGGGTGGACTGATCATTACAACCCCCTAGATCTGTTACATCTATTGAATACACAAGTCATTCTTATTTTGTGTAGCATGTATGGCAGTGTGAGCAATACAATCCACAAATTCCAGAATTATTAGGAATAGAATTTTAATTCACCAAGTTACAGAAAAATAAACCTAAAATTTGTTACACATCGAAACGTACGCTAAAATTTATAATTTTACTAATATAAGTAAAAACAAAATTATACTTGCAAAAAAATGATAAAAAAATGATACAAAGTAATACTGTATTCCATTAAACAAACTGAAAAAAAATGAATAATAAAATTAAAATAAAAAACTTCTGAAGAAATATTAAAAAATTTGGTAAATAAAAATAAAAATACCCTCTTAGGCCCGTACGTGTGTACTGGAAAAAATAGAAAGCAATAATGTGTTACATTCAATAAAAAAAACGAAATGCTGTGCTTAAATCAAAAATACAACAAAATATTAAAACAACATAAAATCTTGTATTACACTATGTGTACTTACACATTCATACACACATTACAGTCACAAATATGCCTATACATACATATGTTCATGTATACCTCATACACACATATAATTCAAAATTATAACAAAATTAAAAAAAAATATGTCATACCTACATACTAGACATACACAGCATATAATCACACACATGCACATTCCAATTTAAGAACCTTGAAGGGAGCTGCGCCTATTGTGAGGATTTAGACGTCCCTCGCGGTGCCCGAGTCTTAACACACACTTACACTTACAACACTACGCTTACAACTTTAACACTTTACACTCACACTTACATTTAGGGAGGCGACAATAGTGTGTTTTTCGATTTTAAATAACAAAAAAACCCAATTTAAGAAAACGAAGTTTAAACAAATTTTTGTTGTACTGTAATAAATTTGTCAATATTCTCTTGGGAAAACAAGATTTTTTTTAAGCAAGTAGAAATATCTCTATACAATTATAGAGTTATACAATTTTATTAAATATGACTGAGGAGTTAATATAGAAAAAAAAGTTAATGTGAACCTTGAATTTCTAGTATTCGAATACTTCTCCTAAAAATCCGATTCGAAAGTCACTGACAAACTCCTGCAAAATATGTTTATTTTTTTAAAAATTAGTTTACAAGATTTTGGTCGTATTTGAAGCTTAGTTCAAGTTAGTTAGCCAAATTTGAAAAGATTTCGTAACGGTAAAATTTTTCTTTGAAACACGGATTTGCATTCAGGTTTTATAGTTCTGCCACATAGTAAACGGCCACATAGTAATACCCCTCCACCTCCCACCAACAGTTCAGTGACACCGACGTCTGCCAGTCTGAGTCTACAAACTGTTTACTGTTTATTTTATCAGCTGGGAACTATTACTACTCAGCGATAGTGAAACAGAAGGAGGGAGCTGTGGCGAGGACTGGGGATTCGACTTCTCATTCGCACATTTCTTTCTCTCTGTTCCACTGGTGTTCTTAGTAGGTCGTTTTCTAAGCGGATAACTTATAGTTCCTACAGCTGATTTTTTCCATATGTTACGTCGATCTTATTATTCTAATTTCTTGATTCTGTCTATATTATTCTAACTGGCTTAAAGTAAAAACGTTACCCCGCAGGGGATGCAGACTAGCTGCACCTATTGAGAGGATTTAGACGTCCCTCGCGGTACCCGAGTCTAACACACACTTACACTTACAACACTACACTTACGACTTTAACACTTTACACTCACACTTACATTTAGGGAGGCGATAATAGCCTCAATGTGCTTTTCGCCTTAAAATAGAAAAAAAATTAAAAACTTTAACTTACTAAAAAATTTATATAAATGATAATTTAAACGTATTTTTATTTAAAATAAAAGTAATTTAAATGTAAGATTTGAGAAAACGAAAAAACAAAACACACAGTAAAATTTCTTCAACCGTTTCAAAATAAAAATTTCTTCACCATTTTTAATATTGAAAAATCACCACTTCATCTGATTTCATTATCGAAATCACAAAGTATTTTCAAATGTACAAAATTAGTATTTTTAAATGTAATTAATATTTTTAACGAACTTGATTTTAACGGTAATTGTGTCGATGAAATCAGAAATACTGTATACGATAAAAAAAGTTGTAGTTTTTTGAAAATCCGCTTCCATAACATCAGCGAGACAGCTGATGGAGTACCGTGAATATTACAATAACCTACCTTCAACTAAATTTTATTAACTTTAGCATTTATGTTACCTTTGTTTGTTAAGTGATACGAACTATTAATTACCTTTAATACGAAGTTTCATCACATTTCGAATTCTGTTTTAGATGTGGCAAGACATCGAAAGCTTCTTATTGGGCCAACCGACTCCACCGCAAGCTTCACCTGTGAGCATTTGTGGATCAGGGACAGTACCCATAGTAACGTCTATTGTTATCAAGGATGAAGTGCGCAACGAGGAGGAACAACTCCCCGGCTATCAAGCGGAGGAGTTCGTCGATCTCGACATGCTGATAAATAGTGCAGCTGAGCAACACAGTTTCAGTCTGGTGACGCAGGAAAAACCGCTCAAGTCGGAGCAAGAACAGGACTTAGGTTTACAGCAGCAGGATCAAGTGTATAGGCTAGACACAGGACCTGCACCCAATCCCGGACCGATAACTTATAACGCACTTATGACAGTGTTTCCTGCCCAAGTCCAAGTCCACCAAATGAACGAATACGACCACGGACAGATGTCGCCACCGGCTAGTCCGGGTACGTTACCGGAACAAGATACGTTCTCTATTTACCATCCAGAAGTGACGAGGCGGCCGAATAACATCGATAATTCTACGGACTATATTGATCTTCTTTCGTTGCCTTTGGTCAAAGTAATGACTCCGCCTTCTTCTCCTAGCCTCGGTGATATCGGGCAGGACACGATAGATAAGCCTTCGTCGAAACGAGAAAGACGAGCGATAGTCCGTAAAAAACTGACAACTCATTCTTGTTACCATCCCGGATGTGGAAAAACGTATACCAAATCGTCTCACCTCAAAGCGCATTTACGTACCCACACCGGGGAAAAACCGTACCAATGCGGCTGGAAGGGGTGCGGCTGGAAGTTCGCACGATCCGATGAATTGACGCGTCATTATCGCAAACACACGGGCGACCGTCCGTTCCAATGCCGTCTCTGTGATCGCGCTTTCTCCCGCTCTGACCACCTATCGCTTCACATGAAGAGGCACATTAATATCTGAATACTTATTGATACAAATATACTCGTATATGCATAAAATTAGTCAAGAATAGTCTTGTAATGCCTCGAGGCGTAAACCATTTTATATTTCTATAATTGTGTAATACTTAAATAGCATACATGTTATTCAAAATATTAAAGTAAGATGTTTCTTTAAGGTACATATTTAATTTTATTGTTAATAGTTAGCAGTTATTGAACAAATGAAAATAAAATGGACAAACACATACTTTTAAAGGAAGCACTGAGGAACCGTAGGCTCCTTGTTTCTTGTAAATTAGTATCTACCGTTGGAATTTAAACTGAGTGTTTAGTTTTTAACAGTTATGAAGTTCATTCGAGAATAAATCAGCTCTTCGCTGGTCTACATTACTGCGACGCGGATTAGACCGCGCTAACACATCAAGCGGTCTTTACAGCTCTTAGAGTACGATATATGTGCTCGTTTTGAAACGTATTTGGTGCCCAAACTTTCAAATGACTTTTGAATAGTATTTTATTTAATCTTATAAAAGCTGCAAAAGGTCGCAGAGTAAAACAACTTTCTAAAATTGTTGGTGAATTTTTCAAAAGCAAGTTTTTGCTGAGGTCCATAAATACAAAAACATGTAAAATATTGAAAATCCTGAAAACCCGTTTTTTTGTTTTGATCCAAACTAGATTTATAAATTTGCGATGTTTTTCTGAACTTACATAAACTTAAACTTACGAAGAGATCCATGTAAGTTCCATGTAAACTTACATGGAAAAGAGATCCATGTAAACTTTTTACTTGCTCAAGCTATACATTTTCAGGATCAGTTATATAATTTCAAACGATGCCATATGATACCTAATCAAAAAACGTTTCGCCTTTGATATTTCGTCCTCAAATTATTTTCTTCATCAACCGCTATTTTCGTCTGGATAGCTGTTGCAAAGATCATTTTCAAAAAATTGGTCACGTAGTTTAAGAATTTGAAATGCGTTACCGACAGACGGACGGACGGACGCCTACGAAAAATAAAAACAAGAACGGCTGAAAGAAAGAGATATTTTAATTCAGGTTGATTAGTAATACAAGCATACTGACGTATATTTTGTGAATTACTTGTTAATATAAAATGAAATTATTTAGCCCTATAAAACACTATTTGCTACTGTAATATATCAATAGATAATCCCTTTTACGATGAACAATTACGCGAAACATCTGAATAAAAGGTTTAAATATCGTAATTTGAACATCTAATATCGATAAGTTACAAGTGCACTTAGCTAAACCTATATTATTTATTTTACAGATCTCAAATGATCTGTTGCAATACAATTATGGTTTATTTATTAAAAAATTATGTTTACTAAATCAAGTAGTCATTTTGATTGAACTACTCTTAACAGGTTTTTTTTGAAAAGATTCAACAAAAAATGTCTTATTAATTAAAAGCTAAATAGCATTTTTAAAGTATGCTTCGAAAAACATTTTGAATTTGTTAAACTACTCAATATACCGTGCCATAATATTTTTTTCTATCGTTATTTACTGGTCAAATTAGTCAACATGAAGTTCCGTAATACTCTTATTTCTTCTTAAATAATACTTGTTTTTTCACTCTGAATTTAGAATCAACTTCTTAAGATTCAACAATACTCTTAATATACTTAATAATTGTCCCTGAATGGGTGTTTCAAGGGAGGGAGTTGGGTTTTTGTGGGTAAAGCTTTGACGCTAGAAACACTATGCAAACAAACTTCTTAAAGTCTTTATAAGAAACCGTTAATTTTACAGGCATTATTTGTCAAAACGTATTTCTGTTTCGGTTTAATAAATTGAATCAGATTTTACAACATGTGTTTAAAATGAACATAACGCAATGCCAGTTGTTAATAAAGTATCGAAAAACGTAACCTGTTCACTTTAACAACAAACATCATAACAGATTTATTAATCGTTTTTTGTTTTTATTATAATTTTCAAAATTGATTTTTAACAGTTTCAATAATTTTATAATTTTTGAATTAATTTTTAAAAAATTATTTCTAGAACGCTTGTTTGTGGAGCGACATAAAAAACTTTTGTTTTAAACAGGGTGTTTATAAAATTAGTGTTTATAACTGCTTTACAATTAATTGTAAGAAAAATATAAGAAATCATACACATAAACATATAGTTGGTTTTTTCATAACTAAAACATTGTTATTGTTTGCCTAATGTGTCAACATTTTATAAACACCCTGCGTTTCAACAAAGTAGGTCATAATTACCTCCAATGTTAAATGTTAACTTATAAGGGAACAACTACTGTATTTAACTTATAAGAGAATATTATAGTATCCTCTCGACAAATGAAATTACGAAGAGAATATTTTGATTGAATGTTGAAAAACATTAATTTTTTTCTCTATTTTTATTTTAATCTTTTGATTTTTAAGCAATTCGTCTGTGCTGAAAGAATATACTGCTTACTCCTTAAAAAAAACAAAAAACAAAAAAAAAACACCCATATTATCCCATTATTACAGTTTTAAGAAAGAACATTAAATTTTTTTAAATATAATTTAGTATTGTAAATAATAAAACTATAACTAGTATGTGCCATAAGAGATAATTTTCTTAGATTTAATTAT
Organism: Callitettix versicolor; assembly: GCA_022606455.1. Taxonomy (NCBI): domain Eukaryota; kingdom Metazoa; phylum Arthropoda; class Insecta; order Hemiptera; family Cercopidae; genus Callitettix; species Callitettix versicolor. The sequence continues at coordinate 26,227,241 of CM040182.1, forward strand.
TACTTTATTATGTATTTACTTTTTCATTTTGTTTGTAATTATTTCATGACATTTGTCTTGTCAAAATAATTTAAAAAAAGTATTTTTTTTGTCTTAAAAAGTATCAGATAATATGCTAATGAAATTAGGTTAGAAGTCACGAATAACTTAAGTACTAATAGACACGTTATAGCTTGGATTCAGATAATTTTTCATAACTAATTGACTTCTGTTTTAAGTCATACTGTAACCATTTAAACTGTTTGTTACAAATCATTAAGATTTCTAAGACCTACTTTAAGATCATTTAAAAATTACTTTAAATAGTTTATTTAACGAGACTTAAATTAAAAATACATATTTTGCTAGATTATATTTAATTAATGAATAGTTTGTAACATTTAAAACATACCATTTGTTTGAAAATTACCAACGCCCACGTTAACGAATACAAGAAAAAACAAACTTCCTTCTTGGTTACTTAATTTCCCGAGTATACACTATTATCAACTAGTTTTTAAATAATCATAAGAACTTATTAAATCCAGTAACATATCGTAAGATATGGACGATATGAACGACTGTACAACGGGAAAATGAGGTATTGGCCAACTTGCGCGGTGAAAACTAAAATTACCACTAGTGTTGTGTCACATCACGCAGGATCAGGCTACACGGCGGTAAAAATCCCTCACATTAAAATCATATTAATTATAGCATACTTCACAGTAGCTAGCGGGCTCTCAACTGAACATTCTAAGTAATCCGTATGTTTTGAATATTTAAATTTAATTAGAAAACTAACTTTAATAGTATATTGTTAAAGTAAAAACTATCTAAGTATGATCATATCGGTAACCTTTTATCTAATTTACGAAAAAGTTATGCTTTACACAAATGTAGTTTTTTACTTCAATTTACACTTTTTAACTATTAACGTAAATATTTTCAAGCTTTTCATTGGCTATTACAAATTAGATGAGTAATCCTGTTTTAAAAATCGTGAATTAATTATAAAATATTTTGCCACCATTTGTGTATATAGAAATACTACATGACGTTTCAATAAGCCTGGATGCATAAGCTTATGTTAAAATACTAAATTTACGGCTAAAAATGAAAGTTTACGTACTGAACGTGTAGCCACCATTATCACGTGATAGATATCAGCGGCTAAATTCCAAGTAATTTGACTATCTACCGTTACGAACGCTGCAAGATGCAACAACAGAGGGGAGACGTTTGAGAAAAGAGACAGTACTATTACCTAACTGTAGTTGAACACTCTTTCACAAGATGCCGCCAGCAGCGAGCTCTCATAAAGGATGTCATTTTAGTATGTTTATATTCAGTGCTAGTACTTGCATGTGATCAGAGGAGCCTTAAGCCACCAAGAAAACGAAACAAGCTACAAACAGCTGCCAGTATTTTCGTTTTATTTGTGATTTATAGTTTCTCTGAAAAATACACAGGCCTTCTAAGATTTGAACATAAACGGGAACTCGGTGGTCGATGTGGCTAAAACACCGTTCAGTCTGCTGCGATATTTATCAATTTAAAACTCTGTAGCTCATTATAGCTCTTCTTAGAATTTTTCAAATTAGTGCTCAATCGATGTGGCATGTAATTAATAAGCCCTCATACATTATTTATTAGTTTTAAAGAAATATTTATGCGGTAATTTTCACTTTAAATATTAGGGAAGGTGAAATAAATATATAGGTTCTATAAAAGCATGTAATATTATTAACGTAGAACATGGTTACGTATTGATTAGTAAGAGATTTGAAACTGAATAAAATTGCAAGACAACGTACTGCATATAGTAAAAACTAACGACGAAGATTACACAAAAGGTACCCCTAATAAAATTTATATTAGGGATATTCCTAATATTTCTCCCGCTGACATTTCTTTGTGATGGTCAAGAGATGTTTGGTTTAGTTAGTATTGTCTGTTTCCGATACCTTAAGGTCGGTCCCTATATTAAGCAATAAGCTTAATTAATCCTTCAGAACAAGTATATAGAATAAATAATCATACATTAAATATTTACTGTATGAATACCATAAGGTGCCATTAAACTATAATTCTTTTCATTATTGTAACATAGCCATCGGACCACATATTCAAATGATTAGGATTATATACCTATTCTTCCCGTCAGTGGTCTATCCACTCACCTCATAAAGGCTACCGCGGTTTCGAAACTTTATGGTTTCATCTTCACGCCATACAAAATGTTAAATCCCTCTGTCGAGGTCGTCACAAAGTCAAACAAAACATTAAAACATACATCACAAACACTAAGCACAATTACACATTTAAAATATTCATTATGAAATTCGGCTTGGCCAAACTACACACGCGACTCGTACGTCGTTACATTCCGGACTGCTATTACATTCGTACCGGACGTTACATTCGTAGTCAGTCCGGAATGTAACGACGTACGAGTCGCGTGTGTAGCTTGGCCAAGCCGAATTTCATGATGAATATTTTAAATGTGTAATTGTGCTTAGTGTTTGTGATGTATGTTTTAATGTTTTGTTTGACTTTGTGACGACCTCGACAGAGGGATTTAACATTTTGTATGGCCTGAAGATGAAACTATAGTTTCGAAACCGTGGTAGCCTTTATGAGGTGAGTTGGTAGACCACTGACGGGAAGAATAGGTATATAATCCTAATAATTCTTTTGTTTATTTAGTAAGTATATAACGTATTAATGTATATTTTCAAAATAGCCTATTGTTGTTTGAATCACATCAGTTTATAATATTCTTTATTGATATTTTATAAAGAATATTGTATAAGCTACGTATTATTTTGAAATTTGGTGCTTTAACAATTTGAAAGTCAAATATATTGAGGTTTATAAAATAATGATCGATGCACGCAGTCGCTGACGTAATGGAAGCGAATTCCTAAAATGTAACAGAATCGAAATAATTTTTTGTCACATTTTTCTTTTTGAAAATCGTTTTTTACTATCGTTGTCAGCGTTGCATGCATGCATTTTAAACTTTTTAATTGTATTGAAATAAGAAAACCGTTCCCGACCGCTGTCAGATTCACTGCTGTATTTTCACTGGTATTTGAAAAACTAAAATGTAAATTCAAGCAGATTTTACCACTGATTACGATGGTGTAATCAGATTTTTAAAACTGTGAAAATCTGAAACGAAAAAGTGAAGTGTGAAACAGTCACTATTTTTCTAAATTTCAAAGAGCCGCCATTTTGGAAAAAAGTTAAAGGATTTCACTGAGTAATAAACTTGCCCAATCTATTAAAAAAGTTGTTTTTTGCCAAGTTTAACTCAGATTTGACCAAATTATTATACATGCGCAAGCGCGAGTACCCCCAACACATACACATACGCGCGCGCGCACGCACGCACGCACACACACACACACACGCGCGCGCACACACACATATATATATATAATAATATATATATATATATATATATATATATATATATTATTATTATTATTATTATTATTGTTATTATCTGCGCATAGACCCTGTTGGATCACGCAAAGCACTCCGACTCATGTCTTGTTCCTTCTAATCCTCCACACCTCCCTCATCCTGTCCCCATGGATCCTCTTCCGCTCCTCCGTCCATTTTACCCCTGCTCTCTTTGGGATTTCATTCTCTGGGACCTTCCAACCGAGCATCTTTCTCCTGTATGCGTGTCTATCTTCAACATCTGTTGAGTCTATTTCTGCGTCACGTAGGTCTATTCTGACTTGTGCGATCCACGACGTTATTGATTTGACACCTTGTATATACTTAAGGATTCTGTTGGCAAGTCTCGTTGTTGTGAGTCTACTGATGTGTCCATAGAACCGAAGCCTCCTTCTTCTGATATCTGCTGCCAGGTTCGATATCTTCTCTGTGGTCTTCCGGGAGTGCAACCTGTATCCATCTTCTGTTAATCTCGGGCCAAGGATCTTCCTCAAGATTTTGCGTTCTTCCTTCAAAATCCCCTCCATAGTAGCTTTTGTGTGGAGTGCTAGCGTCTCGCTTGCATATAATACCTCCGGTTTTATGACTGTTGTAGTGTCTGATTTGTGTGTGCGTCGACATACATCTCTTATTTTAGATATCACGCGTTATACCAAGAGCCCTCTTCATTCTCAGTAGCCGAACCTTTTGGCAACCTTCTCGCCACCTGTGGGTTCAAGAATTTCTTCCAGATATTTGAAGTGCTTGACTCTGTTTATCTTACCATATTTTGTGTTTAGTTCTTGAATATTTAATTTTGTACAGAATAGAATATATATATATATATATATATATATATATATATATATATATATATATATATTGGCCAAACTACACACGCGATCATATCATATAAAAAAAATACATATATAATTTTTAAAAGGTCCCATCAAAATGAACGTAGAGATCATTTCTGCGCTCGTTTCAACTTCCAGGACTAAGTCTTACCATGATGGCCTCTCCGAAAGCCCATTTTCTAATAAAAATTCTCTAAAAACACATTGTAAGGCTTTATTCTAATCTGATTCGACCATTAAAGCAATTTATAAGTTTTACTTACTTGTACAATGTACAACAATGTCCAATGTAGCCTACCTACTCACTTGGGTTATTCACAGTATATCACTGTAAATAGCACAGAAAGATCGAAACCAGTAGTAAGCAGTAAAGCGCTATAGTGGATATTAAGATCGTTTTTATTTTATAAACCTCATAAAAAGCTCATTGAACTATTTAGGATAATCAAACTCATGCATTATTCAAGATGGCGACTTTGAATGAAGTTTGTTAACTTTTGTAATATTTTGTTTATATCATGTTCATAAATAAAAATATTCTTTTAAGACAAGCTCAATTGTTTATTTAAAATAAATTTATGTAGTATCATTTATTAAAATTATTGATAGCCATTCAAATATTAAAGTGCATTAAGGCATTAAAATCTATAACTTCTTGGGATGTAGAAATGTAAAATAAATTAATAGCTTTGAATATTAACTCAAACTTGTAGAATATTTGTAATGAATGTAATTCCAATGTTGTCTGGTTTTGTTTTCTTATAAGTAATTACAAAAAAAAAATTAATAATCTAGAAAACAACTTATAATTCATACCTTTAATTTTATTGAATGTCTTTAGAACACCTAGTCACGTCTTAAATTAATAAAATTGGTGATTACCTACTTTGTTTTAGTACTTTAATTGGCACTATATATATTTTTAATTATATTTTCTGATCAGTAAAAATATTTTTTTTTTTAAATTTTGACTTGCTCTTTGTCATCTTCTACAGTAGTTTTAAGTAGCATATACAGGTATCTATCATATTGTTGTGTCGATTTTCCTGCTAAAATAAAATTTAATTGGTAATACTGATGTATTTGAAGTAAGTAGTAGTTGCAGATCTCCATTAGAATTAAGAAACAATTGGTTTGTCCTAATTAAGGATTATCTAATTCGTAATATCTGTACAATGAAAATCAATCGTCAATATTGTATCTCAACTTAAAGTTCAGTTTTATAGTAACAGACGATGGTTTTTTTAACAGGTGCACTGGCGCAAAATGCGCCATCAATTTGGGGGGGGGCAAAATGTATTTGTATAATAGTTAATTTAAAACCGGATAAAATAATTAGTGTTATAAAAAAAACTTCTCACAACTATTGAAAATATTGAGATAAGTCAATAAAAATAATAATTTTTTACCCTAGAAACATAGAGATCAAAACGTTTTTAAATAAAAAATAATTTTAAAACCACTTAAAACAGGGGCAGCCAAATTGAGGGGACTTAAAACACACCCATTATAGTAAATTTATACCTAACTTACCCTAGAGGTAACAACATTGAGAGGTTTTATTGACAAGTAATTTTAAACCAAATCACCCTATGATAGCAATATTAAGAGGTTTTGAATGAAACACAAAAGGTTTACACTTAGAAGTGTAGCGAAATTGAGAAGTCTTGATTAAAGCGAAGACCGATAATTTTAAACCAAAATACCCTTGGGTTGCTATATGGAGGAGTAATATTTAATAGGATAAAAAATAAAATTTGATATTTTGTTGAAGTTTTTTCTCTTAAAAAAATCGATCGAGCATAAAATAAAAGATATTTTTGTCACTGAAGGGTAGTATAGAAAGTTACCAAATTTTTAGAGGGAGAAACTGATTTTGTGGAGGGGGCATGCGCCATAGCCATATACCCCAACTTTGTTACAGTGTAGTAACAATATTTTAAATTTAATTTTATATTTAAATTTAAACATTTCCTTAAATTTCATATTTTTTTTGTTAATTCAAAACTAAATCCATAAATGAAAATACAACCGTTATATTTAAAACTGGAACATGAGCCCTCGTGTCCATGGTGATTAAAGAATCGTAAATTCTACTGCATCTCCGAACTTGCGCACCTCAAGGTCGTAAGTTTGAGACTGGAGTTGTAAGCTTTTATCTTGCGGGGACTCGGTGGTCGATGTGGCTAAAGCACCGGTCAGTTTGCTGCGTCTATAAACTGCGCATTTTAAGTTCTTAGTTCTAGCCGCAGTTACTCCCGTTGCTTTTCCCTTACCGTTAACGCTGATCCCTCGTCCTCGTGAGTCTAACTGGCGTAAAGTATGGACGTTAAACAACAAAATAATGTAAAATAATTTCCAGAAATAAATTTTAGTAAAATAATTAAATAAACACTGATACAAACAAAATAATACATATTAGAATAAAAATCAAGTAATAATACATACAAGAAGGTATTCTGTACAGAGTAGAAGTAGAAAATAAATGATAAAAATAATGTGTTACAGATATTATAACTATAGCCCGTACGTTACAACATGTAATCATTGTATTTTCGTTAAAGAAAAGACGAAGTAATTCAATAAAATAAATAAATAAAATAAAAGTGAATAATAAACACTAAATATTTACACAGTTAGTTTGAACGTATATTCAATTACAATGCTGTATATTGAATGTATGCTGACCTTACAAACACTCATAAAAAACGCATCCCCACATACGAAATTTATACCCATGTCTTTATACATACATACAGTTTTACTACGTATTCCTTCAGTGTTTGAAAAATGTGAATTACGTTCAAAACTGATAACATTCGTTCGATACACCTGTTTATAGAAGAAACATTCTTCCGACTTTCGCTAAAATAGTATATGTATTTTCGAAATGAAATCAGAAATCGAAGTGAGGAAACTTTCACTTCCTTGTTACTTTTACGACCTTCGTATAACTAAAGTACTTTTTTTTGTTATTTTAAAGCGAAAAGCACATTAAGGCTATTATCGCCTCCCTAAAAGTAAGTGTGAGTGTAAAATGTTAAAGTCGTAAGTGTAAGTGTGTGTTAGACTCGGGTACCGCGAGGGACGTCTAAATCCTCTCGATAGGTGCAGATAGTCTGCACCACCCTGCGGGGAACTAAAGTAAAAGTAGACGGGCTGCTTGAGCAGACGTAGATAGACCCGCCATTAACGCACATTAATAGCCTGGCTGATTAATTCCAGTGAAATTGACAATGGCATTGCACTCAGTTCGAATACAATTTGATGCAGTACTCTGAACAGCAGGCATACTACAAGCGTCGTTTCTCCTATTAGGTGCACTTTGTTTCTTTATTTCGATGGCCTCTAACAATCCTTGTCTTAAATATTAAAATTAAGACACTATAAAATTAAGACAATATTTAAAATTTAAGATGGATTACAATTTTCGTACATACTCAATCATTGTTTGTATGTTGATAATTGTTAGTTGGTTAAAAAAACTTAAAAGTATGAGCATGGATATTCCTCAATAGCTTTTTATGACTTTCAACACCCATGGAGATTCTCTCTCGCAATGAATTATAAACACATCAGAATTATCAGTTGAAATTCTTCATTAGAAATCTTTGCAGCTAAATAGGACACTGTCAACTTTGTATAGAGTTTGAAAATATAGAGGTCTTTTGGAGATATGTAATTATTTTCCTAAAAAGGGTTAGGTGATACCTGAACTTACAATTTATAAATCACACACAGACAAACACACGCTCATACACACTTATACATATACCTGTCTGTGCATGTGTTTGTGAGCGTGTGTGTGTGTTTTTGTGTGTATATAAGAATGTATGTAGTCATTACTTTATAAAATGTATAATAAAGTTTGATCGAATTAAATGTGGATTTATTTATGTTTAATTATTTACCCAGATTGTCACCAAATCTCACTCGATACAAGTTGAAATGTGAATGTCTACAACATCGAATTACTTCATAATCGCAAACGACATCGACAGCTTTAAAACGCTTTATCACTTTTCTATGGAGCATTTTTTTAAATTTTTCAACCAATTTTACAAAAATCTGATCACATCAATAAAATCACCTTTAAAACTGAGCTTTTTTGTTGAAAATATTTATCAATTTAAAAGTTCAAATTAGTTAGAAAATTTGAAACACTAATTTTCACAAGTATTAACACCTTTTTTAAACCTAATTTCACCATCATAATCACCTTTAAAATTGAGAGTTTTCCGTTGAAAATATTGATCTTTTTAAATTTTCAAATTACTTCGGAATCTCGAAACACTAACTTTTGCAAATATTAACGCCTTTTTATAACCTAATTTCACCATCACAAGCACTTTTAAAAGTGAGAGTTTTCCGTTGAAAATATTGATCCTTTTAAATGCTCGAATTACTTCGAAAATTTAGAACACTAATTTTTGCAACACTGATTTCGATAATGAAATCAGATTTTAATCAAGTTTAACATGAAATATTCTGATTCTTTAAAGATTTAAAGTGACAGGTGTTTTGTAACTTTCGAACAAATTTTGCTGTGTAACTTTCTCAAGCTATTACTGAAATCAGTTTTTTACAAAGTTCCAATCAAATCGGACGAAAATTGCAAACTCTAGAGTGCTAAAAAACAAAAAAAAACACACACACACTCCAATGGTATACGTAAACTGCTCTTTTTTACGCCTTAATTTGAATACTGAAAGAAAATTTAACCCTTTAAGTGACAAGAAAGCAGGGGACAAAATATTTTGAATTTTTATGTGAAATGACATTGGAATACCTCGTGTAAACATAAATACATTTTTGTTTATATAAATGTTTTTAGTTTTGTATAACTCTTTAGGGTGGGAAAATATTATCCCAATGTGTCTTTAGTGATGCGGGTTATTCTTACCTTCCATATGTTAACACTGGTGTTTCGTAAATAAAAATCCTTTCAAATCTCAAAAAGAGTATAATTAGTTCATTTTATATACACTACAAATATAACAAAGATAAGAAACTTATTTTAATATTTTTTTACAATTTTTGATGGAAAAAGAAAAACACCCTTCGCATAAGTCGACGTTACATCCTGAACATACCGTATTGCTACGTTTTTCTTTAGCTTTAGTCGAACAGTGAGCACACCTGTATTTCGCCACTAGTTGAGGAAGATAAAGCCCTACATTCGTCAGTCTTGTATTTTCAATTGTTGGGTGCCCATCCGGATGGTTTCTTTTGTGTGCTCTGGATTTTTCTGGCATGTAGCCAATTTTCTTTGCCAATATTTGATTTGCCAAAATATTTTAAATTTATATTGCATTGTTTTTAAATCAAAAAACCTTTCCAGAATCCATTAGTATAGAGTTGTATGTTTTACAAATTTAAAAAAAATAGTCATCAATCATAAACCATTTCACTTATTCTTACACCACTTCCTTGTTATTAATTTTGATCTACTTAAACATTCGCTAAAAATAAAAATTAAGTTATAAAAATGATCACAATAGTATGAAATTATATATTCTTACTTAAAAAGTTCGAATTGCAGAAGAATTTTTACAGAAAACAAAAAACTTTTGTAGTTAGCTTCATTCACAGTAATACGTACGTCCACAGGTGACAGTGGGATAACAGTATCCCACTTTAACACTCTCAGCTGTGTTATAAATTATAGCAGGTTGCCAACTGTTGAAAAACTATATAAATCTAAAGTTTCATATATTATAGTGTGTATGCTATGGTGGAATATGTGTATAACTATCTCAATGAACTGTCA
>CM040182.1:26242299-26289799 GCA_022606455.1 Callitettix versicolor
GTGTGCGTGCGTGCGTGTGTGTGTGTGTATGTGCGTGTGTGTGCGTGTGCGTGCTCGTGTGCGCGTGTGTGTGCGAGCGTGTGTGTGTATGTGTGTGTGTGTGTGCGTGTGTGTGTGTATGTGTGTGCGCGTGCGTGTGTGTGTGCGTGTGTGTGTGTGCGTGTGTGTGTATGTGTGTGTGTGTGTGTGTGTGTGTGTGTGTGTGTGTGTGTGTGTGTGTGTGTGTATGTGTGTGTGCGCGCGCGTGTGTGTGTGTGTGTTTTGCGTGTGATATCTACAATATCAAGAATTTGTCTTAATTTGTTAAGAAAAATATTTCATTTTACTCGTATAATGAAACAAGATACGAGTTTTCTGTTTTCTTTTATACTGTTTTCATTTTTATTCAATGTTTGTTAATATTACCATAAGGAGGAAGTTGCTCAAACAAATCGTCTTTATCCAGGTAATTCGTTAAGCACATAGTTCGGTCTTATTTCAGATTGAGTAAGCTTACCTATGTAAAATATGTCAAATAAAAAAAATGTTACTATTTATTTATTTATTTTTATTAATTTTTTAATTTCTCAACGTCCATACTTAATGCCAGTTAAACTAATAAGGACGAGAGATCAGCGTTAACGGTAGCAAAGGGAGTAACTGCGGGTAGAACTAAGAACCTTAAGGTGCGCAGTTCAGAGACGCAGCAGACTGTCGACCACCGAGTCCCATATACGTATTGTGAACTTTCAATAAATTTATTCAATTGATTGACTTTCTCAATACTTATTGTTATAAATTGTACATATTTTTAAAGCATCACTCTGTATTACACTTAAATCACCATAGTATTATCAACTAGTTGCGTTTCCATTAAGCCTACAATCTTCTATAGATTAACTCTTAGATATTTAATTTTTTTTTGTTATTGTACAACTACAACTAAGAATAAACTTATCTAGCAGTATTCATTGAAATACAATAGCATTAAAGAAAAAAATATTCCACTAAATAACTTTATCTCTATAATAAGTCCAACGGCTTCTTTCTTTTAAGCCTCCTCACAGTGTCATTGCTAATGAGTTTCGGTGTACTTCTAAAATGTTTTTTGTAAAACTTTTTAATAATATTTAAGTACCAGTTGGCCAACTAAACGATTAAGCAATATAAATATTAATTCACAAACAATATAATTATATGCTATAAATGCTATTAGATATACATTTCTCACACAGATACACACACACACACACACACACACACACACACACACACACACACACACACACACACACACACACACACACACATATATATATATATATATATATATATATATATATATATAACCCGCAGGGGGTGCAGACTAGCTACAGCTATTGAGAGGATTTAAACGTCCCTCGTGGTACCCGAGTCTAACAAACACTTATACTTGCAACACTACACTGACGACATTAACACTTTACACTCATTACATTTAGGCAGGCGATAATAACCTTGATGTGCTTTTCGCCTTAAAATATAAATATATATATATATATATATATATATATATATATATATATATATATATATATATATATATATATGAGTAAAAGCTGTTTTACGTAGCCTTAGTTAATGTTTTTTTTTATTTTTTCTAGTACATAGCAGTCTCACGTCTAATTAAAAGTGCCCAGAAGATTACAGAGGCGAACATATTCCTTTTAATTGAATATATGATTTCTCAAATTATTTGCCGATCACAGCCTAACTTAGTTTCCATAAATTACGCCAGAGAGTGTCATTAGTCGAAGATATCAACACGCTTCGATCAATGAAACGATTTAATTGCTAAACAAGCAGCTCCCGTTCCCTTCGTTTAAATATCAGGTTTACATTTTTTACAATTACACAGCTAAGCTTAAGCAACGTCGTTAATCAGTGTGTGTGTGTGTGTGTGTGTGTGTGTGTGTGTGTGTGTGTGTGTGTGTGTGTGTGTGTGTGTGTGTGTGTGTGTGTGTGTGTGTGTGTGTGTGTGTGTGTGTGTGTGTGTGTGTGTGTGTGTGTGTGTGTGTGTGTGTGTGTGTGATTGCGTGCGTGCATACTTTTTAATATAAAGTAATAAAATAAACAAAAGTTATGTAATATATAATCACATGTTGTGGAAAAAGTAGGTGGTAATAAGATGTAAATGTTAATGCGAAATATTGAAATTATTTTGAAATTTACGGACGATGTTAAAATTACTTTATTTCCACATCCAGAGTTGCCTTCACGGAAGAGGGATGGCGGTTCTGCGCAGGAATTCTTCCGTTTTTCAGGAAGTAGTGGGACCCGAGGTGGCGGAGTATTGATTAACCTTCTGCAACTAATACAAATGAGGCCTACAATGGAATTTAAAACATAAATCGTATTATCACTTCTTAGCGATTTTCTATTGGAAAATAATCAATTGCAGATGCGTTGATTGTACCATCCAGAAAACCGTGACTTTGAAATTTGTAGTCATGCTAACTTTAGATTAATTTTGAAGCGTCACACACACACACACACACACACACACACACACACACAGGTTATATAGGGTGGGTAAAATAAACCTAGGTCTCCCCCCAAAAAATCTCTTATACAAAGTTAATCTAACTAAATAGGGAATTCCATGTTAACTTTTTCACTCCCTAAACGAACTATTAAGGCCACAAAGTTGAAATTTGATGTGTTGATCTAATCATATACTACTACAAAATTTATAAATTCTATTTACAAAAAATGTTTTGTATATATATATATATATATATATATATATATATATATATGTGTGTGTGTGTGTGTGTGTGTGTGTGTGTGTGTGTGTGTGTGTGTGTGTGTGTGTGTGTGTATGTGTGTGTTCTTTCTTTAGATTAAAGCAATTTACATGCTTGTTATATATATATATATATATATATATATATATATGCCTTTAATATTTAATCAGCGTTTATGTTTTATTATACGATTATATACGTATATACGTGTATGTTATTGTATTTATTACGTTTATAAAAAATATTTACAGAGTATTAGGGAAAACATTTAAAGTAATTAAGGAGGAATCCTCACATTAAAAAATAATGAAAAAGTTTACTTAATAACTTATATTTCATATAAAAGAGAAAAAATATTCGCCGTCTATAACTGTAAACAAAATATTCCTTTTGCTCTTTTGTCCAGCTTAGGGAATAACTAAGTTATCGACAAAAAATATCCTTATTAATTACATACAACAGCTGACTATTTTTTTAAACAATAACAACTGATCAAATGTTAAATAAAGCAATCAATAACTACATTTTATACAAGTATTAAAAAAAGCAACAATAATTCAGGGTATGATTGCACATGCAAAAATAATAAAGAAAAAATTCTTAGGAAGGTATGTTGTAACATAATTAGTTTTCCGTCTGTTTATTTGTTAAAAGGAATATTACTCAATAACCGTTTACACTAAAAAATGAAGTGAATACACATGTTTATGTTGGCAGGGCATTATTAGGAAAAACGTTGAAAAAAATATTTCCTCTATTTTCAAAATGGCTGCTGTCAAAATTTTTTAATTAAAATACAATAATATAAAATTGTGAAGCTTTACAAAATAGTGAACAACATTTTTTTGTATTTTTTTGGTTACAAATCTAAAAATGTTTGTTTCAAAGTAATCGGGTTTTTTTATTTTTTGTTATTGTTATTTTAAAGCGAAAAGCACATTGAGGCTATTATCGCCTCCATAAATGTGAGTGTAAAAAGTTAAAGTCGTAAGTATAGTGTTGTAAGTATAAGTGAGTGTTAGACTCGGGTACCGCGAGGGACGTCTAAATCTTCTCAATAGACGTCCGCACCCCCTGCGGGTGTTAATCGGGTTTAAAACACAACCGCACAGTGTTATCAGATATGACAAAATGTTTAATTCTTATACTAATACATTAGTACAGCTCAATACAAAGGATATTTTACTAGTTATAAAACAGCTGATTATGTAACAAAACACCTGATTGTTGTATTTAATCAATAAAGCATTGTTGAATTTCTAAATATAATTCACCATTGTTTAAATTTAATGATAACAATTATTGATATTGTTGATTATTAATGATATGATTAACATTAATTATGATTAATTAACAATTATTGATTATTAATGATAACAACAATGATAAACACAGACTTGTTTCTATTATTGTATGTAACTCCTGCTGAGTAATATACAGAGTAATGACACTTTAACCATGAAACAAGCAAAATTTTTCAGGTTTTCTTATCAAAAGTGGCCGTCTGGATTTACGAAGCTTCCTGTCTCCCCGAGCTCTTGATGAACTGTCGCAGAAGTTGTATAAGTAGGTAATACACGATTTGGAAAATATTCATGATACTAAATATATCATAAATACTTTCCTTTGTTATTTTGTTGTAGTGCCCAGCTTCCAAGCTGTTGTATTGTGTTAGTTATTAATATCAGCCATTTACGAGTTAGTAAAGTTGTTACCTGCCATGATTAAATAAAACTTTTTAAAAATGAACACTTACTAATACGTAAAGAAAAAAATAACCTAATAACCATTAAGTAATAGGTTAAATGTATTTACTTTGTTAATTGCTTCGGTTCAATATGACAGCTGTTACAACAATGCTTTTGCTTACTGAATATCAGGGCACATAATCAGCTGTTTTAAAACTATCAAAATATACCTTTCTAGTGAGTCTGCACTAATGTTTTAGTATTACAATAAAACATATTTTCATGTTTGGTAAGACTGTTGCGTTGTTTACTTTGAAATAAACATTGTTACATTTGTAAGAAAAACACAAAATGTTGTTTTTCAGAATATTTTGTAAACGTCTTCAATATTATGTTATTTTAATTTACAAATTTTAGACGGCCGCCATTTTGAAAATGGATATTTTTTCAACGTTTTTTCGCTGTTATCTTGCCAATGTAAACGTATGTATGAAACATTTGTGTAGTGCAAACAGTTTTGGAGTAATAATTTTGTTTACAGACATACAGACAAACGGAAAACTAAGCATTTTAGGACAAACCTCCATAGAATTGTTTCTATAGTTTTGCGTGTACAATCATTTTTTTGGAGATTTTTTAAAAACCCTGAAGGCTGTATATAAAATAAACAGTGCTAAATCGTTTTAGGAATTCTGGAGCTTATTCTTCACACGAAAAACAATGAAAATTTACCTTAACACAATTCGTAACTATCCAATGCTTAGTAATATATCAACCTTCTGTAAAGGGTTTGTGTATCCTATTACAGGTTTATGAAGGCCCAATGTGAGAATAATCATCACATTTCCTTTCGTTTCAAAATGGCGAATAATTAATTTTTTTAAATGTCGCGTATTTGAAATCCGTTAACTTTACAAAATATGTAAAAGAAATAAAATATTTTCCAATTTTTAAAGACAAACAAAATATTGTTTTTGTTTTCTCTAGCTTAAAAGATAAGTATGTCATTGACATAGAACGGAAAAAATTAATTCTTGATAACTGTTTAAACAACTGATACTTTGTTTAAATAATAACTGATTTCATGTTAAATCAATAAAAGAAATGGAAGCAGGGTTTTAAATGCAAGCATTCACGCCACACACACACACACACACACATATATATATATATATATATATATATATATATATATATATATATATGTATAATTTGTAATGTATATAATTTGTATATACATATATATATATATATATATATATATATATATATATATATATATATATATATATATAATTGCATTTTTTTTTTAATCTTTGTTAATTAGTTCTAGGTATATTAATTTTTTTTTTTATTGTAAGGCCAATTTATAGCCATACTATAAATTGTGTATATTTTGTTGTACTTAAGATATATATATTTTTTGTTAACTACTTCTAAGCACACATTTATAGTTGTTATATTTTTTTGTTTTCTTTATTTTATTTTTTGCTGTTTTTTTTTTACATTCTGAATTTGGCGTAACGGCGATGATGTTGGTTTTTCGCCCGGACTGGAGGCATCAGTCAGCAAAAACAATAGACCAACACCGCTATATAAGTCGTAGACAATGACATCAACTGGATCCGAAATAAATCAGTACTTAACAACATTTCCCACAAAAACGATTTTGAAAAATCGTAAACAAAACGAAACAACTATATTAATATTCCAAAATACATTCTCGATTACTCTTAATAGTAATGTTATTCTGTACAACAACAGGAGATTCTTTCACTCAACCAAAACGATTCGAGGACATCCAACATTCCGGATACCTCTATCCTGAACCTACAAGTAGACCAAAACATATAATTTTCAGTCAACACGAAAAAGCTGGAGTTCGACAAAATCAATTTAATTTCCTGGATTAATAGGAAAATAGACGTTATCACGACAATATTTCCTCAGTCTAGAACAGTGGTAGGCAAACCGCGGTTCTTTGACTCCTTGGCTGCGGCTCTTCCACGAAATCTTTAGTGCAGGCACGGAATATTATTTATTAACTTGCCTTGTAAGAGATGAGTAAACTTTTTTAAACGTAATTGTACAGAAATTTTTTTCGATATTAGAAGAAATAATTTCATTCGAAAACAAATTGCTGCTTTTTGCCGAAGATTTTGAAAGAGAAACTCTAATACACTTCCATGCCTATTGAAATATTGTCGAGAAAATAAGTCCAATATTGGCATTTGCTATTTCAGAAAAACACTGCTAAATATGAAGGAAGCTTTTCTCATCAGGTTCAAAGACTTTAAAAACAGCAACGCGACGTTAGTCTTTGTTAAAAAAACCTCTGAACGCCACGGTAACAGAAATAAATTTTTCGCCCTTTAATATTGATATTGGTAACATTGAAATGCAGTTACTGGGTTTAAAAAATTAAGAATTGTGGAGCTCAAAATTCGAGCGTCTTTATACCGATTTAGAGACAACATACAAACCTGACACCCTTACTTTCCAAGGAAATGCTAGTGGAGGGAAGTATTTCATTAGTGGAGTATTTGTAGTTCTTTTTAAGGAAACCTTTTATATTATTTAACTTGTATTTTTAAATAAACATTATCTTTATATAAGTATGGTACCAAGTTTTATTTAATGTACCGTTAGTTAAAGTAATACATATTTAGCAAAGGCAAGTTCTAATTTTAAATCTAATTATTTCCATAAAAATGTTTCTACTAAAGCAAAGCTTAAGTTTAAAAAAATGCCTCTTTGAATAAAGTTCAATTTTCACTTTTTTGTATTTGGCTCTTTTGGATGACAAGTTTGCCGACCGTTGGTCTAGACGACTGACCCACTGGTGAGTATTTAGACCTGTATGGCTCCGTAATCACTGGCATATTATAATTTGTATTCAAAAAGTTTCCAGGACGACTTCGAAGACCACCCTAGAATGTCATATTGTCATATTGAGGGATGGAGGAGTTATGTAAGAAGATATTGTATAATCAACAGGAATTAATGTCATGTGTATGCTTACCAGAAAAGCCAGCATTTCTATTGTATTAAGAGAAAAGCTTGATTTCTTCAGAGTCAGACGAAGCTTCTCTCCGTGCGCATCAGTGCTTATGAGTGTTGGATGAAATAATTTGTTGTAATAATTTTGAGTAAATAAATTCATTATGACAAATAAAAATTGTTTTTTTAAAATGCAATTCCCTAGAACCAAAAACGTAACTAATACACAAATACACACTCACACATACACACACATGTGTGTGTGTGTGTGTGTGTGTGTGTGTGTGTGTCGTCTGTGTGTGTTTTATGTTGTATGTTTTGTGTTTGTGTATGTATGTATGTGCGTCAGTGCACGCGCGTGCTTGCGTGTAAGTGTATTGTATGTTGTGTATTGTGTGTGTGTGTGTGTGTGTGTGTGTGTGTTTGTGTGCGCGTGTGTGTGTTATATTGGTGTGTGTGTGTGTGTGTGTGTTTTATGTTGTATGTTTTGTGTGTTTGTGTATGTTTGTGCGTGAGTGTGTGAGCGTATTCGAGTGCGCGCACGTGTAAGTGTATTGTATGTTGTGTATGTGTGTGTGTGTGTGTGTGTGTGTGTGTGTGTGTGTGTGTGTGTATGTATGTGTGTGTGTGTGTGTGTGTCTGTGTCTGTGTGTGTTTTATGTTGTATGTTTTGTGTGTGTTTGTGTATGTATGTTTGTGCGTGAGTGTGTGCGCGTATGCAAGCGAGCGCGTGTGTAAGTGTATTGTATGTTGTGTATTGTGTGTGTGTGTGTGTGTGTGTGTGTGTGTGTGTGTGTGTGTGTGTGTGTGTGTGTGTGTGTGTGTGTGTGTGTGTGTGTGTGTGTGTGTGTGTGTGTGTGTGTGTGTGTGTGTGTGTGTGTGTGTGTGTGTGTGTGTGTGTGTGTCTGTGTCTGTGTCTGTGTCTGTGTCTGTGTGTGTGTTTTATGCTGTATGTTTTGTGTGTTTGTGTATGTATGTGCGTGAGTGTGCGCGCGCGCGTGCGTGTGTGAAAGTGTATTGTGTGTGTGTGTGTGTGTGTGTGTGTGTGTGTGTGTGTGTAAGCGCGCCTTTTCTTGGAAAAGCTCAAACGATTTTGATAAAATGTTTTAGTGTACCATTTTAAGGACCCTCATCTTAGGGAACATTTCGTTTTAATTAGGAAAACGTATTTAACAAATCGAATGAAACCGACAAATCAAACGCGAATGAATAACTGAGTAGGTGGGTCATGTTTCGCGAGAAAAATAATGTCAAACATGAATAACGTTTTCTTACTTTTAAAAGCGATTATTTGTTTATTTATTTTTCACCGAAGCTCGGTCACTCTGATTCTTTAAAACACACAAACTATGTTTGCAACAAAATTTAATGCATACTAGAGCAACTATTCCAAGTGGAATCTTTACTGTTTCATTATGAAACTTTGAAACTATATAAATAAATCCAAATAGTATGACAAGGAATATAAGCATAATATTACCAAAAAATTACACAAAAAATGAGTTGAACAGTTATATAAGAGCAATACATTTATTACCTCAGGATATCAAAGCATTGTCACTCAATAAGATATCATTAAAAATAAGAGTGAACAAATAGATGTGATTATTGAATACGGGCTGATAGTTGTGGTTGTTGAATTTAAAATATATAAAAACATGTTGTAGGGTAACTTTATTTGAATATTATTTAATTTTGTAAGTAGTTTCAAGGTACCGGTCCGCGTACAGGGATTTGTTTCCCTCTGCAGTTACATGTCAGTCATTGTATAAATACTAGTTTCGTAAATAAATAAATAAACCATAACGCTTCTGATGAAAATTTCGTTTTATAATGCACATTCGTGATTGCAAAAAAATATTTTCTATATTCTTCCAAATTATTCAATTACAAAAATTTCATGTTGTTTTCGATTACAGTATCAAATCTCCTGTGTAATTATTAGCTTTGTTTTTTTAAAACGTTTTTATCGGCACTTGATCCGATTCTTGTTCTGTACTGGGCACCGCAAAGGCGAAAGTAATTACTGATTAGGCATAATCCACCAAGCAGTTTACGTTTTATCCCGGCTATAAAGCTGACACGAAGGACTAAATGTATTAATAAAAAAACAAGCATTAATGTAATTAATTAGAAAATGCACAACAAACCGCAGTCTCGCTTCGCCAACTATACACACTACTGTATATATTGGTGTTATCTTGGCGTTTTCCATCCGATAATTAGATTTGACCAAACAGTGGGGGGGAGGAAGGTCCATTAGTTAAATGAGTAACCAGGAGATGGCGCGTCCCCATGGGTTCCGGTGACCCCTACGCTTCCGGGTGTGCATGTTTACTTAGCGGTAGGTTTATGAAAAATGAATGCAGGGGAACTAACTACGGAGGAAGAGGTTCGGACGGGAAACGTGCTCGACTGTGCGTGTAAAACTTGTATGTACTTTTTATTATAATCCATTTTAAAAGCGACAGGGTAGCACGTGACTTCTCACCCTCGTTTGTTCCCTTTTAACCCCATTTAATTGTAACACTTGATTTCAGGACTTGTTAACCTTGGGCAAAGCGCCTGCCTTTTAACAGGCCTATGCTGCCGCGTGTATCTGAAAGGTAATTTGACAGATGCTTTATCATGTGACCAGGGAACAAGCTATAATTTGTAATTATAACAAAAATCTAATGTTAACTTGATATTATAAAGTAAGAGAATTTACCTCTGAAATGCCCACAACAGTACTTTTTGATGTTTTAAGGATACCTGTAACGCAATTGTCTCTTAGTATGGATTCTATTCCTCTCTCTTCTCTATCCCACTTTTAATTCCTTTCTCTCTCTCTCTCCTTCTCTGTTTCCAACTCTCTCCTTCCTTTTCCTTTCTTCTCCCTCTCACACACACCTGCCGCTCTCCTTCCTTTCTCCCTCTCCCTCTTCTATCTCTCTCCTTCTCTGCCTCTTGCTCTCTCCTTCCTTTCCCTTCCCCTCCCTTCTCTCTCTCTCTTTCTCTGTCTCTACCTCTCTCCTTCCTTTTCCCACCCTTTCCCTTTTCTTTCTCTTTCTCTTTCTCTGTCTCTTGCTCTATCCTTCCTTTTCCTTCCTATCTCTTTTATCTCTCTTACTCTCTTTCTTCTTACTCTCTTACTTCTCTGTCTCTGTCTGTCTTCTTCCTTTCCCCTTCCTCTCCCTTTTCTATTTCTCTCTCAATTTTTTTACCATACAAAGTAAGGTACAACAAAAAAAGTTTTTGATATGTGACGGATTTTAAAGATTTTAAGGTGCCTGAGTCTAAGAAAGTGGTTTTCGCTTCAAAGTTTTCCCGTCTATGTTCGTGTATATATGCCTGTACACACACACATACACACACACACACACACACACACACACACACACACACACACACACACAACACATTAACTGCCCCTTAAAAAGTGATCGAGAGGTCAGAATCGGCTTCTATCCCGCAAAAGTATAACGTGTACTAAAATTTGGTGTACAATTTAGTTATTAAAATGATTTTTCTTTAAATAATCTATTACACTGTTTCATTGAGGACAAAGATAGCTTTGTCCATCTAGACAGAAAGATATATATTAAAAAATTCGCTACGGCGTCAGTAAATCGTGATCAACAGTCGATAAATTGCTCACTTTCCTGTTGTTATTCGGTATTTGCGAGCTGTTGTGTGGTTGTCTGATCAAGTTTTATTCATTCTCGTTTGATTTGATCCAAACTATCGTAACGCCCCGTGTTGTTTTTGTACACACAAGTGATTGCAAATGTGCTTATAAACAATTGTAATAACATAATGGTAACAAATTGTTGCCATAATCATCTTTTCCTGCTAGAAGTGTGTAATTTTGTAGAGTACATATCTCTGACTTTCTAGCTTCAAACACTTTATATTTGTTGACTCGTTTCGGAATACTTCCATTATCAAAACTTATTAATGTACTATTAGGTGTATTTTTAATGTTCTATTAGGTGTACTGTTAATGCACTATTAAGTGTACTGTTGATGTGCTATTATGTGTACTCTGAATGTACTATGAATGTACTATTAGGTTTACTATGAATGTACTATTAATGTACTATTAGGTGTACTGTTAATGTACTATTATGTGTACTATGAATGTACTATTAGAGAACATTAATAAGTTCTGAAAATTGAAGTATTCCATAACGTGTCAACAAATATAAAACGTTCGAAGCTATATAATCTACAACAATAATGGTAACACTTGGATAAATTGCACCTACATTTATGTGTTAGTCATCAATTTTGACAGTATTTTGACTGATACAAAATGTGATCTATGATTTTCCAACATCAAATATTTTTGTTCAGCATTCTTTAATAAAAATTTGATCAAAGATTAAATATAGAATTTCGATAGTGTAATACAGGCGCAAAAAATTGTAAAAAACATGTGGCTATTAAGATTGGACAACCGAACTATGATATTTAAGCTTCTAATTACAGTTGCTTATAGTTAATATATTATATGCGCGTGAGTGCACGCCCATGTGGGTATGTGTGTAGGCGCGCGTGAGTGTGAAATGTTTCATCATCACTGTAGATTTCAAAAATTAAACTAACAAGGCTAAGGAAAGAAAGTTAACTCTTCAGCATTGTTGTGCTCGTGCCCACATCCTACATGAATCATAGCAAACTATCCATTCATGCGTTCGCCCGTTTAACATAGTCATTATGAGTACATTAAAAAGTAGTATTTGGACAGGGAAGTCACACGCGATTAGATAGGTCTGAGGAGGGGGGATCGGCTTCCATTAGGTTAATGAAAAATGAATTGTGCGCCACAGGGGTGAAAGGGTACAAGGCGCCATTTGTAAAACAAATATGCTAAATGTTTCTGTTTATAAGATTTTATTACGTATAAAATCACGTAATATGTAAATATACCAATTCATATAACCATGAGGGTAATATTTAAAAAAAAAACAAATATGCTAAATGTTTCTGTTTATAAGATTATATTGTGTATAAAATCACGAAATACATAATTATACCAATTAATATAACCATGAGGGTTATAAAACAAATATACTAAATGCTTCTGTTTATAAGATTGTATTACGTTTAAAATCACATAATATATAAATATAAAAATTCATATAACAATGAGGGTAATATTCATAAAACAAATATGCTAAATGATTTTGTTTATAAGATTTTATTACGTATAAAATCACGTAATATGTAAATATACCAATTCATATAAGAATGAGGGTAATATTTACAAAACAAATATAGGCCTACTAAATGTTTCTGTTTATAAGATTATATTGTGTATAAAATCACGAAATACATAAATATACCAATTAATATAACCATGAGGGTAATATTTATAAAACAAATATACTAAATGCTTCTGTTTATAAGATTGTATTACGTTTAAAATCACATAATATATAAATATAAAAATTCGTATAACAATGAGGGTAATATTTATAAAACAAATATACTAAATGCTTCTGTTTATAAGATTGTATTACGTTTAAAATCACATAATATATAAATATAAAAATTCATATAACAATGAGGGTAATATTCATAAAACAAATATGCTAAATGTTTTTGTTTATAAGATTTTATTGTTATAAAATCACGTAATACGTAAATATACCAATTCATATAACAATAAGGATAATATTCATAAAACAAATATACTAAATGTTTCTGTTTATAAGATTTTATTGTTATAAAATCACGTAATACGTAAATATACCAATTCATATAACAATAAGGATAATATTCATAAAACATATATACTAAATGTTTCTGTTTATAAGATTTTATTACGTAAAATCACGTAATATGTAAGTATACCAATCCTTATAAGCGTGGGAGTAATATTTAAAAATCAAATATGCTGTGTTTCGGTTCATAAGATTATATTAGGTATAAAATCACGAAGTACCTACGTATACTACTTCATATAACAATGAGGTTAATATTTATAAAACAAATATACTAAATGTTTCTGTTTATAAGATTTTATTACGTTTAAAATCACGTATTATGTAAATATACCAATTAATATAACCATGAGGGCAATATTTATAAATCAAATATGCTGTGATTATTATTATGGTTCATAAGATTATATTACGTAAAAAAACTCGAAGTACCTAAGTATACTACGTCATATAACAATGAGGTTAATATTTATAAAACAAATATTTTAGATGGATAGGTTCATGAGATTTTATTACGTATAGGCCCTACATATGTCTACGTAATAGAAAGAAGTATGATATAAAGAATGACTAACTTTAGTTAAAAAGTCGAGTTTTTACTTCTAAAACTTTGTCTTAGTATCAGAAAGTTTGTTTAACACGTACTAAACACGTTTAAACACGCGTAACGAACATACAGCAGTTACGTTAAGTTACGCCAACTTCTGTTATCGCTCTTTAAAATTGCTAAACTGTTTTAAAAAGGTTAGCTGAGGTTAGATTAATTGGAATTTTAAATTCCTTTTAAAACTTTCGTTATATTGTTACTCTAGATTCCGTGATAATTTTTTGAAATTGCTAACCTACGTATTTATATTTCCTTAAATGTAGGATATTTACTTCTAAAACTCCGTGTTAGTTGTTAAAAGTTTGCTGAACATGAGAAAAAATTTATCGTGTCTGCTGCTCTCTAAATACATGTAACGAGAATGCTTCCGTTACATTGTATTGCTATGAGTTACGCTAACTTCCATTACGGGATTTAAAATTGTCAACTTCTGTTGGAAAAAGGTAAGATTACGTTATTGGGCTTTTAAATTGCCTTTGATTGTTTTAATACTGCATAAGGAAAGGCAATTTACTTCAAAAACTTCGTGAAACTTGTCAGAAAGTTCGCTGAACATGAACAAACATTTATCGTGTCTGCTGCTCTCTAAATACATGTAACGAGAATGCATCCGTTACATTGTGTGCACAATAGTCGGACGTTAAACACAAAAAAAACATACATTGAGTAATGCTAACTTCCATTAAGGGCTTTAAAATTGCCAACGGTTGAAAAAAAAGGTTAGATTACGTTACTGGGCTTTTAAATTACCTTCAATTGTTTTAGTACTGCATAATGAAAGGCTATTTACTTCAAAAACTTCGTGAAACTTGTCAGAAAGTTCGCTGAACATGAAAAAACATTTATCGTGTCTGCTGCTCTCTAAATACATGTAAGGAGTTGCCTCCGTTACATCGAGTTACGCTAACTTCCATTACGGGGCTTTAAAATCGCCAATCTTTGTTAAAAAAAAAAGGTTAGATTACGTTATTGGGCTTTTAAATTGCCTTTGATTGCTTAAAAAGTCTTGCATTACTTTGTGTGATGGTACTTTAAAATTGTTAACCTGCGTAAAGAAAGACTATTTACGTCTAAAAATTCGTGGAACTTAAAAAAAAAAGTTCGCTGAACATGAGAAATTTTTATCGTGTCTGCTGCTCTCTAAATACATGTAACGAGAATGCCTCCGTTACATTGAGTTACGCTAACTTCCATAACGGAGTTTTAAAATTGCCAGCCTCTGTTAAAAATGGATAAATTATTATGCTTTTAAATTGACTATAATTGCTTTAACGAAAGACTTGCTTTACGCATATCCGTGATGGTACTTGAAAATTGTCAACCTGCGTAAAGAAAGGCTATTTACTGCTAAAACTTCGCACAACTTGCCAGAAAGTTCGCTGAACACGAAACCACTTGTCGTGTCAACTACACGTGCTCACTCCCTCGCCCTCGTTATGTTACAGTATGTTGTAATTATTCCACTGCGCTGTTTGATTTAACAGAGTGTACTCTGTGGTAGTTGGCTGTAGCAGTGTTAGCAGTAAAGCCTATGCCCTATACAACGTACAGTGTACAGCTTTCTCCCATCCAAGGACAGGTTAAGTCTAGGCTTAATGTAATGTACTTTCATATATGGAATTGCATACTTTATTTGTCATTTCGTTCCTGCTCGGTGGACCTGTTTAAACTAATTAATGAATTACCATTTATCATAATAACGTTTTTTTAAATAAAATATTTCCATGAATCACTCCTTTCTATGCTCAATTTTTAGTGGTTTTTCACTGGAAAATAAGTTATTGAAGCAACCGTTACACTAACAAAAATTATTTACGAATTGTAATTGTAAAATGAGTTTACTTTTAAATATATTATAATTTTATAAAAGTATGTGATTCATTAGTTTAAACTGTACTGCTTTGCCAACTTGTAATATAAAATGATCCTTTTTAAAAAAATATAATTTACGTGCAACTCCTTTTTTGGGCGCAGTCTTAAACATAAAACGAATTAAAGGAAGCTTACCTTCTTTTACTACATCAGTAATACACGGCAGACCAGATTGGCCTCTGATGATAATTAAAACTTTATTCGTTTATTTGAACATAAAACAAAACTTTAAACATTACACTTTCGTAATTCTTGATACCTATGAAATTTATTAGTACTAAATTTAACACTTACGCTGTTACCTACAAAACTTTTAACTTCTTAATTACCAGCTTGTTCAGAATTTATTTAATGTGACTCTTCTTTAACTTTGTTCAATGATTTCAATGGGTCTTTAAATGCAATAATAAGGTAGGTTCTTTAAATTTTCCTGTTAGTTGCTTTACTTTTTATCAATTTTATTTGAGCTTACAATATTGTCGTTATATGTAGTTGGGAAGTTGGAGTTTATCTGCGTTGATGCTGTAGTTGATGGAGTAGACTGATGGCGTTGCAGATCTTACACTCGATAATACTGAAGTTCTGGATGATTTAAAAAAAAACACTTCCAATAGTGAGAAATAATACAGAGCAAAACAAAAACTTAAGGCTTGGCTAATTTCTAATTCTCAAGCGTGCGTGCACATTGTTTGCGAATAAATTTAACTTTGATCCTATATCATTATATTTTTTTAAATTTTCAAACATTTTAATATTTAATTGTTTTTTTACTTCAAATATAAAAGTTACGTAAGAATATTTTTTTAATAAGGGTAACAAACCCTTTCCACAAAACCCTAACAAAGTACAGAGTGCTTGTACAAATTAAAAGAGTACAGCTAAACGTTTTGATAATGGAAGTATTCCGAAACGCGTCAACAAATATACAATTTTTGAAAGTAGGAAAGGTATGTACTAAATAAACTAACAAAACCCTAACGGGAAAAAAGATTATTACACTGAAAAAGTTTCTTCCAAAGTACTTCTTCCAAGTACAGTCAGTTTCTTAAAATAAGGGTCATTTTGTTTGCTATGATTGTACAATGAGTACACAAATTTGCTAATGAGCTAGTAAAATCACTTTTAAACACTTGACCAAAAAATATCTGTTGTATAGGATCTAAAATTATGCCTGCTGACTTTTTAAAAACTATGATTGTAAAGTTTTTACCACAAAATGTTTTTTGTCCTGTAACTTCTACCTGATAGCATAATTGAATATTGTTGCAAATAACGTTTTTTAGTTTTAATTGGTTTGCTGGATTAAGTAACTTATTGTTGTCGTTAGTATTTTTTGCATGCGTTATTTTCGCTAATAAATGGTAACATGGAAATATTTGGAACATTGATTTTTTTATTTTTTATTTTAAGGCGAAAAGCACATTATCGCCTCCATAAATGTAAGTGTGGGTATAAAGTGTTTAAGTCGTAAGTGTAGTGTTGTAAGTGTAAGTGTGTGTTAGACTCGGGTACCGCAAGGGAGGTCTAAATCCTCTCAATAGATGCAGCTAGTCTGCAACCCCTTGCGGGGCTGGAACATTGAATCATTACTGTCTTCAGTGTCAAAGAAAACAAAATTGTTACAAAAATATATTTTCAAATAAATATATTTACAAAATATAAGAGTAATAATGTGTTGCTTTATGCTTTAAAAAATTCTGCAAATCTGTCAGGAACAGGTAAAGGCACTTATTAAAAAGTCAGCAGGCATAATTTTAGATCCTATACAACAGATATTTTTTGGTCAAGTGTTTAAAAGTGATTTTACTAGCTCATTAGCAAATTTCTGTACTCATTGTTCTAAAAAAGAGAATTTGTAAAGAATATTTATCCATTTACAGAACATCATTTACACATAACAAATCCCTTGATGTTTCGCTCGTTTGTACTCCCCTTTGTTAAAAATTGTAAAAAATACAATTATTGTTTTATATGTTCTATTTTACAGTCCAAAATTTCCTCTTTAAAATAATATACAATTTGTATGCCTTTTTATTAAATAAATAATAAACAAATATTTCCCGTGATAGGTTTAACAAAGTAAATATAATTTCCAGGGTGTCAACAGCGGATACAAAGAAGTAATTTTGATATTCATGCATTGAAACTTCTACATGTTATATAGTATAATTATTCTAATCATAGTATTACTAGTGATAAATGAAACTAGATTGCTTTAATATTTCAATTTTATATATTGGCTAACCTGTATTCAACTAAAAGTAAAAACTTGTTGTTTTATTGCATTTTTTTATGATTTTCCTGAAGTTGTTTTCCAGCATAAAGTACATTTTTCACAGGCAATGAATAACATAATAGTATGAATTTTTAGTAGTTTATCATCCTGTACTCTAACACTAGAAACTCAAACATTTTAAATATATTAAAGAAATATATTTGTTAATAAAAAATGTTTTGTAAGCATTTAGTAAGAAATCGGCAAAAATACAATTTTTACACAAGAACATTTTTTTGAATTTCAAAGTATGCAGAAAACCGTGGTTTTTATAAAGAAAAAACAAAACTGTAATACATCTTACAAATTTTAAGAAAACTGTACCTATGCAGTTGGGGGAAAGTAGGATAAAGTGAGCTGAATTATAGAAAATACGAGTGTCTTTATTTCTTTTGTACAACACTTATTCTTAATTTCAAGAAAATCCGAACTACTTTATAAACTACTATAAAACGTTTTCACTCATTTAAAGTTTGAATTATGCAAACTCTATTCTTAGTGAGCTTCTGTACTACAATATGCTTTCCTGTACAAACTACTATACGTTTTCACTCATTTAAAGTTTGAATTATGCAAACTCTATTCTTAGTGAGCTTCTGTACTACAATATGCTTTCCTGTACAAACTACTATACGTTTTCACTCATTTAAAGTTTGAATTATGCAAACTCTATTCTTAGTGAGCTTCTGTACTACAATATGCTTTCCTGTACAAACTACTATACGTTTTCACTCATTTAAAGTTTGAATTATGCAAACTCTATTCTTAGTGAGCTTCTGTACTACAATATGCTTTCCTGTACAAACTACTATACGTTTTCAACCATATAAAGTTTGAATTATGCAAACTCCATTCTTAGTGAGGTTCTGCACTATAAAGTGAAACTGATGACCAAATTTCATATTTATAGCTTCAGCAGTTTTGACCCGGCGAGGTTCAATCAAACTGTCAGGATAAAAAAATGTGAATCACATAAGAAAACCGATGTACATCCGTTCGACACAATTATTCCTAGCCGGTGGGGGCAACCCCTAATATAAAAGGACTAAAATTACAGCCACCATTATGAAAAGCGTGCTCGGTATTCGCGGCTCAAGTTGGACTACCTGCAGCTACGAACGCTGCAAGGTGTAAGAACAGGGACGTGAAGACGTTTGTGAAAATAGACAGTACTATTATATATTTAACTGTAGTTGAACACTTTATTGCAAGATTCCACCAGCAGCGCTTGCTCACATACCTCTCATAAGGGTTACCATTCCAGTAAGTTTTTATTTGAATGGTTAAGTAATCTCGCCGTACTTCTAGCTCTTACTACATTCACTCTTCTATCAAAGCACAAACGAAAACACACACACACACACACACACACACACACACACACACACAAACGCGCACGCGCACACGTTATTAATAAAAGTAATAATAGATTTCCAATTGTTTGTTGACTTCCAATTGTTTATTAGTTCTCAATTATTTGTTGATTCTCAATTTATTGTTAAAATGTAATTGTTTATTGACTCCTTATTGTTTGTTAATTAGCATATTTCCGATTGTTGGTTGGTTTACAATTTTTGTTGATTCCCAATTGTTTGTTGGTTTCCAACTGTTTGTTAATTAGTAGATTTCCAATTTTTTATTGATTACCAATTATTTGTTGATATCAATTGATTGTTGAATTCCAATGGTTTGTTGATTAGCAGATTCTCCACTGTTTAATTCCCAATTGTTTGTTGGTTTCCAACTGTTTGTTAATTAGCAGATTCCCAATTTTTTGTTGATTGGGAGATTTCCAGTTTCTTATTGGTTTCCAGTTGTTTGCTGATTCTCAATTTATTGTTGAATTCCAATTGTTTGTTGATTAGAAGTTCATAATTGTTTGCTGATTAGCAGATTCCCAATTTTTGTTGATTAGCAGATTTCCAGTTGTTTGTTGATTTTCAATTGATTGTGGATTAGTAGATTTCCATTTGTTTTTTTGTTTCAATAAATATTTTAAAATCAGACGTATTTGTATTCTGTATCCTGAAATAGTACTGTTTGAACATTAAGCAATTTCACTGTTAGTGGTATTGCAAAGAAATCTAGGCTGCGTAACTGAAAACGAATGGCCATTGCATAAACAGAGAGATCTGAACTGAACAGTTTAAGTATGTTTCTAAACAATTACCCGTAAATTTAAATGGGTAAGCTACTCCTTTATTCATGAGTGAAAGGCGCATATCCCGATGTTATTATCGCGCGGAAATATCCACCTCCAGCGATTCATCGCTCCAGGACTTCGTCCACGCTTTGTCCCTTAAGACGTCCCCAAAACTTTTGTAAAAAATACAATCTTTTGCATTTAACTATAACACTATTAGGGCTGTTATTATTATTTACTTTATAAATAAATCTAGACATTATTTGCAGTTTAATTTTAACAAATCAATAATTCAGAATCCAAAAGACTAAACAAATTAGGCGCCGAATCATTTGTGAAGAAAAAAATCATATTTAAACATCGTATTAGTTTTTTGTATTATTTCTTTCCAACAAACGAAAGCTGACCATTAGTTACGTTGTGTTCCAAAAAGGTTTGTAAGAAAACACAGCTTTTTGCATTTAACTATTAGACTATGAGTGATGTTATTATTGTGTTTTTTTTTAATATATCCGATATTGTTTGTAATTTAATTTTAAGAAATTTGTAGTTTAGAATTTCACAAACAAAATCACTGGTGACTATTATTATTACTGGTGTCTATTAGTTACGCTGTGATCCCAAAACTTTTTAAAAGAAAAAAACAGTTTTTTTTTTTTATTTAACTATTACTCTATGAGTGCTGTTATTATTGGTTTTTTAACATATTAAGACGTTATTTGTAATTTAATTTTAGGAATTTGTATTTTAGAATTATACAACTTACAAGTTGTTGTAAGGTTGAGTTTGGAGAGAGGATAAAAACGGGCCTAACTTCGCCTGAAATAAAGACAATTCCACAAGTCAGTTCAAAGTAAGTAAAAAAAAACAATATAAGTTTTAAAAAATTCCACTTTTATGTTTTAAAGAAGCCATTTAAACACCTCAGTGAACGCGACTGCCATCTATTGGATAAATTTGTAACTACGTTACTCGTATAATTCCTCTGTTGGTTAGAGTATACAGTGCTATACGGCTAGACTAAAGAGGATGAATCAATACGCCTACTGTGTGATTTATAAACTTTACCCATTTAGTGATTTCTGTAAACATTATATTTAGTTTAAAAGATCGCAGAAGAGTACTTTTCTTCAACGTAATTTAATTTATAAAAATTTCCAAATAACCGTGTTTGGTTCGAAGTTGTAATAAGATTCGTTAGCTGAATTTAAAACTTCATGTATGCGGCCTAATTCAGAAAAATAAAACGTGGGGTGTATTTTTTAACAAAATATTATTAAAAACATAATACGCCATAAGAGTTTAAAATGGCTTTCCATAATTTAAGAAAAGTTTCGAAAGTTTGTATTACAGTAGGTCTATTTGTTGTTTTAGATTTTCGTAATATTTTGTTATATTAATTATTTATGTACACACACACACACACACACACACACACACACACACACACACACACACACACATATATATATATATATATATATATATATATATAAAACATTTTTCACACCTCTAACAATGAAAATGTTCTCTACATAAGTTTTTAAAACTCTTCCAGATTGTCCTACGTATTCACAAGGGCATCTACTTCTTTCGAAGCTATAAAACTCGTATTAAAGAACGCTTCAATTGTTGGAAGTACAAAAAAATGGCTCAAATTTTGCAAATCATTTTTATTTTGCAAACCATTCTCCCTTACTCAAAACTATTGTTTAGGGTTTCTCAACCTGCTGCTCACTGACCTTGCATTGTCAATCGTGTTCTTTACCTTCTCCCTTCCAGTTTTAACATCTACTGTATTACTATATGACCACACTTTACAATTTTAACACGTATAGGGAAATATCGGTCAATTTGACCGATTGGCATTTTTGCTTTCTTATATTTTCTATACTGTTTGATCTTGACGCTTGTGGATCATAATACTTCCCCCCCCCTTTGACCACACGCCTGCTTAAAACACTGTACAGTATATTAGTTCTGCTGTAGGGTTTGACGGTTTTAATTGTTTTTGTGATTTTAGGGCCGAACATAAATACCTTGTTTTACCCTTACTGTTACTTTGCTGTCGGTCAGAAATGCAGGATGTTTCTTTTTACGTTCAAGTGTCCAGTATTTGTACATATTTTTTCTGTTTATTGTGTTTTGGTGATTATACATAAACTGTATATAGCCTGTGCATATTTTTTCCCTGCTTTTTCTGTCTTAATGAATATACATAAACTATATAGGCCCTAAATATGCTGTAGATATTTTTTCCTGTTTTTTGTGTTTTGCTGATTATAGGCTATATAATCAGTTACGATGTGTGTTCCGAAAGTAACGAGAATTTTAATTTTTTGAACAAAATATTTATTTATTCTTCTACACTGATGTTATCGCCTTCAAAATAGTCCCCATTGGAGATTATGCACTTGTGCCAGCGCTTCTTCCAATCCTCGAAACACTTCTCAAACTCGATCTTTGAGATAGTCTTTAGTTCTTTCAGCGATGCGCTTTTAATGTCATCTACGGCTGTAAAACGACGGCCTTATAAGGTTCTCTTTATTTTTGGAAATATGAAAAAGTCACACGGAGCCATGTCTGGCGAATATGGAGGCTGGGGCATCGTTACAGTACTTTTGTGACTTACACGAACTCTGTAATAGTTCCATAAACGAAACCGCATCTATAATTATGTAAATGTTTGCGTTTAATTCGTTACAATAAAAAAAAAGCCGCCTCGGTGGCCTAGTTGATAGCGTACTGGGCTTTCACCCAGAGGACCCGGGTTCGATTCCCAGCCAGGGCTTGGCATTTTCATACGCTATAAATCATCCCATCGTCTGCATTAACGCAAGTGTGCACAATAGTTGGACGTTAAACACCAAAAAAAAAAACCTGCACGAACTGTATATAGACTGTACCTAGTTTCTGATAGTTTTATTGTGTTTTTTATATTTTGCTTATAAAATTAACCATCCTGGTATTAGTAGTATCATTAGATCTCTGTCAACTAACGGTCCAGACTTTGGTGATAGAGTCCGCAGAATGTTGGATAGTGAGAACGTAGACGATAGAATGGAAGGTAACTCAGATATTGATCAAGATTTTTTGGATGACTTGATTGTTATATCAGATAATGATAAACATCATCTAGCACAAATATTATGGTGTTTATTAAATAAATTTCATTTTTTAAATTGTCTTATATTACTTTGCTACCTTGAAAATAACTTAATCAAATGAAAGCCTGAATGTTCTCCCAAAATACATAAGAAGGTCAAAGGGGGTATGTTTTCCTTAACGTTATAAAAAACATGTTTCCATATAGGTGTTAACTATAGTATGTCTGAAGATGCTTCACGGCGAAACATGTCATTGAAAAAAGAATTGTGAAACTATATAAGTTCTAATTTTCCCGGATATCATGGAGTTTCACCAAATACCGACAGTGTGTTCAACAAATAATGTGATCACTATGACATAATTGTTTTTCACTTTCTTATTTAGTTATATTATATTCTACATTTATTTTATATTTCAGTAAATTTTGTTGTACTCAAGTTTAAAAAGGTTACTTTGTTTATTATTAGTTTTGTCTAAAGTGTATATACTTGAAAATATGACACAGGTAAATTACACCTTAGGCACAACAATCACACATTAGGTTTATTGTTGTTTTCTTTTGTAGATGTTTTTTGTATATGTTAGTGAAGTTAAGAAAGACTTATATGCGTAATAATTAGTTTATATATTATAATTATAGATGTGTAAAATGGGTGAAATACATTTTTGGACGTTTATATTATATTGTTTTATTATGAATTGCTTTTGGAAGGAAGTAAATAAATTAATAATTTTAATTCAGATTTTCATAAAATATGATAATAAAATTATAAAAAATTCATTTTCACATATATTCTGATGGAGTTTTTTTAAAATATATGAATAATTATTTGTATTATGACTATTAGTATTATTATAGTATTATTACACTTCTCATTTAAAATAAAGAAATACTCATTGTCTTAGTATTAATATTATTATACTTTTTTATTAATTAAAAAAAGACGTATCATCATATATGTTATTTCTCTAGTCAGCATCCCTTTTTCTCAGCACATACTATTACAGGCATATAAAAAGATTGTTTAACAGGTTTCTGACATTGCAAAACAATTTTGCGCTAAAACTTACTGTTTGTGGAAAATTTTAACATAAAAGATACTTCGAACTGCCGTAGGCAAAACGGCATCGTGGATACGCATGCGCGGCATCACAAACCATTTTTTGTATATTTTACGTAGCTAACTTATTAATCACGGATAGCCAATCCCATTAAAAATGCCTCTTTTTGCATAACGTGCTTAGAACAATTTAAATATTTACTTAAAAGTCATTAAACTTGTAGCTTAAGTGACCCTACTGACAGTCCCCTATCCCTGCCCGTTGTACAAACCGGGACAAGCATTTCGAATACGAAACACATGTTTTGGACACTGTTTTTACACAAATATATTCGTGATTTCTCCTCCCATCGTGCGTAATCCACTGTTAATAAAGATATCATAAAATATGAAGTACAATGTCAAAATACAGTTAGAGGTTATCAAGCATGCCTGTTCAATTGGCTAGAAGACAACCTATTAAAATTGCGTTTGCTATCACTATAAACAAGTCGCAGGCACACTTCAAAGAGCAGAACTTTATTTACCTTGTTAATTCAATGCGTAATAATTAGTTTATATATTTTAATTATAGATGTGTAAAATGGGTGAAATACATTTCTGGACATTTGTATTATATTGTTTTATTATGAATTGCTTTTGGAAGGAAGTAAATAAATTTACTAGAAATTATTTTGTTAAAAATAAATATTATTATAATTAAAAAATAAACAATTCAACAGAATAATGTTGATAGTCATCAAAATTATACGAAAACAACTGTAGATGTTTTCATAGTAATCCATGTGAAAGAAACACTAAATACAAAATTTAACAAATATACACTTCCAAATTCGCAAAATAAGGAATATAAAAAATTTTAAAAAATTAAGTTATTAGTTACGCATTTGAAACTATGATTGATTTATATTGTGTGTATTGTGTTAGTGTGTATTGTGGCCGTCTTTACTCACGGACAATTGTATGTAGCCTTTTCAAGGATAACTAAATCAACTAACATGTCTGTATCCATTAAAGAAAATGAATACTTATTCAAAAGGCTGTATTTACTTAAAACTTTCATAGTGCGAAATTTCGCACCACCCCCCCCCGGTCATCTTTAATAACTAAATAATATTTTACTAATAATAATTTAATTAAATCTTAAATCAATAATAATATTAATCAGAATTAATTTTATTACTGAATATATATCCAACGAAAATGCGTTATTATAAATAAATATTTATTAATTACTGAAACACTTATTGATATTTTTTATGATTCGATAATAATTAATTTTTCGTAGAAATGGGGACAGTTTTGTTCCGGCGAATTTCAATTTTTATCCTCGCAATATCAAGAGATCACAACTATTGCGTGACTAACTGATCTGCCAAGCTATGGTTAGGTTAGTTGTTTGGAATGTGTAGGAGTTGTCAGACCTACCGCCTCTGCTACTAGTGCTGTTATCTATGATCATTGTATAGATATACCTAGGCTACGAAACATGATGCAAATTAAACAAGTGACATTATGCAATGGAACTTGTGTTACGTGGGTCTTCATTTAAATATTGAAAGAATGTATTCAACAATTTTAAAGATGTTTCTCCGTTGGACTGAACGTACTTTACATTTTTATCCTTTTGTATCATGAACGAGTAAGCGGTAGGTCTATCGTCTAAACGTAGACAAATGGAATAAAGTTATGCTGGCCTCTACAGGCGAGACTGTGAAGCTATCACTGCTACTGAGAGCACTGCTGTTAGCACTGAGGGAGTGTTTTCCTGTTCGCAGTGAATGATCTGAGCAGTTAAGTAAATGAACAGCGAACAGTAGCAGTGATTTAATCACAGTCGGGAAACAGTGACTGCTGTTTAGTAACGCTCACTGCTCAGTGCTTTTCATTAAGCTAGTGAAATTTCTTACGGAAAATACTTCTTAAGCAATTTTAAAAATGAAAATAGAGGTATATTATAAAATTAGTAAAATAAGTGCAGACAATTTACATTCTATATTGTGCAAAAATATATATAAAATCATAAACTACCGTACATAACATAATTATTTATCGGCAAAAAAAATAAATTTACTAGAAATTATTTTGTTAAAAATAAATATTATTATAATTAAAAAATAAACAATTCAACAGAATAATGTTGATAGTCATCAAAATTATACGAAAACAACTGTAGATGTTTTCATAGTAATCCATGTGAAAGAAACACTAAATACAAAATTTAACAAATATACACTTCCAAATTCGCAAAATAAGGAATATAAAAAAATTTAAAAAAATAAGTTATTAGTTACGCAATTGAAACTATGATTGATTTATAAAAGTATAATAAGTTTTTCATCTACTTAAATAAAAAAAAATAAAATAAATTCCTTATGAATTATAGTAAAATAAACAATATGTTATTAATTAATAAACATCTACAGGCTAACTTTATTTTACCCAATTTTCAGTAATTTCTTATTATTGTTTTGCTCGCTTAAATTTCCTTGTAAAACAAAGAGCAAAAACACTGAGCAGAGAGCAGGGTAGTTGAAAAGCAATCACAACTGTTCACTGTTCAGTAGAGATGAGCATGTGTGTGTGTGTGTGTGTGTGTGTGTGTGTGTGTGTGTGTGTGTGTGTGTGTGTGTGTGTGTGTGTGTGTGTGTGTGTGTGTGTGTGTGTGTGTGTGTGTGTGTGTGTGTGTGTGTGTGTGTGTTAGTGTGTATATATATATATATATATATATATATATATATATATATATATATATATATATATATATATATATATATATGTGTGTGTGTGTGTGTGTGTGTGTGTGTGTGTGTGTGTGTGTGTGTGTGTGTGTGTGTGTGTGTGTGTGTGTGTGTGTGTGTGTGTGTGTGTGTGTGTGTGTGTGTGTGTGTGTGTGTGTGTGTGTGTGTGTGTGTGTGTGTGTGTGTGTGTGTGTGTGTGTGTGTGTGTGTGTGTGTTAGTGTATATATATATATATATATGTGTGTGTGTTAGTGTATGTGTGTGAGTGTATGTGTGTGAGTGTTAGTGTTAGTGTGTGTGTGAGTGTATGTGTGTTATAGTATAATATTTAAATAATTAAACCTTTTTCACTTAGAATTGTTTTGTTTTTTAATGCTTCATGATAAATTCGACCAAATCGTAATTCATTTCGAAGTAGGCTTGTACTTTCATTCTTTGCAACAGCCATTTTGTTTTGCGTTTCATTGTCAATTCCTGTCCACATTGTTGTACCGGATCCACACATGCTACTACATGTACACGAACCGGATTTATAAACAAATAAGAAGATTAAAATGTTTTCATATATTAAAAACCTCAAAAATCATACTTGACACGGTTTTATATGGACACAAAATGATTGATTAAAATGGTAAAATATCATTTAGGGGCTGGTGGGATTTTTAGAGTCTATTTTAAATAAACTAGTTTACAGATAATCCTAATCAAGAACAACACTTTTTTAGTGCTAATCATTACATGAAACTTTTAAAATAGCAATTAAAAAAAACGTTTTTCTAACCTCAGTTATCATTGTTTGTAAACGATGAAAATTATAATTGGTAACTGGACAAATTTTGTTATCAAAGAAAGGGAATTCTGCTACATGCGCGAGAAATTCGCGCGCAGGCCGTTTACTACTCTGGACTATAGTAGCAGAGCTGGTATGTCTGACAACTCATTTACCGAGTATTTTTTAATTAAAAAAAAAAGAATTTTCTTAAGCAATTTTTGCGAAAAGCTTGTTAAAAATAATGTTTCTCAATACCATCTTTAACGATTTTTTTTCAAATATAGTCCATAAGCATTCAAACAAAACATAAATGAAATATTTCGGGAGCCGTAATGAAAATTAAAAAAAAATCACCTAATTTTTCAAAAAATCTGTTCATCAGTTTTTTGTCATTTATTAATATACATTACTTAAGAAATCATTGCGAATTTTAAGTAAAAGAAATTCAGGAGAAAATTGTAAGATAAAGACGATCGATGCCGGGTATTCGATATATTCACGAACCGTAAATTTAAAAAAAATTGTAATCTGTTTAATTGGTCTGAATTATAATTCTTCATATACGACCTGAAAGTATTTATGAAAAATGATCATAGTTTTATGAAAATTTGAACCGTTTGTTATAAAGTAGCAAGACGATTTTCGTGCATTTTGTTTCCAAAACGCATTTATGAAAATACTTGAATGATACAAAGTTTGTTTAATATTTTAAAAATGTTATTACATAAGGTAAACTTTAGGTTATTTACATTGTTTGCTAATAACACAATAAGCCTTCCGCTACTTTAGGTTTAGATATATCATGTCTCTCGAGGCAAATTTTTCCTCCGTCATACATTACGTTATAGCGTTCTCCTGCATTAGTTATTTTAATAATAACAGTATCCTGGACGAGCTGTTCACTAAGTAAAGTCAAAGCTGAGCTACAACTGAGCACAGGCAATTGTATGCAAATCTCGAGGTGTGTCCCTTGAACTTAATTTGTTTCATAAGTTGTTCGTCATGGCTGTTGTAGTCTGGTCGTATTACGCTTCACTACATTTTACTTTGGCCTTGCGCTCGTAGGTCTACATATCGTCTTGGCACGCAGCTGTCTTGCACATCGATTTCATTCCAAGTTCTACGAATGTGACAGTTTTAATATGTTCGGATCTCCTCATGCCTTCGTGGTATTCCTTGTTCTTATACCGGCCCTTTTGGAAAATGGTCGCCTATGCAAAGAAGAGCATCGAAAAATCATTTTAGAATCTTAAGCATAGTGTCTTAATATATATATATATATATATATATATATATATATATATATATATATAAATGTGAATCACATTAAAAAACGGTGTTCCTTCCGTTCGAAAAAATATATATGCACACACACATACACACACACACACACACACACACACATACACATACAT
Organism: Callitettix versicolor; assembly: GCA_022606455.1. Taxonomy (NCBI): domain Eukaryota; kingdom Metazoa; phylum Arthropoda; class Insecta; order Hemiptera; family Cercopidae; genus Callitettix; species Callitettix versicolor. The sequence continues at coordinate 26,271,459 of CM040182.1, forward strand.
ACACACATATATATATATATATATATATATATATATATATATATATGTGTGTGTGTGTGTACATATATATTTTTTTCGAACGGAAAATATATATATATAATATATATAAAATATATATATATATATATATAAAATAATGTATATATATATATATATATATATATATATATATATATTTTTTTTTTTGAAGAATCATTGTTTTGACGTTTTGCCAAAATCGACTGTCTTGCTCAGTCGTGCACAGTCTAAAGTTCGGTTTCAGACTTGGAGCGAGAAGAACCTCGAAGATGTAAGATACGATTTTGGCGAAACGTCGGAACAATGTTTCTTCCAGAACAATTATGTCGAACGAATTTGTACATCGGTTTTCAATGTGATTCGTGTGTGTGTGTGTGTGTATGTGTGTGTGTGTGTGTGTGTATGCGCGCGCGCGTGTGTGTGTGCACGTGTGTATGAGTGTACGTGAGTGTGTTTGTGTGCACGTGTGTATGAGTGTGTACACGTGTGTGTGTGTGTGTGTGTGTGTGTGTGTGTGTGTGTGTGTGTGCGCGTGAGTGCGCGCGCGCGTGCGTGCGTGAGTGCGTGCGTGTGTATGAGTGTGTGCGTGCGCGTGTGCACGTGCGTATGAGTGTGTGCGTGCGCGTGTGCACGTGCGTATGAGTGTGCGTGCGTGCGTGCGTGTGTGCACATTTGTATGAGTGTGTGTGTGTGTGTGTGCACGTGTGTATGAGTGTGTGTGCGTGCATGTGTGTGCGTGCGCGTATGTTTTACAACGGTATTCGATATTCTGCTTAACACCTCCGAGGTATCACAATTAACTCAGCAATTTGTTATACCTTTTATTTTTCCCTTTAGACCAATGTACTGCTATCGTTGTTTTTCTATTAAACCTTTGTTTCAGTTGACGAGATCAGCTTTACACGAAACCTGGCGATTTAGTCACCTTTTGCAGCAGTTACGCAATATTTGAAAGTTGAACAAATATTGTATATTTTGGATCGTAGGCATTTTTGGAAATGGTTAATTCAGATAGCGTGGTAAAATTTATATTAGTTTTTAATCAGAACCTAATCTTTTTTTATTTAAACTAATTTATACATATAGTTAATAATTGTAAAATTAAAACGATCTGTTTTGTTCTCTGAATTCTAATAAATAGGAGAACGCCAAGTTACGGATAGTAAATAGAAAAAACATTCCAAGAGTGACAAAAGTGATTGTCAAAGCACCTTCGAGTAAGTATAGCCGAAGGCGGATCCAACAAAATCCTATAAGTACTTAATAATCAGAACAAACAGTTCAACACTATGAATTTGGAAATAATAAAAAGAAGAAAAGAGAAAACGGCTAAAGAATGGTAGTTTTAAATGATGATACAGTTCTGGCAGCATAGAAAGCAGCCGGGATGCCTACAGAGCCTATCTGGGGCTTGGTAGAATGACATTCAGCATACTTAAAAAGAACCAACTTTGAAGAATGCCCAGAGAATCATCCAGAAAAACCTACACTACAATAAGGTAGCTTCGTCGGCCTTCTACCTCTGAGGATTTCGACCTTGCTCTGATCCAAGAACCGTAGATAAACGGAGAGTAAACTAGAGTGGGTTGAGAATTCACAAGCTAAGCTCAGATTTAATGAGTCAATTAACAACATTAGAGACTGGATGGTAAAAAAATACGTTGAGTTTTCTGCCGTTGTATGATATTATGGTTCCAGGGGCGTTCCAGGAACATCACAAAGGTGAAAATAACTTTTCGTTCCGAGGATTGGGTATAGAAGATCAATCACAGCTCTCCTAAAAGATCCTCCACTTTCTCTAGAATGGAAAGACTTCGGAAGTTCTACAAAAAGGAGAACAAACAGCTTATCGCTGAAATCGATTCGAACTTCCATCAAATGGTACCGAGTTTTAGTGATACAAATAGAAGAGGTGAGTCACTCTAAACTTTATTAATTAACAGTAATAATTTAGTGGTAGCAAATGTTGGTGAAAAACCCACTTTCAGAAATAAGAAACAAATTGAGGTCATAGAAATTACAATTACAACTGAATATCAATTCTTATAACTGTCCCCCTCTACAGAATCAACAAACATTAAGTTTGTATACTTTCAGTAACAGTAAGAACTTCAGCAGCTGCAGTACTGCTGATTCTGTAGCGACTATTACAGTCCAGCCACTTAGTAAACGGTCGGCGCATTAATTTCTCGCACATGTACGAGAATTCCCCTCCAGCTCCCTCCAATAGTTCAGTGACACAGAGTTTGCCAATCAAAATCTACAAACTGTTACTACTCAGCGATAGTGAATGAAAAGCTATGGTGAGATAGTGTGGACTCGACCTCACATTCGCACATTTTTTTCTGTTTGTCCCACTGGTGTTCTAAGCGAGCCGTTTACTAAGCGGCTGACCTATACTATGGGATTCAGTGATTAATGTGTTTGTAGGCTATACAGATTTTATTATCTACAATATCACAGAACTGCTGACAAATCACAGTATATCGTCGCACAACAGCAGATAAAGGCACGAATTTGTGTTCAAATTGTAAGCAAAAAAATATTGCGCTTTTTCAATTCACGTATAATCTGTACCCAATCTCCGATTGATAAGAAATTTATTTCTTATTTTTGGTGCAGATTATACGTGAATTGAAAAAGCGTTTTTTAGAAACTTTTTTTAATTTTTTTTTTTTCGACTTTTTAGTGATGACTTTTTTAACGATTTTTTTGAAATTGTTTGAAAAATGAGTCGAGCTGGGCTTGAACTTGCTTTGTGTGTGTGTGTGTGTGTGTTTTTATATAACAGACGGCAGAGACGGTTTTTACAACAAATGAAACTAAATTTGTATGTAACAGACGACAGACAGGGTTACAATAAGAAGCCACGATATGACTCAATAACACACTCACTACTCCCGCACATTTTCCTATTTCTGTATAAAGTATACTTTATGTATTAATATTACTGGTTAGGAACTTATAATATAAATGTTTCAAGAATTTTCTTTTCCGTTTTATTCAAATAGTCGGTACAGACGGGTTTAGATTTCATAAAGTAATGAAATCTGACTTCTTCCGTCGTAGCTATTATTTGGAAAATTATTTGGAATTAAAATTATTTGGAAAATACACAGAGCTTATTGATATTTCATAAATACCATTAGTTGAATATATTATGACTTAATAATATACAAGAATCCGAAACGTAAGACGCCAGAACATTGTGAAATAAAAATATCGTAATGCCTATAATCCGTCCTCCGCAAAAGCATACAACTGTATTACAGTGCCCAATGTGTTAGAGTTCTTGTGAATGTCATAGCGGTATGAGACGTCCATCGTGAAACAGAACAACGCATTTCCATATTATAAATCTAGGGGTAGTGAGTATGTCATTAAGCCTGTAAAAACTTTATATATGGGGTGGGATTATGCAAATATACAAAACTGGTTTAATAATATACAATCAATACTCCTAGTTCCACAGATAAATTTTAATTTTTCATTAAATTCATTTAAAAAGTACGTGAGTCGATTAGTTGTTTGAAATAATATTTTTAAACGCAGAAAGAATGTAAAACTGTAACGTATTGTAATTTTGTATACTATCTCCGACTACACGAGGATGAGAAGTAATGTTACAAAATTTTCATTACTCTCGTTAACAATGATTTTCACATTTGTGTAATCATATCCAAAAATAAATTGATGTTTGAAATAGCAGTAGTAGTAGTACAACATAGAACAAAATATTAGAATATATAATAGGTGAGGAATTAAATCCTATTGCAGAAAATTATCGGTAACACTCCCAGTCAGCACGAAACGTAAGACGCCAGAACATTGTGAAATAAAAATATCGTAATGCCTATAATCCGTCCTCCACAAAAGCATACAACTGTATTACAGTGCCCAATGTGTTAGAGTTCTTGTGAATGTCATAGCGGTATGAGACGTTCATCGTGAAACAGAACAACGCATTTCCATATTATGAATCTAGGGGTAGTGAGTATGTCATTAAGCCTGTAAAAACTTTATATATGGGGGTGGGATTATGCAAATATACAAAACTGGTTTAATAATATACAATCAATACTCCTAGTTCCACAGATAAATTTTAATTTTTCATTAAATTCATTTAAAAAGTACGTGAGTCGATTAGTTGTTTGAAATAATATTTTTAAACGCAGAAAGAATGTAAAACTGTAACGTATTGTAATTTTGTATACTATCTCCGACTACACGAGGATGAGAAGTAATGTTACAAAATTTTCATTACTCTCGTTAACAATGATTTTCACATTTGTGTAATCATATCCAAAAATAAATTGATGTTTGAAATAGCAGTAGTAGTAGTACAACATAGAACAAAATATTAGAATATGTAATAGGTGAGGAATTAAATCCTAATGCAGAAAGTTATCGGTAACACTCCCAGTCAGCACGAGTGTATATACTCATTTTGCATGATTTTAACGCTTTTACAAGACCTCTCCAAAACTTGATCAATGCTCACCACTGTTACGTTGGTAATTCGCCTTAATAATTAATCTTCTTTTTTCTTAAAATTGCGACACATGTATACTATACAGGATCTACCATATTGTCTAAAATGCTGATAAACTATACATTCTATACAAAGTGTTGTGTTAGTGTATTTAAAAGTGAAAATAATAATAGCGTGTTGCTGTAAACGAAGGTTGGTGAATTAATCTTTAGACTTTAGCATTAATTTGTGTATTTCGGATTTAAAAGAGTGGATTAAAATTAGGACATAAAATAATATTAAGTTGTGTAATAAACTGTGGTACTTTAGTTACATCATCGTGTGCACGCCCCATAACTTGATTTAGATGTTGTATAATAGATATCAGATAATATATATATAGCTGTATTAATGTAGTATGTAGCAATGTAGATGTTCACTATCACTATCACTTTCACCGTCAAGAAAAACGGTTTAAAAATGTGTAATACAAGTACAATAAACCTTATGAATAATTCTTTTTTCATTATCCATCATTTTAATATTCGATTTTAAAGGATTTGAAAGAATAATAATAATAACGAAATTCCGAACATAGATATATTTACAGTAATTAATAATCTTTTTTACATTGAGGTTATTTAAAATTCATTCATTAATTTCTTTATACGACAGATGTATCTTAAAGTAATTCAAAAAGATATTGATGCACAAAATTTTTAATTTCAGATAACATCAAGTCTTGCTCTATTTGATTAGATTCAATTTTTCATTATCCATCATTCTAATATTCGATTTTAAAAGGATTTGAAATAATAACAACAAAATTCCGAACACAGATATATTTACAATAATTAATAATATTTATTTTACATTAAGATTATTTAAAATTCATTCATTAATTTCTTTATAAAACAGATGTATCTTAAAGTAATTCAAAAGATATTGATGCACAAAATTTTAATTTCAGATAAAATCAAGTCTTGCTCTATTTGATTAGATTCAATTTTACAATCACTCACATCCATTCCTTCTAAATATTTTATTACATAGTTTTTATTACGGAATCGTCATTCGTTGAGTCACTTGGTACGTTTGCTAATAAATAACACACAACTTTATTCTTGATATCTTGAAAGTAGTTATAGGCTGGCGACGATCTCAGAGAACACAAGTGAAAATAACTGGAGATACAGCTCGACATCTGTAGTATCCCCTTCCATGTCGACTCCTGTATAACCAACGTGTCTGGTAGGTAAAGGTGAGGCTGCATACAAAGTAGTTCACGGATTACAATAGATCTCTTGCCGTACATCATTTGGAAAACAACTTGGTGTTTATCTAAATCGAAATTTTCGAAATTCTGTTTGCTTCCCTCAAAAAAGTTGGAAATATATTCGTATTTTTGTAGTAAAGCGTTCCATTCGTTAATATTTAGAGATATCCCGCTGTTTGAGTCCGATTTTCGTATTTGCAATCTCGGTTCACACATGTTGTCAATATCTAATCCAATTGTAGTTGATTTGGTTTGACTCCTATTCAAAGAATACCAAGTATTTAAAAGTAGAGGTGACAAACATCTGTTGGTTCTTTTCTTTTCGACGGTATTAGTAGTTTCTACTTTTTCCACTTCTTCCGCAAGTACATTTTTATTGCACTTACTTTTCTTGCTTCTTTCGTACGGTGTACGTCTCTTATGGAATGTGGTCTCCATTGTATTCGGACTGAGAATGAGGCTCTATAGAACCTGTGTTTTATATACCGGTAACATAATAACAACGCGCATGCGTGAACTCTTATCTTTGACTGCAACAATGCTGAGTCATACTTGATCACATGTTGTAATTTCCAAAAGTATTATTAAATAAACAGCAAATTTTTTCAATCGTTATCGTATGTACTGTATGAAAACAGAGATAAAAAATCTTCAAGATCACAATATTCCGACTCTCTGTTGCTGCTAATATAAACGGCCACCCAATGGCGTCCAGGTTTGGTGTTTATAACGATACAACTAGGCGTCCCACCATACATCGGCAAATGATCTGCTGCATAAACCCGTAGTGAGGCACAGGCAGGCGTGCTAGACAATTGTGGATCTGATCCGCATTCATCTTCGTGAAACCAATTATTCAGCACTTTAACATTACTCAACGCGCATACATATCTCTTACACTTCTTATGATAAAAACAACGGGTGACATCCGCCTTTGCATTCAACACTTTAAGTGATGGGCATTCCAATTCTTCTAAATTTATAATTCTTATACCTAACAAGTTCTCTAGGAACAAACACTTTTCTTTACCCTTTGCGTAGACGGTAGTAATTTCTTCGCATATTAATTTCAAGTCTTTTATAAACGATCCGTAACTTATTGAACCGTCGTCCCATTTTATACCGTGATAATTGTGAGTCAACCAACTACATTCCTTTTTCTATTTTTCGTTAAATTAGAAAACTCGTAAGGCGGACCGACGATCCAGTGCTGCAACCACTTGCTGTTAACAGACATAACGGCAAACTCTTTTATTATGTAACATCCCGAGTTGTCTCGAAAGCCTTGAAAATCTACAACTGCACCCATTTTTTAGTCTTTTACTTTTTACACTCTACACTTAACACAACACTTGCCTATATTCTACACACACTAACTACTACTTGGATAACAACCGTCAAAAAACACTAGGAAATACCAGATAGGACTGATGAGTAGTCTATATGGATTTGGGGTTTATATATGATATTAAACTTTCACGAACATCTTATTATGGCTTTATTTACGATGTGGGTTTCTACAAAACGTCACAAAGACAATATTTGTCATTTCTGTAAAGTCCAAATCTCTGGTTCTTAATTGCCAGTAAACACATTTGTTTGGCAGACTCTTAGTCGTGTTGGACATTGCCTTAATGAGTAATCTATATTGGAAAGTTTCGACTATTATCGCCAGCAGTAAGTAAATATTCTTCTCAAGTGATTTGCTTTCAATACGTTTGTCATTCGTATTCTTTTCAACGACTTAACTCGGTTATTGTGGTAGGAGCTTACAGCTTTATTATCATCCGACATCGTGACACTTACGTTTTTTAAAACTATGTTATACCGCTAGTTAATTTTATACATAATAAGCTATTGAAAATATTATACGTGTGTGTGGGTATTTGAAGACAGTGTATTTCTTCTTTATTTCTTTACGTGTACGATTTTCCCGAAATCAGATTCAATTCCTATTGTAGGACCATAGCACTGGCCCTGTGGATTTAAAGTCATTAAGTGATTACGTCATGCCTTCAGCAAAGAGGATTTCCGAAACGTAGGCCAGTCTTGTTTACATGCCTTAATGACCGGGATTCCCTCATGACCGTCTGCCCGAACTGACACTATATACTTGTTTACATGATATCCGTCGGAAATATACAAGTTCTAATTCTCAGGTCTTCCGATGTTGACTGTTTCATATCAAACAACAGATATCCGTGAGGCTCTCGCGTCGCGTCAGTGTACGCTTCTTGTACAAATTTTGGGTTTTCTGGATGAACTTGTTGCGCCAGGTGCCTAATTTGACTCTATTACGCGGGTTTTTGAAATAAACAATATACTGAGCGTTGAGGGAAATCTCTCTGCCCTTTGCCTTGATGAAATAAGTTTTGCGTAATAAAAAACACGCTAATATTTCGATGGTGACTTCCTTTGGTAAATATATCGACAACACTAGCGTTGGATTCTCGCATTAAATCGTCTATTATTATTATAAGATTCGGTGATGAAGGATCAACGGAATTCATGTCGGGTAGGCCTTCTTGGAATATTATCGGAATATTACTGATCTTTAATGACGGCTGCCATACAGCGTAGTGCCAATAATTTTTTTTAAATTCTACATTGCATAACTCAGACATGTTCTTTAAAAATTTTATAACAAACTGCGATTTTCCGCATCCGGAGCGCCAGTCTTGTTTAAATTCCTTAATGACCGGGATTCCCTCATGACCGTCTACCTGAAGTGCCACTATATCCTTGTTTACATGAGAGTGTGTATATGTGTGTGTGTCGTCATGTTTGTTTACATTTGTAATCCAGTGACCTCGGGTGACCGGGGTTCCCTAAGACTGGCCGGGATTCCCTCATGACCGTCTGCCTAAACCGAAACGTAGGCCGGTCTTGTTTACATTGCGTGTCGTCATGTTTGTTTACATCCGTAATCCAGTGACCTCGGGCTAAGACTGGCGCCAGTCTTGTTTACATTTTCTTAATGACCTGGGGATTCCCTAATGACTGTCTCGCTGAAGTGCCATTACATACTACTTTATATATATATATATATATATATATATATATATATATATATATATATGTATATATATATACAGTATATATATATATATATATATATATGTATGTATATATATTTACTATGTAGCACTTTGCAAATAGTGTGTGTGTGTGTGTGTGTGTGTGTGTGTGTGTGTGTGTGTGTGTGTGTGTGTGTGTGTGTGTGTGTGCGTGCGCGCGCGCGCGTGTGTATGAGTGTGTGCGTGTGTGTCGGATTTACAACCAAGTTGTGTAAAATTATAACAAACAGCACTCTTCTACATTTTAAAAATTAATCCAAGTACATTAGCTTAGATAATAAATCTTATACGGTAGGCTTAATTGTGGTTATAGTAGATTTATAGCCTACATGTTATGCACGTCTATAATACCTATTGTGGACCGTTGATTTAACCTAAGATCCCTGATTTGTCCCTTGATACGAAAAAAACTTGAGGACTCCTTATTTAGGCACCGGGAAGTGCAAAAAAAGCTTAAAGATTGAGGTGCCCAAGAGATAACACGTGCTTCTATTATAATAAAAATATAATTACAAAATTTTAAAATATGATATTCTACTTCAATTATGGACTAGCACAAAGTAGCAAGTTAAGCTGCCAGCGGAAACAGGTTGGTAGATGTAATTTTAACAGCTTCCGTAAACACTAGGCGGACCCTGAGTTATAAAGAAGCCAATACCATTGCAGTTAATAAGTTCAGTAGTTACGCAATGTGTTTCCTTTGAAGTTACTCAAGAATTATTAATGCAAGTTTCATCTTTCTTGCAAAATCTCCTTACGTCTAATACAGTAACTCAATTTAAAAATTACCCGGATAGCACGCGAATAAATGCTTCGACATGGAAAAGCATTCTTTCGAATATATATTAATTATTAATAGTTTGACCTGAACTGGACGTTTCTTTTGAATCATAAATAAATAATAGGTGGATTTAATTAGGATGCTTCTTAGCTGTGTGAAATGAGTAACGAATTTGAATTATCGTTACCCAGCAACGACGTCAAGTCGCAACGACGTCAAATCGGACATAATTTTCAAACCCATAGAAAAGGTAACAAAATACTTTTTTAACATATGCAAACAATCAGCGAAAACTTTGAAGTCAATTTTGTAAATTTTAACAATTTTAAAGCCGTACATCATTTCAAAAAGTTATTTTATTAAAATTTTAAAACTTTTAAAAAATCGTAAAAAATAGAAAAACAGCTTGTCCATCATCTTCAGCGTGTTGAAACGATTAGTACATTTTTTTTTTGTTAGTGTTTAACGTCCGACTATTGTGCATACTTGGGCTAATGCAGACGATGGGATGATTTATAGCGTATGAAAATGCCAAGCCCTCGCCGGGAATCGAACCCGGGTCCTCGGGGTGAAAGCCTAGTACGCTATCCACTAGACCACCGAGGCGGCGTACGATTAGTACATGTCCTAACATTAAATAATAATAAATTTTAAGACTCCGAGCGCCGTCAGGGTCTTTGAAAAGTAACGATTTTTCAGCTGTGTGTACACGCATACCAGGATTATATTTAAAAATTAATAAAAAGTAGAAAAATCGTGTCCATCATTTTGAGCAAGTGGGTGTGATTATTACATGTCCTCCCCGATGGGGGGTGCAGACTAGCTGCACCTATTGAGAGGATTTAGACGTCCCTCGCCTTACCCGAGTCTAATTCATACTTACACTTACAACACTACACTTACGACTTTAACACTTTATATTTACATTTACATTTAGAGAGACGATAATAGCCTCAATGTGCTTTTCGCCTTAAAATAACAAAAACATATTACATGTGGTAACAATAGTTATTAGTAAATTTTAATGCCCCGAGTGCCTTCAGGCCTTTGAAAAAAACCACTTCTTCAGCTATGCTTACGCGGATACAAATGGGATTTTTAAAAATTCATACAAATTAGAAAAGAGCTTATCTATCATTTTGAGCAAGTGGATGTGGTTAATACATAACTTAGCAATAGTTATTATTAAATTGTAATGTTCTTAGCGCCGTCAGAGCCTTTGAAAAATAACGATTTCTTTAGCCGTGTCTAGGCAAATACAAATGAGATTTTCAAAAATTAATAAAAATTAGAAAAAGAGTTTGTCTATCATTTTGGGCAAGTGGATGTGGTTAATACATAACTTAGCAATAGTTATTATTAAATTGTAATGTCCTTAGCGCCGTCAGAGCCTTTGAAAAATAACGATTTCTTTAATCTTGTGTAGGCAAATACAAATGAGATTTTTTAAAATTAACAAAAAATAGGAAAAGAGTTGTCTATCATTTTGAGTAAGTTAATTTGATTACTACATGTCTGTTATTGGTAAATTCTAATGTTTCTAGTGCCGTCAGGGCCTTTGAAATATAACGATCTCTTCAGTCATATTTACAGATAGAAATACGATTCTTAAAAATTCATAAAAAAATAGAAAAAACTTGTCTATCATTTTGCGTAATTTGATATGATTAATATATGTCTTAGCAAGTCTTATTAGTAAAATTTTAACGTTCCTAGTGCGGTTAGGGCCTTAAAAACAACCAAAACGCTTTTCAGAACGTCAAGTCGAATATTGTTCACAAAATTTACTTAAAGAGCTTAAAAATTGCATTTTTATCAGAAGAATGCTTCAAAATTACATTCAGTAAAGGGGTAAATTTGTCCTGACCGGCATAAAATCAACGTAGTATAATGTTTTTATCCGTAAAAGCTTGCGGGCGAAGCCGTGACGGGTAATGCTAGTTTTGTATATATCTTTTTGCTTTGTAGTTTTTGTTCCTGTGCTTTTAAAAGGACACAGGATTTCTTTCCTGTATAGATTTTATATCGTTAAAAACATAGATTACACTGCTATTTTTTAAGGTAAAATTATATTTGATATGTTATTTTAAAAAGATCTGGTGGTCAGTTTTACCTTCTGTAAATAAAGTTTTCTGTATATTTTAGTTTACCTTTAAAATCAAAAATACACTAAATGTGAAATCTGACTGTACAGTAACATACAATAAGACCTTTAAAATTAGAAATAAAACATAATTTTATCTTAACATATTTGGAGCAATCTGTACCGTTATTGACCTAAGTAATATGGGGAATATATTCAATATGGCCGACAGCTCCAGACTTGTAAGAGGCTACGAGAAAGCAGTCGAGATATATTGAAACACCACATTAGTGAGTAAAAATACATCATAGCCTGTTCGTCGAATTTCATTAATGCTGTTTCTGTGTGACAGAAATATTAGAGCCTGAACAAAGGTAAACGCTCACAGCTTAATAATTTATAACCTTAAAATCCTAAGAATGTCTTTTTTTATTTTGTATTCCAATATCTTAAGTAAAAATTATATTCTTTATTTCTTGTTTAATTAATAGCTTAGGCTGATTTATTTATCTCGCAGAAACGTGTTGACAAAGGCCAAGCAGTTGTGTGGCATTATGAGTTATGGTTGTTCGCTGTAGCATTAACATTAAAACAAAAGCGTATGCAAAGTCGAGTGGTGCTTTCAGAAGGCGGACACATTGTAATGCATGGGCTTTTCGAAACTAGGACAGCCTACATTGTTTGATCACCATTGTGCCCGGAATTGTCTCCAAAGCCAAATTTTGTACACCACTGTAATTTGGAATCCGTAATTGGTGTAAAAGATGGACAACAGTTTAATTGCACACGTTTAATCATAACTCGTTTTCACGAAAACGAAACAAAATTTGAAATGTATTTAAAAAATGCCTTCGGTGGATGTTTGAATGGTAAATAATAGAATTACGATAAACGAAATATGTATTATAAGCAAATCTTAAAACATCTCCAGACTTTTGTATCCGTAATAATCGCGGCGCGCAGCTGTCTCGCTTACGTGATGGAACTAATTTTACACTAATACTTTTTTAAGTTACGTATTTGTGGAAATATGATTTTACTTACTTAATCCGCAAAAAAATCTGGATTTTTGTGCCAAGTCTTAAAAATAACCGGATCGAAATTTCGAACGCAAGAGTTTTAAATTACACACGCACACGCACTCACACGCACACTCACTCACACACGCACGAACGCACACGCGTACACACGAACACGCACGCACGCGCGCACGCACTCACACACGCAAATGAGCACGTACGCGCACGTACGCGCACACAGACACACGCACGCACACGCACGCACGCACACGCACAAGCACGCACGCGCGCGCGCGCGTTAAAGTAAAACCAACAAAAATATCACTATAATGCATGATTTGACCCCGAGGAAAGCTTTTACTATTTCCGTTTAAGTTCAAATTCACTCGGCCGTGTCATGAAAAATGTCAAACTTCAGGTGACAAAACAAAGCGCCTTTCTGAAAATTGAAACCAATAAACTGCACAAAGTCGTGCTTTGTACGGACCAAAATACGAGCCTGCTGGGACCCGGTCGCTAATGTAACCTAAAAGCACGTAGAATCACAATTCTCCAGTTTTTATAACTTGTGTGATTGATTGATCGATTGTTAGAGATTATGTGGTTTCGTGACTCCTGGCACTGCCATCAAAGGTTCTATTGTGCAACTAAACTACTTGGATTTTAGTTCGGTTGACTCATTCCCTGAGTTACTAGCTCATTCATCTGGAGGTCGTCAGGGTCCTGGAAACCGAACACCCTTTGCTTTCTGTTTACAAGAGCCTCAAAACCATAGATTATGTGACTTACAGTTTCTCTTTCCAGTGTGTGAGCACCGATCAGGGCCGTAGAGAGCGGTAGCGATACCTAAAGCAAGGACCCCTTCATGTTTACATATGATTGCAATTTTGAAACTGTTGGGCGGATTTGACCGGTTAAACTAACTAAGCTATTCTATGCTCAGCTATTCCCAAAATCAATTTTCGTGCCAGTTTTCAACAAAAATTCAGACCAAAACTGAAAACGTTAGAGTACGCGCGCACGCACGCACGCACGCACGCACGCACGCACGCACGCACGCACACACACACACACACACACACACACACACACACACACACACACTCCTTGCACACAGGCACGCACGCACGCGCACACACACTCAATCACAATCACAATTAAGCGTTCTTGGCACTTCAATGTAAATCACTTGGGTTAGGGAACAAATTAATAACACATTTATTTAATAAGTGTACAAATATACAGATATTTTATTTCACTCGTTCCTTTGAACAAAATCTTTTGTGCAAATAATTCTAACAAAATTGCAAATTTGGTGTACTTCATCTTATGTTAGAAGCTTATCTATGATCTACCATTTCCAAATTATTGCGTAACTAAATATATAGTTACAGATGTAGATAAGTTACAAATATTTTTTTTTACATTTCATCTTGTACATTTCTTTTAGAAAATTAATATTTTCGTCTACATTTTTACATAAACAACTTAATGCAACATTTTAAGTAGACATTATATTCATTTTTTAAATATGTTTAAAAGCTATAAAAAACATTTTTTGCACCTGCAAGCTTGGCTTTAATGGTAACCCATAAGTGAGTACAAGAAATGATTTCAGTAAAATTACCATTCATAGATTATGGACCGAAGAGATTTTGCTTACTGTAAAATATTAAAATAAATAAATAATAAAATAATTTGTAAAAAATGTAGTCTATACTGAAAACTGTCGAACCACTATATTGGTATAGTCGTTATTGCAAATTCTCACTAACGACCAGGGGCTCTGTGGTCGATGTGGCTAAAGCACCGGTCAGTCTGCTGCGTCTCTGAACTGCGCATCTACAGGTTTTTAGTTCCAGCCGCAGTTACTCCCGTTGCTTACTCCCTTACCGTTAATAATGATCCCTCGTCCTCATTAGTCTGACAAAGTATAGACGTTAAGAACGAAAAAACATATCATGACATCTGTTCATCTAATTAATCAAATTTTAAAATTAGATTCTTAAGCTTTTTCTCGTGATTGGTGTTCCCGAAACATTGCAAATATGCTTGATCTTAATTCACTAATTATAATTCATTATAATTTTTAAACGGAAGAATATTTTATAACACTGAGAAACCGATGGAGCCACTTAAACATAGCCGAGACACATCATTTACATTTTATCAGACCGATGATATTAATTCTTCATTGCTTTACAACTCGATGTTTATATTTTTATGTAAAAAGTTCCATAATTAAATAAGACTACACGTAAATTTTACACAGTACATGCAAATAATTTGACATATCTTATTAAATATTCTAAAAGTATTTTAACTTAGAAATGTTCTGCAGTGCTCGCGGAATTTCACTTTCCTAGAAAGCAATGGATTAAAAAATATATGTAGTTACTTGTTCAGTTGCAGCGCCCACATCACTGAACTGAAATAAAACACAGATAATTTTAACTTAAACAAACACAATACAACAATTAACTGACTATTTTGTAACAACGGTCGTTTCACTGTAAGGCATCATCAGGTTAATAAATTAAAATTAATAGACTTACCCTATCGCAGGATAGTTGAAGTATTGGACTTTGAAGGGTTAAATGACCTAGCAGGGTTGTGGTACGGTGGGATTTAACAATGATTTGGAATCAAGATATAGTACAAAGTGGTCAAGATTAGCTCGGAAATTTTATGTTTGAAATATTTGTAATGAAATTATTAGTACGGATAACGATTGAATATATTAATTATTATTAATTGAATAAATAAAAATAAAAACAATAATAAAATCAACAGAATTAATAAAAGTCAAAAAATTACATTACAGCCTTTTAATTCTTATAGCCTACTTTAATTTATGTTGAAGTATTAAATAAAAAACTTTAATAATGTTTATTTCATATCATTGATAATTACTATAAACATTTCGTATTTATAAACATTGACAAACATTATTCCTATCTAATTTCTTTACAAATATTCCAAAGCGAGGCTCGGTCACCCGGTATTTATTCGAACTTTTTAAATACATTAACAAATCTTCTCTAATAATACGAGTTCAGTGCGAAAAATTTATTGATATTTAGAAATATTTTGCAACATTTATAACAAATAAGTTCTTTTCTTATAGTCTTAGTTGTTAATTTATGTTGAATTATTAAATAAAATACTTTAATAGAGTTTCTTTCATAACACTGATAATTGTTATAAACTTTTCGTATTTATAACCGTTGACAATCATTCCAATATATAAGTGAGACAAGATTCCAAATATAAAAGTGAGATTCGGTCACCCGATACTTTATTTTAATCTCTTTTATTTATTCGAATCTTTTAAAATAATTTAATAGATAAATAAATAATCCTTCATTAATAATATGATTTCAGTACGAGAAAGTTATTGATATTTAGGAAAATTTTGCACCCTTTATAACAAATATCTTAAATCGATAATTTATGTTGAAGTATTAGATAAAACACTTCAATCATATCATTTTTCACGTAAACATGTTTAATCATGTCTACGTATTTGTATTGTTTATACTTAATCAGTAATCACTACTATTTTATATTCATATTCACATTCGCATTCGCATTAGCATTCGCATTCACATTCACATTAGCACCCACATTCACATTCATATTCACATTCACATTCATATTCATATTCATATTCATATTCATATTCATATTCATATTCATATTCATATTCATATTCATATTCATATTCATATTCATATTCATATTCATATTCATATTCATATTCATATTCATATTCATATTCATATTCATATTCATATTCATATTCATATTCATATTCATTCATATTCATATTCATATTCATATTCATATTCATATTCATATTCATATTCATATTCATATTCATATTCATATTCATATTCATATTCATATTCATATTCATATTCATATTCATATTCATATTCATATTCATATTCATATTCATATTCATATTCATATTCATATTCATATTCATGTTCATATTCGTGTTGATATTCATATTCATATTCATATTCGTATTCGTAGGCTATTCATATTCATATTCATGTTGATATTCATATCCATGTTCATATTCATATTCATATTCATATTCGTATTCGTATTCGTATTCGTATTCATATTCATATTCATATTCATATTCATATTCGTATTCATATTCATATTCATATCCATATTCATATTCATATTCATATATTCATATTCATATTCGGATTCATATTCATATTCATATTCATATTCATATTCATATTCATATTCATATTCATATTCATATTCATATTCATATTCATATTCATATTCATATTCATATTCATATTCATATTCATATTCATATTCATATTCATATTCATATTCATATTCATATTCATATTCATATTCATACTAATGTCTGCAAATATTCCAAACATAAAAGCGAGGTTCGTTCACCCGGTACTATATTTTAATCTCTTTTATTTATTTGGACCTTTTTAAATACATTAATAGATAAATAAGTCTTCTCTAATAACACGAACTCAGTATGAGAAAGTTATTGATATTTAGGAATTTTTTTTCCATTAAACTACAATTATACGCATTTTATTTATCATTATTACTAGATTTTTAGGTAGATACCTACATGGCTGGTGTTAAATGTGTTTTTCTAATCGAAACGAATTCTCTTAACGATAAGACCCATTAAGATCGATTTTTGAGTAGGTAAAGTATAATATAACATTATGCCAACATCTTTAGAGTCATTTCCGAAGACTAAAAAATGTAAGTGGACCACATTTGCACAATAAAGACATTTAAAAGGACATAACAAACATAATTTTATCTTAGCAAATAGCGGGGTTATTCGTATCATTAATTAGTCTTACAGGGGTCAATATAGCCATCAGTGTTCCCAAATTTCTATAGTTAATATTATCGTATGGTCACAGGTTGCAATAAATGCTTAGAAAAATGATAGTCTGTTTTCCATACTTCTAATAAATGTAGTGCTTTTTAATTTAAATTTTTGAAACATTCATTTATTTTAAAGTGAAATTTCACTAAACATTCGTTATACTTAAGCTTAATATTGCTAAACACGACTAATTAATTCAAAATAGTTTGAACTAAAATACCAAACTATTGATTGACCAACTAATTGATTGACAATTAATGTTCTTTTTTTTCATTCTAAGTAATATTTATGGTAAAACAAACTTACTATGTTTAACATTTTCGTTAAGAGTTCATTTAAAAATTGAGTGCTGTTATAGACATTGTGAATTTTACAATATTCATATGCATTCAACTAAAATGCATTGTCGATATAAGTTCTCAAAGGAAATTTTAATAATTTATAATATAAAATCTTAAAACACAAACTTTCTTTCAAATCTTCGTGAACACTAAATTCATACATACGTAAATATAGGGTGTGTGTGTGTGTGTATCGTATTGAAAACCAGTGTGCCCCGATACAATTGTTTCTATAAGAAACATTGTTACGACGTTTAGCCAAAATAATATCTGGTAACTTCGAGGTTATTCTCGTTCCAAGTCTGAAGTCGAAATAAAGGAAACTTTCACCTGCCAGCTCCTTACATAAACTCCAAATAACGCAAATAGGAA